>JAQPZY010001486.1:0-1200000 GCA_029931535.1 Margaritifera margaritifera | reverse complement strand
AATACATCTATTGACTTGTGTTTATTTCACTTTATTATAACATGCACTTGTACGGCCTGCACTTTCATGTCGGCACTATCTGCTTCTCCCTCATACAATTTTCGTTTGATGCCCCGCCGATTCTTGAAGCGTTATAGCCAACCATGAGAATAGGCAAAATCAGTGATGCAGAGTTGGTCTCCGAGTATCTTTGCCTTGGCAATGAGCATTTCATCGTTGACGGCGGTGTGGTGGGCCGGCATGTCTGAGAACCACATGAATACAGCATCATCAACTTGTTGATATTTGGCGAGGTGAGCGCGGATTAGGTCTGCTCAGTCAGCAGGTATGGAAGACCATTTATCCTCGTTTTTTATGATGTCCGCAATTGTCGACTTGCCAATGTCTAAGGATGAGTAAGCTATAATATGTTGGCGGATATCTTCAGTGGTAGCTTTTGGGTGATCTTCTTTGTGCTGCCAAATCTTCTTTTTTATGCTGACCGATATCTCTACTCGTCTACACTTGCTTGATGGTGTCGCCATAATAATATAAAAAGTACAACGAATACAAAATGATTTCTCGCAGTTAAATGCGTTATGGTAAATTTATAAAATGCAGTCATTTATATAAGTCGTATTTTACAACAGTTATAGCTGCTAATGAGCCGATAATTGACGTCCCCTTTTATTCTGAAATGAAGCCCTATACTGTCCACAGCTTAAGTCAATTCACTTTATTTGTTCAGCCATCAACAAACTGTGATTGTTACATACAATTGGTAAACAACAAAGATATTTAATGACACACTTAATTTATTGACCATATGTTATGTCAAAAAGTGTGGACGTTTTGATCCCAGTGTGTTTATTTAATTATTAACACCCCCACCGGCGACTAGCTAAAACAGACATTGTTTATACAATTGCTGGTTACAATATGGTCACGATACTTGAAGTTTTTCCACACACATGATCACATGATCAATTTATAACTTTAACGTGCCACTAGAATTTGACCATTCAGAGATTGATACATTGACACACCTCCAAATTTGCGTAGGTGAATCAGTGTTATCCAACTGACTGTATTTTCATATACGATTTTTCGAATTTTCTTATTTTTGGACAGATTATTTCCGGATTATCGAGGCAAGTTTTATAGTAATTTTACACTTTGGTCCCCAATTTTGATTTCCGGATCCGGAACGCGGATTTCTTGATTAACGGAGCAAAATAACGTTTAGGAAATCTGTTCCCATTGAACTCTGTCCGGATCGCGAGGTTTCCGGATAAATGGAGTCCGGATTAATGAGGCTCCTCTGTATATTAGGAAGATAAAATAATCAAAATATACCAAATATCTCTCATAATTTATCAATGCATTATAATGATGATGATTACATGTTTTCTTAACCATGTTCTACTGGCTTTCTTTAACCCATGGTTTTCTTACAGTTTAAAAGCTATTTTATTCTCATTTATGTCTGCAAGTCATTCGCTCTAAATTTTGGTTATGGTCTAATGCAACCACTTTTTGATTGGAACCACAAGGTCACCTAAGATGCAACAGTAGCAAAACAACAAAACTAAATTCTATTTCAAAATATGTTTCAGACATGGAGTGGAGTACACTGTACTCAGTTACATGTACTTTGTACTCCAGAGTCCTGAAAATCAAAGTACTTGTACCCAAAGTCATGCTCTTATTTTTAAGGAGTTTAAGGTACTCATACTCCAACTTTTAAATGACAAAGTACCTAGTATTCCAGAGTACATTTTGGAGTACAACATACATTTAGGCAACTGAAGTTGTAAGCCTTTCTTTCCTAACATTTTAAGCTAAAAACTGAAGTTAATAAATGTACTAAATTAATATTAGAGAAAACTGAAAATTGAAGCATTGCCTAATCTCAAAGATGACTATCTATTTTTCTTGAGTTATCTTTATACCATATATACTTGCTTATAAGTCAGGTCCAACTGCAAACTGTGCAGACCCAGATCAGCCATCACATAAAGCACCAGCAGATCTGGGTCTGTGCAGTTTGTTTGGAGTAATCAGTAGAACAAACAACATATACCCTGATCAGCTTATGCATTATGCGAACACAGATCAGGGTCTGTGGTTTTTTTTGCAGTTGGTCTCAACTTATATGTGAGAATATTCCTTTGAATTGGCACCATATACATATTGCCATTATTGTGCTGAGGTGCCATAAAATGCTAATACACCAATACATACATGCCATTAAATGCTAATACACCAATACATACATATTCATGGCTATTTCTATGACAAAAAAACAAGCATGTATGCATATGTTATGGACCCAGAATAACTTGTCTGGTAAAAATGATTAAACACACACCTCACTGATATTATATTAATTTACTTGACCACTGTTAATTCTTTCTTTGCTCTGCCAGCAGTGTCATTTTACTGTACCTGACTGAGAAACTAAAGCATGCGAGTCCAGTGTTTTTAAACCACACTGTGTTCAACATAAGATCAAAAATCTGTTTTCTTCTGTTTTACTTTATTCCATTTTGAAATACATCCTCATGTTTATCTATCTAAAAAGTTTAACTATGATGAAAGATCAATTTCTATAAGCAACATGAGACTACTAGTTGTTATTTATGTCAGGTATTAGAATGTTTAACGAGTTTATACCTACCTGCCAGAGTCAATCATGCGTTATAATCCTACTTGCAGCTATCACCTGGTGATTCAGGGTTGGCTAATGCCAAATGTGCAGAGAAGGACAAATGAGGACTTTTGCAAAGGATTACCTTGTCTACATCCTTTATGTGCAATGGTAACAGGCCACTTAACACCTTGACTGTTGCTTACATTTACTGATTACCCAGTATTTGCTTCTAAGCCAACATGTTTTCTGGTATGATTTGGAAAAACAATCGAAATGTGAAGTTTTGTGCTGTGGATTTAACCACTCAAATGTGTAAAGTTTTTGGTGGTGATCTTTGTCGCCAGGTTGGACAATTGTCCTGTGGCATAGTTTATTAAGTTGATGTTTAAAACATCAAAAATTGGGCAAGTGTTTAATAGCACACTGAATGCTCTCAATACAACTCGTGCTTACCTGTCCTTTCTACAAAGTCGTAGCCCTAGGATGATGAAGGAGGCAGAGTTACTAATACCTGTCTGTGAACAAATATCAGATTGCAAGAACATCAAAGGAGGATGATCACAATGTGTAAAGTGAACTTTGGTAGAAAATTCATTGATCAAAGACAAACACATGAGAAGTATTCATATTTATTTCTTAATAACTATCTGAAAAGAAAAAACATCCTGTATAATCGCAGGTACTTGTTTCTGTCAATAAAAAAGGGAAACTATTGCCAACACTCACTCCCCTTCTTCCAATTATAATCAGGAGTAGGTGTTGTCAATAGGAGTAATCATGTTAACAAACAAATGTCACAAGTGCCCATGCTGTGCCACTACACTGATGGATGAAACACAAGTAGTTTATAACAATAGGATTACAGAATGCTAAAAACTTATGCAAACAATGAAAATATTCAATCTTCATCCCTAATTTCTTTTGTAAGAAAAGCTTTTTTAATTATTTGCATCAGTTAAAGCCCCAACATTATTTATAATTTTCCACAAAAAAACAGTAATTATCTCCATAGTCAACACTGTTTTCTTGTGTCTCTGCCCACTGAATGACCAGTCGTGTGATCACGCGACATTGCTCTAGATTGCTCCTACAGTTTCCCTTTTTTACCGACAGAAACAAATGCCTAAGTATATAATACATAGCTCTGACAAGTCCATTTCAGCTGACCTGTATGGTTGTAAGTGATAAATCTAAATTAAAATGATAATTAACATAACTTGTTCTTGCTCTGCTTATTACACTTTTATTAAAAGTTTGAATAACAAGGCAGAGACAGTATCCTGGAGTGGTCTCAGAGTTGGAGAAATTCATAGTAATATTTATATATTGTTGACCATCCTAACATCATTCCCACCCTTGATTTGTGTGCCATGTTTCTTGTGACCTAACATGCTTGTTCTGAGATCCTGGCATCATCCACTGGGTCACTAGCATTCTTTGACAGTGACAGCAAGTGTTGATTAAGAAATATTTCATGAAATGAGATTTATATATGTACTACGATTCAAATCAAAGAAAACAAAATGAAAATGTCTAATTTAACTAATGCCGTATTTGCCTCAAAGTTTGTGGCCCTGGAATGAGTGTTAGCTATTCAAGCCAGTTCTGATGTTCACATGTTGGCTTTCTTTACCTTCTTATAAGTAGGAAACCCACACCTCAGATAACTGAGGTGGCAAAGGAGGTGGCAAAGGCAATGTAAAAAATTGGTTACTATAACATGTACTTCTTATATCATATTAGATCACATGGTTTTTATTTCATGAACACGAACATTGGACAAACTTCCAGAAATAGGAAGAATTTTACATGCTCAGAAAATCATAACTTGCAAACAATTTAGAGAGTTTATAAACAATTTTCAGCAATTAATAAATTAAGTAAATAGGTGAACACTTTCTATGGTGATTTTAGTAGTTTCTTGCAATATTATAATGCAAACATTCAAGTTCACGCTAAGGGTATGAACCATGGCATGTCGAGGATATATCAGACTATAGTCAACAGCAGATCCATGACGAATCATACCCCATCTTCAATTTCCTAAAGTATTTATCTGGCACAATTACAGTCTTGCTGAAAATCATGTAAACCCTTCATACTTACAGATTTCCAATCATACCTCGCACTGTCTATGCAAACTTCTGTAATTTGGACAAATAAAGTCATCAAAGGCAAATGCAATATTAAAGTCATGCTATTTATAGTAGACAGAACAGCCTAATGTACATGATCAGCTTTGTGATGCAGATGCTACCATAGGCTAAAAAAAAGTCAGTACATCTATACACCATGCAAGATAACTACCACTTTAAAGGCTAAAACTAAAATAAAGGGATACAAAACGACTGTGACAAAATTATCTAAATCATAAATATGTCATAAAAATAGATTATAAATTTTTATCCTTTTTAAATGACAGTGAAACCCCGCTATAACGCGCCCCGCTATAACGCGAATTCGGATATAACGCGATCGTGGTGTGGCTCCCAAAATTTCATATATTCATTCGCACATGAACTTTTTTTTTTTCAAAGGACGAGAAATAGTGTATAAAATGTGTATATTACAGTATCATTTTGGGGAAGAGATTGCGTATGAATTCGAGTATAATACGTCTGTGGCGTGGTTCATGAAATTTTATATACATGTACGTGTATTTTTCTCGTACATGGAAAAAAAAATTTAAGTACGAGAAATAGTGTACAAAAAGTTTATTATCATTTTGGGGAAGAGATCACTTATGAATTCGATTGTGGCGTGGCTTCTGAAATGTAACAATTTCACCAATTTCTTGAAGTGTTATGCCAAAATAAACATTATCGGAAATGTTACTTATTATTGATCCATGAGTAAAGCCAGTAAGTTTTCTTTGTGTTTGTCTTCAATTCATTCTGTATACAATCATTGCTCAAACAATAGCCGACGTGTTTTTCTTCTTTAACTGCATACACAACCGAGCATCAGACAATGTGGTGGTTGATACAAGATTCTCACGATTTAATAAACATCAAAAACGTAAGCCGCCAACACGTGCGCTGGACTCCAGTTCATCCTGTATACAATCATTGCGCAAACAATAGCCGACTTATGTTTCTTCTTTAACTGTATACACAACCAAGCACCAGACAATGCGGTGGTTGATCAAAGATTGTCATATGTGGGTGCTTATATAGAGACTGAGCTTGGGCAGCAAGATCAAAGATTGTCATATGTGGGTGCTTATGTAGAGACTGAGCTTCGGCGGCAAGATCACAGGGAGTTCAAATAACCACTCTCTGTTACTTGCCACTGAACAAGTACAGCTGTATCAAACTCGTGGCTCAATCAAAGGGTTGTCATGTGGGAAAACAAAGACGGGTCGATATCAGATAGTAAACGGTGTTGATACCTTATTCATGCTATACATTAGACGTGTATACGTTGTTCTCTGAATAAAGAAAAATATAGCAAAACCCCGCAATAACGCGACCCCGCTTTTTCCGCGATCGAATTGTATGGACCCCAAATATCGCGTTATAGCGGGGTTTCACTGTACATGTATATGCAAAGCATTCCACAATGATGCAGTACGAACAGAAGTGTCTCTACTCAAGAAATATGTTTAATTCATATCTGGATGGCATTTACCAAAGCATTTTAAAAAAATATGTAATGTAGACATTATTATTATTATTATTATTATTATTATTATTATTATTATTACAATAAAACAAAATAATTCTTAAAAATAAGTTTAACAATCTGATAAATAAATGTATTATTATTAAAATTATATTTCAAAATCAATAAATTTCTTTATTTTAAAATTATGATAAAAATATCAGTCATTATTTTACAGTATTATTTGTATTTTTATTTTATTCATCACTGATTTGGTAATAGATTAATTTATTCTCATCTGAATATTTAATTATTACTTTGATTTTGCATGCATATGTATATAGTTTCTCCTGTCTTCTACAACAATAATAATAATAATAATAATAATAGTAATATTAATATATAAATTACTTGTTCTTTTAAATGTATTCAAAGCACAGATATTTTAAATACTATTTAATTATGAATTTTTAAATTTTTTTACTATAAAACCACATTTATTCTGACTGGATTATTGTGGAATGTTTCGCAGACATTAAAAAAAAAGGATATAAAGCGATGGGGTGAGTATTGCCAGGAAAACATGTATTGCAATATACTGGAATATGGCATGTCGGTATTGCAATACTTATCAATACATATTGGTTATTGACAGCATTTATGATTTCTAATGTTAATTTCTAATATTATGTACTGAAATAATGAGTAATTTCCTTACATGTAATAAAATCTGAACAAGAAAATAAAAACATCTTGCTTTTTATTTCACCAAGACACCCACTAAATATAATAATCGCATTACTGACTTAGAAAATAATACACATGTCAACATGAGTGAAAACTTCTACCAGCAGGAAACAAAAATACTCTGAAAATAGTTTCAGAATTATTTTGCCTGATTAAAAAGGTCTTTTGGTCTACGAACTAAAATGATCAATAGATTCATATCTTGCAGTACAATCATGACAAGGGACAAAGATAAGCAAATATACATGTAATCACAAATTATCACAGTGACAAATGTCTTGCTTTGATTAGAAAACTGAATAGTATAGTAAATTAGTAATATCAATGAAGCCAATACTTTGTTGGTTTCAACCTGAGAGACTAATAACTTGAACATGTAGCTGAAATAAAATCACAGAAGAACCAAATTTGGCTGACTAGAAACAGTGTTTTGTGACTAACAAAAAACTAATAATACAACTTGAGCATTGACAAAAACTGTGTGTTTATATATTTATAACTTTGCAACATTGTCAAACTGTAAATAAGTTCAAAAGATTAGAGAGAGAGCACAAAATATTTAATGTGAATAGATGAAACAAAGTCCTTTACAACTGGACAAAATTGGAGCTGGTCTCTAGCATGTCAGTTTATCTAGCTTTGTTTGAAGCAAAAGAGCAGCAAATTAATGTTTTTCAAGAAAAACATGTTTATGTGTTCTAACCCTTTTAACTGAATCCATCAAAGTCCAGAGTACATAGTGTTCACAAAGGAGACATTAAGGTATGGTCATAGTAGCACATCAACATTCTCTGCACTGATTGCTGCTCTTTGGCTTGAAATAATATCACCTGCAGTACTAAAGACCCTTTCAGATGGGACAGATGTTGCTGGTATGCAGAGCAACTCTCTTGCATGACTGGTTATTGTAAGACATAACTCTTAAGTTTCCGATCAAGAGAAAAAACTCCCCAAAAATATGCATTTATTGTAACATATGACTCTGTTGTTCTGGAAGTCCAACTGGCAGCTTTAGATGCTAGGGACAAGCAGGATTTTACATCCTCTTCAACTTTTAAATACATATCTGGGATAATTCTCTCAGAGAAGACTTGTCTAGATTATACAAAATTTCGTGGGCCAAGCATCGACACCATGTTTATGGATCCCTTATTTGACACAACACCCTAGAGAATTATGTTGTGAATGATGAAACTGCCAATGGCATGAGTGATAGTTGTGGCTCTTGGTGATGAAGATTTGTATATAGTCTGTGCACCTAGCATACTTGCAATCACTGGTTGCTGACCTGAAAAATTGGGTACATTTTTAGTGGAACCTAGATTCGGCTGTTGTGCCTGGGGTTGTCACTTTGTTGCACAGTACTGATGGATGGTGACGCCGTAAATGAGTTGAGCGGCTTGTCATACCACATGTATGCTTGATTTTGCTTTTGCACTTATTACACACAGCGACAGTTTTGTCAATTGTATTTGGTGCCAAAATCCCCTTTTTAGTGAAAAAGAGTTCCAAATAGAACTCTTTACTCTTGGGTTTTTCATGAGCTCATACTCAGAAGTCGCCATGTTGATAATTACACTAAGCCTAATAGAAGACAGTGGTGTGCTCAAAGTCAGTTCCTGACGGTCTCAATGTAAGTGAAGAAAAAAACTGGTATACTGGTATTACTATACTCGTATCGCAATATATCATATTGGGCATTTTGTATTGCAATCTACCGGTAAATCGGTATATATTTACACTCTTCATAAAGTCTACATGTATATTCTACTTACATTACATTTTTATGATGCAGAGAATTTTGTCACTGTAGACTAGTTTCATCCCCATTATTGTAACTGTACCCGTTATAGCGGTAGGTATCTTGCACATTATATACAGTAAATATGTACTGACTTGTATGTTTACTTGCACGAGCATCTGCTTTACAACCATGCTACTAGCAACAGGCACCACCACTAGAGGGTGCTATCGATCAAGATTAACATTTTCTCAAAATGGCAACCTCATTACACCTGGTACTTTCTCAGCTTTCATATGTAAAAAGCCAACATTATTACATCCGAATGTATTCATGGTTGAAAAGTCAACTGTCTATATTTAGTGTATATGGCATTGGGCCTTTTCCACAATATAACTGGCAAAAATAAAGGACAAAAGAATTTTTTAAAACACAGAAAACATAAATAAACGAACATATATGCCCACCTATGCCTGCTTTTTAAATATTTTGGAGTTCTTTTACAAAAATAATGGTAAAATGTCTGTGAATATTTGCATAAAACACTGGAATTATGTCCTTTTTAAATCCCACCCATTATAGCAAGAATAGTAACTCTTCCTGGCATGTGGCTATGTAACAAATGTAAACAGTGACAACAGTATGACATAAATTGGGTTAAAAACACACACAAACTCGATTTTATGAAAAAATCTGACGTTTATACCAAGGAATCAGATTATGCAAACATACTGTCGGTCATTATACTAAATTTATTTAAAAACTTTGGAATGACTTTCTTGTGTAATGTATTTTAGAGGTTAGAGACTTGACGGGTGATACTGATAATGAGATATGTATGTGAGTGAGAATCAACGAGATATTATCACTGTCAGACCCTCTACTCTAAATAAGATTTTTATCTAGAGACACTGGTATTCAAATAAATTTTTCTAATTTAGTATAGGCAAAAACAAGGTAAAAGTTAGACCATTTTTTCAGAATTGCAAAGAAAAGAAAATATATCCATGTCATTTTTTTTATGAATACCAATATGAATATTGTCATAATAAAGAACAGAAAATCGATCTATTGCATTTCTCTATTTAGAAAAAAAAACAATCATAAATATTTTTTGAGAACCAACTCAGTGCCAGTTCCTTCTCTCTCTCTCTCTCTCTCTCTCTCTCTCTCTCTCTCTCTCTCTCTCTCTCTCTCTCTCTCTCTCTTTCTCTCTCTCTCTCTCTCTCTCTAATTTTACATTTTAACACTTGCCTCAACTTCATGAACTGTGTACAGTGAAACCCCACTATAGCGTGCTTCATTATAGCATGAATTCGGATATAATACGATTGTGGCATGGCTCCCGAAATTTCATCTATTTTTTCTTATGTGAAAAAAATATTTTAAAAAAAAAAATAAGAAAAATAATGTGTACAAAATTAGTTATAATTTTGGGGTAGAGATCGTGTATGAATTTGGATACAACATGATCTTGGTGTTGCTCCCAAAATTTAACAATTTCACAAATTTCTTGAAGTACTGCAAAGTTTTGTGCCAAATAAACAAGAGTTTGATTTAATAATTTGGCGAGATGTATTATATTCTTAAAGAAAAAAGTGTCTATGATTGCATCTTTCATTATGTGAATAAAGAGGTTAAACGTTTCTATTTGTGAATATTCATTTCAAATGTGTCAGTAGTCAATACTGCATTTTGATCTTAGCTTATTTTTGAAAGATGTCAGATCATTACAAAGTTGATGAGTGTTAATCTTATTATTATTGAATCATGAACAATAAAGCCTGTAAGTCTTCCTTGTGTTTTTCTTCAATGCATCCTGTGTACAATCATTGCTCAAAAGAAAGAAGGTTCTCATCCGAATTTATAAATGAATTAATTTAAGTAATTGCTAATCATCAAAGTAAATCTCACTGCTAAAGGTAGTTCAAAATATGGGGCAATGATTTATAAATACATTAAAAAAAAACAAAAAAAAACACCAACACATACATGTGGTTTTGCGGTGTTATCAGACAATCGTCACACAATCAACTGATCAGTGAATAATATCATGCATTCCCTATACAAATGACTCCATTGTTCCTTAACAATTATTCTTGCTGTAGTTGTTCAAACAAATAGGTGTCAGAGTGTTAATTAGAGGGTATTTACAAGGGATAACGGGTTACAGAAACGTAAAGCTTTTACTGTTAGATAGAAGCTTGAAGCCCTGGGCAGGATTAAGTCCAGAGTTAAACAAATGCAATTAGCTTCGAGACTTAGGTGTTCACAAGTCAAGCAAACAATGTGGTGGACTGAAAAAGTTTCTTCCCCAAATTTATAAATCAATTAATTTACCTACCTTTTTAACGGAAAACAAGTGACTATCAATGCCTGCTCAATCAACCGTCATACATACCCGCTGAAACAAAATTATGGCCTGAATAATCAGGAGCAGTTTTGGTCATTGACATTCACATGTAACCCCAGGGATCGCGCTGGGCATCGCCAATGTCGCAAATTGCGATTCTTTTTCCTGATTGGCGATAAAATATACCATCTGGCGATTTTGTTGGCGACTATGTTTTTGACTGTTAAAACTTGTATATACAATCTTGGGTTTGGAGTGGAGGAATTCAAAGGCACCGTGAAAGGAAGCCGCAAACTTGGGTATACAATGCACTGGAATCTATCTATTGTTACATAAACAAATCCTTTGTTCATATTGACCGCTTACGCTGACATCTGGCCTGAGTACTGTATGAGGTGATACACTCCAATAGTCATGCTACCGGACTAGCTACAATCGACCAAACGACCGCTAATCTTTTTTCTTTTTTGGGGGGAAAAATGTACCAGAAAAAAAAGTTTTGCTGAAACTTCAAAGAAAACTGATTACCTTTGAAGCCCCACTCGTTCTGTATAAATACGAAGTAAATGAAGACGAAAATTCAGTTTCAATCAAAACTATATACTGTAATGGGTAAACATAAGTTTGACTTTTCGTGTTCATCATCTCATCCTAAGATTAAGTTAACAAAATTAACAGCATTTGGATTTAGTACATTTCTTGACAGTTGGAAATTTGGGCGTCCATGGCTGAGATATGATAGAAAATTAAACTGATGTTCTGTGATATGTGTATCAAGGCGCAAGTCGTCTATTCATTGTTTTTGAGGGAGAGGTGGTCAAAACATTTGCTACATTTGGAATTGCTACTATTACAGGAATAATTTCAAAACGGGGGCTGGATTTTGTGTGTGTGTGAAGGGGGGGGGTGCGTTTCATACTTTTCGGACAATCTTCAAGAATTTTACATTTAAACGATTAGGTCCATCCCAATTGAATATTTCCAAGGTTACCGTTTATTCTCATACATAATTGATTTTACGCAAATGTGTAAGGCTTTCTTGCCCTATAAGAGGTAAACTATTTTCAATAAATCCTGTACACATAGGAGGCATACTCTCGATTTTCCGTGTGCTGATTATCCATGTGTCAGTGCGGGCAAAAAAAAAGAAGAAAATATTAAAAAGAAAACTAGACAATAGAAAAGGTAAGGCGGTCAAAGATAAACAGACACCTTTCAGAGATTTATTGAATTGGCTCACAATAGCTAGGGTGATGTGTCATGTCAAATCCTTTGAGCACTGCTAAGGGAGAGCCCATTAGGCTAATTTGCATAGGTAAAGTACACTAAGTGGAACAACCCAATTTGTCTGAAGTTAAGTACATCAAAGAGAGAGAATCTAATGAGAATCGGCACGTACGAATGTGAAGGAGACTTTGAAACTGCATTTAGCAAGTGGGCAGCCACAAAATCATGATGCATACTCATGTGACATTAGATTTTATTATTTGTATGAAACAACATTTTAATAGTGCAAAACATTATAAATAAAGCATACAAAACAGTCATGCAATGATTTATTCTGTAATATTGTGGCATTGTATTGTTTGCTCTCAATAAAGTAATAAATACTCCATATTTTTCTACTTTCATTGCCTAGTACATTAATAGACATGGAAAAATACTTCTTGCTTGGCGACACTTTTTGAAAACTGGCGACAAAATATTGAGATTTGCGATTTTTTTGGCGACAACTTTTTTAAAGCCAGCACCATCCCTGACCCCCCCCTCCTTCATTTTAACCCTTTTTATTTTCTAGCTTTAGATCATTCACATATACACTGGAAACTGTTATTCCAGTGTTAGCACTCTTTGGAACAGAACCATTTAAGTTGTAGCGGTGTAGCGATTGGCTAATATAATCAAACATTCTATTCCCCGCTTTTGCTCTGCAGTGAAGCAAAGTCATAGTTATGAACAAAAGTTTCACCGAATATTGGGTTTATTTTATTTATTTTTTCCTGTCTGTTAGAAAATGACTCAACTGTTTTGATGGAACTCACAGTATACCCATACATGTACAATCAAATGGTTTACTCCCAAGCTGGCTTCAGGCAGTTTACTGTATACACACCTGTAGAATTCTCATCACAAGTACATTACAAGGTCAATACAGTACATTTGACCTCCTGTATGAATTTTCAGCTCTAGCACATGTACTTTTCAAGCCTAAAATCAGATTTCTTTTTAGAAACTCCTAATGTCTTTATCATGCATTGTATTGTCGATCAGAAATTAGACCCTTTGGACAAGTCCAGCAAATATGAATGTTCTGCCAAAAAAAACATGTTCATAAGTTGTGTGAATGTATTAGCAAGAAAATAAATATTAGGATTCGACTGGATCTATCAACAATTTTTAAAAATATAAATTATGCTTCTTTGTGCACATTTTTGATGAAATTACTTTTATGAATACAAAAGATTCGACTGGTGAGTACATGTACTCTTTACGCCAAGTTGCTGATTTCGTATACATAAAATATAAATATTAAATACGTAATGACTGTTTTAAGTAGTTCTTGTTTAATATGGAACAAGTTTATAACTGCATCAATCAAGTCCATAGTATTTTCCCGCCCCTCCCCGACATTGAATTCAGACACATAATGATCTATGACAAGATGATTAAATATTATACTTCTGTGTGCATATTTTCTATGGAATTATTATGGATTCACTCTTATGCATGCCATGAGATCGGTTGGTGAGTACATGTGTTGATACTTTAACTATTCATGCTCTGCATTAGACATGTACATATACATGTACCAATGCATGGTTCTCTGAATAAAGTAAAATATTATATGTGCAATCTCTCTGTTTTCACTACATGTGTATTTCTCGTTTAATATGCAGTGATTTAAGATGGTAACTGTGCCCATGAAGCTTGTAGTTTTGCGCCCACTATTATACTCGCCCCCCCCCCCCTTTTTTTTGGTGCATGCATCATTTTCTTCAGCTAAATGTCTTGGTTGGTTATAGCATGGTTTTGGTACATAGCATGATGTCGTTTTGTGGACCCCAACCTTCATGCTATAGCAATTTTTCACTGTAATATTGCTCAAAATAATGATCAGACTTATTAAGAAAATATCACAAATTTGGCACATCCAAACTTTAATGTTGCAACATCCAAAATGTACACCCTAGATATCCAGACTTAGTGTAATGAAAAATTTGTGGAAAACCTGTGCAATATGAAAAGCTGAATGAGGAATTTGTTTATCAATATGACCTCATCCCTTTGGCCTGTTCAGTCTGGCCTAACAGGCTAACTCGGTTTTTATCTTTCTATTCACAGATCACTGATTCAATGATTAAAATCTTATTCTGACTGAGACTATTATGTTTGTTTGTTTTTTCATTGATTTTTTTTTAAAGATATGAAAATTGACCAAAAATATTTTATAACTAAATTTCAAAATGGCAATTGTGATTTACTAAATTGTGATTTCAAAGATCAATGTATATACATGTATGTACAAGAACACTGTAATGAATATGCACTATTGGTTTTAAGAGTAACATATAGTTTCAACTTGTGCATGACTCAAGAATATGGTATTTCATGCTAAAATGTTAAAGGGCACTTAGTAAAAAACCACAGAAAGGCTTCAGAAGTACCTAGAACATAGAAAAAGTCAATTCTTAAACGCTGAATGTTCACAAAACATTTCTATATAACCATCCGTAAGAAATAGGCAAATTTCAGCTTAACATGAAGTCAAGAATTTGCAAAAAGTGACTAAAGACCAATATTAAAAATGGGGGATGGTGCATGTGTTAAAATGCTTCCTGTGAATTTATTTGAAAAGTTATTATAAAGATGGTTCATTTTTTAATTATGCACACTTAAATTATGCAGAAAACATTCCAATTTCATACATTCTATACTTCTGAAAAAAATCATCCCTGTTGCTAACCTTACGATGCATATTAGACTGTTCTGTCTCCTAAAAAGATTGTGGTTTTACCATTGCACTCACCGTTCATGACTGCATTTTCCCAAATTAAAAAAAAATGTGCGCTGACGAAACAAGGTATGGTTTCAAATTTGCAATGTATGAAGCGATAAAATAATCCTCACCTCGACTGTAAATGTTCCAGGTGAATACTTTCCACGACAAGAGGTGGGTCACGAAAGTTAGGTTACCGTGTAATAGAAAATCAGCTGCATGTAAGTGAAACTTTTATTTTATACATGATATTACACCTCTAACTGTTGTATCTATCTGTTAATCAATCAATTATTCAACGTTAATCGTGATAAAATTTGGTCAACAAAAACTCGAAAATACAAAACACTGACATCAACTGGAAAATTGCAGCGGCAACCTCACTAAATGGAGAACAGAATAGGTGAACGATTCACTTTACAGTTAAGATATTGGCATGTCATTTACTTACATCCTGTTTCTTCCTGTATCTCGTGTATTTCTTCTTCCTGAAGTTGAATAGATGCCTTTGTCCCCATTTTATCTAAAACAAATGGCCCCACTTCTCTTCTTACAAGACAGGAAGTATCGGAAGGTCAAGGTCCAATTCCTTTGGTGGCAGCTTAAAGCTCTTAGCAAACACTTGCTATGTTTTTGTTTTTTTGTTTTTTTTTATAGTACTGTACCACCCAGTAAATAAATCGTGGAAACAAACAAGATACATAGATATATAGATCCCAACTGAAATAATAATAATTTTTAACTTTTTTTATGCTTAAGGTAAGCGACCAACCATGTAACCATTTTATTTTCAGAAGGGGGGGGGGGGGGGGGGGTGCGGAGAAAGATAACTATGGATTTTTTTTTTTTAAAGAATCATGATTGAAAAGAAAATACCTATGCTCGGCCCTTATTGCAAAATTGTGTGTTTACGATGCAGAAAAGAATGGAAATCTAGCGTCTCATTTAAATAATGGAATACATATCAATTCACGCATTGTAGTAAGCTGCAACAAAATAGTCGATGCCTGTTGTAGATAGTGATTGTTTTAATGCTGATAAGGACAGTCAAGGAAGACTTTTTAGAGTTTGTGTCATATGAGCTTTTTTTCTGGTATTTTTATGTGCATACAAAAAATGAACGATAAAGGTATGTACTCGTAAAATGGAAAGGATAGTATAAATCTTTTAAAAGTTGGGAACGAGCTCAAAATATCATAAAGACCCCGGATATGAATAAATAAGAGTACACAGACAAAAGTATTAAAGACCATGAAAACTTTTGAGATTTTTAAAGATAACTAGTATATATAATGTAACTGATGAAAAAACAAATTGTGAAATAGAAAATAAAGGAGTTAAAACCATGCATGGTATGTGAATATGTGTTGATCACAAAACCAGAGGGAACAGAGAAAGCACATCCAAAAACATCAAAAGTAAACAACAATGGTAAACGTGATACAGAGACTACAATGTACACAATGTCCTACTCGGGTAATAAATGCCTACAATGTACACAATGTCCTACTAGGGTAATAAATGCCTAGAATGTACACAATGTCCTACTAGGGTAATAAATGTCTAGAATGTACACAATGTCCTACTAGGGTAATAAATGTCTAGAATGTACACAATGTCCTACTAGGGTAATAAATGACTACACTGAACACAATGTCCTACTAGGGGGTATTAAATGACTACAATGTACACAATGTCCTACTAGGGTAATAAATGACTACAACGTACACAATGTCCTACTACGGTAATAAATGACTACACTGAACACAATATCCTACTAGGGTAATAAATGACTACACTGAACACAATGTCCTACTAGGGTAATACATGCTATTATGGAAGAAATAAAAAGAGATAATATTCAAACATACGAAGCTGATTCCAACTACATCACAGACAAGCTAAAAACAGATGAAATGTAAAAGACTATAAGCTAGTTTACGAGATTCTGCACAAAATTAAAGCAAAGAAAATTACATTAAGTTTTAATGAGAAAAAATTAAATTATTGAATAGTCAAAGTGAAGAGTCTCATAATTTTTTTTATCATGTACAATTTTAACATCTGTTATTTCTTCTTGCTCCGTATTCTTGATCGAACTAACCTATCTGTACAGGTGGGTTTTCCACAAGATATCTTTCTTCTTCTGGATGTAGGTCTTCGCCACTCTCATGTTTACATGGAGTCATCAGCTTCTACGACAGCGGTGTCAATGGGTTGTAAGCTCTCCACTTTGAATTCTTCAGTGGTATTCGTTGGAGGGGAGGGGGGTCTCAGTTTCTCTTATATGTTGATCAAAAGGCTTGTTTGTGTCTATTATTCGCATCTCTTTTTTTCTCGGGTACTGTTAATGGCTGTCGTTGTATAAAGGTATGTTCAAGCGGATATATATAGGTTGCGTTGTACGTTGTCTACCCTCTGCTGTTTCTCCACTATCTCTAAATCTATTTAATCTAAACTGAAATTTTTATGTTATGGTAGAAGTAGGTTCTAGATATCGGTTTGCAATAATCCTCATCTTTAAATTCGTTAATAAAAATGGGATTATCTCGATCCCTTTTTTCGTCTAATGAACTAGTTGCTAAAAGTTTTGTACCACCATTTTTGGCGATATTCAGATCAACTATGCTACCAGATCTGCCATTGGATATGATGCATGTAACACTTTTAGTATCTCTACACATGTCTCTAGCTTATTTCCATGCAAGACCAATCCTATTTAATAACTATTATTTTTTAATAGCTTGTCGAATTAATATAAATATATATAACTATTTGCATGATTTGCAGTATCATCGACTTGTATTTAAACTTATTTTCGTACTATATCATCACATTCATATAATGGATGTTTAAATTCTTTAATTTCAAAACCTTTATACCGTCTACCATTTATTATGCTTAAAAGTTTGCCGAACGCACATGGAAGGCAGCAATTTTATATATAGATAATGAACAAAGCATAAATGTAAAAAGATTGAGGATTTTTCGATGCTTCAAAGAATCTAACGTAGGGTACCGAAGAATAAGTAGAGTCTGCAGAAACTGAAGAGTACAAGCATAGTCATTTGTAATGTAACATACAAACAGGTAACGGGTAAAATTTTAACTGGAAAAGAGTTGAAAAAATGGATGGGAAACAAAAAAAGAACATATGCGATCTTGTCAATGTTGGAGCTGCTAAAATTTTAAAGCAATTGTCAGATGTTATAATTTATACATTGACATAATTGATTAGCAGATTTCATCCGATCAATATTTAAGACAGTTTATTGAATGAACTTAAAGATGATTACATGGCATCAAATTATATCAGATACTTCACTGGATCTTTTCGAGTGTAAGCTAGGTTTTCCTCTGTTTGCACTGAGTGCTTGTTTGATAACTTGTAAACATAAAATGGCAGCAGAAAATGGAGCAAATAGAAAATACTAACAAAAATGCTTAATAAATAAATGTGTACTGGTAGCTTTGTTGTTGATAAGTTTCTGCCTTTAACCACTATTGTTACAGTACATTACATAAGTAGATACTTACCATGAAATAAGTCTTGCGGGGAAAATAAATTGTACAAAACTGTTAAAATCTTCTCAGTTATGAAAAAAATCATCTTGAATGATTCAATTTTTTTCTTCGTGTGTTGTTGTATCTTTTTCCTCCAAGACATTTGATTATTTCATGAAATGTTTTCTCTCTTTATTGCATGCCAAGTATTTTACCAATGAAAACATCTCATTTTGTTGTTAAAGAGCAGATAAATACAATGCTAATATGGAATGCAGTGATCAATATGAAGGACATCATAACTGACACCTTAAGGTTATGCGAAGTTTAGTCATCTAATATTTGTTTTAATGCTAAGTGCGATGTCCAGTGCTTTTCATCACTGTGGTATATTTGTCTATGATATTCGTTATAGTGCTCTTCTTTTTCAGTCTTTCATCTTCTCGAACACTCATTCTTGTACCTTTGTTTTCGTCATACCATTCTTGACGTATTCCTTTTAACGTGGCTCACAGTAATACATGTTTTCATGAAACCTAGTTAATTTGTTTTCAACATCTCCACATGTCTGAAAATCCGTCTCGTTTATTTAAGCCATTAAATATCTTATTTTTTCTTCTATTCAAAGTAACATTGAAAAACTGTGCTTTGCACACAGTGCTTTACACATCATGTTTTCGAACTAACCTTTATAATTTATTGAAATATGTTAAGTAAACTTTTCAAATTTCCATGTAAATTAAATAGACGGCGTACAAGGTAAAAATTAAAACGAAACAGGGTTAGAAAAAATACCTGAAATTTCACTTCACAAGCAAGAAAAAAATCCATATAGAGGTAAACTTCGTGGATAACTTGGAAAACGTTCACAAGACTTTCAAAAAAGCCCAAATTGAACCTTTAAAGCAAGAACAGGAAGTCTTAAACATCACAAGATATTGCAAGTGTGCCTTCGGCACACATTGCACAGTCGATGCACTGAACACTATGTGAAAGGAACGAAACAAGCTCAAATATAATCTATAGCATGATGGATGGTGATATAGGTGCTTATATAGGTGCTTTAGGTGTCTTTTTTTTTTTGGTCAAAATCCAAGGTTATTTCTGTTTTTAAAGCTGATGACATGACAAAATCTATACAATACATACTATTAGGATCCACGAGAATCCCAAGAATTACAGTAAGCCTGAACGAAGTGCAACGTGACAAGACTTTATCTACATAAAACGGCTGGCCATAACTTTCTCCAACCTAATCCCTGAAATACTTTATCTTTTCAAGGAATAAATAGTATAGCTTTTACTTATAGACAAATGTTGAGTGAAACAAAGAGTTTTATTAATTCTCTTCACCATGCAGCACTTATATCTGCCCTCAGAGTTGCCAATTGCGTGCTTTTGAAGTAGCTGTTTAAGATGCCAATAAGTCCACCATCAAACATGGATATAACATGCGGGAGGTGGGAGGGGTGGGTTGAGGTAGGGGAATCCACAAGATTATAAACACCTCAGTCCATCACATCTCTGTATCACAGACACATCGATGAAGATTTAACCTGAGCAAATAATATAGATATCAAACCAATGCTAAGCCCAAATATGGTGATTGTACCAGGTATTGTCTTCATGTCGTTTGATATTAAGGTAAATGAATATGTTCGTAATGCAGTGGTAAACAGTTTGTTAGAATGCTTGTGAAGACATTACCATATCCTATAGACGTGACGATCCTTTCAAGTTGAATGAAAACAACAGTGTCAAGATATGCACAGATTTTTAGTTGCCTGCTTCCGTTTGGACAAATGGAATAGGGTAAACTATCATTAATAATAATAAATTGATAAAAAAATGAAATATGTTTTTAGTCGTTGTTCGTCAGGATTTTAACTTCTTCGTGTGGATAATTTTGACCAATATTTCAATGAAAAGATGGCTGTAATACCAGAACAAATTATGAATGCACAATGATATATGTTTTGGATATGTACAAAAAAAATTGCATTCGTTATGTACTGGATGTCTATACTTGCCTATTAAAAGAACATAGTCTCTTACTTTGACTTCAGTTATTTCTCCATCACCACACATGTAACGTATGTTCGTTAAAATAAAATGTTGATCTTCCTCTGCGAACACCATAGATTTTAATCTTAATTATTTATATACTACGTTTGCTGTTTTACCCTGTTTTTCTGTTAACTATTGGCTTGTATCTCTTGTTGATTGATTTAACACACGGACAAAATCCTGAATGGAATCTTTTTGGCTCTTTTTATTGTCCAAGACATTCCAATAACATAGGTGATCTGCCTCCCGAAGACCTCGCATACAGCGACGCGGTATTACGAAGGAACGTCGTCATTTAAGTTGTTGCATCTGGCTCGTTGAAACTTTCAAAATCACAATAAATAACATACAAAACTTTTGATTGGTGTTGACTGTTTTGTAAATTTATAACAGAATCTTTTTCAGGCATTATACCTATGGAATTAACTACATTACAACAGTCGTTTATGTTAAAAAAAAATATTTCTGGAGTTTTTAACAATCAAGCATTTTCTACAGATATATTTCTGTCCTGATGACTATTTATCAGTGGTGACATCAATCTTGAAAATGTTTTTTTTTACGGCATAACAAACATGATTTTATGCTTATTGTCTTTTAAGTTATTTCAAATTTGATTGTTCTTAACCCATTCAGGAAAATCTATGTATGAGTTTCCTCTGAGTGGGTGATATCTATCAATGTGCAATCTTAAATATTAAATCCTGTCAAACATCCATCTTGTACTTTCGCCTATTTGCTATCCAGATATGGTAGGCAAAATATCGAAGAAACGTTCAATGAAATAATCTATTTCGCCTCTTTTAATATATTTAGTGGCTTTGTTCTGTGGTTAAAAATCATATCTCAACTTGCTGTCCCTTCTGGGTGTTTCTCTCGAAGGTCTGATCGTTAAGTCTAATTGAACTTTCAAATAACCAAATTGTCGTATATTTCTAATGATAATCTTCTTCAAATATAGCTCAATATAACTGAAAAATCCATACAAATATTTATCGTTACTGCTGTAAAATCTATACTCATTTACACATATGTTAAATGAATCTCTGATCCTTTTCATTATGATTCGATTTAAATGTTTCTTATTTATATATCTTAATTATTTTATAGTTTGAAGACGGATTAATGTGGTTGTAATCTTTTTTCATTTGTTTTGGTATTGGCATATCCAATATCGAAGTGATTATTTTGATTTATTTAACTAAAAATATTTCCATTGATATTTAACTTTTCTGCATATGTTTTTACGTCGCTATTTTTTGTGCACAACTACATCACTATATTAACTTGCGTAAGTACATAACTGTTTCTGTGTACTGTGACGTAGCACGGAAGTAAAAAGCTGATGTAGTCCAAACGATGACAAATTTTTCGTCACTGCCAAGGAGCCAACCACATACCTTTTGATCTTAAATTCCTCGATATACGCCAACACCAATGGACTCGGTTACTAACACACTGTAAAAATAAATTATATAAGCTTTGCATGTATAACAACATACGACATTCGATTACGTGTTAGCTGTGCTTCGTTCAAGGCAAAGCAAATGCGATAGTAATTGTACCCAAGGTATGCATGGAATGCATATGGCACACCTTGATGAAGGTGTACCAAAGGCACACGGACACGATGTGTCCGGCGACGCAGAGCACGTTTTGGATCATTATCTTTAATTAATCAGGTTTGGTGACTTTTAGTGCCTCAACTGAAGCATTTTAACATCTCCATTTATTTTTATTCAGATACCTAGATAGGTCTGCATCACCATAACCTTAATGCAGTATTGAATGTTAATTTATTTTTTGTGTGACGTAGTCTTACTGTGCCAGTAAATATTTATTTGTTGGTGTTGTCGTATGATTGATTCAGTGCCTAAAAAAACATAAACATTTACTTGCTACAAATTATTATTTATATGTCTTGTCGTATTCGTTCACGGGTAGGTTGGTGGAAACAAACTATACTCGCTAGAACTTCCATATCTGTTTTTTATTTTTTATTTTAAATGTTGTCGTACCCTACACGAGTGTGGTGCTGTAAACAAATTATACCCTCTAAAACTCTCAGATAATATCTACTTTAATTATTAAAAATCGTATCTAATCGTAGTAGACTTCTGGTGATATACAAGTACTAAGGCTTCGGATAATTTAAATAGATTAAAGTGCTCCGCGCTCTGGTAATATCAGTGACGCGTTTTCTTTAATTGGTCGAATGACCTATTCTGCAGAGAGAATTTTTGCTAGTCTATATCATTATAAAAAAAAATTCCCATGAAAAAGTCCATTGATCATTTTTCGAATAATGAAAACAAGCTATCCCCCCCCCCTTACGTTTTTAACTGTACCGCTCAACAGAATGTCTTAAGAGTCAATTCACTTACAACTAACACTCGAACCGATAATCAATTTATTATTATTATTATTATTATTATTATTATTATTATTATTATTATTAATGAAAAATGATCGATCTTATTATTCTCTCAGAAACACAAAAAGGACTTGTAATAAAACTGCCTAGATTGACTTCTCGACATTCTCCAAACGTGGAAAATGTCCTTCAATATCTCAAAGAGAGATGTTATGTGTGTCCACAAATAAGCCGTCTTT
The DNA here is from genome assembly GCA_029931535.1 of Margaritifera margaritifera. Classification (NCBI taxonomy): domain Eukaryota; kingdom Metazoa; phylum Mollusca; class Bivalvia; order Unionida; family Margaritiferidae; genus Margaritifera; species Margaritifera margaritifera. The sequence goes on along the minus strand of JAQPZY010001486.1, from coordinate 1,176,743 downwards.
CTACTCAGCGGACAATAAAATTGCACACCGTAATGAATATAATGATATTGTCTGCGCTCCATTATCCGCGCTCAAAATGGAAATTACCATTTTGACATGAAAATAAAACCAACTTGGTTACCAAAACGGATAACCTTCATATATTCATATCTTATTGCTGTTCAAAAAAGCGAAATTTACGACTAATTCACTAGACTCTATTATATAATTCAAACGCATTTAAGGACGAGACAAACCTACACATGATTTAAATATTTCAAAAATATTGACTCATTAAATATTTGAACTCACTTTCATTTCCTCTACTTTTTTCGATCGCTACAACCATAAAGTGTCCGATGTATGCACTAGTTTATGTTATACTTTTAAGTTTTTCAGACTAATGTTATGATTAGTTTCCAGCTATCTTGTTTATTTGGTTTAACTTCTCTGTTACTTTCTCAGTTACATGTTGTAGGGGTGCATTTCTATGGAGCAGCGTTGTATTACTTTTGTAAAATTTATTTTATGATCTAAAAAATCGCTTTAATGCTATATTTTGACCAGATTTTTCTTTTACAAGGGTATCATTTAGTAGTTTACAAAAAGACAGTGCAACAACACTGGCAAAATTTTCATTAGCATGATCTTCGCCCACGCACAATTAATACAAAACAAACCGGTCAACTGATACGTTCAGATTCCATCTATTTCTTTTTGTAAACCACTTTAGCACATCTGCTGAGCTATCACACTAGTCTAATTATTTAATTAAAAGTGCAAATTACCATATTTGGAGAACTATTTAATTAATAGTGTTAATTAGCATACAAATCGAACATATCTACTCCAGCACAGCTGCACATTGACGAAATTTAAATAGTACGATTTTTTTTCTCCACTGTGAATAAAATAATCACCCCTAAAAAATTCTATAAGTTCACTTCTATCGATATCTATCTACTCTATCACTAGTTCAGACAGAGTAAGAAATATGGCAAACACAGCAAACATATATAAAAGACTATGATTCGGTATAGACAACTCCATAGATATATTGCATCAAAAAGGCTCAGTTGTCAAATTTATAAACTATCGGCATAAATTAAATGTTTCATATGTTGTTTATTGTGATTTTGAAAGCATCATCGTGCCACAGAAACACAGTTGTAATAGCGGTGTGAAACAATCAGATATATAACGGACGTTGTCATAAAAGCAACAAGGTTTTCATCGAAGGTGCAACGACTATGCAAGCAACTCAGTACATTTCATCAGGGTTTTGTATGTACCTCAAGTCAATTCATAATGTTCCAGACCAGTCGTGCACAGAGGTACTGATTGCATTCAGGTGTTATACAACTACTTGGGTAGGATTGCAAAACTAACGTTTGAAGAATTAAGACTGGAAAATGCGAAACCTATGGTGTTCACAGAGGAAGACGAAATAGATTTAATTTAGCAAATGTATGTCATATTTGTGATAAATATTAAAAGACAAAGTTAGCCATTATGATTACTTGACTGGAATTATAGAGACCCTGCTCATAACAAAAACAGCTTGAATTTCAGACACACTAACTATATCCCATTATTCATTCACAACTTGTACAGTTATAACAGTAATGTGTGGATCAAGACGCTTGTACAAATATGTTGCAGATAAAGAGATAAAACTAAGACCAAGTAACGACGAGAAACATGATAGGTTTATGAAGGATGGCAAGGAATTAACCTTGAAAAGAAAATTTTTATCGGTTCATGGGACAATCTATAGAGCAGCTCTTTAATAAAATTAACAGAAGCATAGAAACATTTTTGATACATGAAATTAAAATATTTGAAGAAAGACATTTACCCATACAAATACATGGGTTGCTTTGAAAGGTCTAATGCAAGAACTATACCAACAAAAGAAAAGTTGTACTTATCACTTAACGATTAAAACATATCAAATGACCATTACTGGTATGTACATGATGTTAAGTCACACTTCAACCTTCAAATATTAGGTGATCTTTACGACTATTACGCCAAGAGAGATACTTTAATAGCATGTGAGATTTTTTGAAGAATTTATAAATGTCTGTATTAAAACTACGAGCTATATCCTGAGCACTATTATAATATCTTGTATGTTATTTTGAAACACGACTAGCTTTGACCGCACCTTTATCCCATCCAAAACTTGGAAACAAATGCATATTATCTCCTGATACAAGATTCTTGCTTATGTGTAAAACTCATTAAATATTTATATAACGTCTCTAAAACTTTGAGTTTATCATAATGTAGCGTTGTACCAATATGTATATTGTGTAAAAAAAAAAAAATCTAATTATTTTGTGTTAGTGGCGCTTGCGTTCCGCTCAGTGCTCACCAGGTGTGCTTGAGTAGATAGATACAGACGGAGGTGAAATGTTAATTTATGTGTTGTCATTTATTGTGCATTGGAGAAGATCGTACTAATTTAAAGTTTACAAGTGTGCTAGTTTATCGGCTGTGCTTGAGAAGCTTAGAAACAGAGAGGGATGCAATCTTAATTTATCAGTGGATCATTATGTTTTTCATTTATTTTGCGTGGACACTGTCTCTTTGTAACGCACTTCAGTTCACCAACCAATATAGAATAAATGTTTTACGCAAAGATGTTTTCTTTTTAAAAAAAATGATTTCATACTGATTACCTAGTTTAAAAAACAAACAAAACAAAACAGCAAAAAAAAAAAAAAAAAAAAATACAAAAAACAACACGAAAACAAACATGCCAAAAACAAAACCCACAATACAATTTTTTTACAAAGTAAATAAAATTTGTAGTAATTGTATGTTCCCAAAAATAGTGCATTTTTACAAAGTCTTAATTAGAAATATAATTGACACACTGACATAAATCTATATTAATATCGTCTTCGTTCTTGTCCAGTTCAAATGATACTAAATTTGTCCATCTATGATCTGTAGTTTCTGTAATAAATAAGGCCCTGTCACTATAAAAACCAGAGGGTCAATGTTATTTGGTTCAGGTGTATAACAGAGGCTAGCCCCTGCACGATGTTAAATCTTCATGAACAAATTACTTTCGACACACAAAAAGTAAAATCTTCATGAAGAATTGTTATAGTAAAGTACATAGTAAAAGTCTTCACAAAAGGGTTACTTTGTCCTGAAAAAAGGTGAAATCTTTATGAAGAATGTAACTTTCTTCACGAAGAAAAGTGTCTTTACGTCGAGGCACATTTTACATGATAAAAGTTATTTCCTTCGTGAAAAGTGGACTCTTGAGGATGAATGTCACTTTATTCATGAAAAAAGTATTAGTACACGTCCAAGCATTTTTTCACGAAAAATTTGATAAAAAGATTAATCTTTATGAAGAATGTAACTTTTTTTTTTTTTACGAAAATCTGCCTTTATATATCGATGCAAGCCCTTCACTAAAAATGACCTTTTTCAGTGAACAAAACTGCAATGTTCATGAAGAATGACACATTTATCAGATAAAACGTTACGCTTTTCGTGAAAAAATTCGGTCAAGTGAATATTTAATGAAAAAGGTTGGTGTCTTCATGAAGATTGGTGTCGTTTTCGCGAAGAAAGAGGACTGAACAAAACAATTTGTCACGAAAAAGTAACTTTTTCAGAAGAAAATTCAACTTTTTGGTGCAAGCATATTTTTGTTTTCTTTGTTTGTTTGTTTGTTTGTTGTTTTTTTTTATAGAAATTTTTTTATCTTGTAAATGACATGAACGCCTTTGATAGCAGTGTGTTTATTAGTCTTGGTTTAGCATCATTGTTTGGTTCATGTATTGGCCGAGGCTATTAAGATAGAACATTCCTAGTCAATCAGAAGCTTTCTTTGCTGCGTGCGAAGAAAAGCAAAGCTGCGCATGCAGCAACATAATTATTGAAGAAAATCATGGAATGATCAATGGTCAAGTGCATCTAGCATTTGAGTCTCTTTTAACACGAGTATGTGTTCGAGTTCCGATAAGATTGGTTATTGAGTTTTGTAATAGGAGAGTTTTTATTGTAACGGGAGATTATTCACAAAAACTTGAATACATATATATATACTGTACTGTAATACTATCTCCGGTGTCTACTCCTCGAATCTCGATTATAGCAGGCCGGTACGTCATATTACCGCGTTACTACATAGAAGACATACCGAAAAAAGTTTCACTATACTAACTTTATAAGTTTTATCCTACTGCATCAACATGTGGTGCATTTGTCATTGTGAATGATTTTAATTGCCGATAAACGGGATCGACATGGTGTTGGATATTCCGAGGTGACCTCTAACGGGAGGCGCTTTAAAGAGAATGTCCTATTACCGCGGCAGTACCGTAAATTTATATTTTAAAAAAATCAGGAAATATTATATATATTCAACACATTTAATATAAAAATTTCAACATTAAATTCATGCATTTAATCGAGATCAATATATTGTGTATATTCAACACATTTAATAAAAAAAATTCAACATTAAATTTATGCGTTTAATCAAGATCTTTATATGGCCAAGTTGTAGAAAATCCATGAAATAATTATGGTTTATGATATTCTTATGTTATATTACATGTTATCGTCGACTGTCCTAACTGCATGCTCGTCCTTGATTCGTGCGCCACGTTTCTCGCGACATCACATGCTTGTTTTGAGATCCAGACGTCATCAACTGGGTCACTAGCATTCGTTGACAGTGACAGTAAGTGCTGATTAAGAAATATTTGATTAAATGAAATTTAAATACATACTACAATTCAAATTGAAAAAGCACAATGAAAATGGCCAATTTTGCTAATGCGATATTTGGTTTTCTTTACCATTTCATTAGCGGGAAACCCATGACAGAGATTTTGTAGATGGCAAAAGCAACGTAAAAATTTGGTCACTATAACATGCACTTCTTGTATCATGTTAGAAAAAATAAATCCAATGAAAAATTATATAGTATGAAATTTTTCATTGAAATATTTTAATATGAGAAATTTTTTCTTCTGAAATAGCACCAAAAAAAATCTTTTAAAAATTTAATGTATCTTTAAATATGATAAGTTTCCCCACACCTTGAAAAAAACAAAATTAAAAAATGCATATTTTTTTTATTTTATATTTTTGTCAACATTATTTATAAGTGTTTTATTGCAATCAATATGCATTTGATTTAAATGAAATATATTACATATGCAAATATTAATAATCCAGGGACATCATACATGATCGATTTCTACACATTGACGTAATTGTCACATGCCAATCTTACGTCACATGGCCTTTATTTCCGGGGCATGAACCATTGATGTACTTCTGGAAAAGAAAAATGTTGACACGCTCGGAAATACGGTAGCTCGCAAAGAATTTAGAGAGTTTATAAACATTTTTTAATGATGAATGAATTACCGGTAAGTAAATATAGTTGAACACTTTCTATGGTGATTTCAATAGTTTCTCGCAATATTATAAAATAAGCATTAAAATTAACGTTGAGGGAACAAACCATGGCAAATGGAGGATATATTTGTAGTTAACCCCAACCATGTAAACTTTAATTGGATGCCCCGTGTCTAGAAAACACCTTTTATGAATTTGAAGTGATGACAGGGTTCATTAACTTGCCTTTATACTATCGTTCTAAGAACCCACACTAAAACAAAACTCACAAGTTTGACAATACACCCTTAATAGGCCGCCCACAAGATAGATAACAATTTTTATCGAAGAATGTCAGTCAAGTCACCAATTCTGCTTGTATTGTTTAAACTTTGAAACAGACAATTTGCAGACATTGTGCTCTGCATGATTTTGTTATTGAAAAGTACAAAAAAAGGGATTGAAACTGGATATGGCATGAATGATATTTTATCACTTACTTAAATTTGTACATGTACAGGAAATCTACAATTTTGTTTACCCTAAATAGAGTTTTAATATTCACAGCTATGTGAACTTCCTGACATTATGTTTATATGCAGGTTATTCCAATGTTACACATGGTGACATCATTGAACAAAAATGTTTAGATGCCACAGTAATAGACATACTGCAGTAATAGAACATGCCACTATATTCGCTTACTACATGTTTAAAACCAAACGGGAGTTTCTTTACTAACACAGCGCCATGTTTGCGTGCACAAATCTATTTTTTCCAGACAACAGATATGATGTAGTTTACTGTCTTATGTAAGCTCTTAAAAATTCCTTAAATTTCCGTAGCTTTGGGAGTTACATACCTCAGAACACGTGTGTGTAAGAGTTACACTTTTTTTATTTTGTTCAATTCTTTTTAGAAATATTAAAACTTGCCAGAAAATGGACTGGTCTAGAAAAACCGCAAAAGGACATCAAGCAGTCTGCCTGGTTGTTTACAACAACAGCATCTGTTTGGTTTGAAACACAAACAGGATTACAATGTTAAGGGCCACCAGGCAACAATCAGGTTATAAATGATAAATTGATGGATGAAATGACTAAGTTTTGTACATTTTTTATATCCTTGCCGTTTTTCACTTTTAAAATCAGTAGTGGGTACAAACAAATGGGAGGGTAAACGAATACTATAACTCTAGTACCGCTTGTATATTACAGCTGGAGTAACAGACCTAGGCCAAAATAAGAAAGTGTCATTTAAATGACACTCTGGTGTGTACTGTAAAAACACAGTTTTAACCATGTTCTTGTAACATTTGTTACATGTATAAGATGTGCAAGTCAGTGGGGGAGTATCTTTTAAGAATGACAATTTACCTTGAGTATATACCCTCAAAAATGAAATAGACAAGTACAGCTACTTGAAGATCATGCAAAAAAGTTAGGGTATGTGTGGCACTGTTGTTATTGATGACAGACTAGGGAACATTGTACAATAGCATAATAGGCATTTGCATTACACAGGAAGTATTCTTTACTCATAAACATCAACTACATGCATACTGTCAAAAATTACAGTATACATGTACCATGATCGTAAAAAAAAGAAGTGTTTCTGAGCTTAAAAAAATTAAATAGCCCAATGCCCCGGGCACCTCCCGTATTCAATTTGAGTTGCCTGTCGGGCCTGTGTCTAATTTGCCTAAAGAAACCTTGAGCTCGCCAACAAAATTTGTCATTTTCATTTTGAAGTTCTTTAAAGACACTGGTAAATAATTAGTATTCAGCCCCCTGTTGGAGCACCATTTGTAGGTCCCTCCACCTTATGAAGATTGTCTGTTTAATTGTATCAAGAACTATAACCTTGGGTACAAAGCGAAGCATGTAACCTATGAATAGGAAACAGTACTATTTCTGTTTTCCGTATTTCATTTTTTACCTATAATTAGTGCTCGCTTGTTCTGCATGAATATCAAGCTTCAGCTTACTTGGTAATGCATCACTGGTTAAATATATTGATAGGTACTTATGCAGTTGTTTGAAAATTAAGCTAAGCTTGGGGATTAGTGACTTATAAATTCCTCCAGTACAATGTTTTTCACCCTAAAGGAACTGAGAGAATTACATTGTATTTTAATCCATTTAGTTCAAACAGTTGGTAGCTGCTGATTCTTTTGATACAGAGTAAGTTTTTTCTGTAATTGTGACACATCCTCAGTACTATCACATGAACTAATTATGAAACTTGAAGCTACTGACCAATGCCACTGTGACTTCATTTCTATTTTCAACTTAAATTGATAAACAGAGATTTTTGCACCATTCAGAAAACAAAACTACTGCAAGGACCCCTAGTACTCATCCCTAAAGATCGTGATTAAATACGCAGACTGTACATTGATCTGAAGGAAAGCTGAAGGCACACAGTCAGAGATCACAAGAGCAAAGGTGTATACTGCAATTATTCAGAATTCCACACCTTAGCATACAAAAATTGTGAAATCGTTGCAAATCATGTTAGTTGTGAGCCCTGCTTTAGCAGAATGTAAATAAGGGTTCAGTCTCATGAACAATAATACAAGTATAAGGGACTGACCATATAATTTTCCTGTGTGTCAAAATAATAGTAAAAACAATATGGCCTTGTCAAGCTTGTTTATTTTAAGTCTGGGCAAGAATTTTTTTCAAGTCACTTGCCCTGGACTTGTTCCTGAAAAAAAATTTATTTGAGTGCTGTGTTTATGGAGTAAGTGACATGGCTCTTATTCACGATGGGGTTATTTTTTCTCCAGCTTCACAGCAACTTTTCTGTATATTTATTGATGCCATATTTCATATCATACTCATCAAAAACATATACAGGCACTAATTAATCACTTATTCCGCATAAAAATGAGGCTGACCAAAGGGTCATGTATCGGGTAATATGGCAGATAGTGATAAATAACGACAACGTTGATTTTGTTAAGAAATAAAATGAAAAAAAATGCTTTCCTGGAAGAACTGTTTTTTGCCAAAAAGGGAGTTATTAAATGGTTGTGCTTTACTACATTTCTTATCTGTTTTTCAAATGGGGGTTAATGGAGTTATTGAATGGTTGTGCTTTGCAACTTTTCTTTCCTGATTTTCAAGCTGGGAAAGTTTGTTTTTCACTTGGCATGGTTGTACCATAGGTGTAAATCCTGCGAACAACCATTGCGAAATGTTAGGCTTTATAGCTGCATTGTTTTCTTTATGTAAACAATTGGCATATGCCTGGAATATTTAGGCTTTGACATTTATTATTCAATTTACAGAAAGAACAAGCAAAGTCATATATGGGGTTATTGAACTTAATTGAGATAGACATTTCCAAGCCAAACCATTTGCAATAATGCCCCTTGATCTTAAAGTTAAGCTCAGGCAAGGACATGCACCTGCTGCTTGGTGTTTAATACCAGTAGAATGGGATTTGCAGTCAAATTAACCAAGTGATTAAAGTTTGTAAAATGATTAAAACAACCAGTTTAATTAATGAGGCATGTGGAAAATGACGTAGTGTTTATAAAGATGCTAATTTTGCAGTTCAAGAAGACAGAGAGACACACTTAAAGCGGCAGGGGGGCACATAGTGGGGGTACAGTTGCAGGCCTTTTGAAGAGCAGGGCAGGGCACCCCTCTATTTCTTTCTAGCTGGAACACTGCTATGGCAGGAAGTTGATTTGCCCCGTCAGAGTAGTTGGTAAGGATTTTAATGAGGACTTACTGATTGGAAAAAAGAGAATTTGTGAAATGGAGTTTTTTCATGGTATGTATTTTTGTTTGAATTCACAACTGTTAATGATATGATTTTTAAAGCAAAAACTGTCCATATGAATCAGTGTTGACAGGTGTAAACAAATGTTGTGGTCATGACATCACTGAAAGCTGCATTCTCATGAGAACTGGAATTTCATGACACTGCATCAGAACAAAGTAGCGTGAAAACAATGGACAGGATGATATAAAACGATGAATAGAGAGAAAAAAAAGTAAGATAGCTTATTTCCATAAACTGAAGTTGCTAATTCCACTAAAAATATGAGGTATAAAGTAAAGAATTAGTTAAATAAAATGTTATAATGACAGGCGAGACTTTGATGGATGGAGACAAAACTTAGAAGGAAAATTAATAAACTAAAATAATCTTATAAAAGATTAAATAAATGAGACCACACTGGATGCTTACCATCTTAGACACCACACAGACAAATATATTATCTCAGCAGTATTAACTTTGAGACTAACATGTCTTATATAATACTAGACTATGGCAACAGTGACCGCAGTGATCCTGCTGTCAATGCTGGACTGGTAGAAAAGTACATGTAAATAAAAGACATGCCGTGACCAGACTATCCAATACAGGGTGGTTGTGTGTGCTGACAAGTAAATTGGTCTGACATATACAGTGTCTACGTAAACTCAATTACAATGGAAGGAGAGGGGGTAATTTTGAATTTCACTTATGAATAGGACCTAAATTAGCCAGATTAAATATCATAGAAGTAGTTAAAGGGAATTACACATTAAATTCCATCTACCGGTAGCATCACATTTCATCTGGGTACTTTGAAGCTGTGCCACATTCGGCAGAGGTTAATGCTAGGTTTTTATCTTTTAAGCAGTCGTCAGAAGTTTAAGACCAGGTTTTACGGTACTGACCTTATTATATACCATTGTAAAGGTATTTTTGGAGGTAATTTATTCAGCATATAGTAACTTAAATTTTCAAAATCATGGTGCATGTGCCAGTTGTTTAGGTTAAATGTATTTTATTGCCAAATTATATGCATGGGAAACGGGCCTGTATACTCCTTTCAGGGATTTCAACTGTGGGTTCTGTTTCTTTTTATTTTTATTGTTTACCCTTGATGAGAGAAGGGATTATGGGGCCTGTAACATACTTTACACAGTCATAGTATAGTGTATCAGTGTTCTTGCCAGAAATTTCTGATGGGAGGTAGCGGTAGAGTTAAGGGAATTTTTGTGCACAAGTCGTGTGATCATATTGATATTTATAATTTTAAAATAAAAATGTACAGTTATCATCTTCTCAAATTGTAATCTGTCAAGTTGAATTTATTAGGAAAATGAAGAAGGCTAACAGTGTGGACTCTATTTTTTGATAATAAAGAATCAAAGAATCAAGATAAAAAAAAAGAAGTTGACAACATACACTGTGTGTAGCGGACTGATTACTTTCTACACATTATCATTAAATGATAACATGTCAGTAATATACATAAGAGATAGATTCACGTGTGAAGACAACTGGAGACAAATTTGTCACCTTTCTAGGTGATACTGTAATGCCTATGACGATTTTATGTCATATCATTTAATTGCAAAGATATCACATGACAAATTTTATATTTATAATCAAATATACTGAATCTACACATGCAAAAGTGAGAACAAACTGAAAATAGACAACACTTATAAGCAGTTGTAATATTTATGCCTATAATCAACAGAATGTTATATTAGGCAGTAGTAGCACACAAATATACCTACATCTATGCAAGTTAAAGCAGAATCAATCAAAAATGTTTGGGAGAATTCATTTAACACGAGTCAGTAATACAAAGTCTGACTTTTCATGTTGTATGTTTGTGCTTACCGGTTAATATATGGTCAAAGTAGCTACTTGCTGTTCTAGTCTGGTACTGCTTGTATATTGTAGCTGGAGTGGCTTTCTCAAACTATCATACCTAGGCTAAATGTATACACAATGACTGATAGGTGTGGACTTGTGACACCCTTTAAGTTGTGTGTATTGTAAACACCATTCCCACCATATACTGTACTTACAATTTACATGTTGTTACATGTATCAGATGTACATGAGTTTTCATCATCAGCTTTATGTATTCCCAAATTTAGGCATACTGATACATGTAAATTTTGAACCATCTAGGTAAATTGAAATAGTGTATTTTGGTTCATGATCTCTTCTTGGATTAAAATGACAACCTTAAGGATTAAAAGTCTGTGGACACATGTAAACATTGTCATCACAAACAAATTGGATACTTAATAAAGAGCTGTTGTTTGCCAAAAAGGGACGTTATGGAATGTTTGTGCTTATATTATTTTGCAACTGGGAAAGTTGACGTTTTTCACTTGGCATGGTTGTATCAGTGGCATTAATCCCTCGAACAACCATTGGGAAATGGTTTGGTTTAAAGTCACATTTGGGCTTTGGAGCAGAAGACTAAACTAGGGTCTGCAAAACATGAGATTGGTCAATGTATGATGTGTCCGCAGGTCAGAAATCATGGTCATGGGTGCATAGTTTTGTTGTTAAAAGTTGTAGGTAATGGTTTTATTTTTTTATGTCTTCTGTTTCCATGGATTGTCTGCCCCAAGACTTTCGTCTTGGCTGCAAAAAACGGTCATACAAGATGAACCATGGACTTTCACGGTGTCCATCAATCCAGTCAGTTGTCCGTCTGTCCATTGAGCATCAACATTTGGTAAAGTTTTCCTTTCAGAGAGCAATGTCTCCATTTTGTATGGATGAATCATCATTATAGGTCTGTAATTAAAAAAAACTTATCAAGTGAAAGACTCAGGGTTTGAAAGAAACTCAGTTGTTAGAAATCATAATAATATTATACAGAAACAAAGTTGTTAGAGTCAATAATTTCACGGAATAATCATTAATGATTTTGAGGGTAGTTGTTCTCACTGTTTGGAGTAACTTTTCAGACTTGAAAGTTGTATGAGTTCAAGGTTTTGCAGACTTGTTTAGCAAGGAACTAGAAACATCTTTATGAATTTAATAGTCACAAGGTACAGTGTGATCATCACCTTAGGTCTGCTGGTTAAAATTGTCCAAAGTGATCTTATTACATGTTTCCTAAATATAAGAAAAGTTTTCATCAGAGTTGCTTGCAATGATAAAATCCCTAGGGATGTCGAGTGAAAGGTCATGGGCTGACTTATTAGAACATATTTGACAGGATTTTCGATGTTTTTGGAAGTAGATGAAAAATTCTTTGAAAAGGGGAGGTCATAAAGATAAAATGTCAAGGTCATATGGGTATTACCAACACTAAAATGACATGCAAGATAGTAAATTTAACTTTCTTTAAAAAAATTTTACCCCATAGGGAGAGTGTCTGATTCAGAAATGTGAAAATCAGCTTGAGACTTTTCATCATTTTTTTCTTTTTTCCAGGAGTGCTGTACAAAATAGCATTGGGACTCATGATGAAGCTCTCAGTGCTAAAATCCCGAGAAAAAAACTGTTTAGCAAAATGCATGATCAATAGTTACATGCTATTGTATTTAGTGTATACTGAAGAAAAAGTGGGAGGAACAGCATAAATGTATTTCAGTGGATACCTGTGGATGATAGAAATTTTCACAAGAATATTTAAAAGGCAGAACAGTACAATCATTAATTGGATTGTTTTCAGGGGAGACAACTGTTATTGAATCACCCATGGGATGCAATCGGAATTAACTCACAGGGATGCATGTATAGGGTTTAATGAGACATCAACACAGTCCTGGCAATATAGTGCCTATTCAACGTTGAATTAAAAATATGTAATGGTAAAAATCGCAGAAAATGTTGGAAGATAAATGCCTCCAAATATTATAAACAGTAACATGTAGTACTATAAGATAAAAGGTAAAGATGTTAAATTCTTTAAAAGGTATTTAAAATAAAAGCTTCAGGAGGTATACACATGGGTCAGGTATGTGTGTTCTATTGGTGAGCTGCACAGTACCACCTCATCTCTGCAATTTGTTGTATATGAGGAATGCCACTCTCCAGTGAGGAGTTTGATGTTTCAAAGCTTGTTTGTGGAGTTACAGTGAAGTTCAAATCTTTAAAAGGCAGACATTGATGAAAAATGTGTATATATTTTCTTAAGAGTGGGAGTGATATGATGAACTTGGTATGGAGAGAAAGATATTGTACATTACTTAACCTTGATGAGTTCATCAATACCTTTTATACTCACTTTTCAGTCAGATCCAACTGCAAACTGTACAGACCCAGATCTGCTGTCACATAATACAATTTGTTAGGATTAATCAGTAGAACAAACAACATAAACCCTTATCTGCCAGAAGATTTCTTATGGTGTCTAGTTGGTCTTAAATAAAAATTGTGACAATCAGATATCCAGTATGGCCACCACAACTACATCACTACTACTCCTAGAGGAAAAGTCATATCAACATTGGGTTTTCACAAGAAGACTTTTTATGATGTTTAGTTCATACTAAATAAATATGGTGCCGATCTCACATCCAATATGGCCACCATGGCAGCCATCTTCACAAAAATCTTGTTATTGCTACTCCTCCTAAATAGAATGCTATATCCACATAGGTTTTTCACCAGAAGACTAATTATGATATCTAGTTGGTCCTGACTGAAAATGGTGCTGATCAGACCTCAAATATAGCTGCCACAAGGAACATATTGAAAATTTTGTCACTAATTTACCTGATTGGATTGTCATATCAACATTGGGTTTTCACCAAAAGTCTTGTAATGTTGTCCAATTTGTCCTAAATGAAAAAGGTGCCGATCTTACAACCAACATGGCTGCCACACTGGCTAATTTGAAAATCTTATTGCTCAAGAATATCAGAGATGATTTCAACACTCATCGATTAAAAAGATGAAATGGGCCTATCTTGAATTCCATGAAATTCTATTTAGCCAGTAGAGCGCCAGTCCCTTTGAGGAACTCTTGTCAGAAAATCAATAGTATATCTTGCTTTCTTGAGTTCAGGCTCTGTTTTTGGTTTCTTTTCAGGTTAAGTGTAGGTATAGTGTCATCTAACCAGAGACCATGGCCGCTCACCTTTGCAGAAACATCAGCAATCTTTGTGCCAAAAGCAAACACAGATTTATGTGCCCTATTCACAGTGTCCTTGTTCAGCCAGCAGCATCCCGTGTTACAGTGTACGAAATTGATAGAAAGAGTGGTTATGACCCAAAGAGACCCAAACAGGGTATTCCTGCAATGATGAAGGAAGGAATTAAAATGATTTACACAGAAAGCCTGCGCTTTAAGCAGGAAGTGGTTGAGAAATTGAGCTGTGATGGTTTTTACATTTGTCATCATGGGGACTATGAATATTTTTGGAAGTTCAATGGGAAGGCGAGCATAGACCTATGGATTGTGACTGCAGACCAAGACCACAGTGAAGGGAGTAGCTCATGTAACCTGTCTGTCAGTAAGAACAATAAAGCTCTCTTTCATGGATACCTGTCCACAGATGTGCCCAAGGATGGTATCATTAAAAGAGCTGGTTATGTGAACCTCAAATCTCCATTTAATACGGTATGGTGAACATCACGACAATAGTTACTCGTCTAATTACAATCTTTTCCTCATTGTATTGTGATGCCATTTGTTAGGGAGTTTCCAGCAGAAAAGAGTACTACTTTACATTGAAACCTGCCTTCGCATTACTTCTATATAAATGACACCCTTTTTTCTTAAGGTTCTTGCATATTTCAGCTGTATGTAAAGGACACCTGTCCATTAGGGGCCAAAATTGTATGGTCCCTTGAGTGTCCTTTTCTGGGCTGTTTTTTTTTTGTATTTTTTAACTTCAGTAGGAGTTGCACAAAATGAAATTACACATCAGTTTTAGTGACAATAAAAGACCTAACCTCAACTTCTTATGAATACGTACTAAAAAAATGAACATATAGGAAATGTGTTGTTTTTGTATACAATGCATGATTTGATGGGAGCAATACAGTTGTTCAAAATTACATCATGTTATCTTTGAAGCTTTTTTCATGCACTTGAGCTATGTTTAAAATGTACACAATTGGAATTGTGAGTGTGCTTTATTGTTAAATTATCCTTTGGCAAATGCCTGAATAAATTTTTCAGAAATTTTAGGGTATGGTTCAAATTTGCAGCTCACTTAGACATAAGGCCATATGAGCTTATGATATGAGCATGCATCTGTCATGAATTGTCCATTGTCCACAATTGGCCATATTTCTGCTGTGAATTTGATCAGATTTTGAATGTGGGCATATATTATCAAGATCTTCTACAACTTCAATAATGGGTGAGATCTATGCATATTAATAAGGTGATCTTGAATCAGTTTGGCTGAGCTTATTAACACTATGGAGGCCATACTTCTGTTCTGATTTTATCAAACCTGGAATATATACTTATACATGTATCATCAAACTCTTGGACAATTTCAGTAATGAGTGAGATTGATGGGTATTAATGAGGTGATCTTACATCTAATTGGCTGAGCTCGTTTCTACTTGGGAGTCCATATTTCTGATTTGATTTTGATCAAATATGGAATGTTTGCTTATACTCATCTTGGACGAGTTTGATAATGAGTGAGATCCACACATAGAAAATGAAGTGATCTTGTATCAGATTGGCTGATCTTGTTACCACTTTGGAGGTCATATTTCTAATCCAGTTTCAATCAAAATCTTGGATGAGTTTGATAATGAGTAAGATCCATGCATATTAGTGAGGTGATCTTGCATCTGGTTGGCTTAACTTGTTACCATTATGGATGCCATATTTCTGATCTGATTTTAATCAACTTGAAATGTTTTCTTCAAGATTTTGGATGAGTTCAATAATGAGTGAGATCCACACATATTAATGAGGCAGTCTTGTGTCTGATTAACTTGGCATGTTACCACTCTTGAGACTATTTCCAAGTAAATTTTGATAAAACTTTGTGATAGGCTTATATTACCAAGATCTTGGAGGAGTGCAATTATAAACACATTACTGTAATGAGGTAATCTTGCATATGATTGGTTGAGTTTGTCAACACTTGAGCGATTTTGTTTCTGATCCAATTTGATCTGTCATGTTAAATAGGCTTTTATGTTGAAAATGTCAAATGGGTATAATTATGACTGATATCAATGCATTTTAATGAGGCGTTGTTGCATCTGATTGGATGTACTTCTTACCACATGAGGGACAGTATTTCTGACCTGATATTGATCACATTTTGTAAATAGGCAAATATCAATATATTGGATACATTTTATCAGAGGCAAGACCTATGCATTTAATGAGGTGATCATGCATCTGAATGGCTGGTCTGTTTACCACTCAAGAAACTGTTTTTGATAGGATTTTGATTAAACTTGGTAAATAGGTTTATATCATCAAATTGTTGAATGAATTTGATTATGAGCAAGTACTATGCTTATATATACGTGTTAATTTTCTATCTGATTGGCTGAGTTTGTTATCTTTGTAGAGACTAAGTTCAGATTGGATTTTGGTACAGCTTGGTAAGTAAGTTTATATCATCATGGGCTTAGACAGGTTCTATAATAAGTGAGATCTGCAAATATAGATGAGGTGATTTGCATCTGATTGGTAGAGCTTGTTACATCTCTAGAGACTATAGTTCTCATCCAGTTTCAATAAAACTTGGTAAATTGGTTTATATCATGAAGATATTGGATATTAATTATGCCTTTATCTTTGGAAATAAATTTTAGCTCACAGGCCCATAATACCAAGTGAGCTTATGGTATGGCCCTGCGTGTTATATGTCATATGTTGTCCATTGTGTCATCTTTTCATCAACAATTGCTTGTTACCACTCTGAAAGCCATATTTTTTATCTGATTTGTATCAAACTTAAAATATGAGCTTATATCATTTAGATCTCAGATAAGTTTGACAATGAGCGAGATCCATGCATATTAATGAGATGATCTTGCATCTGATTGGTTGAGCTTGTTACCAATCTGGTGACTGTATTTCTAATCCGATTTTGATTAAACGTGGAATATATGCTTATATCATCAAGATCTTGGATGGTTTTGATAATAAGCAAGATATACACAGATTTTTTAGGTGATCTTTCATCTCATTAGCTGAGCTTGTTACTGCTCCAGAAGCCATATTTTTTTATCTGATTTTTGATAAAACTTGAAATAGGACTTATATCATCAAGATCTTGGATGAGTTCGAAAATGAGCGAGATCCGAGCATATTAATGAGGTAAACATCTGACATCTCATTAGCTGGCATTGTTACATTTCTGCAGGCCATATTTTTGAACCGATTTTGATTACACTTAGAATATATGCTTATGGTACATTTATTTAAGATCTTGGACAAGTTCAGTAATGAGCAAGATGCATTCATATTAATAGGTGATCTTGCTTCTGATTGGTTGAGCTTGTTACCACTCTGGGAGTCGTATTTCTGATCTGATTTTGATTAAGCTTGAACTATTGGCATATATTATCATGATCTTGGATGGGTTTGATAATGAGTGAGATTCACACATATTACTGAACTGATCTTGGATGACTTTGATTATGAGCAAGAGACTATGCATATTAAATATGCCTTTATCTTTTGAAAGAATTGTTATGAAGATATAGCAAAATAGGTGAAATCAACATGATATAAAATTTGGAAGATAGTTCAATAAGTTGTGTTATTAAAATGCTACATAAAGCCTGCTTCATGAAATTGACGACTGCTAGTTATGTAGACCTGGGCCCTGTTTCATGAAGCAACATAAGTATACGCACAGAATTTTCGTAAGTTTTAAGCGTAAGAAAATCTTTAGCTATTTTGTAAGTGTGTTTCACAAAGATATTTGTAGGAAAATTTCGTACATCTGAGAAAATGTTTGCGTTATTCACTCTCTTGTATGAAAGGTAGGTAATTACTCTGTAAAATGTAATGGGGCACCTGCAAGATTCTTACAAAGTATGGCAACGAAGATGACGACAAGAACAACAATAACAACACAATGACCAAAGAAATATTGGGCAAAAAATGCCTTAACCTATTGGCCATATTGAATGAAATATAGGTATTATTTCTGATTAAAGAAGATTGGATTTATGATTTTGTCAACACAAATCCTTAAAACCAGAGCCTTTAAAGACCTTTACGCCTTTAAACAAAGGAAATATGTAACTTTTTTTTGTTGAAATCTGCAACCCCCTGAATTTTGCTGCCCTAGGCAGCTGCCTTGTCTGCCAAATGGGAAACCGTTGTGTGTGTGTGTGTGAGAGAGAGAGAGAGATTGTCGAGCTACAAGTCAATGAATAATCAGAATTTAACTTACTTGTTAAAAGAAACAAGTCATACTTCTTTATTTATCTATATCAAAATGGTTATCTAATCACTTCACTATATTTATCAACTTTTATTTCCTATAAATACATGAACGTACTTGGAGGTCCTCAGGCTGTCGTTTCCAGCGACAAACCAGCAGAGTCCACCATTATATATGGGAAAGTAAATGTGACGTTTATGCAATCCTTTGCATCATCTAAAACCTTTAAAACTCATTTGATATTCATTGCAATACTAAGAACAAAGTTTTAATTGGGTTTTAATTTTACTTTTGCTTCAGTTGCTTGCATTGTAACACCAAAATCTGAAAAAATGCACCATTCATTCATGCTTTAACACCCCCTCCATATTTATAGGCTCATGAAATCTTGGAATAAAATTACATCATATTCAGTGGGACGTGATGTAGATCCATTTCTTTAGATCGTCTCAAAATGATCTCTCTCTCTCTCTCTCAGACACACACACACACACACACACTCTTCATAAATTCTCTCAACACAGGATTAAGTTAAGTAAATCACTATATCTGATTAATATTTTAACTATATAAAAAAAATTTTTTTTTAAAAAAATTGTATTTACCTAATAATGCATTAATGCAAAGAAATAAAATGTGATAAACTATTAGGTTCATGTCTCCAATTATTAGATTCAGATCCATATCAACAATGAGTTGTTTTATCTTCCGATCTATTGTATCCACTATGCTCTACAAGTTCTGAAAAGTTTATTACATGTCTTAAACTTTAGAAACTATATTTTTGTTTTTAAAACACGTATGCCATCCACTGATGACAGTTATCAAAATAACCAAATGACAATGAAGTCTGACAGAATCAGGTGCATATGTATATAAACAAGTCAACAGAATTTCACTTGCCTACGTCAATCAGTGACGGCATGTTGATTTGGTCCAGCCCATACATACGTCCGTACTTCTGTAAGTCTATCTGTCTTGAGAAGATTTTTAGCAACAGTGGGCAAGAACCATTCAACGTATACAAGTGAATTTTTGTTAGCATGTTTGTATGAATACGTAGATGACCTGATTAGATTTTCAGGTCATTACAGCAATATTTTTTTTATCTTTTTACACATTTTAAAACTGTTTGGAATTGGACATTTAAAAAAAATAATAAAACATTAATAGCAAGATTAAGCATAAACTGCTTGAGGCAGAAAAATGAAATTTAATAGTCATATTTTTATTCGTATGTAGATGACCTGATTACATTTACTGAAAATTCCAAGAATTTGTTTATTTAATTTTTTCTTTTTTTTTACACATTTTAAAAAGTTTTTGGACTTCAACATTTTGAATGAAAACCTTGTCAGAATGATTAAGCAAAAACCACTTGAAGTCAACAATGGAAAGTAAATGTCTCATTTTTTTTTCATTTTTATCTCAATAAAGGCGAGACAATAAATAGATAAATAAATGAATAAATAAATAAGCGAAAGTAGCACATATACTCTTCCTGCATCCTCGATCTCGAGGCATAGAAGTTCCATGGAAAAGATAATCATTTCAATTTTCTATTTTGAACAGCATTTAAACACCCCAAAGTATGCACATTCTTTCCATTGATGGAATATTAGTCTGTTCACTTGGATGTCATACAAGATACATTTTTCATTTTCCTCTCTTTGTGTTTTTTGTTATCATTATCTTTGTAAACCAGCACACTTGAAGAAAAAATGCATATTAAGATCAAATGCCATGGTAAGGCTCTTTGAAACAAAGAAAGAGTCAAGAGCTACTGTTGTGAGATGTCTGAATGTCCTGATTAAAAAAATATACAATTTAATTGTAAAAAGAGATAATATATAGATGTGTACTAAAACATTCAAATCTGTTCAGGAAATATGTCAAGCAAATTATAATTATTTAGGAAAAGGGAAGAACAAAGTTCTTCTGCAGACAGCTACAAACTTGAAATGGAGGCCTGAAGAAAATTTAAGCTTTAAATATAATTACAGTCTTTTACAAAATTTTACATCTTATCTGTTCGCTTGGCTGCTAATTTCTGCCGCTATTCGAGTGATTGCTCCGCTGTTTGATAATGTGTATTACCAGTATTCTGTGTACTTGAGTGAACAGGCATCTGCGTAAATTTGGACAATGTTATTTTAATGTTTGGTTGAAATTATTTAAGTCAAATTTTGATACCATACACTGTGCTCCCTATGGTCAAATTGTACCTGATGTATACAGAGACAGCTTATAATTTGCTATAATAATAGTGTGCTCAGGTTGACATAGATGCAGCAATGTTTCTTAATCACAATATCTGTAGCTTTGATGAATCATTGTACAAATATGCAATTTCCATGGAAATAGGAACATAAACAAGTGGGAATAGTTTATTAATCTCACTATGGAATCATAATAAACCAGTGGGTGTAGTATATTAGTCTCTCTGTCGAATCATTGTGTCAGAATGAAATTTTGTGCAATATCCATTTGGAACTAAATACTGTACAGATGTTGCGGATAATACCAACAAAGATTTTTTTAAAAAAACTTTCCATTTTAAATATACTTCAATGACACAGATGTCCCTTTTATATTACTTTCTTGTTTTAGCTGACACGTATTTTTTTTTTATCTAAGGACCTCCGAGTCGGCATGAAAGAATTCTTATTATTAGCCATTATTAAAACATTTATTAATTCCAGTTTCTTAAGGACGACGACTATCTGATTATGGTCAATGATTATGATAATGATGGTCATCATTTTACAGTAATGGCCGTTTTGATTTATTTTTGTTTGATTTATTAAAGACAGCTGCTATTACCATAAGGAGTGTAAATGTTGACATCGTCACATGTAAACATGCAGAAAAAATGTTTTACGTAATGAACATTAGCTATGGAAAAGAACTTAGTCTACTGGTTTAGATTTTTTCACATCAATTTATCTATTTACTAGCATCAATATATTCTATATCACATTGGATGGAATACCTCTCTGAATATCAGCACTTCCTGACTATGACATACCGTATATAAAAGGGTAATTTTTCTGCCATGTTTTTGATGGAATTTCATTAAAATTGGTGCTTTAATGTCCTACTTATTTATATTTTTCAGGCTTATAAACAAAGTAAAAATTTATCATATGCATATTAATGTTCACATGTTATTCTTTTACAGAGATCATTTATAAATATGTTTAAAAATAGCTTTGTTAGAGAAAGACCCACTATACAATATATATATTGGAATGTCAGGGAGCATCTCAAAATAACCCTCTCTCTAACTCTCACTCTCCACAAACATGCCTGGGATTTAAGGGAAACTTACGAAAAAAATGTACGCAATTCTCGTTAGTGAAACACACACCTGTAATCATGTACAAGTCATTCTTAAAAATTTAAGAAAATCTTGGGCGTACGTTGGTTTGTGAAAAGGTGCCCTGGTGAGCAATATCAGGCCCATTTAGGCCTCTTGGTATTAAACCATAGTGAAAAAATAGGTACAATCAACATGATATAAAGGTTGGGAGATAGTTTATATAGGATTGAGTTATTACAATCCTACTTAAGCCTCTTTTGGTCAGTGGTTAAGTTATGTAAACCAGATGAGCGATATCAGGTTTACTTGGGTCGCTTGTTTGCCCTATACTGCAAAAGTTTAAAATTAGGCACCTTTGAAGAATTAGTACAGAGTTGTTGCTCAGTACATTTAACAGCAAAAAGTCAAGATGTGATTGGCTGTTAATTAGGGTTAACCTCTCCTGATGTGCATGTGACTGTTGTTCTGGCTGTAGCCATTATACTGATTCACCTATAGTATGGTTGCCATGGGTTTAAGATGGTATGTGATCCAAGGTATCATTTTTATTTCAGACACACAAATTCAGATTGTAAAACTCGGAAAATATTGAGGATTATGAGGCTTAAAATAAGGTGTCCATGAGAAAGATTAATAAAACTTAAGCCGTCCGATCTGTGTTTCAAGGAGTTTCATGTAAAGAATTAACTTACACTGAGTGTCTCATAAGTTGAGTCATTCACACATTGATTCAGATGCCGTAGAAATCTTGATTGTTGGATGATCTTACAATTCCCACATAATTCGTATTTAATCATTTATTTGTTATTTGTCATGGCAGCACACTGTACAGTGACAGGATACAATTGTTCACACCCTTACAAAAGTTAATTCTCTCTTACATGTCGTTACATTTTTATTTTTGTAAAGTATTAAGTTAAAATAATATTTTCTTCAAGAGTCAAGTGTGAAAGTATGACATACATTTGCTACATGTACTTGTACAGTATGTTACCATGTAGTTTTGCATTACACTCTTGATCTGATATTCAGCTGACCCGGTTTTTCATTCAGATTGTCTTTATATAATCAACAATGGACATGTATAAGCAGCTGTTAAGTAACTATGTATCCATGAGTGAAAGTTAGACAGACAGACACACAGAAAATAATGTGTGCTGGGTGAAATCATTAAAAATCACACATGAACACAAATTGTTGGCATAAGATGGACTGGGCTGTTGCAATTTAATGGGCGTTTGCCAAAAATTGATAGAAATCACGAGATTAAATACAGTAATCATGTGCTTTATGAAATCTGTACGATATTGTTCTGTTTACATCTGTTCAGCTCCTTTTAAAACAGCTCAGTTTATTTCTGTACAGTACACAAGGTCACTGCATGAAAAAAAAAATATAATTTTACAAATCTTTTTCTGTTTTTGTATGGTTACTTTAGTATAGTCAGAATAAAGAAGATCATGATCATAGATTGTAAATGTAGAATAAATCACTTTTGTGTTGAAATATAAAAATGAAATATTGCTTGATCGAAGAACAGCTTTTTATACATGTATATGTAGATATTACTGCTTCACAGAAATGTCATTGCTGCTGAAATTGCATACAATTCTCAAATTCATTAACTTCCAATCATGTTTTATGAGACAAATATTTTATATGGGCATGATCATTCAGTCAACTTCTACTTATGTACAATTACTATTAATTTATTTTTTAGCCATACTGGTCTATGACCAGTAGAGCTTATGTAATGGCCTGTCATCCATCGTTCATCCATCCATTAGCACAAGTTTGTTATCACTACTGCCCTTGAACTACTTGGAGGATTGCCATGAAACTTTACACACACAGTCATTCCAGGCCTAGTTGATCCTTACTGAAAATAGTACAACCATCTTGAAGATATTATTGCTTTTCCTCCTAAACGGAAAGTCATATTGACACGGAGTTTTCACCAGAAGACTTCTTATGAAGTCTGGTTGGTCCTTATGAAAATGGTGCTGCTCTGACATCCAATATAGCTGTCACAGCAGCCATCTTGAAAATCTTGCTATTGTTAATCCTCCTGAACAGAGTGTCATATCAGCATGGGGTTTTCACCAGAAGACTTCTTATAACATCTAGTTGGTCCTAAATGGAAATGGTGCTGTTCAGACATCCAATATGGCGACGTGACCACAGTTGCCATCTTGAAAATCTTATCACTACTCCCCCAGAATGGAGGGTTATATCAACATGGGGTTTTCACTAAAAGACTTCTTAAGATGTCTATTTGGTCTTAAATGAAAATCTGATATCAAATATGGCCACCACAGCAGCCATCTTGAAAATCTTGTTGTTACTACTCTATATGGAAAGTCATATCGACGTGGAGTTTTCATCAGTAGACTAATTATGATATCTAGTAGGTCTTAAATGAAAATGGCGCTGATCTGAACTCAATATGACTCCAATGTCAGCCGTCTTACAAATCTTAATATGGCTACTCCTAAATGGAAAGTCATATCAACATGGGGTTTTCATCTGATAAAACTTCTTATGTCATCTGGTTGGTCCTGAATAAAAATGACGCTGATCTGACATCTAATATGGCCACGTCTTGAAAATCTTGCTATTGCTACTCCAGAATTGATGGTCATATCGGCATGAGATTTTCACCAGAATTGTTGTCATATCTAATTGGTCATAATTGCAAAGGTCCCAGTCTTCTATCAAATATGGCCACCATGATGGTCATCTTGAAAATCTCTATTGCTACTCCTTCAGAATGGATGGTCATATTGGCATTGGGTTTTCACCAAAAGTCTTCTAATGATGTCTGGTTTACGAGCACATGGTTACTATTTTTAGATAAGGTAACCCATGTTATTGGCTGTTCCTTGTGCATAGACAATCAGTTGTGATAGATGCATGTAAAAATTCATAATAATGGAAACAAAATTTTAACTTTAAGGTTAACAATTGCAATATGCATATGCCAGAGTTCATACACATTATTCAGCTCGAAGTAGTGTGAAAATAATTTAGATTTGACTTGTAATTTTCATGCTATATTAATGTTGTGGCCAGTCAAATTGCGTGAAAGAAACTATATATATCTTGTTGACCTGGTCTGCATGCATAGCAAACATCATACAGAAAATCACCCCAGCTTATTTTCATGCTGCATGTATCTGATATGCCTGAATAGGATGAGTCCCCACTTGGATTCTCCTTTTTCTTGATTTTAGTGTACTTTTTTGCAAAATATTTATAAGGATTCTTCATTTATAGAACCGCAAAATCATGTCATGCCATCATCTCAGTTTTCACATTTTTTAAAAGTTAATGCAACTTTAAAGGACATTGAGAAATGTAAAAAGAGATACCCATCACAAAATTGACATAACATTAACAAAACAGTTCTATTGATCAATCATATAACTCCTTAATTTGCAAGTTTGTTTTAGTTTTGCCATTCCAATTTTGCAAATTGCAACTTGTAAGCTTGTTTGCATAGACCATCTCAGTACAGTATATACTCGTGTACAAGTCAAGTCCAACTTTAAACAACATAAATATTGATCAGCTGTCACATAATGAGCTGGCAGATCAGGGTCTTTGTTGTTTGTTGCACTGATTACTCTTAACAAACTTCATACACGCAGATCTGCTGGCACATTATGCAATAACAGATCTGGGACTGTGCAGTTTGCAGTTGGTCTCAACATATAATCAAGTATATACAGTACTTATTTTGAATATTTTTTTCTCCTTTAACAGAAGTCGTTTCACAGGATAGTGAGCTATGATTGGGACAGGTATACACATTTGTACTTGAAGGTGCGTGGGGATGGACGGACATACATGATAACGCTAGCCATGAATCATTATTTTGACCTCCTGTGGAATGACCAGTACTTTTTCCCACTCCACACCAGGGGAGGACCTTACTGGCAAATAACCAAAGTAAGGAAACCTAGAGAAAAATATCTCATAAGTAAATATTGAGAATGAGGCAACTGATGTTGCTTTGAATAGCCCTTTTGGTCTCTGTCAAATCGGTGGTATTTTTCCACTTAGATTCAAGTCAGTTGTGTCAAGCATAAGTTATACATGTTGTCATGTACATGTAGTTTTCTTGCTATGGTTTATTAATTGATGAATACAAAACTGTTTTCATTAAGATTTTGAATAGATGTTAAAAGACAGGGAAACTTGTCCCAGCAAACACATCTATATCTAGAATACCTGTTCATTAAGGACAATGTGAATGGACCTCTTTTCTCAATTTATATACATATTTGACCTCCCTGTGAAGGACACCTATCCACAAAATTAAAAATTATGTGCTCACTTGACTGTCCATAATCTACAGGTTTTGCTACTCCTCCTGAATGGATGGTCATATAAGCATGGGTTTTTCAATAAAAGATCTTAGAACTTGTAGATGGTCCTAAATAAAAATGGTGTCCATCTGACATGCATCATGGCTGGTATGGTGGCCATCTTGAAAATCTTGTTATATTCCTTCTGAATGGATGGTCATATTGACATCAAGTTTCACTACAAGACTTTTAATGACATGTAGATGGTCTTAAATGAAAATGGTGCCAATCCAGCATGGTCACAGTGGTGGCCATCTTGAAAATCTTGATATTGCTACTTCTGCTGAACAGATTACTTACATGGGGATTTCACTAAAAGACTTCTTATGACATGTAGATGGTCTTAAATGGAAATTGAGCCGATCTGACAACAAACACAGGAACCATCTTGAAAATCTTTTTATCACTACTCCTCCTGCATAGATGGTCAGATTGACATTATGTTTCTACTGAAAGACTATTATAGACATGTAGATGGTGTGAAATGAAGATTGTGCTGATCTGAACTCCAATATTCGCCATCTTGAAAATCTTGTTATTACTTTTTCTCCAGAATAGATGATCATATTGACATGGGGTTTTTACTAAATGACCTTATAGTATGTAGATAGTCCTAAATGAAAATGAAGCTGATATTACCACCGAATAAGGCCTCCGCAAGCAGGTATCATAAAAATGCCAATTATGACTGCTGCCTCGGATTGGATGGTTGTATCAACATGGGGTTATTAGTAAAACTTTTCTTGCCATATTTAGTTTATATTTTATGAAGATAATACTAATCTAACCTCTGCAATGACTGCCTTGGTGGTTGTCTTAAAATCACACTGCTACTTCTCCTGAGCTGATGGTTGTATTTACATGGGCTTTTCACTAAACTACTAATACAGTATGTAGCAGGTCCTGAATGAAAATGGCGTTGATCCAACATGTCAACCATAGTGGCCATCTGAAAAGTCATATTACCACTACTCCTCTTGAAAGAATGGTGGCATTGACATGATGTTTTCACTAAAAAACCTCTTGCAATATGTAATTGGTCCTGAATGAACATGGTGCATAGCATACCACCAACGTGTCGGTACTATTGTGAACATGTTTGAAAACCAGACCTATTTGATCTTTGGGTCAAGTCAGAGGTCACTGCTTGCATTTTTGTACTTAACTGAGCTTATGAATACATTGACTTGTACATATACAGTGAATTTTGACCAGACTTTGTACTTTGTTGTTTTGCAGTAAACAAGTTAATAGTCAGCACTGTGACATTGATTTCAAAATCAAAGGTCTTGACTTGGGGTTTTTTCTGTGATAACTTGTGGGTATGATAACACAAACAAGTATGAATGGATTTTTATCTTACCCAGTTTGTATATATGCCTGAGGAATACCTTGAATGCTGTCAGTTCCATAATGTGTTGTGTTTCTTTTTTCTCAAAAGAAAATATTAGCTATGGATTTAACCAAACATAGCATATGTTTATTTCTTAACAGTTTTATTTTTCCCTTTTTTTTCACATATTGGTTCCAGTGTAGTATATTTACTGTAATACTGTCTGTGATCATGTTACTGTAAACTGGCTTAAGCAGGGCAAGACAATGTAGTTGCTAATTTCACCCTTTGATCGTGTCTGCATGGTCAGCTGGCTTCATTGTTTTAAGTTTGTTGAGGTGAATTAAACCATGTGTGAGCAGAAGTAATTCCAAAAAGATTAAAGATGTTAATTGATTATGGTTGGGTTACTAAAGAGTTTAATCAGCATAAAACAATAAACATTACTTTGATTCTCTCTGCACGGTATGTTCTGCTTCAGTGCTTGAAGTTGTTGAGATGGATTAGAGTCTATACTATGTATGATCAAAAGTAATTTGGACAGGATTAAAGATGTTAATTGATTATTGATGGATTACTCAAGAGCTCAGGTAGCAAACAGCAAGGTCAGTTTGACTTTGGTGTTTAAAGTTTGTTGAGATGTATAAACGTGCGTTAACTCCCAATGCCAAAACATAAAAATCCAAGCAACCAAAGTAATCACACGAAATTCAGTGATGGGTGGAAACAGAATTTCATTGGTTGCAATCAAGTGCAAAGAGACATGAATATGTATTCTGCTTTTCCTGTGAAGCTGATTTTAAAGTCTGTTATGGTGGCAAGAATGACATCACATGTCATGCAGAAACCCCATCTCATAAAAGCATATTAACTGCGACAAAAATATGCCAACACTGAAATCCGTGTTCGCAGAATCTGCATCAAATGTAAATAAAGTTACATGTGCCGAGACACTATTTGCGAACTTTATAGCTGAACATAATCTCCCGTTTCTGGTAGCAGATCATTTTTCAGATCTAGTCAAAATAATATTCCTGGACTCAGAAATTGCACAAATATTCACATGCAAATGGACAAAAACTACTCACATTGCAACCCAAGCTTTGGGTCCTCATTGGGATGAGAAAGTCACAGACATGTGCCACAATGAAAAATTTACCATTCTTATTGACAAGTCAGATGATCAAGCGGATAATAAAATCCTGACAGTCTTAGTTCGTGTTTTTGACAAGGATGTAAACAGGATATCCACAAGATTCCTTGGAATACCAACATGTAACATTGGATCAGCAGAACTCATCTTTACATGCTTAGATAAAATATTAATGTAAGTATTACTAAAGTTTAACTATTTCATTGTTCATAAGAAATCATAATCACAGTTGTATAATAATAATAATAATAATATGAATATGAATATGAATAATATGGATACAGTGCAGGAATTAATCCATAATGCCTGGGATGAATGAGATGTTTGTCTTCGTCTATAATACTAGTTAGTGATAATCATTTTCCAGATATTTTCGTTATTGTTAAAGGATAGTGATGATAATGATGACAGCAAAGGAATCTGCAAATTAGGCTTAAAGTCACAGAGGGTGTGATGGTAAATGTATAATGTATACATCAGTGCTTCATGTGGACAATCTTACTGACATTAAAACAACATTAGATGCTTGGGAGCGCAATAAATACTCATTAATCTGATATGGTAGGTTGTCTTATCTCCTATGATCAATATTGATAATTATCAGCTATTGGTGTGTGAGCAATGAAACAATGTTATTGGTCTGCACTGCTAATTGGAAATTAAAAGTGGTGATGGGTACCTTTAAAGGAAAATTTCACTCCAGTGGTTGTTTTAAAAAAAACTGTTTTAATGAAATTCCAAAAGAATTATATTGATAGAAGTGTAATTTCTGGCTTTAAACTTTACGGACATGTAACCTTTCTTAAAAATCTTAACTGCAGCATAAAAAACAAAGTTTATTAGAAATAAACAGAGTTGCCTTATATTATATTTTATTTTGCTATTATATATCCATGGCAAGTAAATTTCAAAGTTCTAATGTTTTGCATTTTGTATTGCAGAGGTGAAGCTGTCTGAGAGGTTCATGACATTAGCCCAGAGTGAGAGAACTGCATTCGAAAATGAAATTCAGGACTACATTCTGACTCCCAAAGAAGAACTTCCCAAATTTGACCCAAACAGTACCAGTCTTGAGAAGTTTTGGCAGTCAATCAGCAATTTGAATCTAACCACAGACAAGAAACAATTAAAACTTTTTGGTGGACTCATTAGAGTTGTATTGACATTGCCACATTCCAATGCAGACACTGAAAGGACATTTTCCATTCTGAGAAAAATTCAGGCTGAACCTGGATCCAGTGACACTACATCATCTTTTAAGTGTTAAGTTCAACAATAATGAGGACTGCCACCAATATAATCCAGGCAATGATCTCATAAGAAGCGCTAAAAATGCTTGTGGTGCATATAAGGAGAGTATGAATGGCAACAAGTTACTGTGAAAGGACTGATTTGCATATTTTAATATTAAAAAAATGTAAATCTGTTCAATAATTGCAATTTTTGTCCATTTGCATGCAAAAAATCGGGAAGATGAAAATCCTCCCTCTTTTGAGGTCAAAACTCCTGACCAAATTTTGCAACTCTCCTGATCTATTTCCAAGCTGTCCTCTCTTTACTGTCACATGTATGAGTATCTGAGGTATCTTCAGTCATATCATGTTCAAGGCCAAAAGCCCTGACACATCTATCCCCTTTTGCAGGTCAGGGATCTAGAATAGGCCCAGTACACCCTCCTGCATTTGGAGGCAGCCTGTTGCTGTGGGTTTTGTCCCACATTGGTAGAAGAGAGGATCCTAATAGTTGAGAAGAGGAGAGGCCTTGTTGTTGCTACTGCAATGCGATCACACTACTTCGGTATCAGCTTCAGGCTAGACAGGTGATCAGAAGGTCCTGGTCAAGTCAATCAGCTAGTCATGTAGTAATGCCATCCTTCACGGGCTAAGTCAATGACAGCTTCAGTTCCCATATGTTTACTGTCTTTTAAAAGTCATCATTGACTACTTGGGCAAAACTATACTGTTATGTTTGGAACCTTACAAAAGTACATGGTCTCTGAGGGTGATGGCATGGGTCAATCGAGTAAGGATTCTACTTGACTATGTATATCACTCTATGTAGCCCTGACATGTGGAAGCAATAAATCAGCATTAATCACTCTTCCCCTAATGGACTTCAAGGTGGATTGGGAGCACAGGCAACAAAGTAAATTCCTTCATTATGGGAAAGCCAAATGAACCAAGAACCAGAAGTGTGACACCTGAACTAAGAAAGGTTTAGGAATAACTCAGGTTGTTTGGAAGGTTAACACAACACTGCAAATGAAATTGGCCCAGATTTCTCATCTTGGAATCTACAGATGAGGGTCGAAAGCTTTTTAAACTTTCACTCTTTATAATTGCCAAAGCACTTCAGGGCTTGGCCAGAGAACCTAAAAGCAGCTTTGAAAAGCCGGGCACAGGTCAGCTACTTCAGGAATGCAGAGCCATTCCAACAATCTACTTAAATAAGTTTGCGAATATACAAGTTAAGATCTCTGCACAAATCTTTGAATTATGCAATGGAGTGGTGATGTCAAGTGCCTTTGATGACACGACTGAAACTGAGATACTAGAAAAACTCTGGACTCAGAGTGTAGAGCAAGTCAAAAGAATTGTGATTTGCCAAAATAGCAAGTTGATCCCAACTAATACCTACATTCTTATCTTTGCCTGTCCTACTCTGCCCAAATCAGTTAAGGCTGGATTTCTTAACATGCCCATAGAACCCTGTATCCCCAACCTCTTGTGTTTTAAGTGTCAAAAGTATGGGCATCATAAAGACACATGTGTGCCCTTGATGCAGGCAAGAGGGTCATGATGACTTTTTAAGCAAGGAAGGAGCAGGGAAACTATCTCATGCTCCAACTCCAGCTGAATGCTCAACGCAGAAGCATGAGGAGATTCAAAGGTCATGTATGAAAAAGAAATGTAACCTTCCGTGAATGTGTCATTGTAGAGGCTACATCCACCTTTAATGCAGCCATTAAGCTGTATGCTACTGCAGCAAGGGAGGAGAAAACCCTCCTTCCAAAACGGTCCACACCCAAACAGATATGGTTTGGCCTCTGAACATGAACCTAAGTTTAAACTTGTAACACCTCCTACTGGCAGGCACACAGACAGAGAGTAGGACAGGCAACAAAAACATCCAGCCCAGGAAAAACCACAAAGCAAGCTCAGATCCCACCACAACTAAAAGAAGCAGACCCAATTCGCCAGAAAGACAGCACACTGCTGACTCCAGTTGCAGTGCTTGCCCTAAACCAAATAAACCAAAGATTGTGAAATCAAATAGAGTTCCAAAGGGATCATCATTAAGATCTTTCATAAATTTGGAAGCTTAGGTTCCATGAACACTGGTGAGGCTCCAGATCCTTCACCAGGAAAACTTCCCAGAAGTCCCATACTCCCGTCATGTTACTAATGAACAAGAACACCATAATTCAATCAAATTGTCAAGGTTTACAGGCAAAAATTGCTGAAATAAATCTTCTTTGGAAAGAACATTAAACCAATAGCATTATGTCTCCAGGAAACATTCTTAAAAGATAACAATAGCATTGGTTTCAACATGTTACACCCTACCGTACACTTTCAACAAATGTTAAAGAGGGCCACAAGTGGAATTTCCCTCAACAGTAAAACTCCCGACAGCCAAATTTCACGCTAAACTTAACTACTGGCTCATTTCCTTCATGTTTGTATCCACAAAACTATTAGTCTCTGCTCAGTCCACATCCCACCACACACCTCAGTAAGCCCAAACAAACTCAACAACCTAATAGAACAACTGCTTACACTATTTATACTATTAGGTGACTTGAATGGGCACAATACTATACAAGGTTGCAGAGACACTAAGGACAGAGGAAAGAAAATATAATATTTTATTTTGAAGCACAATCTGTACTTTTTAAATGATAAATCGCATCCCACTACTATTCATCATTAGGTCTTACTATTTGTGACCCATCTCCTGCTAGATTTCTATGGGGAAGTTTGCAAGGACCTTTATGGTATGGATCATTTCCCAATCTTTTTGCACCAAAACAAACCAAACGGCATACCTACATGAAAATACAGAGGTCGAAATTAAATAAGGCAGACTGGGATAATTTCCAGTCCCTTTGTGAGACAGAACCACATGTGGATCAATTCAAATATTAAACCGATGCATTAGCTCTGTTTACATCAGTTCTGCAGGATGTTGCTTAGAAGACGATTCCAAAAATCTCAGCAAATGCAAAATGTATAAATAAACCATGGTTTCATGATGCCAGCAAGGATGCAGTCAGGGAACATATGAAAGTTCTTTGAGAGTTCAATACTTATCTCACACCAGAAAACCTTGCAAAAGGCTAGATTTTCCAAGCAAAACGCTCAAAGAATAATTAGGGATATCGAGAGAGAAAGCATGGAGAGCCTACAACTCCAGATTGAACTCTCATTCATCTATCAAGAAAACATGGGACATGTTGCAGAAATTAACAGCAAGGGTAATAACAGCTGTGTAAAACATTTGAAAAAAAAGAAAGTATCAGATTGCTTCATTAACTGAAATTGCAAAAACCCAGGCTGACACTTTTTCTAAACTTTTTTTGGACATTGTTCCAAAACCTCAAATGAATTAAAACTCAAGAGGAAATTAAATCTCTGAACTTCAGATCTTGAAATGTTGAGGAGTATCTCTGAACTTCAGATCTTGAAATGTTGAGGAGTATAACAAGACATTTACTTGCAGAAAATTAAAAACTTCTCTCAATAGAACGTATGAGCCCTCAGCAGGACCAGATACAAAATGTTACCAATTCCTTCCTGATTAAACCTCTTATGTATTTCAGAAACTGGTTTCTACCTTTGTGGCAAGCAGCTGCACTGGTACCGTATATACACACCTACAAGTCCAGTCCAACTGCGAACAACATATCTGCCATTGCATAATGCACAGATGAGGGTCTATGTTGTTTGTTCTACCTATTAATCCTAACAAAATGCATAGACCCAGATCTGCCAGTGCATTATGTGACAGCAGGTCTGGATCTATGCAGTTTGCAGTTGGATGCAACTTACACGCGAGTATATATGGTAATAGTCCCTAAACCAGGCAAGGACCATATGGACCTTTTAAACTACCGTCCAATGGCATTACCTTGCTGCATATGTAAAACTCTGGAATATACATGTACAATCAATAACAAACTTATTGGTACCTCGAGTCTAACAGTCATATCTCTGACCTTACTTTGTGTATTTAAATGCCTCAGAAGTACTACAGATCATTTGATCAATAGTCATTTTCGTTGATCTTGAGAAGGCCTATGACACCACACTGACATACTGCATAAAGATAGATCTCTGATATGGGTTATAAAAGAAGCTTACTTACCTTGTTATCTAATATCCTGGAGGACCGATATTTCAGAGTTAAAGTAGGTACCCTCAGGAAATGGGTGTACCTTAGGGTAGCATTCAGTTAGTAACTCTCTCTTGAACATAAAGATCAATAACATTGTCAAATGCTTAAAACCTGGAATTTACAGCTCTTTGTATGTTGATTACTATTATTAATTTGTTACAGACGAAGTATGAAAACCTAAGAATGACAGCTGCCAATTTGCATGAAAAAAATGAATACTTGGGCAGAACATAATGGATTTAAGTTTTCAGAATCTTAAACAGTTTGTATACACTTCTTCCAGAGATGGGAACATCAAGATGATCCCAAAATCTTTCTTGAGGGAACACGTATACGAGTTGTGGCAAAAACAACATTTCTTGGCCTTCTTTTTTTGATAGAAAATTTACGTTTCTTCCAAACATAAAATACTTGAAAAATAAATCTAAAAAAGCACTTGACTTAATTAGAGTTGTGTCCAGCACAGACAAGGAAGTAGGCTGAAAGTTCTTGCTTTGACTATACATATCAGCTTTCAGCAAAGCTGGACCATGGACGAGTTTTGTATGGATCAGCCCACAAGTCTTACTTACAAATTCTCGGTCCAGTACACTGCCAAGGACTCCAACTCTGTCTAGGGGCATTTAAGAACTCCCCTGTTTCTGCTGCAGACAAGACCAACTCTTTTTAC
This sequence comes from Margaritifera margaritifera, assembly GCA_029931535.1. Lineage (NCBI taxonomy): Eukaryota > Metazoa > Mollusca > Bivalvia > Unionida > Margaritiferidae > Margaritifera > Margaritifera margaritifera. The sequence goes on along the minus strand of JAQPZY010001486.1, from coordinate 1,142,034 downwards.
AGTATGCTATTAAACTGGCATAAAATCCATTGAATCCAGCATTTAATAGCATCTTGAGGCCCAATAACGAAACATACCAAATTAAACTGAACTTAATTCCATCATTTCTAGATCGCATTTGACCCCACCTAGATATCCAAAATTAACCTTGAGAAAATCGTTGTAGGTACCATTTTGCAATCACCCCCATGGATTATGAAACCACCAGAAGTAAACTTTGAACCTTGACCTTTGTCCAAAAAAAATCTACTAATTCTCTCATCTTCTGGAGCTAGTTTAGTGAAATCAGAACTGCATATAGTGGATTTCATACCTTATACACAGACAGATCTTGAGACTGAGACAGGGTTACGGTTGCTACTGCTTCCCCACACCAGACAGCCTCAAATAGACTCCTGGACATGCTTCAATATTCTCTGCAGAAATCAAAGCTATATAGTTGTCCTTGGAATTTGTTAAAACTTCCACCGAAATCCGATGTTATTTTCTCTGATTTGCTAACATCACTCCATGCTTTGAAAAATCTAAAATCAGATAATCCTGTAGTACTGCATATGTCGGAGAAACACATCTGGCTTCTCACAGAGGGAGAAGAAATCACATATTTTTTGTTACCCAGTCATGTTGGTATCAAAGGGAATGAAAGGGCGGATAAAGTTGCCAAAGCAGTTTTTTTGCGTACTTATTTCTGATTGAAAAATTACATACTCTGACTTGAAATTCTACATGAATAAAAATCTCACCAAAATTTGGCAAACCGTCTGCAATGAAGCAACTGCTAATAAGCTCCATGACATCAAACCTATGCCGAGTTGATGGCAGCTCAGATACAGACCCCTGTGCCAAGATGGGGTTGTACTGTGTCACTTACATATAGGACAGACTCACTCTTACTTTTTGAAGGGTGAGCATCAACCAGAGTGTGTTGCCTGCCATTGACCAATCACAGTGAGACACATCCTTATCGATTGCATTGATTTTTAACACGAGACAGAAAAATATATTGACGTTATTTTGCTACAGAACAATGCCCAGAAGGTTTATATCAAAATTATGTTTACCATTTACACATAAATTTATATGCATTCTTATTATATACTATATTATATCTCCATACATTTTACACTTTTATATTTTTGCATTTTTCACTTTTATTACTGTTACAATGTTCATTACTTTTTTAACCTTATTATGCGCCCACCATAAAGCATAGCATATGTTATGTGTGTCTGTTCATATGTTGCCAATTTATTGTCTGCACAATAACTTGAGTTCTCCATGATTTGTAGTTATCAAACTTTGTGGAACCCTGTCAGGGATGGTGCTGGCTTTAAAAAAGTTGTCGCCCAAAAAATCGCAAATCTCAATATTTTGTTGCCAATTTTTAAAAAGTGTCGCCAAGCAAGGAGTAAGTATTTTTCCATGTCTATTAATGTGGTAGGCAATGAAAATTGAAAAAGATGGAGTATTTATTACTTTATTGACAGCAAACAATACAATACCACAATATTATAGAATAAATCATTGCATGACTGTTTTGTATGCTTATTGTTTTGCACTATTAAAATGTTGTTTCATAAAAATAATAAAATTGAATGTCACATGAGTATGCATCGTGCACACTTGCTGAATGCAGTTTCAAAGTCGAAATCTCCTTCACATTCATACGTGCCGATTCTCATTAGGTTCTCTCTCATTGATGTACTTAAGACAAATTGGGTTGTTCCACTTAGTGTACTTTACCTATGCAAATTAACCTAATGGGCTCTCCCTCAGCAGTGCTCAAAGGATTTGATATGACACATCACCCTAGCTATTGTGAGTCAATTCAATAAATCTCTGAAAGGTGTCTGTTTATCGCTGATCACCTTACCTTTTAATTGTCTTTAAACAGTTGTATAAACTGACCTACTTTTTATCATATTAAATGATACACTGTATTCAGTTTATTACAGACTCAGTATTTGTAAATTTCTTGTGTCTGCTGAACAGTATGTACATGTTGTATGAGAGTAAAGGGTAACCTTGGAAATATTCAATCGGGAAGGACCTAATCGTTTGAATACAATTCTTGAAGATTGTCCGAAAAGTGTGAAACACATATCATATCTCAGCCACGGTCGCCCATATTTCCAACAAAAAAAAAAAAAGGATTAGCGGTCGTTTGGTCGATTGTAGCTATAGTATGGGCCCATTCCATTCTGAATCATACACCACTGTATAAAACGTGCACATGCTAAATGCCATGTAAATATGAATTACATATTTTTTACACCTTTTTTTTTTTACCAAATCGGTGATGAATACAAATAAAGATAGAAATGTAAAATCAAATAGTTAATACTTTTATTGTAAGTTGCACGGTTGTGATGTGGATCTATACTGTATTACCATACAAGATGCCTACTACTTTAATGACTCTGACTATAATAAATGGACATTAACAAAATTCTCTAAATCATATGTCATTCTCTAACTCATAAATATGTCAGATAATTAGATTATAGATTTTTAACATTTTTATATCATATGTTCAACATTCCACAAAAATGCAGTATGAACATAAGTGTCTTCACCATCTAAATATATTTAATTCATATTTACATGGCATTTAGTATGCCAGCAGTTTGATTAACAATTAAAAAGACCTTGTAATGTAGACATTATAATTATTATTATTATTATTGATCTTGTTGAAAATACAAATAATTCCTAAATATAAGTATAAATGTCTGATAAACATATAAATCATTATTATTAAAATTATTTATTTTACAATTGGATTCAATTTCTTAATTTTAAAATTGTGATACAAAATATCAGCATTATTATACAATATTATTTCTATTTTTATTTGTATTCATTTTTGATCTGGGAAAAAAGTATTGTCATCTGAATATTGTAATTATTATTTGAATTATTACTTATTCTGCATGCATGTGGGTTTCTTTTTTTGGGGGGTGCGGTTTGTTTTGGTCTTCTATAATAATAATAATCATAATAATAATAATAATAATAATAATGTATAAATTTCTTGCTATTTTAAATGTACTTAATTATGATTTTTACAAAAATAGTATAATGCTATTTTTATTCAGACTTCATTATTTTGGAATGTGTGGCATATAATTAAAAAAAATGATAAAGTCTATATTCTACTTACATTACATTTTTATGATTCAGATAATTTTTTTCACTGTAGTTTCGTAGCCTTTATTTTAATTTTACTGATTATAGTGGATGATATTGTGCACGTTTTATACAGTATAAATGTACCGACTTTTAGTTTTATCTGCGCGAGGATCCGCGTTGCAGCCATGCACTGTACGACGTGTTTTAGGCAGTGCTTGTACTATAAATAGCATTTTCTTTAACATTGCACTCGCCATTAACAACTTTATTTTTGCAAATTAAACAAGTATGCATAGACAGAACAAGGTTTGGTTTGAAATTTTGTAAGGTATAAAGAGATTAAATAATCCTCAGCTTGATAGTAACTGGCCCAGGTAAATACTTTCGAAGACCAAAGGTGGTGTACGATTCAGAATGGAACGGGCCCATACTAAAGTCCGGTAGCATGACTATTGGAGTGTATCACTGCATACAGTACTCAGGCCATATGTCAGCATAAGCGGTCGATATGAACAAATGATTTGTTTATGTAACAATAGAGATTCCAGTGCATTGTATACCCAAGTTTGCGGCTTTGAATTCCTCCACTCCAAACCCAAGATTGTATATACAAGTTTTAAGAGCCAAAAACATTGTCGCCAAAAAAATCGCCAGATGGTATATTTTGTCACCAATCAGGGAAAAAAATCGCAATTTGCGACATTGGCGATGCACAGCGCGATCCCTGCCCTGTTGATTTTGGGGGTCAAAGGTCAAGGTCACTATAGATGAAGGGAATTTTTTTATTTCCACAAGATAACTTTATTTTTACGCTACATACCTGTACAAAACTTTGTGGATGGCTTGCACTTAGGATAATGAAAAGGCCTACTGATTTTGGGGTCAAAAGGTCAAGTTCACTGTGACTGAAAGAAGAAAAATTGTTTCTGCACAATAATATTACCTCTACATCACAGACTTGGACCAAAGTTTTTAGATGACTTGCATTTGGGGTAAGGAAGAAGCCTATTGATTTTGGGGTCAAAGTTCAAAGGTCAGAGTCACTGAACGGAAGAAGAAAATTGGTTTCTGCACAAAAAATGTATTTCTTTAATTGGAACCTTCACCATTTTGTTGGTAACTTACATGCTGGGTAAGAAAGAAGCCAGTTGATTTGGGGGTCAAAAGTTAAGGTCAGTGTGACTGAAAGAAGAAAATTGTTTTTGCATAATAGCTTGAGTTCTAGACCATGTACCTTGACCAATGTTTGTGGATGACTTGCACTTTAGGTATGGAAGAGGCCTATTTATTTTGTTGTCAAAGTTCAGGGTCATTGTGACTCCAAAACAAATTGTTTGTTCTATAGTTAGTTCCTTGACTAAACTTTGTGTATGGCTTACACTTAGAGTAATAAAGGCACCTATATATTATAGGGTATAAAGGTCAAAGGTCATCATCATAGAAAGTATAATAAGAAAATAAAGGTTTCTGCATAGCAAGTTTAGCTCACGATCACATACCATAACTAAAGGTTGAGGTGATTGAGAGCAGTTGGTCACTAATCTCCAGAGTCAACCATACCCTACTAATGTCTCCACAGAACAATTTTAAACACTGGGCATATGTATAATGTGCTGTTTTCGGTCCACTTGTTTCCTATAAAGCACCAGTTTCTAAAGATTGTGGGTTCAGGGCCCCAATATCAGAAGACTACTGAGAGCTCTGGTCAAATTTTGTGATTTTTTAAAATAAAAACAAGCTAGAGTTAGATTCAGAATATAGGTCATATTTTCATTGCTGCCAACCCAAATAAAACTTCTACAGATTATAAAACATGTTCTACAGTAGACAGTCTGCTCCAGCTAATTGACAGTTTAATTGAAGTTACCTTATAGTAGTGACACCAATGCATTTTGCAAACTAAATATTTCTTTGCATCTAGGTCAGGTATTTTAATTGGTGAAGGTCTTGACTACATTTTTTTTTGGGGGGGGGGGGGAAATGTTTTTTTTTATTTTTTAAAGAAGTTGAAACTATACATTTTTGAAAGGAAAAGCTTATCTATTCCTCCACCCCCTCCATGACAGTGTCATTCTGTGACAGTGGCACTTGACAGAAGGAAAGGGATAATCAAGCAGGGTAAATACAGTGACATTTTGTTGGGAGCGTGATATAGAAAATCCCAGATTTTTAGGATCCAAATTTTTGTCTTCCTTTTGTAAGATCAAAACAGTTTGGTCAATTTAAGTACCATACAGAAAGCTTCAGCTTTGCAGAAATTAGGATAAGTTTAACATTTGTCCAAAAGAATGCAGAAATCTTGGAGCAAACCAAAATTTGTGTCCATCAAACACAGCAGACTATAATATACAAGTTAAAAAATGTAGAATTTTTTAACAGTTGCAGTAATGACATGAAAATGTAACAAGTCATCTGCATATGCCTACAAACATGCCATGTTCCGTTTGTCTACTTCAAATCGTTTTTGATAAATTGTGTTTACAAGTTATTGTCAAAAATATTCAAAAATTTGTAAAAAATAAAAATTAAAAAAAAAATGTAAAAATAGCTGTAATGGTCTGAGAATCAAATTAATATATATGAATATGAATACAAATATATTTTCCAAATTTCATTTGTCTCCCTTTAGTGGTTTTTGCTTTATTGTGCTAACAAGGAGTTTGTTTTTAAAAAAGTCCCAAAAGTTTACAAATGTTTTAAAAAATGGACAAATTGCCCTAATTGCTAGAAAATCTAATCAGCTCATCTACATATCAATACAAATAAGCCTGCCAAATTTCACTTGTTGAACTTGAGAGATTTTTGCCAAGTGATTTTGCTCAGTCAAGCTTACGAGGTTTTCATTTTTAAAAAAGTAAAAGTTCCAACATATTTAAAAATCTGTAAAAATAAATAGAAAAATTGCTGTAATTGTCTGAAACTCTGATCATGTCATTTTTATACTACTGGTAATACAGATAACCCTACCAAATTTCATTTGTCAACTTAGGGAATTGTGCTTAATCATGCTCACAAGATTTTCATCAACGAAGTCCAAGAAGTTTTAAAAAGATTAAATATTGATATAATGACCTCAAAATCTAATCAGGTCATTCTCATTTTAATACAGACAGGAAAACAAAATAGCATTTGTGTACCCCAAGTAATATTTCTATAAACATGCTTTCAAGGTCCAGAAAGTTTAAAAATGTGTAGAAAATTGAAAACGTCTACAGTTGCCTGAACCTAATCAGGACTTGGGATCCACTAAAGAAATCTAGTTTTGGCTCAATAGTTTTTTAACCATCTTGCTGACAAGAAATTGTGTGGCTGAATGGGTAGACAATGGATAGAGAGACAGATAGTACAAAACCAAAATGTACATGTATGTCATCTCTGTCACCATTTGCAATAATCCGTAACTTATATTTTTCAGATACCATTTTCCAAGTTCTTCCTAACACACAAAGGGAGGATACAGGACAAACAGTGCCCCATTCCCCTGAACAACATAAGGTTCATGTCCATCACCCTGGGTGACAACATTGATGGGCCCTTCAGCCTAGAGATAGACTACATTGGCCTTGTGTTGGATACAAACCATAATGAAGAATTTGCTTATGAGATGTACGAGGCAGAACCCTCTCACGTGGGATTTTAATTTCTGTTTCACAGAGACAGAATGGACTGGAATCATCAAGTTTGGAGACAATATCCAGCTATGTACCAGCTACATTTGTATCTGTGGAATGTTGTTGACAATTGCAGTGTGAACTCTACATTCATGTATTCCATGAATGTTGCTATGTAAATGGATATCTTCAGATTTTTTATGATTTTATTTATTCCATAACAGATAAAGAAATCAGTAAAGTGCTTTATCATGGATAAAATAAACATGGTATTTTATTGTATTTGTACATTGAAAGATTTCTATTAAATTTTAAAATGATGAAATTCTTACTTGTGAAAAAATGTCTTTGAGCAAGTCTCTGTTGAATACTTGTATAAAATTGTTTTGAACTGTTTTGACAATTGCAGTGTGAACTCTATATTCATGTATTCCATGAATGTTGCTAAAGATAAGAATTTTATAAATTACATATTTTACTCTCAGGTTTGGAACTAATTGTGTTTTTAAAAAAAAAATTATGGAGTATTTGATGAACACTGCAAAACACAAAACTTGTTCTACGTAACTGAGTCTTAATTTAATCATTAAGATGTTAATCATACTTTGAAAATGTAAAATGGCGTAGTGACCAAGACTAGTTCAGGGTTCATTTGATTATAGGGCTCTATTTAAACGTGTGTTCGCACAGTGATCAAGTAATATTATTTCAAACATGCACGGAACATCTGGAACCTTAACTGATAGCATAGTTTATATTGATCAAATGTGCCATCATAAAACATGGACCTTTGCTTATGTCAGGAGCAATATGTTGGCAACTTTGGACTAAATGCTTAAATGAAACTGTTTTGTGTAATTTGAATGCATTTCAAAATTTCTTTATGCATATTTAGTCAAATTATCTAAATAAAATTTGCAAACACACTACTTATATAGAGCTCTGGTGACAGACTGTTGATATGGAAAAAATAGGAAACTAGAGCATGCTGGCATTACTTGGAGCCATTGATATCCAGTTTGCTGTCATTTATTTTAGTGCTACTTGGTAATTAAGATGTATATAATGAAGCTAGCACTTGGTTGCTTTTGGTGATAATAGTTGGTTTGGGTTTTGTGGGTTTAACACCATTCTTCAGCACGATAGGCTATACATGGCCACCAGTATATTTGGTGGAGGAAGAAACCGGGAAAACCCCAAGAAGAACCACCGACCCAGGGGAAGCTACTAGCAAGCTTTCTCACATACCCATGTTGGCCGAGCGGAAACTCGAACCCATGCAGACAGCAATGAGATGTCAGTGATCTGTAAAGGCGAGCACCTTAGACCATTCAGCCACATGGGGCCCCTTTCATCTAGGACCAACTAGACATCATAAGGAGTCTTCTGGTGAAAACCCCATGTCAATATGACTTTTTGTTTAGGAGGAGTAGTGATAAAAAGATTTTCAGGATGGCCACTGTGGTGGCCATATTGGACATCAGATTGGTTCCATTTTCATCTAGGACCAACCAGACATCATTATAAGAAGTCTTTCTGTGAAAACCCCATGTTGATATGACCATCCATTCAGGAGGAGTAGCAATAACAAGATTTTCAAAATGGCCACTGTGTCTGCCATATTAGACATCAGATCAGCACCAATTTCATTTAGGACCAACTAGACTTCATAAGAAGTCTTCTAGTAAAAACCCTCACGTCAATATGACTTTTTATTTCAGGAGGAGTAGTGATAACAATATTTTCAAGATGGCCACCATACAGAACATCATATTGGCACTATTTTCATTTATGACCAACTAGATGTCATAAGAAGTCTTTTAGTGAAAACCCCATGTTATGACCTTCCATTCAGGAATAGTAGCGATAACAAGATTTACAAGATGGCTGCTGTGGCATCTATATTGAATGTCTGAGTGGTACCATTTTCATTTGGGACCAAGTAGACCATGGGGATAAATGTGTGTGTAAAGTTTCATGGCAATCCTCCAAGTAGTTTTGGAGGAGTAGCGATAACAAACTTGTGCTAATGGATAGATGGATGACGGACGAGAAACCAACCCATAAAGATCTTCTGGTCTATGACCAGTAGAGCTAAAAACTACTCTGCAGATTTTACCAAAAGCATCCTAACATTGAAGGCTTTTAAGATTATGCAAATGATGCCAATCCACCATCAAATATGGCTGCTGTTACTAAAATTAGAAAAACCTTTAATAACTTCTCAAATACCACTCAACAAAATTTGACCAAGTTTAACAGCAAGCATCTCAGCTTCAAGGCTTCTTAAATTTGTACAAATGATGCCAATCTGCCATCAAATATGGCCAGATTACTAAAAATAGAAAACATATAAATAGCTATTTCATTAAATAAATCAAGAGTACCGTGAAAGGCACATTATTTGCCTGCTTCATGCTTGATAGTCCACTGTGTAGATTTTTAATACTGAAATTTTGGCACAGAAACAATTTTTCTTTGTTCAGTCAGTGATCTTGACCTTTGACCTTTTGACCCCAAAATCAGTAGGGTTCTTTTTTGTCCTTATTGCAAATCATCCACAAAGTTTGGGCCAGGTCTGTGATTTTGAACTAATGTTGCTGTGAAGAAAATATTTTTATTCTTTCATTCACTGTGACCTTGACCTTTGATTCCAAAATCAATAGGGTTCTTCCTCACACCAAGTGCAAGTCATCCACAGAGTTTGGGAACTGTATATATAATGGAAAACTCTAGTTTTTGTGCAGAAACCATTTTTTCTTTTTTCTGTCCGAGTGATCTTGAACTTTGACCTTTTGAGCCTGAAATCAACAGGGTTCTTCCTTACCCCAAGTGCAAGCCATTCACAAAGTTTGGTAACTGTAGATGTTGAAGAACTGAAGTTATTTTGTAGAAACCATTTTTTTTAGTCACAGTGACTGTGACCTTTGAGCTTTTGAGCCTGAAATTGATAGGGTTCCTCCTTACCCCAAATGAAAATCACCCACAAAGTTTGGTAACAGTGGACAACTAAAGTTACTGTGCAGAACGAAATTGGTAATGGAGACAGATGGATGGACAACACTATAACATAATACACTCCTCCTTATGGTGGGCGTATTGAAAACTTTACAGAATTCGACCAACTTTTACAGGAAGTATTCTGGAACTGAGACTTTCAATATTGGACAAATGATGCTACTGTACCATGAGATATGAATGAAGATAGCAAAAGTAAAGAAAATTTGAAACTGCTATTTTCAACACATGTGCAACAACAGCACTGGAAGAAATTTCTATAAAAAGCTCACCTCAACTTTTACTAGTCTCCAGTAACCATTGTAAATACTATCATGTAGGAAATTCTTGGTCCCTTTTCTAACTTTAGATTTTTTGGCAATTTTTTATCTTTATATTGGAACTTTTAATCATTTTAAAATTTAAAATTTGAACTTTTAATTGGCATTATATAGCCAGTATTGTGCTGACATATTGTGAAACAATCTACCTAACTACCCACCCACCCATCTACTACCTACCTATCTACTGTGACATGGCATAAAAGAGAATAAAAAAGGAACATTCTTTACTACGATATCAAAATAGAGGAACTATAGTCAGAGATTAATGTTGATTCTGTATTATTTTATTTTAAAAATCATTGTTCTTACAATCTGATCGACCAGTTATTCTCTATATTGTCCACCTCTTGAAGCCAGATTTTACTGGGTGAAAGTTACAGGCTTTGAGCAACCTTGAAGTGACAGCCAGCAGTACATAGTTCATGCATCAATAATTACCTTGATTAACCACCACAGGGAAGACCTCACATGAAAAGCATGCATTCAACTGGTGTAATTCCTATACTCCTTCACATGTGCAATAGAGTTAACCCGTTGAGGGTAACATATCACAATGTACAATGTACAGTCATTAATAGGGCAAGTTTACCATTGAATAAATACATTTATTTCTATTTCTAACTGTGTTGGTTAGATAGTAGGCTAGGATGTATACAGGTCTAGCATGGATTAATCAATGTAATCATAAACAAAAATACTTAAACCCATGTTAGTAAAGCATGAAATGTAGATCACAGTGACCTTTGGTTTTAAGGGTGTAGTAGTAAACACATGCTTCCAATTATCAGGTTTCATGATTGGAAAATAAACATAAAATGCATATCATCATCAGTTTCATGATTCTAGCATGAATAGTGCCTGAAAAATGATCAAACACAAAATATAACCAAAGTCCGTGAAGCGTAAAATACGGGCCATACTGACCAAATACTGAAATGAAGGGGGAAAAGTCCATCAAGATGCATTCCCAAGTTTTGTGATATTAGATAGGATAGTATATACATAGCATGCCAAAAACCCATGTAGTTGTGAGCTAAATGCAAAAACTGAACCCATGCCAGTAAATTGTGAAATATGGGTCACAGGAGTGACCTTTTGTGGTATGGGTGTAGTACTGCGAGATGTATTCCATCATCTTGTTTAATGGTGAAAGCATGAACATTAAAAACATCACATCGAACCAAAGTCGGCAAAGTATGGGTCACAGTCGCCTACTTTTAAGATGAGGGTGAAGTGCTCGTCATGATGCAGTCTCTCGCCAAGTTTCTTGATTCTAGGTATAAAAGTATTATACAGCTGATAAAAAACCCAATGTCATGAGCTAAATGCAAAAGCTTAACATAAACCAGTCAAATGTGAAATGTAGGTCACAATGACCTTTTGTTGTAAGGGTGTGGTACTAATACAATTACCTAGTTTGATTTTGGGATGAACAGTGTTTGAGATTGAACCCAAGTCGGTGAAGGATGAAATATGGGTCACAGTGACCTTTTTTGTGACAAAGGTGTAGTACTCGTCAAGATACATCCCCTCAGCAGGATTCATGAATTTTGGTATAACAATATGTATACAGGGTGCTAACCAATCTGGTTTATGAGTTAAATGCAAAAACTGATTCCAAATAACCATACATGTGACAGAACCAGGATTTCAAACCAGTAGATTTACAAATTTTGATCAGTAGATTGGCCTCTAAACCAGTAGATTTTTTATCTGCATAAATTTTACATTTCAAGGGATGGAAAACAAAACAAGTGCTTTTTTCTTTCTGCCATAATATGTATTCTTTTCATACTATAATAAAACAGCAAGTTTGAAAATGAATCAGATTCAGATTTTGATCGAAAATGTTACAGTAATAATGAATTAATATGAGTCAGTATACGGTCAAATAATGAAAACAGAAAAGTTGTTTATCTGAGTTCACTGCAAGGACTTTTCTTTTATAAAATCCAATAGCATTTTAAGTTTCATTCACAAGATCACTGTCTAGTGACCACTAATGACATTCATTGTGATTATTAAGCTTCACACTTAACAGGCTCTCAATAGTTCTCTGGTCCAGATTTCCCCTTGAATCACTTTGTATTTTGCGAAGAATGGAGACTGTCCTGTCTGTATCAGCATTAGAATGTTGTAATGACAGCACAACCATGTTCCACCTGCAAAGAAGTTCTAACTTCAGTTTTCCTGTTGCTGATTTTGTAAGGTTGCTGACTACTCCCGACTTGGATTTAGGATGTATTTATGAGCCTCATCCTCAAGGGCTTCTTTCTCTTCATGGCTCAGATCCAAAAATCTTTTGCCAAGTTTCACCACTATAAATAAAAATAAAAAAAATAAAGATTGATTTAGACTTGAAATAAAAAAAAATACATGATGTATTTATGCTTTTATGAATAATTTATCCAAAGTTTAAAATTAATTATCTTGTAATCTAGTTTTAAGTGATATATTTTATCTAGGGCTTGAACTTAATTGATGTGCATGAAAACTTCAAATAGTTTATGAAATACAAAAGATGCATACCTTTGAAACACACAATGCAAACTCAGGACCTATGCTACTCGCCTGCACACACTTAAACTCTTATATCCAAGCATTGTTGAACTTGTAATATTTCTTAGCAGGTGGTTTCTTAGAATTGGGAGAAAGCACGTTTTGGCATTTTGACATGAATTGAACAAAATATGTAAGAGCTGTCCTCTTAAAACATCTTGATTCATACAATAACAATTAAACAAGACAAAAACAAATTACTAACTATACTGTCTCTGCAGAAATAATTTTTTATAGTCGGTCTCTTCATTTTATCTCCCCTCCGTTAAGGGTTCGCTGATTTTCATCAAAGGCTCAGAAAATATCATGGAACACCTTTTATCCCATTATTACATATAACACCTCAAAAAACATCCACACTTGGCCTTAAAACTCCCCAAACTCCAACAATGCTGTAATCAATTAGCGGCTTGCTGTGTACACGTCAGCTGTTCTTTAACAATTCTACCACGCATCATCGTACCGGTCATTGTACTAGTGGAACATTTCCGGTCCCCAGTAGACTGGTTCTGGCTGGTTTCTCTAATGTGTTGATAGAACGCATAAAAATACCGTGTTTGTTTTGTTTTTGTTGTTTTTTTTAAATAATAATTTTTTTTTAATTTTCAAAGGCGGTAGGTTTTAACTACTAAACGGTATGTGCGGTAGACGGCCTTTAAAACTATTTTTGGCCTACCGCCGGTAGAATCATGTGTATGAAATAAGTAAATGTGAAATGTAGGTCACCATGGCCTTCCTTTGTTGAAAGGGTGTGGTAGTAATAGAGATGCAAACAGTGGTCTAATTTGATGATTCTACTCTGAACAGAGCTTGATAAATAAACCTACCACACAAAATGTAACCAGATCGAATGAAGACATATGGGTCACAGTGACCTAGTTTTGTGATAAAGGAGTAATACTCCTCATGATGCCTCACCTCATATAGTTTCATGAATCTAGGTGTAACAGTATATATTTTGTACAAACAATCTATTTGGTCATGAGCTAAATGGAAAAGCTTAACCTAAGCCAGTAAAATGTGTACTGTAGGTAACAGTGACCTACCTTTGTGGTATGGTTGTGGTACTAATAGAGTTGCAGACAACCATCCAGTTTAATTATTCTAGTCTGAACATGGCTAGAGAAATATTCTTAAAACATAAAATGTAACCAAAGTCAGTGAAGTGTAAAATACAAGTACATGTGACCTACTTTTGTGATGGTGTAGTACTCATAAAGATGCATTCCGTCACGAAGTTTCATCTTTCCAGGTATAACAGAATTAATACAGTGCAAAAACCTGAGCTAAATGTGAAAACTTAACCAAGAATGCAAAACTAATCTACACATATGTACAAAGTTGTTCCCCTCCCCTGAGGGTAGGTGTTATGAAATCCACTCAAAACAAGGAGGAAAGAATGTTTGTCATTCAGTGAGGGTGTACATATATCTATGCTTCTATATGTGCAGATGTTGACACAGATGCTGGGGGTAGTACAATAGCTTACCTCTACTTGTAGAGGTGAGCTAAAAGATGGGATGCGAAATCATGTTTAAACATATTCAACACCTGTCAAAAATATTTTATTCTGAGCAACATTTATTCTCTGGATTATAAATTTCAGTAAAATGTGACAGGAAACAAAACAGATACATGCGACTCCATTTCTTTCAAGTCCGCCTTTTAAGCAAAAGCTTTAACATTGAGTTTAATCTAAAAAAAACTTTAACAAAGACCCTCATTATGGATATGGATGGACATCAAAGTGATCTCTGTGTCAAGCTTCCACATACCGTATATAGTCACATATAACCCAATACAAACTACAAAGTGCAATAACCCAGATCTGTCGTCGCATAATGCGCTGGCAGATCTGGGTCTATGCAGTTTGTAAGGACTAATCAGTAGAACAAACATAGACCCTGATCTGCCGGCGCATTATGCAATGGCAGATGAGGGTCTATGTTGTTTGCATTTGGATCTGGCTTATACACGAGTATATATGGTATGTGGGCTAGACAAAACTAAGGTAACTCAAAAGAACATCATATAGTGGAGATCAGCTTATTCATTAACACACAAATGACCACTGGATCTACAAAAAAACCATATACTAGTGTCTCCGTTTGAATATCCAAATACAAAAAAAGTCCAGACTCCAATTTGTAGCTTCATTTGCATTGAGATCATATGCAAAAGAAATAGCCTTGACCCTAATCTGTTGGCACATTATGTGTTGGTATATCTGGGTCCACACTACATTTAGTTTGGCACATGTTATACATAAACAAATGTGCACTGCATGTGACAGTACAGTCCTAGATACACTGTATATACCCATGTCACTGCACTGCCAGGACTGTCCTAGCTACACTGTATATACCCATGTCGCTGCAAGGACTGTTCTAGATACACTGTATATATATCCATGTCACTGCACTGCCAGAACTGTCCTAGATACAATATATGTACCCATGTTAACTGCCAGAACTTTCCTAGACAGACTGTATATACTCATGCCACTGCCAAGACTGTCCTAGATATACTATATTCTCATCATGTCACAGCACAGCCAGAACTATTCTAAATGCACTGCATATACCAATGTCACTGCATTGCACTGTTTCCATGTTAATGTCAGGACTATCCAAGATAGGCTGTATATACCTATCTCACTGCCTGGACTGTCATATATATTCTCTATATACCCATGTCACTACACTGCCTATTCTATACTAACCATGTCACCACTAGCACTGTCCAAGATATACTATATGAATCTATGTCACTGTCAGGACTGTCCTAGATACACTGTATATATCCATGTCACTGCCAGGACTGCGCAAGATACACTTTATATACCCATATCCAATGAATCCTGGACTTTTCTTTTATCTTTATGCAGTGATAAATTCCATAAATGTCTTTTTTCCAGTTATCAAATATATGATACTCAATATATTAGATATCTGATATTTATGAATACTAGTAAGTAATGCTGACAACTGTGATTGGCTGACTGAAACAAAACAACTGAAACTAGAGTGCAAAACATTGCACATTAACACAATGTTGCAATATTACCAAGAATCCCTTGAAAGGACTGATGCTTTTACTGACCAAAAAGAATCTCCTGGAATTCAAGACAAAACCATTTCTTCCTTTTACCTGCCGAGTGTTGAATATTATCCTTCCATGATTTACCAGTTTCCTCTCAAATTATTTATAAAAAATAATTTTTACTTTCAAATATCTATACTAATGAATTTCACCCAACAGTGACAGTATTATATTCCACTCTACTGTTTTTAAATATGAATTATTAATTGACCACAAGCAGACTTAGTATCTCAAAAAAAACCATAACACTGAATGGATGGATGGGTATTTCCAGTAAAGTTTGATTGTGAAGTTCATTTCATCAGGTAATATAATAAGCAAACAAATGCATGGGATAATTATGGGCACTTTATATCCAATGTCTGACATGTCAAGTTAGAAAATGGTCATTTGACCATTCTAAGTTCACTGTTGGACATGTCTGACAATCATGGCGATTTTAGGATCTCTGGAATGTATGTATGTATGTATGTATAGAGTTAAATAGCACATCAGCACAATCCTGGCTATATACTGCTGAGTACAGTCAGGCATCTCCAAAAAGGCATACAAAACAAAGACAAAGGCAAACAAGGATAAACTCCTTAAAATACAAAGTCAATTTTTTTTATATATGAACCTGACTTAAAAAGAAGTCCAAGACCCAAGAGATTATGTACTGCCATTCATACTAACAAGCTGGAATCAACTTGGAGGAAACAGGTAAAAAATGTTGCCTCCATCAGCTGCCTCTTATGACTTGCAGGAGGGTGCATTGGGCCTATTCTACATTACCAAGGCCAGCAGGGGAAATGATGATGAAATAATGCAACATTTACATCAACTCAAACTGCATTTTGAATTTAAGCCTGATACCAGAAAACAATGTAAAGATCAAACCATTAACAAAACATTTACATGTATACAAACTGTAAACATGTATAATTCTGATCATGTATAGTTATTGTTATAGAATTTGCAAACACATTCTTTAAAAAATATTTTATTATGGAAAGAATCCTTTCCTGCTTCTGTAATAATCGAATTGATATCAAAAATATCTTTTTACCCTTTGGCATAATGACAAAGTATGAGACTTTTAATTTAATACAATTTGTTATAATAAAATCTTAACTTTCTACAGATGAAAAATAATACATGCATTTGACATTTTAAAATGTGCATAAGAAAGATCCTGAATGACTCGCCCTATAACAAGGTCTTTAGGTCCAACAATTTTTTTTATAAAAATTGCCATATACTGTATTCAACATAATATCCACACTGTGTGCTTAACAATTATTTGGGTAAGCTGCATGAGGTTAAAGTTCATCATAACAGGTGCACACCAGCAAAGTTATAAACAATGGCTCTATCACATTATGTACATGTTAGGTGAGTTAACTCCCTTTATATATCTTTGATGCTCTCTAGTGAAGAGGTTTATTCTTCCTCCCAAGATGGTCGCACTGTGTAAAGCACATGTAAGATCAAATTCTGAGACTGATTTAACCAGCAAAGTGGTAATGGCGACACAAAACAGAGAAGGTGATAAGTTCCATAAAAATAATGATGTTCAGGACAGGTTTTAGCAGCCATTTTCCTCTCACAAGACATGACAAGTTTGAATGGGTCACTCAAGAAAAACTTTTGGTAGTCACAACTGATGACATTTCCTTTTAAAAGAATTAAGGATTCTTAAGCCCCAAACCAGAAACTATTTTTACAATTGTGGCCTCATTTTGATTATTGTTTCATTATTTGTGGACAATACACATTCAAGATCTGCAAAAGAATGTGGCTATAACTCTTCTGGATTAAAAATGTTCAACAACCACTGAAACTTTATTTGAAAAACTCAAATGGTTACCTTTTAAAGATGAAGTAAAATATAAAGAAACAGTCCTCATGTACAAAGTTCAAAACAATTTGGCACCAGATTATCTGAATACTTTTACTCCAGTCTCAGAAGTTCATATTCAAATCACATGATCTTCTACTAAAAATCAACTAAGTATACCAAAACACAAGACTGAAATGCTTAAAAGGAGTTTTACAAAGAATGGTGTTTTGATATGGAATACCTTACCTAATGATATTAAATCATTAACAACACTTACTGCTTTTAAACACAAATGTAAAACATTGTAACAAAAAATAATTTTATAGTTTTTATGAACCTGCTGTATTTTATTGTCTTCAGTCTGTGCTAATACCTATCTTATGTGGCTCATATATTTCATTGTACATATTGTGAATATTGTACATTTTAATGCATCTCGACTCTGTGTGAGATAAGCCTTCAGCTCAACAGTCCATGGAAAATAAATAAAGTCTATTATTATTATTAATAAATGTGGGAAAACAAAGTACTTCTCTAGGTCTGTGTCATATACTTGCAAGACAAGGTATTTAAATCAGTAAAATATAGCGGTTGTGAATATCCCACAGATAACTGGGATATACCATGTCTAAGAGTTGTTGCGAGTAGTCCCAAATGACAAAGAGAATTTCTATTTCAGTCATAGATTGTCTCTGTAAAGTGTGAAAAGGAATCTAAAACCAGAACAATCAGCTAAGGAACTTAATCAATATTATTTTTAATGTATACTATGAAAGGATTAAAGTCAATACAGTCAATGCTTTCTGTAAGGAAATTCTTTGATTAAGTAAATGGGATCTAAAATTGTTAGTAATGACATCTTCTAGATAAGCAGCATATTTGCATATTTTATGCAAACAAATTGATGCAAAATGCATACAGAAATTTTTTAATATTTTCAAATTATGCAAAACAATTTAATCTGAAGTATTTTGTCCGATGTTGCTAGTGTATTGCTCCTGATGTAAGCATAGTCCATGTTTTACGATGACACATTCGATCAATATAAACTATGCTATGAAGACAAGTTCCAGATTTTCCATGCATGTTTGAAATGACAGTAGTTGATCACTGTGAGAACACTGACATCAAGTAGACCTATATAATCAAATGCACCCTGAATTAGTCTAATTAATCTAGGTTACTTAAATGCTTAATGGATTCTAAAAGGCATTATTAACATCTTGATGATTAAGACTCGTTCTGTTATTGTAAGTTTGAGCTTTGCAAAGTTCAAAAAATACCCCAATGAATTTTTTTTAAATAGTTTTAATCGAGTGTAAAATACAAAAACTTTATTAAATTCTTATCTAGAGCTCTTTTACATGTTATGTCATTTCCCAAGGATTTACATTATCCATGAAGTGAAACATGGCACTAAAACAGGTGATATATTAATACCCTATAAGTATGTGTGTTACACAACTCTTTAACACATGGTGTACGATTTGTTGATCTTCAAGTTCTTGTTTAAAATCACTTCAGATTCTACATTTCTTTGAATCGTCGACACATGTAGTTTTGTCCCTCCTCCTTGACGAGTCCAAACTGGGAGTAAAACTTAACCCTGTCATCTTCACTCTCCAGTGACACTTTGTAACAGCCTATTTGTTGGCTTAATATCATCAGGGTATCCATTAGTCTGCAAAAAAAGAGCATTTGAATAGAGTATAACTGAATAAAGATAATATTCGCTAACAGAAGTTTTAAAAAGTGTGGTTTATAGTATATAATGATTATGACAATGTCTCGGACTAAAAGACATTCATGCAGAAGCAGTAACAACAGAAACAGAAACAGCAGCAGCAACAAAAAGATGATGCCAAAATCCAGTCATTTTCACCTTTTCCCCAGCATTTTACCAAACAGTGTGAGGAAGTCACTATGCATACCAGTGTAGACAGCTAAAAAAGTGTTAATACAGGAAAGCGTTGATTAAAGCTGCAATGTCTGTATCTTTTGTTCTTATATTTCTTGTTTAAATTCACACAATCTTTTTGAATTCCATAAATAGAACCTTTCACAAATTTTCAGTGATAATCATGCACACTGTATTGATAGAGACAGATTAGTCCTAATGAAGCGGAGATCACCTGATTAGTGAAGCTGTTGTCTGGTTTCACACAAACTAGTTACTATGTATATCATACCAAATCTATCTTGAAAACAAAGCATATCTTAAAATTATCATTTTGAGGTGAAATAGTGTGTTTTTTTTACATAAATAGCTCAATGTATTTATGTTTGTTTGTTTTCTACCATTCTGTTTGACTATCTGCATATTTAGAAATCCCCAAATAGACTAAAGTAAGTAAGAAATCTTAAAATTGCAGTGAGAAGAAATTGGCTGGAGACTCATTTACTTAACCAGTGTCACTGAATTTTTGTGAAAAGACTAATTCATGCGAGTCACATAGAATGTGTAGACTTCAGCTTGTTCTAAACTTATGAAAACTATAGATATTGCGGTTTCAGTGATGCTGCCAGGAATTAGCTGGAGAAGGCGAGTTCCCCCTTGACTTCTAAAAAGTTGGTGGCGGAGTAAGTACAATTATGGGGTGGTATAAATTTTACTCATAACACCTGAACACACATTGTTCCCTTTTCCCTTCCATGTATCCAGTGCTCTGTTGAAATCAAAATCATAATATGAATCACCCTGTAGCTGTATGAGCATTATTCTGTTGACACTTTCAGAAGTTAATCTGTTTTTTATTGCAGTGAGAATGTTAGTCTGTGCAGAGAAACCCTTCTCATAATCTGCTATTTGGAGAGGCATGTGCATGGCTAGCTGTTCTACCTTTAACATGAACATGACCTCTAAAAATTTTTACAAAACTTTTTCTTGTTCTTTGATGGTTCATCACATGCAGTCAGAGTCCAGCTGACTCTGATTCTGAGAAACTTCAATTGTTTCTGTTCTATCAGAAGTCCCTGGAGATGCATCCGAAGTATTAAGTCTCCAAGTTATCAATGACACATGATTCAGTAACCTGATCCAAGTAAGAAGTCCCAGCAGACGGAACTTTAAAGCAAACAACTTACAACTGGTCATTGTCTTGTGCACACCTGAATGGATTTCTGGTCATATGCAGTCACACAGTGTGAAAGATGTATGGAAAAGGCTGTCAGACAAACATACTAACCATCTTGGTGATCAAGACTAAAGCAGAAAACCTTACACAAAGCAAAACACGGCTAGACATTATTCAATTATTAGCACATCATGTATTTTTATTTGCTGGAGTTGAGGTTTCATTGAGTGAGTTTTTGCTCATAGATAATTTCAAATCATGTGACAGACTGTCAATTTTGCGTTATTAGTGTAATTGCATGGCCTGGTAGCATCGCTGCAGTCTTAACTGGATCCATCAAGAAAGAAGAATTTCACTTTGATATTTGGCAGTCTGGCTTATAAATTGTACACAATATATAGTGAATCCAGGGGGCACTGTTCATCCAATCATATAACTGACATTTTGCTACACTGAAGTAAAATGAGCAAACAATTTAGCCTTCAGGTAGCAAAGGCAAATTTCTGGTTCCAGCATCTACCAGTTCTCTCTCCTCTCAAACTTTCCTCATGCCAATACCTAGGTAATGGAAAATGCTCAGTATGTGTTCTTACAAAAACTTGAGGATATGTAACGTAGGTGAATATGCTGTACAGGGTAGATTTCCCCAGATAGGGTCAATATGCATTACAGGGAATATTTCCCTGAAAAGGGTCAATATGCCCTAAAGTGTATTTTTCCCCTGATAGGATCAATATGCCCTACAGGGTAGTTTTCCCCAGAAAGGATCAATATGTCCTACAGGGTAGTTTTCCCTAGATAGGGTCAATATGCCCAACAGGGTAGTTTTCCCCAGATAGGGTCAATATGCTCTACAGGGTAGTTTTCCCTAAAAAGGGTCAATATGCTCTACAGTTTAATTTTCCCCCAATAGGGTCAATATGCCCTACAGGGTAGTTTTCCCCAGATAGGGTCAATATGCTCTACAGGGTAGTTTTCCCTAAAAAGGGTCAATATGCTCTACAGTTTAATTTTCCCCCAATAGGGTCAATATGCCCTACAGGGTAGTTTTCCCCAGAAAGGATCAACATGTCCTACACAGTACTTTTCCCCAGATAGGGTCAATATGCCAAATGCTAAATTGTTACTAATTTTCATGCATCTAGTTTCTTCCTAAAAAGATAAACACTTAAATAATGATGTGTCAAAATCCATTACTACTCTATTCCAAAAGTAAACACTTCAAGTGTTAAATCGTCAATTTTTTCTGCTATTCTGTAAACATTTACAACTGTGAAAAAACAACATTATATGATATAATCAGTTAATGGTCCAAGTTTAGGGGCCTAAATAATATGTGCTTGTTTTGTGCCTCTGTGGTCCTGTGTTTGATTACCAGAGCTGATATGTAAAGTTATAAGTGGTTGCCTATCAATTTTCAGTGGTTTTCTTGTATTATTAAATTGTCACCACCTACGTGACACACTTCGTGCCCATGCAAGATCAGGATGAGAAAAAAAAAAAAATTAATCTGCTCAACCCTTGGAACAAATGCAGTGAAGAAACCACTTGTCCCATTGATGATTTTCCTCATCACATGATACAGCAACATGATTTATGTATGATAATGTTTAATGAATATAATATATATATATATATATATATATATATATATATATATATATATATATATATATATATATATATATATATATATATATACATATATACACACACCTCTTGTTGTCTTCCCTTTGTTTAATTATACTGTACAACATGCAGTGATTTGAGAAGAAAAACAAATAGCAGATGGTAAATTAAGCTCAAAACAAAGTTATAACAAGGACAAAGTACACTGTCAAATAATTTCTTTACCTGACAAATGACAGGACACTGTCATAAAATTTCTTTACCTGACAAATGACAGGATACCGTCATATAATTTCTGTACCCATTTACTAGAGGGGATGATTGTGTCAGAGCACCTGCATGAACCCACATGAAAACCATGTGATATACTCCTGTACATCAACCCACATGAAAAGCACCTGATATACTCCTGCACACCAACCCACATGAAAAGCATGTGATATACTACTGCACATCAACCCACATGAAATGCATGTGATATACTCCTACTCATCAACCCACATGAAATGCATGTGATATACTCCTGCATATCAACCCACAAGAAAAGCATGTGATATACTCCTGCTCATCAACCCACATGAAAAGCTTGTGCTATACTCCTGCACATCAACCCACATGAAAAGCATGTGATATACTCCTGCTCATCAACCCACATGAAATGCATGTGATATATTCCTGCTCATCAACCCACATGAAACGCATGTGATATACTCCTGCTCATCAACCCACATGAAATGCATGTGATATACTCCTGCACATCAACCCACATGAAAAGCACATGATATACTCCTGCAGAAAATCAGTTACTTCTCAGATTTGGTGAAATCCAGCCTATTTTTGTTGATACCTCCACATTTATAAATGCTCTATTCAACTTCTTTCCAGCTGAGACTATCCCATTCATATGAATTGTGATCAGCATCAAAGTGAGATTGTCACTAGTAAACAGCTGCCATGTAGTTTACATCAATGTCTGCTGTTGACAACAGGCTTTCCCAGCAAAATAAGCCTTTTCTGTAGTGTTTCTTTCACTGGTGTACTGTTACAATGACTCATAATGTTTGGGTTTCATAAAGAAGTAATCAACTGTTTGCTTCAACACATTGCTTTCTGGTTGCTGCTTACCGAGATGTACTAATGCATGGTACCCAAAAAGCAGTCTCTGGACTGGATTTAATCAATGTAACTGTTGTAAAATTATTAAAATGGCTATTGAAATAATCAAAATAAAATTGCTAAATTCTATTTTTTACTTCTAAAAATATATTTTTATAAAAACTAATGCAACATATTTGTTTAAAGACAAAGAATGACAGTTATCTGGTTTGCCATCAGAAACCATGAGTTGTTGTCGCATTTTAGTAAAATATATACATCGATCAATGTTACCTTGATACTTAATCTTTTGATGCTGATATTCCTGAAAACAAATAGCATTAGTTACTGTTTGCAGAGTTTTTCTAGGTATGCAATTGTTGTGGAAAAACACAGTGTGTAAGAACAACATTTATCTTAAGATGTTAAATATCATCAAATTTTGAAGAAAATTTTGCTTATCACCATGATGAGCGCATATTGACCACTGCTCATCCCCAGCAAATCTGATATGTCCAGGTCGAGTTCTTTTTTTTGCACCCTGATGATGCATTCACAGCCATTCTAAAAGTCATTGGGATCCCATAACTTCTCCATCAAACATGGAAATACTGTTGACATTAGGTCATTTTTGTCCAGTTCACAATATTTCAAGATTCAGTCACAACTGAAACCGAACTCAGAAAGACAATCATTAATGCTACAAATGTGTACCTGGGGACCAATAAATACTTACAACTTGACTAACTGCTTTCCTCTGTATTGGTTATTGACAACAACATCCTCTATACGGCCCCTCTGGAAAAGATAAAATATTGCATACTGCACCCAGTGTATAAAGAAATGATATCCTGGCTAGAATATGCAATAGACCTTTCCATTATGGTTTTATTTGGTGCAGCCATATGTGTATCACATGACATTCTGCCATCACGGTACTGATATCGCTCGGCACTCTGTACTATGGAAGCGATATATTTGTACACATTTACTGTGATTTCATTTATTTGCACAAGCATTTAGGTTAACAGTGCATTGCTGTGAAAACAATATTTATCAAACTGATTACAATAAAGTTTTATTTTTGTTATACTTCAGAACTTTTCCTGTGTAATTTTGTATAATTGGTTCGTTTTTATCCCAAGGTTGTAATTCATGGTATAATTCTTATTTTCCTCAGTTATTTATTTCATAGTTCTAAAGTTTGAATTATTTTATCAAATTGTCTTCAAAAGAATTTGTTTTTTAAATTAATTTTTTGGTCCTTATCAGTCACACCAGCTAAAATAGGTAATAATTTTTGTACCTTCACCTTCGCCCATAAATTTTTTCCTTCACTTATTTTCATACTTTTTGTGAGAATGTCACATATGTAGGTACATAACTGAATTATATATACCGATAAATAAACACACAGATGAATGAATTCAATAATTATTAATTTCAACAAAATTACATTTATTAACTGATCAATAAAATCAACTGTATTGACTGTGTCGATGAATGTCAAATTTGTAAATGCCAATATATTGAATTAGTAATTATAAAGGTGATTATTTACTTATTTATCAAAAACAGTATGAAATAAAAATGTTACTTCTTCCCACAAACTATTTATATTACAAAATCATAAAAATAAGCTGACATTTCAAAGACTTTGTTATCAAAAATATTATATTATATTATAGTAAGTGCTCTTTTAATTTTCAAGAAAAGGAGAAATGAAATCATAATGCGCATAAGTGTGTGTGTGTGTATATATATATATATATATATATATATATATATATATATATATATATATATTCTGTGATCACATATCAGAAAGGTAAACAATGGAACCATAAAATGTATCAAATGGGCGATTTTCCAATTACCTGGGCATTTCAGTCTCTTTTTCTTTTACAGAAAATTTGTCAAATTTCAGAATTCCTCTGCATGTTAAAATTGGACAACTTCTTTTAAATGAAATTTCTTGCTCCATTTAAATTAAATGGACAGTAATTGCTCAATTTTCCTGTGTGATAATTTTTCAGAAATAAGGACCTTAAATATCCTGATTAATGTGTATTTTTTGCTTTTACTTACATTGTTTTCTGTAGTATTTGAGAGTACACATTCGAAGAATTATGCAGAAATAAAGCTAATTTATAGCAATAAAGAAATATGGAAGTGTTTGCAGCATGTCCTGTTTTATTTAGTCTTTCTCATGTCAGGCATATGTAGAATCAGTACCTGTAATCAGTACCTTAATGGCAGACATGTGTAGTGACATGTAGCAGACGGGGAGGTAAATATGGAAGAACTGTCTACTGGAAAGGTCTATAGCTAGGATATGTCATTTACATAATTTAAAGACACTTTTCTATTGATTGTAAATAGTATAAATGTCTGTGGTATATTTTGGAAGAACTAAACCAATCATTGACCAAACTGGTGCCACACGATGCTTGCTTATTCTTAATTTTGTTTACTATTTTTGTTGGTAGCAGAATACTATTATTCCTTACATTTAAAAGTTTACTCTCTTTCGTTATCAATATAAATGATGCACAGAATTATTAATAGCTGGCTATGCTGCAACTAGTCAAAGGCCTCTATTTTGCATGCAATTCTTAATATGGGCAAAACTTAATGATGGATGCATCATATTTTTATCTTACTAAATATCTAATTTCTTTAAAATGGCTACACTGGTGAATGCTTTTTGTTTTTTTTTGTTTCTTAAACTCATTATTTAAGGAAAACCAGAGTGTACTCAATATTTACATAGTTCACCTCTACAAAGCTTTTGGTAGTATCCAGTAGCCACTGTAAACATTACCATGCAGAAAATAAATTCAGACTAATGTGATACTGACAACAAAATGTTGGCCCCTTTTCTAACTAAAGTTGTTGGGATTTATTTGCTTTCTTTTATATTTGTGTCTTCAGAACTTAATAATTAATTGGTATTATATGGCCGGTGTTGTGCTGATATAATGTTAAACCACTTACATGCATGCATGCATACATACATACATACATACATACATACATACATACATACATACATACATACATACATACATACATACATACATACATACATACAGACTATGAAAGGGAATTAAAGGAATATTACATTAGAAAAGAACATTCTTTTCTATGGTATCAAAATGGAGGTACTATAATGAGTTGATAAAAGAAAATATTATATTTTTCTTTAGATAATTCTTCTTACAATTTGCTTCAGAAACTATTATCATTGTCAGCCCTAGAAACCACATTTTACTGGGTGAAAGATACAGGCCTTGAGTAACCTGGAGTGGCAGCCAGCTATACAAACATAGTTCATGCATCAATAATTACCTTGATTAGCAACTATGCATGAGGTTGCTCACGAAAAGCATGCAGCATAGTCAACTTGTCCAACTCCCATACTCATTCACATGTACAATACATAGTTAACTCCCTGGGGGTAACCTATCAACATACACATTGTGCAGTCATTAATATGGAAAGTTTACCATTGAATAAACATATTAATTCCTACTTCTAACTGCACTGGTCAGAAAGGGCCTTTTGAGTAGGCAAGGATGTTTATGGCATTGAATAATCTATGTGGTCATGAGCTTAAGACAAATACTTAACCTATTTTAGTAAAGCATAAAATCCAGGTCACAGTAACCTTCTTTAGTTGTAAGTGTATAGTACTAATAGAGATGCATCCAATTATCAAGTTTCATGATTCAAACATAAACAGCAATCAATAAATAAACTTTAAACACAACATTTCAACAAAGTCACTGAAGCATGAAATATAGTTCACAGAGACCTCTTTCTGCAATGACAGTGTAGTACTTATCGAGATGCACCCCTTCACCAAATTTAATGATTCTAGATAGGATAGTATGCATACAGCATGCCAAAAATGTGTAGTCATGAGCTAAATACAAAAGCTTAACCAAAGCCAGTAATATATACATGCCGAACTTCTTTTGTTGTAAAGGTGTGGTACTGATAGAGAAGCATTTCACCATCAGTTTCACAAACACTGCCTGAAAATTGAGCATCAAATACAAAAATATACCCATGTCAGTGCAGCATAAAATATGAGCCTCAATGACTTACTACTGAAAAGAAGGAATGGTGTTCATCAAGATGCATCCTCTCAGCAAAGTTTCATGATTCTATGTAGAATAATATGTACACAGCATGCTATGTGGTCACTAGTTAAACACAAAAACTTTACCTAAGCCAGTAAAATGAGAAATGAAGGGCACGTGATATTGTTTCTTTGTACAGGTGTTGTAGTAATAGAGATGTAAACAATCATCTAGTTTAATGATCCAAGCACAAACAGTTAAAACAAAAAACTGAAACCAAGTCAGTGAAGTGTGAAATATGGATCACACTGACCTACTTGTGTTATACGGGTGTAGTACTCAACATACATCCCTCACCAAGTTTCTCATGATTCAATATAGGATATTATGTACATAGCATGCAAGACACCTATTTGGTCATAAACTCAATGCAAAACTTAAACTAAGCAACTAAAATGTCAAATGTAGGGCACAATGACCTTGTTTGTACAGATGTGGTACTAATAGAGTTGTATACAGTCATCTAGTTAAAGATTCAAGCATGAGCAGTTAAAACACAGACTTTTACCCAAGTCAGTGAAGTGTGAAGTATGGGTATCAGTGACCTAATTTTTCTAAAGAGAATGTAGTACTCATCAAGATGCATCCCCTCACTAAGTTTCATGATTCCTGGTATAAAAGAATGAATACAGGATTCAAAAAACCTGTGGTCATGAGCTAAATACAAGTACTTAACCTAAGCCAGTTAAGAGTGAAATGTATGTTAGTCCTTCTTTTCTTCTAAGGGCGTGGTACTAATAGAGATGCATACAATCATCTAGTTTGATGACTGTAGCATGAACAGTGCTTGAGAAATAAATGTTTAACACAAAACTGAACCAAAGTTAGTGAAGCATGAAATATGTGTCACACGGACCTCTTTTTGTGATAATGGTGTAGTACTCATCAAAATGCATCCCCTCACCAAGTTTCCAGGTATAACAGTATGTATACAGTGTGCAAAAAATCTGGGCTAAACAAAAAAGCTTAACCAAGATTGTAAGACTAATCTACATGTACAAAATTAGCCCCCCTAGCCTTATCCCCAGGGTGCTATCATACCCACTCTAAACTGGTACCTAGGAGCTAGGAAGAAAGAATGCTTGAGATTCAGTGAGGCTGTATACCTGTATATGTTTTTATATATGCAGACATCAACATTGATGCCAGAGGCAGTATAATAGCTCTCCTTCATTGAGGTCAGCTAAAAATCAGTAAAGACTCCAATACTGTGTGCACAGAGATTGACAAGAATTACACTCACTTCCCAGAAAATTCAAGGGTAAAATAGTAAGGCAATGCTGAAGAACTTCTATTGTAAAGGCCCTGAAACATTCCAGATAAGCTCACCTCTACTTCCACTAGTCTCCAGTAACCATTGTAAACATAATCATGCAGAAAATAAATTCAGATTTAAGTGATTTGGCCCTTTTTCTAACTAAATTTTTTTTGCAATCATTTATCTTTAAAGCTGAACTTTTAATCAATTCAAAATTTGAAATCTGAACTATTAATTGGCACTATATAGCCAGTAGTGTGCTGACATATTGTGTATCCACCCACCTACCTACCCACCCACCTACCTACTGTCACAAAGCATAACAAACAGAAAAGAAAAAAAGAGCATTCTTTTCTATCATATCAATGTAGAGGTAATAAGTTGATAAGAAACAGATTAATGTTGTTTTTGTATACACTTTATAAAATCATTGTTCTTACAATCTCCTGGAAAAGCTATTGTCAGTGTCCACCCCTAGAAACCAGATTTTACTGGGTGAAACTCACAGGCTTTGAGTAACCTAGGAGTGACAGCCTGCAGAACATAGTTCATGCATCAATAATTACCTTGATTAACCACTAAGGCGAGGCCTCATATGAAAAACATGCAGCATGAATTTCACTTACCTAATTTTTATACTCATTCACATGTACAATACACAGTTAACCTGCTAAGGGTAACATATCACAATACACAATATATACTCATTAAAATGGAATGTTGACCATTGAATACACATTTATTCCTACTTCCAACTGCATTGATCAGAAAGGGTCATCTGAGTAGGCTACCTTGTATATAGGTCTAGCATGGATGAAAAATGTAGGTCAGTGACCATCTTTTGTTCTATGGGTGTAATAGTAACATAGATGCATCAAATTATCAAGTTTCATGATTGGAATATAAATAACACCCAATAAATGAACTTTTAAAACAAAATTTTAAGAAAGTCACTGAGCATGAAATATACACTTTAGGTCACCAAGACCTCTTTTCTCAAAAAGGATGTAGAATTTATAAAGATACATCCACTAACCAAGTTTCATGATTCTAGGTAGGAGTAGGATAGTATGCATAAAACAAGTCAAAAACTCCTGTGGTCATGAGTTAAATGCAAAAAGTTAAGCTAGATCAGTAGGATGATATATAGGTCACAATGGACTTCTTTTGTTGTAAACATGTGGTAGTAACAGTTTCAACGTTGACAGTTGTTTCATGAAATAAATGTCCCTGGTTTTTGAAAAAAAGGAATCTTGTTTTGTTGTGATGGCATCCCCTTCCTTATATTTTTTAGGTCCCTCGGTAACTCACGCCCTTACTTATAGTGCAGTATATGTTTTTGAACCATGTTGTGAGCAAGTTATCATGGGAGAGGTGTAGATCATAGGGCCTGATATTGGAATGTTTTTGGTCCTAGCTTGGCTAAGCATTGCCACACAAGATCATTCAGTTGGTCAAATTTGCAGGCATTGTTGAAACGATGCCTGTTTGCATCACTGTTGTTTTCAAATTCATTCTTGTAGAATTCATTTTCTTTAGAATATCTGAAACAGTAGATGTTCCTATGCAGAATTTTCCCCCTAGTTTCTTCAATGTAGGTCTTGGCACCGATTCATTTTCACTGATCCGACTAATTTTATCCTGTAAGGATAGTTCAATCTTATGATGCTTAGCTGGTTATTCTGACATCTTGACATGTGACTGAAGACAAATGACAGTCATGGCTACTTAAATACATGTATGTAATGATTTTTCTCCATTGAAAATCAACTGAGTGAATCTGGATTTTAAAATACCTTTTCATCAGTCTCCATTGGCAAAGCATCAAAAGCAAGGGCACATGCCTGGTTAATAAAGCCCTGATATTAAATTAAACAATTTTTTACAAGTGTCCTATTGATCATGTATAAAAACAAATAGCATCAACCACAATTAGATAATAAGAAGATAAACATAATCTTTTTTAAATGGCTTATCTACAAGCATTTAATTATTAATAATTCACCATAATTATGAATAATATTCCTTAAAAGCTGGCTCTTTTTATGGTGCAAAGACTTCAGATTTGGCTATTGTCTGTCCTAATCTGTGTTGACGTGTGTGTCCAGTATTGTTTTAACCTTGCATGCCCATGGGACATTTTCTGGCTCTCTGTCTCGCAGATAAGTCTACTAAAGTACTTGCTATGCATAAATTAATCACTTCAGCGTGTCAGGAATTTAGCAGCTAAAATACATTTCCATGTTTTAAGTGAGTTTCGGTTTGATGGGTTTATTTTAGCGTAAAATAGAAATCTTGGATTGAAATTTGTGTCGGTATTCGGAGTTGAGAGGGTTTCTGTTTACTGGGAAAAAAATTATGATATTAAAGATGGAACAATTCAGGACTCCAAAAAAATGTCAGTCTTATGGGGATTAATCTATGCCAGTAAAATGTGTTAAGTAGGTCACAGTGACGTTCTTTTGTGGTAAGGGTGTGGTACTAACAGAGATTCATTCAATCATATAGTCTTAACATGGACAAAGCTTGAGAAATAAACTCAAAAGACACAATTTAACCAAAGTCATTGAAGCATGAAAATATAGGTCACAGTGACCTACTTTTGTGCTGTGTCTTGGGTAAGTTTTTGTGTTTCGCTTAGATTTGTTGCACACTGCATCCCCTCACCAACTTTCATGAATCTAGGTATAACAGTATATATACACGGTGCAAAAAACCCAGATGGTCATGAGCTAAACACAAAAATGCAACCAAAGCCAGTAAAATGTGAAATGTAGGTCACAGCGACCTTCTTTTGTGGCATGGGTGTGGTACTAATAGCAATTCATACAATAATATAGTTTGATGGTTCCATCATGAACAGTGCTCATCAAGATGCATCCCCTCACCAAGTTTCATGATTCCAGCTATAACAATATTTATACAGTGTGCAAAAAACCTAAGCTAAACGCAAAAAACTTAGCCAAGAATATACAACCAATGTACATGTAAAAATTTAGCCCTCTCAGTCCCCTCCCCTGGTGGTAGGTGTTATAAAACCCACTCCAGACTGTTGCCTGGCACCTAAGAAGAAAGAATGGTTGACATTCAGTGAGGATGTACATTTGAATATGCTTTTATCTGTGTGGATGCCGACTCCAACGCCGGGGGAAATACAACAGTTTACCTCTACTTTGCAGAGGTGAGCTAATTAGTGAAGGAATCAATTAGGTAGTTTAACCATGCACAATAATGACTTTAGAAACTTCCCTATACAGGGGTAAAATATTGTAAACATCTATAACTTACAGACGAGCATTTCCGTATAAATTTCTGCTCAACAACCAAAGTTCCTGATCCTATCACCTGCTTTGTTGTTGTGTCTTCAATGACAACAATATAGTAACTATTTGGACATGCCTCCATTGCACTGAATCGAGCTGAAAAAAAACAAAACAAAGTATCTTGTTATTTACAAAATATAGGATTACTTCCCTATATTAAAAGGAAAATGTTTTACAACAAATGAGCTATACCAAAAGTTTACAAGTGTATACTGTACACCCTACTACATCCCATAATATGTCAGCAGATCAGGTCTACATCACTGTACATAAGCTATACAAAAAGTATACAAGTGCATCTGAGCACCCACCTACATCTCATAATATACCAGCAGATCAGGGTCTACATCACAGCAAGTGAGCTATACAAAAAGTATACAAGTGTATACTGTGCACGCAACTACATCCCATAAAATGCTATGTCTACATTCTTCATTCCAGGGTCACAGCAAGTGAGCTATACAAAAAGTACACAATCTTACCATCGTATACTAAGCAACCAGCTACTGGGTACATCCCATAATATGCCAGCAGATCAGGGTCTATATTCATCATTCCAGGGCTTTGATGCCAAATTTATTTTGGTACGGCCTTCCTACAATGGTTAATGGGAGTTGGGAGATTTTTCTGTGGTACACAATAAAGAACAAACTTTTTGGTCCTCTATACTAAATTGCATGTCATGTTTGCAGGTGATCTCAACACTCTTTGCTAAATTGCATGTCATGTTTGCAGGTGATCTCAACACTCTTTGCTAAATTGCATGTCATGTTTGCAGGTGATCTCAACACTATACTAAATTGCATGTCATGTTTGCAGGTGATCTCAACACTATTTGCTAAATTGCATGTCATGTTTGCAGGTGATCTCAACACTCTTTGCTAAACTGCTTGTCATGTTTGCAGTTGATCTCAACACTCTTTGCTAAATTGCATGTCATATTTGCAGGTGATCTCAACACTCTATGCTAAATTGCATGTCATGTTTGCAGGTGATCTCAACACTCTTTGCTAAATTGCATATCATGTTTGCAGGTGATCTCAACACTCTTTGCTTTTAATGTTGAATCATTTTCAACATATCTGAATGTATATATTCATTGTCCAAAATTTGGTATGACCATGGTCGGTACCAGCCACACTGGCCATGATTACCTTGCATTCTACATACAGACATGGAAAGCAACTAAATTTCATGGCCCTATCTCAAAGTGCAGAAAAAGGTGGCACAAAAGGTTTATCAGCAACCTTGACCTTGAAGATAAATCTTGAATGTGATACTTGAGATGCCATCAAATTGAGAAGAATAAGTGTACCATGGTTAGTCTGTGTATCTCAACTTTTATGATATCAAGCAGAAATAACAGAAACCTTAAAATATTTGGCTGTGACCTTGACCTTCAGGACAGGACCCCATATGTGGAATGCAACACATCTATCGATAATATATGAGTATACCAAGTATCATCCTTTTATCTTCCACAGCTCCGTTGTTACAGAGCAGATGGAAAAATGCGACTGAAACCTAAAATATTGCCCTGTGAACTTGACCCTGAAGATAGAATCCCCAATGTGGTACAAAAAACACACTTTCTCGCAATGATATATAGTTAAACCAAGTTTTTTCCATTAATGTCAAATGGCTCTAAAATTACATAGTGGAAAGGAAAGTGTAATGCAAATGGCTCAAATGTCAAAAAGTGTGCTGGAAAACTTAAAAATATTAATCTATGACCTTGACCCTGAAAATAGGACACAAATGTGATACATGACATATCCTCTACTAATTATATGCAGTATACAAAGTTTCATCCCTTAATCTCACACTGCCCATTAGTTATACAGCTGAAAGGTAAATATGATAGAAAACTTAAAATATTGAGATCTTACCTTAATCTCAAAAGGCTAGAATGTTACAAAGCACAAGGGAAAGTGTGACAGAAAATGTAAAATACTGAGCTGTGACCTTGGCCTTGGAGCTATGGCCCCAAATGTGCTATGCAACACACATTCTAATGATGATGTGGAAGTATACCAAATTTCAAACCTTAATCTCCAACAGTTCTAAAGTCATACAACAAGAGGGGAAAGTGTAATGGAAAACTTAAAATACTGAGCCATGTCCATGAGCTTGAAGACAGGACTCCAATGTCGTACACAACACATCTTCTAATAATGATGTATAAGTATACTAAAGTTCATTCCTTAATCACAAATAACTTGAAACTTTTAGAGCAGAAAGGAAAGTGTGAAGGATGAATGGATGGACATACAGATGGACAGGTGAATACTATTTCCCTGCATTTTCCAAAAAGGCACAAACAATTATGTGAAGGCAGAACATGGTTCTACATAAATATTATGTTTCTGATTGATATGTGCATGCATGGACAGGACGTTCAAATATTCTGTGCTGTTTTATTAAAAGAGTAATTCATGGTACACAGTGTCTTTCCATTTTTTTGGCCTCACTCATCCACATTCCTGCACCTAATTATATATAAATATGTAGAAATTAGTGGGGTGTTACTTTTGACCTCCTCACACCTCCCACGTGAAGTGGGTCGGGGTGGGGGAATTCACTTTGATGGAAGAAAAAACATTTCCTTCTCCCTAAACTTTAAGTATAGCAAGTTTCTTTAAAATTATATCCTTAAGTAGTTTTAGAGTTTATGGACCTTGCATTAAAAAAAACCAACAAAAAAACATTTAGCTGGCAATGTCACTGCAAAAAAAAAACCCACATCAGCATCACTATGTTTCACATTTTTCTCTGAAAATATAGGTGGAAAAATTACTTGCTATGGAGTATGAGGAGAATTGTAGGTTAATAAAGGAAGAAAAGTTTTCAAAACAGCTAGGCAATTGGCTAACCTTCAAATTCTTCTCTGGATACATCTCCAACTTTGGTCATTTGGGACAACAGTGACATATATCCTATGGAAGATACAAATATATTCATTAGATATGTGGTATGTAAACATAACAGTACACAAAAATGTCAATGTTTTGCCAAATTCATAAATATCCAAAACACAACTATAAAGGCCATACAAAGTCATCTCTTTATAATGCAAAGGAAGCAAGGAATTTAAATTAAAGACAACCAGTTGACCTGATAATAAAAGCCTTCATTAATGCTTCTGACTCTAACACTGTGCCACATCAATGTTGACTCAAACAAGAGTCATCTAGAGATGACATATTGCCCAGGTCAGCTGCTTATATAAAGAGTCCTACTGAAAGTATCCTGTGGTCATCACTCTCAATTTTTATACTACTTATGCTAGTACTTTATGGTCCAGTACTTTCAATTTATATACTACTTATGCTGGTGTTCTATGGTCCAGTACTTTCAATTTTTTTACTACTTATGTTAGTACTCTATGGTCCAATACTTCCAATTTTTATACTACTTATGCTGGTATTCTATGGTCCAATACTTTCAATTTATATACTACTTATGCTAGTACTCTATGGTCCAGTACTTTCAATTTATATACTACTTATGCTAGTACTCTATGGTCCAGTACTTTCAATTTATATACTACTTATGCTAGTACTCTATGGTCCAATACTTTCAATTTATATACTACTTATGCTAGTACCATATGTTCCAGTGCTCACAATTTATATACTATTTTTATGCTACACTTTGTTTCCACGGTAATATAAATAATATTGAGTTTGCAAAATTCAAAGTATTAAAAGGCACCTATACACAACTTGCTTGACATGTGTACCAAGTCTGACTGAGAGACCTTGAACGTCTTGAGAGTTATGTTCCACAAATGAAAATGTTGATGGCCAGATAGACATAGCAACAGCTATATACCTCACTGACTCATATACCTTTGAGAAAAAAAATAATGTTCTTCCAATCCTGCTTTAAAAGCCCTTCTTACTGGCAGCAGATACATACGAGTTTTCAAAACGTACATAATCTGTTGTTGATCAATGGCAAATGCTTCAATGACACTTGTTGGAATGTCTTAAGAACCTCTGTTATTTCCATTGTACTTTATCATGGTGTAGTCCCAGCAGTTTATCACATACTTGTAAGTGAAACATGAAGATGAGTCATCAACCTCCCAAACCACACCAAAATGACACTAAAGCCAACGATTTTGCAATAGTACATCAAGATTACTAGTGTGAGGTATACACAAAGTACAAAATCTCACTATCGTATATCTATATACCAAGTCTCATATTTTGAATACTAAATGCTAACAAAAATATTTTCTTACATGTATGAGTTAACATGTTCACAAGATAATTGTAAGTGCAGTACAAAATTCTTTTTTTGTCATGGCCTTTGAACTTTAATGAGATAACATGGATAGAAGATCACTGAACTTATCTCAAAGTCGAGATATACCCACATGCTAAGTTTGATTAAATCTATAATTAATATTTTTTCTTGCTAATGAAGAGATATCAAGGTAATCTTCACAACATATCTAAAAATTCATTCATACTTGTTTGTGTTATGCAGATAAACCAGTACTGCTAAAAGCCTAAGTTAAGACCTTTGACTTTACAATCAATGTAGCCTTTGACTTTAAAATCAATGTCAGAGTGCTGACTATCAACATGTTCATTGGAAGGCAACTAAATACAATGTCTGGTCAAAATTTACATGTATATGTACATGTCAGTGTGTTAAAAATGTAATGATGTAAATAAAAATGCAACAAAATACAAAGTCATGGTCAAAATTCACTTGTATATGTACACATTACTGTGTTAAAAAAATCAGTGATCTCCATAAATGCAAGCAATGACCTTTAACTTGACCCCAAGGTAAGTTAGGTCTGGTTTTCAAAACACCTTCACAAAATTAAATATTGCAAAAAGTGTTCAAGTGGATTAGTAATAACAAGATTTTCGAGATAGCCACAATGGTGCCATGCTGGAGGTCAGATGAGCACAATTTTCAATCAGAACATGCTATAGGTTTAAGTAAAAAAAAACATGTAAATTACATCCATCCATTCAGAAGTAGCCATATAAGGATATTTAGAATGGCCACAAAGGCTGCCATTTTGAAGGTTGTATCAGCACCTAATTACTGGTACAGTGAAAAAGAACCATGATATGCAATACCAGAAAAAAATTACAGCGGTAAACCAGTATACAGGTAATACCACACACTTCTATCCACTTGGGTGTAATTTGGTGTTTAACCCTGTCGTTTTAATTGGGGCATGCTTGTCTAAGACTGTACCTTTATCATAGTCACCCCTGCATAGTGGCCTCATACAAAGTCCTTTCCCTGGGTTCTGTAGAGACACAGAAGGGTTGTACTGTGTTGCACTTTTGGAGAAATCCAGGTCATGCAGGATTTTAGGGTCAAAGATGGGTTTTTCTTCATTTCCATTCTGTAAGGTAAGATAACAACAGAACCAATGAAATCTGGAGCTTAAAATTGAGTAGGGCCATAATGAATCATTCTTAAAACTGAGTAGGGCCATAATGAATCATTCTTAAAACTGAGTAGGGACATAATGAATCATTCTTAAAACTGAGTAGGGACATAATGAATCATTCTTAAAACTGAGAAGGGCCATAATGAATGAGTAGGGCCATAATGAATGAGTAGGGACATAATGAATCATTCTTAAAACCGAGTAGGGACATAATGAATCATTCTTAAAACTGAGCAGGGACATAATGAATCATTCTTAAAACTGAGTAGGGACATAATTAATCATTCTTAAAACTGTGTAGGGCCATAATGAATGAGTTGGGACATAATGAATCATTCTTAAAACTGAGTAGGGACATAATGAATCATTCTTAAAATTGAGTAGGGCCATAATGAATCATTCTTAAAACTGAGTAGGGACATAATGAATCATTCTTAAAACTGAGTAGGGACATAATGAATCATTCTTAAAACTGAGTAGGGACATAATGAATCATTCTTAAAACTGAGTAGGGCCATAATGAATGAGTAGGGACATAATGAATCATTCTTAAAACTGAGTAGGGACATAATGAATCATTCTTAAAACTGAGTAGGGACATAATGAATCATTCTTAAAACTGAGTACAGACATAATGAATCATTCTTAAAACTGAGTAGGGACATAATGAATCATTCTTAAAACTGAGTACAGACATAATGAATCATTCTTAAAACTGAGTAGGGACATAATGAATCATTCTTAAAACTGAGTAGGGACATAATGAATCATTCTTAAAACTGAGTAGGGACATAATGAATCATTCTTAAAATTGAGTAGGGACATAATGAATCATTCTTCACAATAAAGGAATAAGACAAAAAAACTCGAACATTTTCAGAAGTCTTGAAAACATGAAATTTATGGATTTAATCGTAGAATGGGGTACCAAAAAAAATCACCCTTTTCATTTATCTTTTTGCTAATTTTTGAAAATCTGTGCTAAAAATGAACATGGATGTAAGTTTATAGTATATTTGCTAAGCTTTAACATCAAATATAACTCTACTTCCGATTGAATAAGCAAAATCCAAATTATTAAAATCTCTTGGCTATCTTATATTACGGAAACATACACTGTATGTCTTACTGTCATTAACACCGTAAAATTTTCTTCCATTTATCGCAACAAAGTTTCTTAGGAATTAATAATTTTCACATATAAATATAATAATTCAACACTAGAAGCAGAACTTTTCTTTCCAAATCTTGTGTCTTCAGGTTCTGGACTAATATGCCAATTTACTTGCATGCTTTTTTAATAACTATATCATCGTTAAACTAACATTCATTTAACATTTCAATGCTTGATTATGAATTGGTTGAGTCTAATTGCTTCTTTGTTGGTTTATTACAAACACATATGAGAACAAACAGTGATGAAAGTTACAACTTCTTGAAATCATTGCTTGTGGAATTTTAATTTGATAAGTAATCACTAATGTTTGCAAGTTTTTAAAATCAAAATGAGGAGAGTGCATGTATTTTTATTCTTTCTCAAATGCATGGTTTTTTTTTGTCCTTTCTGTTACTGGTCATCTCATGACAAAGATATCTGTCCCTGTTTCCATCTTCGTCATAGATATTTTTTAATCAGACCATAGGATGTTTCCTACACTGTGCAAATGATGAATAAATACATTATACTGATGTGATTCTATAAACATTGACAGTGGGATAGACATTGTAAAAATCACTTCCACAGATACATGTATATATACAAGTAAATTCTACAAATGCATGTACAGCTGTATATGTACAAGTAAATTCTACAAATGTATGTATATATACAAGTAAATTCTACAAATGCATGTATATATACAAGTAAATTCTACAAATGCATGTATATTTACAAGTAAATTCTACAAATGCATGCATATATACAAGTAAATTCCACAAATGCATGTATATATAGAAGTAAATTCTACAAATACATGTATATATATACAACAAAATTCTACAAATACATACATATATACAGATAAATTCTACATATACACGTATATATACAAGTAAATTCTTGATACAAGTATATATACAAGTAAATTCTACAAATGCGTGTATATATACAGTAAATTCTACAAATATGTGTATATATAAAAGTAAATTCTACATATACATGTATATATAAAAGTAAATTCTACATATACATGTATGTATAAAAGTAAATTCTACATATACATGTATATATAAAAGTAAATTCTACATATACATGTATATATAAAAGTAAATTCTACACATACATGTATATATACAAGTAAATAAAGTGCTTGAATATTTTGTGCAAGAAGATATAGACTAAGAGAAATTCCCTTCCCAGAGTTGGGGATATATACTTTTTTATACTGTTGGATTGGGAATATATACTTTTTTATACTGTTGGATTGGGAATATATACTTTTTTATACTGTTGGATCGGGAATATATACTTTTTTATACTGTTGGATTGGGAATATATACTTTTTTATACTGTTGGATTGGGAATATATACTTTTTTATACTGTTGGATTGGGAATATATACTTTTTTATACTGTTGGATCGAGCAGCAGTATTAAGTCATACAATTAGCAGTATTAAGTCATACAATTAGCAGTATTAAGTCATACAATTAGCAAAATTGATAAGAGTAAAAATCTCTCATCTAAGGAATGCTGCAATTACGATTTGACACAAAATTGAGATTCAAACAAAGAAAACTGTGAAGTCTCTATCAAAATACAATGCCTTAATGTATTTATTCTCTCTTGGGCTAGCTAAATATTTACTCTCTCTCCTCCAGAATAGAGTCATGGTGGAGGGAGAGATTGTTCCTATAGATGAGAGATTTGCAGTGATAGAATTAAATGCACCAGTAGGAGCCTAAATAATGGAGTTGTCTCGATAAAGTTGCTAAGAAAAAGAAAACTGTGACTTAATAGTGTAGTCATATTCAAAATCATGTGGGTACATTATATCCCATACCACACAAAACTTCATACTGTTTGATTGCAAATGTGACAGAAGATTTAGTGGTAAATAGGACTATCATAACAAAAAATTAAAACTGTAGGTCTAATTTGTGATAAATGTGGTACAAAAGATCTGTCTCTGCAACAGGGTCAAAGTGCACATCACCAACTGAAGCATGATAAATCATATCGTTTTAACTGATCAGTATGCGTCCACAGTTGCATCACAAAGAACCATTTAAACATACCACATGAACAAGCATTACAATTCTAAACACAGATGCAAGTGTGTGTGCACCGTTAGATACCCATTGGATTACAACCGTCATGTCAAAATCTGTCAAATGGCTGGACAGACAAGGATCACATACAATATATGTGCAGAAGAAACATCTCACAGCACACATTCAAGGGATGCACCAGACACCAGGTCAAAGATGCGAACAAGAGTACCATGAATGGCACATTATATACCTGCCCCCAAAGTTTAACAGTCCTCTTTGTGGATAACTGAACCTTTTGTGCAGAAACCATTTTCTTCTTTCAGTCAGAGTGACCTTGAACTTTTGACCCCCAAATCGATAGGTTTCTTCATTATCCCAAATTCAAACCATCCACAATGTTTCAATGACATATGTCATTGTGTGGAAAC
Source organism: Margaritifera margaritifera (assembly GCA_029931535.1). NCBI lineage: Eukaryota > Metazoa > Mollusca > Bivalvia > Unionida > Margaritiferidae > Margaritifera > Margaritifera margaritifera. The sequence goes on along the minus strand of JAQPZY010001486.1, from coordinate 1,100,869 downwards.
AATTTTTATTCTTTCAGTCACAGTGACATTGAATTTTTACCTTTTGACTCCAAATTCAATAGAATTCTTCCCCACCCCAAGTGCAAGCCATCCAAAAAGTTTGGAAACCAAAGATGATGAAGAAATCAAATTATTATTCAGAAACCATTTTTCTTCTTTTAGAGTGACCTTGATCTTTGACCTTTGGAGCCTGAAATCAATAGATATCTTCCTTACCCCAAGTGCAAGCCATTGATAAAGTCTGGTAACTGTAGATGGTGGAGAACTCAAGTTATTTTGTGGAAACCATTTGTCTTCTTTCAGTCACAACAGGGTTGAGCAAATCTCATAGCCCGACGTCCCAGACTAGTCATTTTTTAAGTCGGGCAAGTAAAATTTTCCAAGTCGCTAGTCCGGGACAAGTGCTTTTTAAAAAAGTCGTGCTAGTCCTTATTTTCGTGCTTTAATCACTATATCTACCTTTATTTGGCCAATCATGTCCTCCGGGCATACTGAATACTTGATTCTACCCCTCTTCGTGTATACATTTACATCCTGTTACCGCTTGACTGCATATTGGGCTAAGCCACCAAATTATCGGCAAATCAAAACACGTCAAACAAAAGAAAGCCAGTATGATCAATTAGTAGTGTTTTAAGTGGCTTTGTTGCATTGAGTTTACTCAAGCCAGATTATCACGAGCGGCTCACTATGATTTTAATCCAGCGAGTCAGTGTAATTAAATTAATGAAAGGTACTTTACCGACATCAGTGTTGGTTTCTTTTATGAACTGATTAAATGACAGTAATGATTCTTTAATTTTTAATTTATTATACAGATGATTAACTTCCACGTGCGATATTGCATTTGAAGCGAAACAATTACGCTAATTAATGAGCTGTCTCTGTTCGTATTTAAAAGAGAAAATGTATGTTATGATCACTTTAGAAGTAGTTGTCAAGCAAGCTGATAGTTACTCTGTGGATAAAATGAGTTTGCTAAATTATTTTTGCAAGAAAGATAATAACGGCGATTCAGAGAAGGAAAATTTGTTTGAAAGTGGAGGGATAAAACGTAAGACTGATACTGAGTGTGCGGTAGCTATTTCTCCAAAGAGACATAAGCAACACTCTGTGATGGCAAAAAATGTCAAATATGACACTACTAAGAGACAGAGAAATTTTCAGCCGCATTGGGTTTATTGTTATCCCTGGCTTGAATGTATTGACTCGGAAGGAAAGATGTTTTGCAGTTATTGCAAACAATATCCAAAACTGGCACAGGTTGGAAATTCACCCAGTGTATTTGTCAGTGGAAGTGACAATTTCAGGATTGAACCAATCAAGTCTCATGACATGTCTGGACCCCATAAGGCCTGTGTAGCACAATACAGTGCTGGTGCAGGTGGCAGACATATACATGGACATTTTTTCAAATCCATCAGCTAAAACATATATAGATGAACCTGAAGAAGCCAAATGTATAACACCCAATGTTTTTGACAAATTAAATTCTTTTAAGAAATAATTATGTTGTATATTATTTCGTTTGTTTTTTCTATGGATTAAGTACATACATCTCATCAAATCTCGGCAAGTGATTACCATTTTGGGACCAGTGAAGAGTAAGGTGGGACTAGTGAAGAGTAAGGTGGGACTAGTGAATTTTCTTAAACCACTTGTCCTGGACTAGTGGTTTAAAAAAAATTTGCTCAGCCCTGCACAATGACCTTGACCTCTGAACTTTTGAACTTAAAATCAACAGGGTTTTTCTTTACCCCAAGTGCAAAACATTCACAAAGTTTGGTAACTGTAGGTGGTGGACAACTCGAGTTACTGTGCAGACACATTGATAACAGATGGATATAGAGATGGATGGACATTGTATGTATATATGTAGTACATGTAGCATTTTATGGCACCTCAGCACAATAGTGGTTATATGGTGTCAACCAAAGGTACAGTTCAAAATAGGTAAAAATAAATTGACAACATTGTAAAAAATAATATGCTCTGACTTATGGCAGGTATATAAAAATGCAACAAATTCTTTGAATAGAGGTCATCATTCTCATATCACCAGTGCCATGGCAAGTGCAGTTGACTGCAATAAATATAAGTCTTCAACATGCACAGTATCAGACACAACATCACTGTTCATTTTTATGTTTGGAAAAAAACAAATTGTGATTATTTTTCCCTAATTGTTGGGAGAAAAGCTGTGGAGACCGAATTACAATTGAATCATTCCATTTCTTTCTGTCAATCTGTCATAAGTATGTTGCACCTTCATTTCTTCACATTAAACCACATTTTTTCCACAGCTTCTAAATCTTAATGAAATTAATTTGTCGCTTTGTCCGCCATCATTTAGTGAAATATGACCCTTTTATATCTGCGAATAACTAAAAACTCTATTATGCTTTAGATTTAAAAATTTCAACATTAAGCTTTATTTCAGAAGTATCCATCAGATTTATTAAAATGTCTTCATCCTTGTCTGATTGACTGATCTCAGACTTATCAAAGTACCTAAAGCTGGTAGTACAAAATTATTAAATGATGCTTTTCTTTTTTAATAAAAACCGACATGCCCATCATAAAAAACTTCCATTATTGCCTCAGAAATTTGGTGACAGCTGTGACTCACTTTACATTTTTAAAGAAGCTAAAATTACTTTTTTTTCTCTAAAACAGAATGAACATGACTCATCGAAACCATTTATTTTGTTATTTCAATATTTTGAATATTCCTGAGTGGAATCTCTTTTTCAAATGTTATGATAAATAAGTTTCAAGTTGTTTTAAAGAAAGAAATCCAACTAACATTTACCTAATCATTTTTTTTACTATCATTCTCATATATTTAAAAGCATTTTGATTTATTCTTCATATTTAATTTTCAACAAAGTGGGGTTGGTGTACGAATTACTGTAAAATTAAGCCACCAATCTGGAAATGGGTCAGTGAAATGTTCAGTGAATTATATAATAATCTGTAAATGTGTTTTCTCTTTTGGCAACTCCAAATTACTAATATATGCTCATCATCTGACCATCTCTGGATAAAAACTATGTTCACATGAATGACTGAACAGAAGAACTCAAGGAGCAAAATTAGTTCTACTATTTTTGGATCCATCTACATTTGATGCTGGTTCTGCCATACTGCAGACAAGCGAAACCTTTTCTTGCTACATGCACTTGCTGACACAGGTGAGTCATAGTGGGTCAAAACATTATTTAAGCCTATAGAAAATGTTACAAAGTCCTAATGAAAACAAAGCAAACAGCCTACTCCTTTTACAGTATTATCATAAATAAGACAGACAGTTCTACATAACACAGCCTAAAGAGTAGTTATTCCTGGATAGCGAGGGACTATAACTGACTGTTAATTTTTCCATGAAAAATAAATGTGAATAATGCAAAATAAAATTCAGATTTATTTCCTCAGTATGTGAAAGTGACAACAGGACATCATGTGCACGTATCTCAGGTGGGTGCATTATGAAAAATGCTGCATATGAAATAATTTATGACATTTACATTACTGAGTGATCAAATTAGTTTTATTCATGTGTTAATTCGATCAGTATAAACATATAAACGTAACCAGATCTTTCACCCGCCATGTTTGAAGATAAAATGGTAAAAAGTTGCCATTTTGAGAAATAAAGCACAACGATTCTGATACCATGTTAAGACTGGAAATCTGTACTTATTGGGAAGTTTGACTTTGTATCTTCTAGTGGATATGAGCTGGAGTAGGTGATTCTGAGCAAATTATACTTAAACTATTAATGAGAGACACTCGGACAATGTACCCAGTGTGTCAGTCAGTACACACTAGTCCTACAATGTAAGACGTCTACCCTGATAGAACCAAACAACATAAAATATCAGGGTAGACGTCTTACATTGTAAGTTGTAGGACTAAATACACACATGACTGAAACCGTGCCCACTTTCTTTTGGTCTGGCCCATTTTATATGTGACAACTAAGTTATACAGGTGAAAACTGACAGGCTCTATATTATTTACTACAGAAGAATCAAAGCAGCTTTTCAAATTGCACCATCCACACTCTAAATGTTTACATTTGCTTCCAGACCATCGTAAAATTACCGGTACTGTTGAGATTTAACAAAGGTGCTTTAATGTATAGTAAATACAAATTTAAAAAATTTACCTGTCCAGGGTCCATAACTTAAGAACGTTTGAAACACTTTTGGGTTAAATGTAAAGCTACTTAAAGTGTTAAGTTGACTGCTCTATGACACAAAGACCGAAATCAATCCACGTCGTGTACCGTGTACGGCCGTTAGAAAAGCAAACTGCATTAGGATCAACAGAGATGAGGCGTCCAAACTTCCGGAGGAGTGTTTCACAGCTGCAGATCCTTGACACTAGAGGAATTGTCCCTCGGTTGTGTGTTGGCGTGACCGGAAGTAGTCGCAATGAAAATAGTCTTTTTAAACACGTAACATTTTGACACTTTATATGTTAAAAACTAAATAGAACAAATACAAATTTATTAAATAATAATAATGATATATAATTTTAACCATTCTTCACGTAAAAAGATTCTAGATTTTACACATGAACACAAGTATGGCGGCGCCCAAGTTGACATCAAGCGGAACCATTCAGAATATCTTCTTCTCTTTCCCGTCTGAGTCGAATAACTACCGATCGGAACATCACTCGGCCATTTCCGTCCAGTCGTGAAATAACATCGGATGTAGCTGTAGGAATACACATCAATTTGATGTGTTTGGTGATTCGCACCACCTATTCCGGACTCGGTCCATAACAAAGTCGGCTCATTACAGATTCGGTCCATACAAATTTTATTCAGAAATCATTACTGTCACGGTCGGCCCATACTATCAAACAATGTCGGGTTGGGCCCATACTTTGTAGTGCGTTTTTTTTGTGATCCTTACCTTTGATCTTGCATGACTTCGTAACACTTGTTGTTATTGAACAATAAATATTTATTATAAACATGTTACTTACTAATTAGTTTATAATTAATGATTATGCAAACTTTACGGGTTTGATTAACCATAATAAGTAAAGAAACAATAATGTAAACTATTATAAAATGCGCGTATTGTTAGTTCAAGGATTAGACAAAAGATTATTTTAAAATCAAAAAGTAAGAAAAACAGTGACCTCCTTTGGTAAGGCGTTTTGAGTAAAACAAAACAACAACAAAAAAATCAGTAAGTACTGACCACTATGTCGAATGTTTCCTGTAACCCATGGAAACACAGACTTTGTAATACAAGTATGTTTACAGTAAAAAAATTATCCAAATTCGTTCATAATGAGAGTTTAAATATCTTTTGATCAATGATGATTTTTTTTTTCAACGTGTGTGTGTGTGTGGGGGGGGGAGTGACTGAATATATAGATATATAGACAAAACTATGTTGAAAATATCCACTTACTTTAACATTGATTTTGCTGTATGTATTTCTCGCGTTAACATTGATTTTGCCGTATGTATTTCTCGCGTCGTGTATATAATGACCTTCCAAGGAATATGGATGTATGAGAATGGGGAAAAAAGTGAATAATCGCCATTTAAAGATGTGTGTAATCAAATTCTAGAAAATTACACCTATTAATGAAATAGTCTGTAATAAACGCCTGCATGACTTGTAGGATACTAAAGATCATACACAGATGCACTGAACATAAAGAAACCTATAAAGATAAAAAAAATAACAATAAAAAAATATGAAAGTATCGTTGACAAAGAACATTTTATCCACATTACTATTATATAAATCGTGGACCGACCTAGCGATAGGCCGAGTACGTAATGGGCTGATTTGGGTAGTTCGATTTCGTTTTGGGATGAGAACGTTAGTGGACCGATTCCGCTATGGACCGAGCAGTTCCGGAATCATATTACCACAGCAAAGGCCGAGATGTTCCGATTGTGACTTTGTCTCCTTCCGCCTGATATTGTTCCATGTGAACAAAAGTAGTTCAGAACATCGTTCTCAATAGCGACTAATTACATCCGAGGTTTCTCGACTTGACGGAAAGGCCGAGCATGCTCCGAATGGAACAACTACGACTCCCTTTTTCTAGCTTGGGATGGAAAATGCCGAGGACATTCCGATTGCGAACGCGATCGAAACATCGCGTAGTCATTTCCATCAAGTCGAGAAGTTTTTCTCGACTTGACAGAAAATGCCCGAGAGCTTTCTGAGTGATGTTTCTGAGGACATTCCGGTTGAAGTTTTCGTCAAACATCTGATACATCTAGCCGCCATTGAGAACTATATTTGGAAATACTTTTGTACACCTAGCACAATACGAAGGCGGAAGGAGACAAAGATACAATCGGAACATTATCGTCCTTTTCTGTGGCAACATATTTGGTGCACTTCCCTGAAGGCCAATCATATTGACGTGTATTCCTACAACAATTTCAGAGGTTATTTATCCAACTTGATGGAAATAGCCGAGTGATGTTGATGTTGATATATGTTCCCGTTGCATGCTAGAAGTTATTCGACAAGCATCGGAAAGAGACGAAAATGTTCCGAATGGACATAAAATGTTGCAGTCTGATCCGCTCTCCGTTACTCTTCGTTATAACGAAGAGTAACGGAGTGGAGAATATTCAGAATATATATATATATATATATATATATATATATATATATATATATATATATATATATATATATATATGCGTGTGTGTGTGTGTTGTAGAATCAGAACATCCTCAGCCTTTTCTGGACTCACGGTACTAATGATATGGAAGAATGGGAACTAGTCTAGAAATGAGTGATAAAATAGAGAATATGTAGGTTTAGCTGTCCAGGATTAGTCGATAATGAAAGTAAAATTTGAGTGAAAAGAATCTTTTGGGGGTTTATCTTAGTTGTAGCTGAAAAAAATAGAGACCCTGTTTTACTGATGGAATTTCAGTCCTTTTACAGATTTTAATTTGGAAAACTCATTACTGAAATTAGCACCTGACTCTTTGGTGCGGAATTCAAAATACATGTTTCAAACACATGCAGATCCAGAAGGAAGCAGGTCAAACGTACCCAAGTCAAAACGTACCCAAGTCACAACGAACTCAAGTCAAAACGTACCCAAGCCAAAACGTAACCAACACACAGTCAAAATGTACCCAAGTAAAAACGTATAAAATCCTTTTCCCTTTGTAAAAATTAAAGTCATTACACTTTGAACTGCTGATTGACCCACTAAAATACATTACAATTTGAAAATCTAATTTATATTTGTTATTTGTCAAATGTTTTATGGTCATTGGCTTTGTACATCTGTTACAGGCATGAAGAAAATTATCACTGATGGTTCAAGCTGAACAAGTGCATAAATCATCGAGCCAAAGCCGAATCGGCCCAAATTATCATGGTTTACTTTTTGCCTTTGATAATATAATTTACTTGTATTTAATTTGGTGGGTGAACAGCAAAATATTATATTCTAATTTTTTTAAATAAATCGCAGAAATCGTTTATATTTTGGTATGTTAACGTTTTGACTTTATGGGTACGTTTTGACTTGGGTACGTTTTGGCATTCTTGGGTACGTTTTGACTTGGGTACGTATCGGCATTCATAGGTACGCTTTGACTTGGGTACGTTTTTACTATGAGTTGGTTATGTTTTGGCTTGGGTACGTTTTGACTTGAGTACGTTTTGGCTTAGGTACGTTTTGGCTTGGGTACGTTTTGACTGTAAACCGATTCAGAAAATGCCGCGGCTTATATAGTTTTCTCTACAGAGAAGCTTGCATCAAGGATATGTCTATACTGATAAATAAAGGTCTAGCATTCAGAAATTTCATGTTATTTAATTTTTAATACCATGATGTTTCCATAGGTTTACTATGAGAGCTGAATTAGTACCGTGAGTCCGATTCTATCGTATGCTAGAAAGAAAAAAAAAAAGAAAAAGAAAAAATTATTCGAATCGCATCGGAAAGAGAAGAGAATATTCCGAATTATATGTTTGTAGCGGCTTTACATTTTCAGGCAAAGTGTGCAGTATATACACTGCGTGTAAACTTATTCATATTTTTTTCAAGTGCCATAATGTTTGATTCTTAATTTCTATATACATTTTTCGTTGTCGGAGGATAATGCTGCATATTTCTCATTACTTCCTATGTACGTTGAACAGTTAAAAAGTGCACTGAAGGAAACAAAACACCAATATGGCGTGAGATAATGGTGTACAAATCAAATCATAACGCAAGACTGTCTATCTTGCATTGCAAATTTAATAGTAAAATGTTTTTAAAGCAACTCATTTGTGTGCAATTTTTAAATAGACTTTTATTTTGTGGAGAAATAATATAATTACTAACACTGACAACTCCTGAAAACAAGGTCTATGCAGTAATTTTATTTTTGCATATGGTTTTATTAGATTTGTGTAGAATTTATCTTTATATTGAATCTTTTACTATATACTAATAGTACTGAGAGAAAAAACAACTTGTATGCTAAAAAATGAAACTGAAGTCCTGTCAAATTCGTTATTTATTCCGTACAGGATCATATGTCTCTATATTCTGAGAATCTTTTGAACCTCATATTAATTATAATAAAGAAAAAAATGACATACCAAAAATGTAGTGTTATCTCTGTTGAAAGATGAAGTATATTTTGCTAATCTTTGTCTGATATTTTCATAAATGAAGTCATGTGCCTAGTTTTTATTATCGTTTAAACTACTATATGTTTCCCATTTATTTAATTCTAATCCCAATGATGAAAATTTAATAATGATTGTTTTCTAAACATAATAATTAATGTCATTTAATTATTGAGTTAAAATTGTCTCGTCATATTGACACTGTCTGTTTAATACATTGTTTGATCAGTACGCCCTTAATTAATTTCATTGCAAACAATAATAGTAAGATGATCTCACCAGCAATTTGCAAAACCCGTCTGATCAATGCTTCTGTAATTAAAGCACCCTTTTTATAAAACACAAAATATAATGCTGACTTGAAATAACTTTGTAATCTTTGGTTACATGGAAGTGTTATTATATTATATATGTGTTGATATAATAAAATCTCTATTCAGAAATCAAGCTTTTAATGGACTAATGTGTGCTTAAATTAAATATCTATGTTCTTTAATATTTGCAAATTTTTCAAAGTTAGAATGATATTAAAATAAGTTGGTTTGTTGGTTCGAGGTTTTGTTGGCAAGATAAAAACTTAACTATAACAGTAGAGTACGTTTTATTATTGTGTTACAAATCAAAAACTCTGTGCGCAATATTTATTTGGTAAATATAATGCAGAGAAAACGCGATTTGCATGAGAAATCAATAAAAGTTATGGGCTAATTTTTATACATTACTGTTTGATAGTGTTGAAAGTCGACCATACTGGCCTTATTTATGAAATGGTTTAAAATGTGTTTCATAGTTATTAATTCAAAGAATAAGTTAATGTATCCTTATTGTAAACATTGACAAGTTATTTTGGTTATAAAAAATAAAAATAAACATGAGAGCTAATATCTATTTTGTTACGATTTTGGCAAAGAAATTTAGAAAAATAGTTCGAATTGACACAGTGGAACTACCAGTAGATCTTCATGTAAGAACTGTTTTATGTAACTTTTCGAGCTGAAAATCAACCGTATATTCTCTTACCATGTTTGCAGAAGCAGAAATAACTTCAAAAATAAAACATGTATGTGTGTTCTATTGTTTTCTTTATTGTATAATATTTCATATGGTCCGAATCAGCCTGGCATTTGGTTCAAACAAGCACGTAATTGGTCCCAAATCATGTAGTTCCTGTCAGCGAGAAGCTTCTAGTATAAAACTAGAGCTGTTTGTGAACACATTAAGATTGCTTATAAGGATGAGCAACAAAAGAAACACTTTTTGACAAAGTCACAAAATACCTGTTTGCAGTTTGCATAGTGTTCAAACGGTTACATTTCGATAGTCCGAAGGTTCTATGGTACAAAAGAATGGTTCACTGTTACGTAGGTCCGTTGATTCGAAGGGCCATCAGTCCGAAAGAAAGGTTCAATGGTCATAAGGTTCAGTGGTCCGAAGGTGCGTTTTTAGTCCGAAGGTTCATTGGTCCGAAAGAAATGTTCAATAGTCCGAAGGTGCGTTAGCCCGAAGATTCAAATGGAATGAAAAAAAAATGGTTATTGATCCAAATTTGATTAACTGGATCAGTGGTTCATTTCTCTGAAGAGTCCTGATTGGTTCGAAAGAAAATCAGAAAGGAAGTTGAAACAATATATTGTTGTTTTCATTTAACCACACACACAGACACACACACACACACACACACACACACACACACACACGAGATAAATATATAGTATTCATTTTTGGCAGACACTCTAGGCCATGATAAAACCAGGTGTCATGTTTTGCAATCATGTATGTGTTACATAATATTTATTTTAGTCCTTCTTTTTCTCTGAATCTGGACAGGAGATTTTGCCCAGAAATAATAACGGACAAAAACGATGCAAATGTTGATTTCTAGTTATATTTTTTTCACTACTTTTTATTATCTGTTCAGTTGTTCTTGAAGTGGGTGTTTTCCCTCAAATATCTACAAACTGAACGTTAACAAATATGACAACTGAATGGCTGGTTGACCAATATTACGGATATTACACGTAAGGTCATTGCAGTAGTGTAATTGTCTGACAAAATAACTATAGATTTATTCTAAATCCGCCAATTTTCTCTCATCTTCATTTACTTTTTTACACACGCGCCATATCGCGGAACGTATATTAATATGGTTATCCGTATGTCCATCTGTCCCTCTGTCAGTCCATACATTTTCCATATTATCTTGAGTTTTATTCGTCTGATGGATATGACACTTTACAGGAATGTTATTCTCGGATAACGAACACAAACTTCATTTGGAGGTTAGTCCATCAAATATCCAGGCCACAGAGGCTAAAAATAGCTTTCTGTTCGTCATGAAACTTTTCCTTTCTGGATGATTACTTGATTTCTATTTGTGCAATGGTCATGCAACTTCATATGAATGTTTCTCGTGTGGAGAGGACGGACACTATTGATTTGGGGATTGGTTCAATCAAGGACAAGATCACGGCAGCTAGAAATAGCTTGTCCGTCTGTCCGTCCGTAAACTTTTTCGTTTTCGGATGGTAACTTCAGTTCTATTTGTCTGATAGTCATGAAACTTCAAAACAATGTTGCTTTTGGGTAGAAAACAAATGCTGTTGATTTTGGGATTGGTACAATCAAGTCAATAACACGGTGGCAACAATAGCATTTTATAATAAATATGGACAGGAACAATAAATAATAATTTCCAGTTAAATCCAACATTGAATTCAGAATAACCTTTTTGTGATGAGTCGAATCTTACGACTGGATAATTTTTAGAAATAATTTCTAGCCCCTTCGGAATTTTGTGTTTTTGAATAGTTGTATAAATACTTATAAGAACAACTTTAATAAATAAAGTAATAATATCATAGTGATTTGTAATGGTATCAAAATTAATAAATTTTATATATATATATATATATATATATATATATATATATATATATATATATATATATATATATATATATATATATAATGATTATTAAAGTCTTTTTGGTAATAAAATTATAAATGTTAAGAGATTCAAGGTTGACCCAAGGTCAAGCATAAATAAGTTGAAGCAAATTAAGAAAGTAATACTGATAATACAAGTGAATACTAGTTGCAGTAAAGCAAAATATAGTGGTACTGAAATATGAAGATTTTTGTTCCTTATGAAGGTAAATCGTTTGAAAAAGGCATTTACTTTTTTATATAACTAATTTACAACAAAACGGTGAATCAGTATTTTCTTTCCGTTGGCTATTTGGATTGGTTGCTGTGTGTTTTAAATTTGTTTGCAGGACTGTAAAACGTGTATCAAAAGCAATAGAATGATTTGTCCATGAACACAACAAAGTAGCCTGCCCTAGCTGACTCAAATAAAAGTATGGACTACAAGTCCTACTCTCTAATTACTGAACTAACAATACACACATAGCATTTTCTTTCTAAACAATTAAAATAATGAAATATCGAACCATGTTCAGTACATTTAAATATATATATATATATATATATATATATATATATATATATATATATATATGCTTTCAGCAATCGTAAATGTATTTAGGATAGGTGTCAGTATCAGTTACATTTGTGAAAAGCAAATCATAAACATTTATTATTATGTCAGTCCTGCTGACTTCCAATCTATATATATATATATATATATATATATATATATATATATATATATATATATATATATATATATGTGTGTGTCACCCTATCTATCTCACCTATCGATCTGCTTTATTCCAGATATTTATAGAATTTCCTTTTTAAATGCTCCCACCATTCACACACATACAGACACATATGCACACACACACACACACACACACACACACACACACACACACACACAGACACAGACGCTGCACTACCCTTTATCGTGCGCCCGTCGGTTCTTAAACCATTCAAAAATGCATACGTTTTTCATTTGGTTCATTGTTTCGGATCCTATGAATCCTAGGGTCATGTAACTCAAATTCACACTGTCTGTTTCTTGAGTAGTACAGCTGATAAAAATTCGGGCCTCATATTCTGGACTTTTGGGCCATCATCGTCGCCCCGGGTGCCATTTACCCTTAGTACGCCAATATATATATATATATATATATATATATATATATATATATATATATATATATATATGTGTGTGTGTGTGTGTGTGTGTGTGTGTGTGTGTGTGTGTGTGTGTGTGTGTGACCAGTGAGTGAAACACCTATGAACTAAAAGTATGTTATTTTTACCAATATCTCAAGCTTCAGTCACAATGACTTTTAAATTATTTTGCACTTGAGACGGTTTCATCGCGATTACAAATATTAGTGTCTATTTTAATTGCAGATTCAGCTTCAGGATCTGCATAACAAAGTGATTTTTAAAAAATCGCTTCGCACCCATGTAGCCGGTGGTCGATTTTCATGTCAACATATGCTAGAGTATTGTAGTCGACTGTTCAAAGTTAAGTGATTCCTTCCAAAATGCGTAGTGACTTAAATTTAATTCTATAGTAAATTTTTGTAGGCAGTAGCCTTTTGTTGATTCGTTGTTGAGTTGTCACAGCGGTGGTAGAGGTACATTTGTTCTTAAGAAAGCAAATGTATGTGTATCAAAGAAGTCCCCTTATAAATCTGGTACAAATTGAACACATTTCCCAAATCAATTATTTAAAAAAAAATATATAAATCACACAAATGCGTTCCACATCGTGTCTATGTTTATAGAAACATTGGTCTCAAATATAAAACAAACCTCGTTTGACCATTTTTATCGATACATTCACATCAGGAAATTACTTTTCACTCATAAAACGTGTTTTTTTGGGGCATAAGTGACATGATCCGAGAGAATGAGACACAATGTATTTAATAACATTTGATCCCATTTTGGGCATTTTTTCCGCCTGTCGAAAACAAACAAAAGTCAGTAGCAATTTTCGATTAAATGTAATTATCACCATTTAAAAAAACCCACCAATATTAGAAGAATTAAAATTGAGAGATTAAAATTATGTTTGAAGCCAAAGCTATATAAATCAATAAATTCTGACAAATTCAGTCACATTAAACAGTAAGAATAAGTTGTATTGTTTTAGTCCCATTTGCTATGGTTTAGGTCTTGTATAATAAATCTTACAACAACTATTGAAAAAATAAGAACGCATGCTCGCAACACTGCATAATACCGATTTTTGATAAAAACTAGTTCAGTCGATGTGTGTGAAGTTAGCAGTGGGTTCAATATGCGATGTTCAGTATTAAATATCGAACCCACTGCTGGTAGCATATGATGTAGTTTACCTTGTGCCCTTGAAAAAAAAAAGAAGTAAACATTTCAAAGTTTTATTTTTGTATTTTGCTGCAATAATAGATTTCGTTTATTTTAAAATTATATGATCAAAAGATTCAAAATTTTAGAGGTAGAAAAGTATTTTGAAACAATACGTTATTATATGCACTTGTTACAAAGACATGATTAATAGTAATGTTATTCTGTAAGAAACTTGTCTGTCGAGAACAATCCCAATATATTACTATGCCGTCTTGATAATTCATTAATTCAAACACGCATTAAAAAAATTAGTTCTGAGTATGGTAAGTCGATTCTAATATTAGACGATATTTGTATGCTTGCACCTTTACGTGGTCGTCACATAATGTTAGATTTTCCGTCCGTCACACAGTCCCGCATTTCGTGCCTGGTCTATAACGTTGCAGTGGGTTGAGATATTTCGATGAAGTTTTGCACATATATGCATCTCTACTAGACAATGTGTCGCGTACCAAATCCAGACCCTCAGTCAAGGTCAAACGTCAATATAGGGATTTTCTTGTCAGGTCTATAACTTTTCAATAAAACTTTGCACAGATCTGTATATTCACTAGATGGTGTGTTGTGTACTACACCAAGGCTCATGTTTCGAATCTCGAGGTCAGAGACGAGGTTGAAAGATCAACCTAGGGATTTTGATGTCCGCTCCATAACGTTGGATCAAGCTGAGGGATTTTGATGAAATTTTGCGTAAATGTGCATCTTAAAATTAGACAATGTGTGGCTTATCCCGTCGCCCCAATGTCAAGGGCACAGACATGGTTCAAAGGTCAACAAAGGGATTTTAGTGTCAGCTCTATAACGTTTAAATGGATTGCGGGATTTTAATGAAACTTTGCACAAATGTGCATCTCTGATTGACGATGTGTCGCGTACCAGACTCAGGACCATGTGCCCAAGGTTAAGATCAGAGACGGAGCTCAAAGCTTAACTTAGGATATTTGTGTCTGCTCCATACTTCTGCCAATATACCTCTGCCAGAACAATTTATCGCATGAAACATTCCCTTGATTGAACAAACACTTCTTTCATTTAATACCAATGGCTGGGAGCTTTCGTGTCCAATAGACACTTTTCTCGTTTATGTTTGGAAATTCATTTGCTAATTTGGACAAATTATAAAGTGATTTTATTATAAAAGAAAATGCTCAATTTTCTAAATGGCTTGCCTTTGATAGGAAACCACAATTTTGTCTGTAACTGCTTACATTTAAAACAAAAAAATGTTTTTGATTTTTGTTTCCTTACAGTCGTGCATTATTTTGTGTCCTTGGCTTATTATGTCTGTTTTCTTTTTATGACAGAGTGCAGATTTAATTTGCTGAAAAGTAATACTGGAAGTAATTGTGAAATTACATTAATAATACAACAAATGTTTAATTTGAGCGTGCATTTGTAACATTTCTTGTTTTAGTACCCCAGTTTAGAACAAGATTAATCAATATAAAATAAAATTGTTTTGATTTATTGTTTTTATTAAATATGATAAAGGCCTTTATGGTTTAAAAATTGTTTATCCAATGAAACCTATTTTTGGACTCTTTTTCAAATATGTTTCGATATTTTTTACATTAGTGCTGCACAAATTAACCTCTTTTCGGATATATTCCGACTAATGAACCTTCTTTCAAATATGTTGTGACTAATGACCCTTCGGACCAATACAAATATATTCGAAATATTGAATGTTCGGACCAATGAACCCATTTTCAAATACCTTCGGACTTGTGAACCCTTTTTCAAACATTTTCGTATTAATGAACCTTCGGACCAATTAACCCCTTTTTATCAAAACCTTTGGACTAAAGAACCTTCTGACTTGTGAACCATTGAAAATTTCCTTTGAAGTTATGAACCCTCGGATCAATGAACCTTCGGACTACTGATCCATTTATTCTTTGAACTTGCGAACCTTCGGAACAATGGAACTTTCGGTCAAAATGTTCGGAAAATAGAGCTCTTTTACAAAAATATTTTGGACTTATGAACCTTCGGACAAATGAACCTTCGGAACATCGAGCAGCTACCTTTCAAACAGATTCAGACAAAAGTGACAAAGTTGATCAGAAACTTAGCAATGCCTCAATCAAAGAAAAGGACACATGCACCGACTTTGTTATTTTTGATATCTCACCTATATAGGAAACAATTAGAAAAAAGATAAATGAAAAATAAAATAATCAAGATGTTACAGGCTGCTAATGTACACCAAGAACATAAAAACAAAAAGTCTTCAATTTCAAGGACATCCTCAAATTTAAAGATGATTCTTGGTTTTTAAAGATTTGAAGATGGCCTTCACTCTTGTGAGAAAATGCAAGACAAAGGGGGAGTACTTTTGTATGCCTGAGAACCAGTCACACTGCTAGTTAAATGTGACAAGAGCTTTCTAAACAATTCTTTTAAAGAATATATTTAAAATGTGTACCTATATAAACATCAATCAGACATATATGATTTTCAAAATATGAATCAATATAAAATTGTATTTGAGAGGAAATATTTTCAAACATGTCTTGTGTAACTTGTTACGGAATTATATATAATTTTTCGCGTAATAATGGTATAGTTTATTAGTTTATGATCTCTGTTCTTAGTCTAACAGCTGTCGTCTTGCCGTGAGTACACATAGGGTAAATTGGATCAATATTTCACTGAAGCATTAGTCATGTCACGTGATCCAGCTCGTGAGGGTGAACTTCTGACCTAGATTATATGATTCATTTTAGAGTCAATACGTTATTGATTGTTAATAACGTCAGGGCACAAGTACTTTGACGATGTCACGCATAAAGTAGTTTCTGATTGGTTCGGAGAGGGTTGTAATATAGAAGGAAATTATTTCGAAATACCCAGTTTATCAAAGTCGTAGCTTGGGTTTTATTTCGATTCTGCGTAGTAAGAGACTATATTATAGGATTTATAGCGGCATTCTAGCATTCTTCATAGCTACACTGGATTGAGAGGTCATAAACGAATTTTGGTTCATTTTGTGTGTGGATATTCTACTTTTGAGATATATATCATCATACAGTACATTCTGGATTCAGTACTGTCTTAAACTTGAATAATTATACAGCTCCGTGGAATTATCGGAAACATTTCTAGAACTTGTGTTATTCCATATTCACAAGGACTATTTGGAATTTATCAAACTTAGATATACTTGATTCTTATTAACACATCAGTACAGTGAAGGTTTCATTTGGAGCCTACTTCATTCTGAATATTTGGATAAACTACCGGATCAGTGAACTTTAGAACAATTTAGGACTTTTAAGGATATTCTATACTGTAAGTTATTTTAATTATTTCACTTTGATTGTTTGTTGAAATATTTTAATATTTTAGGAAATTAAATATTTGTATTTTAAATCTTGAAAGCTTGTCTGAGTCTTTTCTTTTGTTACATTACCCCTAGTCGTAACAAACTTAAATGTCCAATGCTGAAATGTATCATTAAATATTTCCTGGCATATTACAAAAGCCCCACTCCAGAATAATGATGCAAGTATTAGTCTTGTGGAAAATTTTATATTTCCAAAATGTGAACAAATCTTTAGATAGCTTTAAAGTCACTCAGCCAACATAAGAAAGGTTACATAGTACTTATGCAATGGGAGTAAAGTGCCATGACCAGAGATAAACACATTGAAACTGGTGCTGATGTGAGCAATACATGACTGAATGAAAATGCCTGGATATTATTAAAATCCACTAAACACTTTTTTATGCTAACCATTTTCTAAAAAGTAGTCTCCTTTGTAACTGAATATCTATTTAGCAGTAATAAAAAATGTGTCACTTTATCCTCTTCACTTTCAGTATGAGAATTCTTTATTTCTGCGAACTAAAGTAATTTTTCATATAATCTGTTTGGGAAGACACGATTCATGGTTTAATAAACTGAAGGTTCAGAGCTAGTTATCAAAGGTCCACAGGATGCACAGTCTTTGAACAAGACTTGCATTTACATATGTGGACAATAATTGCACATTGGCCTTCTGTTATTTTTGTACCAAAATAAGCACATATATGCGCTCGAAATTATAGACTAAATAATGATTGTTCTATTCCTTAATCAGTGATTGGCATGAATATTCATTTAATTTTAGAAACCTTATCCTATTTCAGCCTTCTTTTTGTATGGGAGCTGTGGTTGCTCATTTGGTAGAGTGTCAGATTCGTTATCCATGGGTCACATGTTTGATACATGCCCAGGTCAGCCCAGGTTGGCTGCCTCAGCGTGTCCTTGGGTAAGGCACTTTGCTCCCATTTCCTGAGTATGATATAGCCAATAATTTGTTACAAATGCCATTAAAAAGCATTACAAACAACCTTTTTACTATCTCTATGTAATATTATCTGAAATTTGGTTGATGAGCAAAAATACTGAAACTAACAAATACAATGTAGCCGTAGCATGATGCATAGCACTGTTGATAAGTGTATAGAAATCAAAGTACTAAGATTGCTGATGGCTTGGTGGGTTTGGATAATATGATTTTATTGGTTTAACCCCATTTTTCAGCACAAGATAGGCTATACATGCGGCCAGTATATTTGGTGGAGGAAGAACCCGGGAAAATCCCGGGAAGAACCACCGACCCACGGGAAGCTACTGGCAAGCTTTCTCACATAACCACATTGGCCGAGTCCAAGACTCGAACACACGCGGACAGAGGTGAGATGGCAGTGATCGGTAAAGGCGATCGCCTAAGATCACTCAGCCACCCGGGGCCCCTTGGATAATATAATAATCAGGATCAAATGGATGAACTTAAAATTGTGAGATATTGATAATCATGTTCTTCTTGTTTATGATCATCATCATCATAAGTAAATATCAATATCCCTCTAATTCGTGTAATCTAAAATAAGTGTCTTTTCTTTTCTTTATCACTTACCAGAAAGGATATTCTTTACTGTAAGTTATTTTAATTATTTCACTTAATTGTTTGTTCAAATATTTTAATATTTTAGGAAATTAAATATTTGTATTTTAAATCCTGAAAGCTTGTTTGAGTCTTTTTTTTTGGTTACATTACCCCTAGTCGTAACACCTTATAATCCAGATTTGACAGTAACTGAATCGACAGTACACAACTGTAGGGTGTGAGAGGTGAATCACTTTAAAACACTTCTCACCAAGAAATGATCTTTTACACTACATGTTTAAGAATCTATGAAGTTGCATAAAACCATGAATATGTATACTTTTAATCTGCTTGCTATAAAGACAATAAAATGCACCCATTCAAGATTAACCCATTAAAAAAAATGCATGCATAAATTGCACATGATCTTGATACATCTGCTTCATGCTTTAAGAGTTGTTCATACCATGTTTGCACACTCTAATACTAGTTATAATGTCGTAGCTTGAAGTTGATATTTGGACACGTCATTTGATCAGTTGTTTCAGTTTTTCAAACTTACATTATATCTTTGTTATTGCTGACAGCTGGATGAATACAATGCCATATATTTCAAGAATCAAACCTCGACTATAGGAACTGCCCCAGTCCTACATTGTGAGATGCCAACCCTGATATGCATTACTGGGGGGGGGGGTGACCACCACCCCACCCCATCATACAGATCAGGGTTGATGTTTTACATAGTAGGATCATGAACTGCCCTGGACCCACTGGCAGATAAAGTACTGTTGATCAGCATGGTGTACATTACCCTAACTCTAGCTGGGCTTTTACCTGGTAACAACCCAGTGCCTTAATACTGGTATGCAGCTCAAATTCCTTTATTCAATTCATTTTGCTACCTGGCTTTATGTCATTTGTAGTCCCCATACTTCCTTATTTTCCAATCAAGGAGTGCAGCTTGGTAAACTTATTGGACCAACATAGTTTGGTACACTTATTGGACTAGTAGTGTTGATTGGTACACTTATTGGACTAGTGGTGTAGATTGGTACACTTGCTGGACTAGTGGTGTAGATTGGTACACTTATTGGACTAATGGTGTATATTGGTACACTTTCTGGACTAGTGGTGTAGATTGGTACACTTATTGGACTATGGTGTAGATTGGTACACTTATTGGACTAGTGGTGTAGATTGGTACACCTACTGGACTAGTGGTGTATATTGGTACACTTGCTGGACTAGTGGTGTTGATTGGTACAATTGCTGGACTATAGGTGTAGATTGGTACACTTATTGGACTAGTGGTGTAGATTGGTACACTTATTGGATTAGTGTGTTGATTGGTATACTTGCTGGACTAGTGGTGTAGATTGGTACACTTACTGGATTAGTGGTGTAGATTGGTACACTTATTGGACTAGTGGTGTTAATTGGTACACTTTCTGGACTAGTGGTGTTGATTGGTACACTTATTGGACTTGTGGTGTAGATTGGTACACTTATTGGACTTGTGGTGTAGATTTGCTTTTAGCTACTCACAATTCATCGGTTTCAGTAATTTTAACATTTTCATTCATGTGCCTTTTCATCCATCCCATCCATCATCCACACATTCTTTTCTGGAGCATACCTTCAAACTGTTCAAGATATCTCTATGAGTCTTAGTACACATATTAGACTAGTGGTCCAGATGTGTCTTTGCTTTTCACAAATCATGTTTTAATTTTTGTAACTTGTTTGTTTCTTCAACCATCTATTCCATGTGGTAGCTCAGTTGGTAAAGCACTGGACTCATAATCCATGGGTCATGGGTTCAGTACTTGTCCTGGCCAGAGCAGGTCAGCTGCCTGTTTGTCCTTGAGAAAGACACATAGCTTCCATTTCCTTGCCGTGATACAGACAAACAAAGTGCTGAAAATGCTATTAAAAACCAATCAACCAACCATCCATTCATTATCCACACTTTTGTTTCTGGGGCAAAACTCCAAACCGTTTAAGATATCTCTATGAAATCTGATGCACATGTAGTGGTGTACATGTGACTGTTGCTACTCAAAAATTTTCAGTTTCAATATTTTTGACGTTTTTCTTCATTTTATCTGTTTATTATCCATCCATCATGATTCACACCTTCATTTCTGGAGCAAAACGCATGATGTCTATCATTTCCCTGTATACTTTGCAAATACAGACTTCCTATATATGAGATTGTCAGTCTGTCTCCTAGCAGACATTTTGGCAGGGCACGGGATGTAGATAAATCAGTCTTCTTGGTTTTTTTTCCCATGTATCTAGCTGTTGCTAATTCTGTATGTCTAAATATCTTTTTGTTCATAAACATTTCTGTTTCCAGTGCGTAACTCAAACCATTCAATGTATTCAGCTAAACTTGGTACACGTCAAGCATGTTGCGTAGAGGTGTTTTGATACTTAGAATTTTCGGCATTAAATATTTTCTGTGTTACCATGTCAACAAAGTCTAGCAGCAATGGTGTAAAAATTTAAAGTGATGGACCATAGAGTACTAGCATAAGTAGTATACAAATTGAGAGTACTGGACCATAGAGTACTAACATAAGTAGTATACAAATTGAAAGTACTGGACCATAGAGTGCTAGCATAAGTAGTATACAAATTGAGAGTACTGGACCATAGAGTACTAACATAAGTAGTATAAAAATTGAAAGTACTGGACCATAGAGTGCTAGCATAAGTAGTATACATATTGAGAGTGCTGACCATAGGATACTTTCAGTAGGAGTCTTTACATAAGCAAGAGACCAGCGCGACATGTCATCTCTAGATGACTCTTGTTGTTGAATCTGTGTTGTCAGGTCATCAGTATCAAGTTTTGGATTCTCTTAAAGTCGTCACGCATGTCTTCTGCATCAGTTAATGTATTTAGCTTAAACCTTGATACCTCATTACTGAATGCCTCAGGTTTGTACCCCCAATTTGCTTGCCAGGACTCCTGTGTTCAGCAGGTATAGACTTCAACATAGAACTGTTTGTAGGTAAGACTTATTGATCTTTTTAACCCTTGTTTTTATACAAAATTAAAGATCAGAGAAAGCTATGGCTTAATCACTGGTGATATAGACTGACCTTTCAAGTCACATCATTTTTGGATAGATTGCTGAGCAGCCCTTACATGAATATTGATGATGCCTGTCAGTTTGTATGACTGGCATCAACACATGGGCTAGAATTCAAGCTTATCCAAATTTCTCATTCTTTTTTGTCACCAGAGTTATGCAACTTGAAATATGGATGCACACTGTACTTTACCATTCAGACAAAACTAGGTCACTTTGGCCTATGTTTCATATGTGCCATGTTTTACAGGTTCTTGGAGTCTTGTAACTTGATATTTATATCTGTCTTGTGGAGGGCTAGTGTTAAACTTGGGTCCCTATGACCTTGATATTATATTCCAGTCACTTTAAAAAAAACAATTTGGGTATTAATTTTCACAAAATTCACTAAAATTGGTATCCATGAAAATGTGTATCCAACACAGAGTATGAAATCACAGTATTTGAATTTAATATGGCCTGGCATCAAGATACAGTAATCCCCTTTTCCATCTATTCATCTGCCTGTCTGTTCACACTTCTTTTAACCACCAAAACTCGGCAACTCATATTCATAATTATAGATGCCATTTGGTTGGTGAACAGGATAGATGTGCCTTTTAAAGGTTTAATCTTTTCATATTCTATTTTGACAGAGTTATTGGCTTTTTTCAGTCAATTTTACATCTCCTCAACAGCAGATTATTGTAAACAGGATAGCTCAAGAACCATTCAACATATTCTCTTATTTTTCTTTCGTTTTGTGCCTTAGTCCAGACATCTATGAAATTATAGTAGGTTTTTCTTTCAGTGCTATAACTTTTCATCCATAATCCCTAGCTAGTAGTATTCAAGAGTTCCATCTGCAGGAGTTGAAACTGGCATAAGATCTGGCCTTGTAGTGATGAAACTGTCCAAGCACAAAAAACTTAATTTAAAACTCTAATTAGAAAATAAACTCTATTTGATTCTCCCACTATCTTCGAATTTGACAAGTATGTAGAGACACAAAAAATACTACAGAAATGTTTCATATTCTAACTTCACTCTGAATGAAATTACAAAGAAATCAGAGTTGTTAAAATCTGAGCACATGTTCAGTTTATGTGCTCAGACAGTTTCATGACTTCAGGATCCTGGCCCTGTAGTCATGAAACTGTTTGAGCATAAAAATTGAACTCTGACTTAAAACTCCCGAATTTAAAATCATGCTTAGACTTGCTCAGTTTTGTGAAACTTGGCATGCATTATCAACATACAAACTGAAGATCTGCAAATTTGTGTAATTCTTAGAGATCAAGATTTTTTAGTTTTGAGCATGAATGCAAGTTTTGAGCTTAGATAGTTCCATGGTCATAAACTTTTTGAGCTCAGATAGTCCCATGGTCATAAACTTTTTGAGCATGAAAATCCAGTTCAAGCTCAAAGTCCCAATACATTTACAGTCAGCAACTTTAATGAGAACAGAGTAAAAAAAAGCAATTTTTAGGATCTTGTAGACTTGAGTCCATCTCCCAGACTGCTAAATTTAACTGACCTAGATGCACTGCAGGTATATGTATCATATCTGGCCACTTATTCTCTAAACTTTCTCAACAAGAAACTCGAGCTCAAAGTTTGCAAATTGTAACATTCTGTAACTTTAATTAGAATAAAATCAGAATCATTCAATGTTCTGACTCTTCTTATATTTGACTTTTCTTCTCACATGCAAAATTATCACTACTGTAGACATGATACAAGTATATCTAACTTTCCTTCATGATATAAGCATATCTAAATTTCCTTCTCACATGCAAAATTTCAGTGCTGTAGACACGATATAAATATAATTATCTCACTTTCCTTCTCACATGCAACATTTCAGTGCTGTAGACATGATACAAGTATATCTAACTTTCCTTCTCACATGCAACATTTCAGTGCTGTAGTCATGATACAAGTATATCTAACTTTCCTCCTCACATGCAACATTTCAGTGCTGTAGACATGATACAAGTATATCTAACTTTCCTCCTCACATGCAACATTTCAGTGCTGTAGACATGATATAAGTATATCGAACTTTCCTCCTCACATGCAACATTTCAGTGCTGTAGACATGATACAAGTATATCTAACTTTCCTTCTCACATGCAACATTTCAGTGCTGTAGACATGATACAAGTATATCGAACTTTCCTCCTCACATGCAACATTTCAGTGCTGTAGACATGATACAAGTATATCAAACTTTCCTTCTCACATGCAACATTTCAGTGCTGTAGACATGATGCAAGTATATCTAATTTTCCTTCTCACATGCAACATTTCAGTGCTGTAGACATGATATAAGTATATCTAGTGCTGTAGACACGATACAAGTATATCTAGCTTTCCTTCTCACATGCAACATTTCGGTGCTGTAGACATGATACAAGTATATTAAACTTTCCTTCTCACATGCAACATTTCAGTGCTGTAGACATGATACAAGTATATCGAACTTTGTCATTTTAAGCCTGAGGTTGAGTTTCATGCTCAAAAAGGTTCGTGAATATGGGGCCTGACCTAATGATCCATTAGTAGGCTGACATGGCATTAAGACCCATTTGTAGGGACCCTGGCCTTAAGACCCATTTGTAGGGACCATGGCCTTAAGACCCATTTGTAGGGACCATGGCCTTAAGACCCATTTGTAGGGACCATGGCCTTAAGACCCATTTGTAGGGACCATGGCCTTAAGATCCATTTGTAGGGACCCTGGCCTTAAGATCCATTTGTAGGATGACAATTAAATATCATGGCAGCATTAATCATGATACATTCGAAACTGACTGAATATCAAGAGGTTGAAATTCATAGATTTTACAGAGTTGAAGTCTACACATTCCTCTTCAATCTAATTAAGAAACAAAAAGTAGTTTCCTGAGTGGATTTTTCTGAGGGCCTCAAAGAATGAGTTTGAAGGAAAAGTAGCATTGGAAGTTACATGGAAGTAGAAGTGAAACTGGAAGTTTGTAGAAATGATTGACTTCATGTTCTAAAATGCTGATAAACTTGTTTGCTTTTTTATTGATTTGGTCATCTTTTTATGCAGCAGTAACACTGCAAAAGTTCGTTGTGAACAAAACAGTTTATATTATCATCTTGAATGCAACAGAGGGATGCTGCGTTTACATCACAGTGAAACAATGATGTATTTCTGTATGTACGTACATGTATGTATAGGGTTTAATTGCAGATCAGCACAATCTTGGCTGTACAGTGCTGAGTAAGTTTAGGCATCCCCAAAAGGGCACACAAAATAAAGATAAAGGTAAAAAAAAGGATAAACTCCTTAAAATACAAAATTAAATGTTTTATATTAATGTAACTCTTTTAAAAAGTCTAAGACCTTCTCGACATGAACGTCATCACGGGATGCATTCCAGGTAAAAAATGTTGCCTCCATTAGCTATCTCTTATGACTTGCAAGAGGGTGCATTGAGCCTATTCTACATTCCCAAGGCCAGCCGGGGAAATAATTCAGGTACCGTATATATACTCGTGTATAATGCAGGTCCAAATGCAAACAACACAGACCCCGACCTTCTGTGCATTATGCGATGGCAGATCTGGGTCTATGCAGTTTGCAGTTTGTATCCACTTATACACGAGTATATACGGTAATAATGCAACATTTATATCCACTCAAACTGCATTGTGATTTCAAGTCTGATACCAGAACACACTGTAAAGATCAAACCATTTAAAATGTGTTTACATTGTGCAATGACTTGAAAATATTGATAATTACAAGAAACCTATGCATGTTCTGAACTTGGGGAACTAATCGTATTTTCAACAATTTAAAAAAGATTACAAGTCCCCATATAAATGAAAATTTGTAGCCAGATCACAACAAGAAATCCCACCTGAAATCAGGAAAGGCATAAAAAAAAGATTCATAAAAACAGATTAAAAGCCTATTTCAATACCACAGAGTAGATATATTCTTCACACCCTCTGAAAAAAATACTGCACCAAATTTAAAATGTGAGCCACAAAGCTTGAAACTTCTGTTATTTTTAGCACATAAACAAATTCCAATATATTAATCAGCACCATTTTTACAAGTCATTGTGTTTAATTTTCTGCATGGTATTATAGGTATGGCTGATATTATTTTATAATTTGCAAGAAGTTTTTATTGATACAAGCATTGAAATAGTTACAGAATAACATAGTACCAGGTTTACCCACAATACCTTGCCAAAAAGTACCCACAATGATCTGCAAAAATTGCCAATTTTAATAGAAATTTCCTTGTTGTCAATGTCTGCCTCGCATCATACTTGTAAATGAAATTGAAATTCATTTACCTGCTTGAAGTAACAACTCTCCTGTGGTGAAGGACTGTAGTTGAAATTTGATTTTGTGAAGTATATTTTTCAGAAAACAGGAAGTATAAATCTACTTGAAAGGGTCAAAATAAAGTATAAAGGATGTAAAGGGAAACAAGTATGCATCATCAATACTTTCACTGCTTATGTAAATCATATGCCCAGCTACAAATAGCATGGACTCAAATATGCCATCCCATAATACTTTCATTGCTTATGTAAATCATGTGCCCAACTGCAAAGAGCATGGACTATGATCTGCCATCCCATAATACTTTCATTGCTTATGTAAATCATATGCCCAACTGCAAAGAGCATGGACTCCGATCTGCCATCCCATAATACTTTCAATTCCAAGTAAACATTGCAGACACTGATCTGCCAGCATATTATGGGATGGCAGATCAGGGTCTATGCTATTTGCAGTTACGTACACATTATACATAGGGTAACAACAGATAAAATCAAACTAACAATCAATTTAACATGGATCAGATAATTATAGTATGAATAAAATTATTTATCCTTCATACATATGGATATTACCCCAGTCCACTAAAATTGTAAATCCCTACATGTGTTCATCGAAAGAAGGCTACAGTAGAAATATATCAACAAAATTTAAATGTATATTTATCAAGGCAAACTCCAAAATAACATCCACTGAAAACGTAAGGCATAGAATGAAAGATATGTACATTAATTTTATAATAAAATATGACATTACAGAAACAAACACAAAGCTATAAATTGGGTAGCATTTAATAATACTACTGAAACCCCAAAAAACATTTTAATAGTTAAATGGGAGAAAGAATATATATATATATACATCAGATCTGTACCCAAACCAACCTTTCTAAGGCTGTGCACTGTTTGTGGGTAATCAAACGATACCAGGAGATATGAAATATGAAAAATTATAAATCTTGGACTCTGTCAGGTTCATGATGTATACTCCTGCACTGTTCTATTGGTGACCTTTTTGGTACAGACTAACAGAAACACAATTTTGTTTTAATAAGCTTACTTTTCTTCATCATGTCTATTTTGAACAAATCCCTGAGATGTGTCAATGTGACCAAATGACAAATTGACCAAGCCAACAGAATATAAGGGAAGTAACCTGGTTAAAGTGACGAGGGAAAACTTGTAAATTAAAATGGGGTCATAATAAAACTAAAATAGGTCTTTTTAATGTTATGGACTGTGCCAAATTTGATTTAGTTCCATGTGTACCTTCAAAAGTAAATGTGATGAAACCAATTTCATCATGCAATGGCAAACAAACTTCAAATTCCAAGAGGGGACATAACAGAGAAAAATTGTGATGCAAAAAAATGAAAATAGGACATGACCTACCATTTATACTTGCTTATAAGTCTGTTCAACTGCAAACAAAATAGATCTTTATCTGCCATCACATAATGTGCCTGCAGATCATGGTCTATTTTGTTTGTTCTACCGATTAGTCCAAAGAAACTGCATAGACCCAGATCTGCAAGCACATTATGTGATGGCATATCAGGGTCTATGTTGTGTGCAGTTGGACATGACTTATAACCAAGTATACTATAGGTCCTTTTTGTCATAAGGTTCGATATCCAATTAAGTTTTCATTCCAAGCAGTTCTGCAAAAGTTGTTGAGTGGAAATGAAATTGATGACATGGATGAATGGAACATATAGAAACCAGACAGGAGATTTGAATGGAAATGGGTAACAACATATGCAACCTCCAAAACCACTTGTGCTATAATTTGTTATAATGAGACAATTAATCTTTATAAAATTCTTACAAGTTGGAAATTAATGGATGGATCCTATCCTTAGAAACATCATAAGAAAAAAGAACATATAACAACAAGTACTGTATATACTCACTTACAAGTCCAGTCCAACTGCAAAATGAACAGACCCAGACAGATCTTGGTTGATGGAGTTTGTTAGGAGTAATCAGTAAAACAAACAGCACAGACCCTGATCTGCTGGTGCATTATGCAATGGCAGATCAGGGTCTATGTTGTTTGCAGATGGACTCAACTTTGGAGTATAAATGGCAAAGCCATTCTTCTTGACTTTCACATACTACAACACTTCTGCACAAATGCCTCTTGCAAAAAAAATTCACAATTATGGCATAAATGGTAAGCTAAGGATGAGAAATCCTATTATATAAACAAATCTTAAAGAACCAGAACCCACTAACAAAACACCAATTAAAAAAAAAAAAAAACATACAAGTTTTTAACATTTGATAGGTATTAAAATAAAATCTGAAAATCTACCAAAAATCAGAAGATTTTCAACCCTGTAACTTGATCGGTTCACACAATTTCCCCATGATGGGAAAACAGAAAAAGTTCTCTTAGAAATAAAAACATTAGTGACAACAACAATTAAATCTGGCATAAAACGGGGCACTGTGCTGGTAAATCTACTATTTTCTAGCTAACTCCAAGAGAAAGTTATTTCAACACACAGACTTCTTGCAAATAATATTTCTCTGCCGAACTTAAAGGTAAATAGCAACCATGAAATTCTCTACGAATACACTGACAAGCTGCCAGTTTAAGCAAATATGGATATATGTGACTATTTTGCAGCCATACCCTGAAAACAGTCACTTCAGTCACATATATACGGATCACCATAGACCATCATTATACATGTAATTATTAGATTCATAAAAAATGACAGACAAAAACATGGCCTTCTTTGTGAGAACTCCAAGAATATTAGGGTTAGTACCTACTCAAGTCCACCAAAGTATGCCTAGTATTAAAATGTGAATTAACAGTGGGAGATTATGTACTGCCGTTCATACTAACAAGCTGGAATCAACTTGGAGGAAACAAATATGCTTTGTGATAAATGAATGCCAATGTGCAGAAAAAGTTAATGCCCATGACCAACCAATTGGGATGAGGTTTCTTAAAAGAAACAGAGCTGGGTCCTAAATGATAGTCTTTAATGCAAGATTGTCAGCTAATACCTTCCTGATTCTCCAAATATCTACTACAAATGCTACACCCTGAGACACCTGTAGCCATATGATCGGCCAGAAGCATACATTTCACTTTTCACTCAGTGTTACACACTTTAGAGACTCGTTATTAATATGTTGTACTAACCACCATGCCAACCCAGCAGGGACTCATCTCAATTAAACTATGTATTTTGGTGATGGTAAATAATATATTTTTGAAAAATTCTGTTAAGTTACCAAGTGTTAACAATAAATACATAGAAAAAGTTTTAACTTGGTACCTAGTTACTCTACATAGGATTTGCACTTAATGATGGTGAGCAGAAACCAAACATACACAAAAATAACAATCTTTCCAAATGCACTTGATCTTTTAAAGAAATATTATTGAGGAAACAAACATGGCAAAGCACGGTGCAGCAAGTCTGATAAATTGGCCAAATGCTTTTGAGATCTATGGATCTGGGTTTTTTTTAAAGTGGACAACACAAACAAATAACAATTACAAACAAAAAAACATGAACAAAAATGTCTATTTACATACCATTTTGTTACTGAAACCAAAATCACCGAATCTAAAACTAACATATCATATATAAATATATATATTCCTTAGTTTGTATGTATAGAAACATGTATGATTATCATCACACATGATTATTGTATAATTTCCCAATGTTTCTTTTTACAAAAATACTTCTATATGGAAATTAACTTACCTACTTCTGTAAAGAATCTCTAAATTTAAGCCCCCATGTGATTTACCATATTCTTTCTCTAAAATTTTTTTTGAATGGAATTGACATGAAAAATCTCATTTTAATTTTCTTCATGATGACAAATTATAAGACTTTTAATTTAATACAATTTGTTTTAATAAGACATAATTTTGTTCAGATAAAAATAATACATGCATTTACCATTTTAAAATATGTATAAGATGCTGAATCACTGACCCTTCAGCAAGGTATTTAAGTCCTTAGGAAAAAAATATAAAATTACCACATTCGACATAATATCCACACTGTGTGCTTAACAATTATTTGGGCAAGCTGCTTGAAGTTAAAGCTCATCATAACAAGTGCACACCAGCAAAGTCATAAACAATCGTGCTATCACATTAGGTACATTCTAGAAAGGTAGCTCCCTTTACATATGTTGGGAGTTCTTTAGCGAGGAGGTTTATTCTCTCTCACTATGATCATGCTGTGTAAAGAATATGTAAGTTCAAATTCTGAAACTAATTTAACCAGCAATGTTAAGTGGTAATGGAATCACTACCATATATACTCGCGTATAAGCCAATACCAACTACAAACTGCTTGTTTGCATTTGGACCTGGATTATATGCGAGTATAAATGGTAAATATAGATGGTGATAAGTTTGATGAAAATAAAGGTGTTCTATGCAGGTTTTTGCAATTATTTCCTTCCACAAGACATGTTGAGATCAAGACATGTGGTCAACACTGAATATTTGTTTTACAAGTTTTGACCTAAAAGATGAGTGTGTGCTTATTAAGGCATGTACTGGTATTATGTTGAATATGGTACAACAATACTGCCATGTGCTTTAAAAAAAAATATTGTTCGTACTTACTAAAATAATTTTGCATTTGAATGTTGCAAGACACAGATAATATGAATCTATGGCACTTTATGAATATGTAAAAGAAACACAATTTCTGACTAACAGATAACTTCATTTGATCAAAGATACTCTGTCTAAATGTTTGAATGATTACATTTTTTTGTTCGTTTGTAGAAATTTGAAAATAAAACACCATTGATACAAGTGGAATATGTGTGTAAATTCTAGTTACATTCAGGAAGCTAATTAAATTACAAATGCAGATATGGCAAATTTCAATCAGATGGAGCTGTCAAGACTGTAAATAACAATAAATTAGAGCATTACATTTTAGTGAATCTTGCAAGTATATTAGCAACATAAAATTTTAGTGAAATACTGATGCCAAAAAATAATAATTTTTAAAGGTAATGGTTTTATGCAATCTAAAGGAAAGCAAAGCAATGTGTACTTGCACATTACACTATCAAAGTAAACAGAAATAAAATGCTTTATTCCATACACGAGGGGATTATCGAACTGCAAAGTAACATGAATCAATGCAAAAGTGAGGAATGTTTAAATGAAATTAAAAAATCAATCGCAATGTCAGTCGTGTAGCATAGTAATATATGATAATAAAAAGGTGGTTACTTATATTTAACCTCAATCACGGAACTGTCCGTCCAGATGGTCAATGGCACTTATAGCTGAAAAGCTGTAAGATCTTTTATCACCGAATTCTTAAGTTAATAAAATTTAGCAAAAATAATTCACTTGCTATTTGATTTACAGTAATGTCTGAATGTTCACACTGCATAGTTGTTGTGGGCCGCCTTCAATCATGCACCATGTTTCTCGCGATATAACGCACTTGTTTCGAGATAATGACATCATCAGCTGTGTCACCAGCGTTCTTCAGAAGGGAAAGAATATAATTTTATAGTAACAGCATACAAAATGCGATTCAAAAAGGTAATTTCATGTAATTTAAAAAAATCATAATGAAAATCTATGTTTTCACTAATTACTTTTTTATGTCAGACATTTTGGCCTTGAATTTTCTATTATATGCTAAAGATAGCGCCGCATATCACATGTTGGCTTTGTTTACATATTTTGAACAGGATAATCCACTTTGGGAATTTCTATAACTGGATAGCCAATGTAAATATTTGGTTTTAATCATGTGGAGTTCTTATACAACGTAAGAAAAATTTACACTCGAAATGTATATTCACTACGGACTTTTTCATTTCAGTATTTTTTCATAATAAACATATATTGTACACCAAAAGACATTGAATCTATTATAATAAAATGTGTATCCATTCACCTGTGTCTATTTTAAAATTTCTCTCTCCCTCTGTCTCTCTGTATGTCTGTCTGTCTCTCTCTCAGTCTATTGAGTCATGTATCTATATGGTAAAGAACAAGCAAGCAGTAATGTAAGTGCACAAACTGCATATAGAATTAACGGAAAAAAATTATTCATTTTTAAATTAAATTTTTTTTAATTTCAAAAACATGGAGCTGCTATAAACTAATAATAACCATACCTTGGTCTAACTGGCATGGTCCGGTCATATGTCACGTGACTTTTTAGTCAGTGTCACGAACCATGGATGTCACTTCCAGAAATAAGTAAACATACACACACTCAGAAAAACAGTAACTATGAACTAATGTACATGAATGCCAAAAAAATTTTCACGCTGATTAAATGAAGTAGATATAGTTGAACATTTTTTATGGTTTATTTGAATAGATTATCATAATATTATAACAAACGCGTTAAAATTCACGTTAAGTCCACGAAAGGTGGTTACTCGAGGCTATATATATATATATATATATATATATATATATATATATATATATATATATATATATATGCATCAAATGTAATGTGGGAAAGTGGGAAATAAAAATATTTCTCTAGGTCTGTGTCACACACTTGGAAGACATGGTATCTGAATCAGTCAAAATATAGTGGTTGTGAATATCCCACAGATAGCTGGGATATACCATGTATAAGAGTTCTTGCGATTAGTCTCAAATGATGAAGAGATTTTCTATGTCAGTCATAGATTGTCTATGTAAAGTTTGAAAAGGCATCTAAAACCAGGACAATAAGCTAAGGAACTTAATATTAATTTAAATATATACTATGGAAGCAAGTAAGTCCTGATACTGTCTTTAAACAGTCAATGCTTACTCCAATGAAAATCACTGATTAAGTAAATGAGATCTAATTCAATTATAAAATGGATCATGTCATACTAGATCAGAGCTCTAGATAAGAAGCATATTTGCATATTTTATGAACACAAATTGACTAAATATGCATAAAGGAATTTTTAAATGCATTCAAATTATGCAAAACAGTTTAATTTAAGCATTTAATCCAAAGTTGCCAACATACTGCTCCTGACATAAGCATAGTCCATGTTGTATGATGGTACATTTGATCAATATAAACTATGCTATTAAGATAAATTTCAGATATTCCATGAACATCTGAAATTACAGTAGTTGATCACCGTGAGAATACTGACATTAAGTAGAGCTATATAATCAAAGGCACCCTGAATTACTCTAATTAGTCTAGGTCATTTAGCTGCTTGGATGGATTCTAAATGGCATGATCAATATCTTGATGATTAAGACTGTTATTGTAAGTTTTTACTTCACTTTATTCACAAAATACTCCACTGAATTTTAAAAAATACAGTTTTAAACCAGTGAGTAAAATAACCAATTTATTAAATTCTTATCTAGAGCTCTGCTACATGTCATTTCCCAAGGATTTACATTATCCATGAAGTGAAACATGGTACTAAGACAGGTGATAAATTAATACCATATATGTATGTGTGTTACACAATTCTTTAACATGTGATGCATGTTTTATTGAGTTTCAATTCCTTGTTTAAAATCACTCCTGAGATTCTACATTTCTTTGAATCGTCGACACATGTAGTTTTGTCCCTCCTCCTTGGCGAGTCCAAACTGGGAGTAAAAATCTACCATGTTGTCCTTGCATTCCAATGACACCTTGTAACAGCCTACCTGCTGGCTTAATATCATCAGGGTATCCACTAATCTGCAACAAAGAAAAGGAGCACTGACATAGAGACCAACTGAATAAAGATAATTTTGAATAATAGAAGTTTAATAAGTGTGATTCATAGTATATAATGTTTATAACAATGTGTCAGACTAAAATACATTCATGCAAAAGCAGCAACAACAGAAACAGTAACAGAAAGATGATGACAAAATCCAGTCAATTTTACTTTTTCCTCAGCATTTTACCAAACAGTGCTAGGAGCATGTCAAGTATGA
This sequence comes from Margaritifera margaritifera, assembly GCA_029931535.1. NCBI lineage: Eukaryota > Metazoa > Mollusca > Bivalvia > Unionida > Margaritiferidae > Margaritifera > Margaritifera margaritifera. Next base: position 1,066,681 of record JAQPZY010001486.1, on the reverse strand, counting down.
GGAAGATATTATGCATACCCATGTAGACAGCTAAAAAAAAGGTGTTAATACAGCAAAATTATGGATTAACTTGACCAATCAAGAGAGATGAATTTTACCTTGATAATTGACTGTCTGGCTTGTATCTTAATTTATATAATTGTTCATGCCCTCTAATTATTAGTACATCATGAATATGTAAAAAATAATAATTATGTTTTCTCTTCTAATTTTTTGAACACAACTATTATCTTTCTAAAAATGTCCAAATTATAGGTACCCAGGAAAAGAAAAATAATATTTTACCCATAATAATTTGTACACAGGAAAAGGTGTACAAGAAATTACATCAGTGACAATAAAATTGATACACGTTATATAGTGAATCTGGGGAGTACTGTTCATCTGTATAAGTAACATTTTACTGTATTGGAGTGAAATGAGCAAAACAAGTAGCCTTAAGGTAGCAAAGGAAAATTCCTTGTTTCAGTATTTACTGGTTTTCTCCAGACTCAAACTTGCCTCAGGCCATTGCCTAGCCAATGGAAAAAACTCAAACCTGCCTCAGGCCATTGCCTAGCCAATGGAAAAAACTCAAACCTGCCTCAGGCCATTGCCTAGCCAATGGAAAAACTCAAACCTGCCTCAGGCCATTGCCTAGCCAATGGAAAAAACTCAAACCTGCTTCAGGCCATTGCCTAGCCAATGGAAAAACTCAAACCTCCCTCAGGCCATTGCCTAACCAATGGAAAAAACTCAGAACTTTTGAATATGTAACACTGGTGAATATATTCAACAAAGTAGTTTTTCCTGGAAAAGGTAAATTTGTCATACAGGGTAGTTTTTCCTGAAAAAAGGTCAAAATAATGTACAGATATTTCTGAACATTCTCCATGACAAAAGCATGTTAAAACCAATGATTAGCAGGAAGACAAGAAAACTAAATGCCGAGTTTAACAGTCACAGAAATCCAAGAAAACTCAAACAAGCAAGAAACATGCTCTACTCCCTGTATAAAAGAGAAGCACAATTGCGGTTGAGGTGGTATAGCTCCTCATGATATACCATATAAATGTAGTTTTTTTTTGGGGGGGGGGGGTAAACTAATCTTATTGATGTAATACTTACCTGTTGCTATTGTGTTGCTTACCTTTCTGGGACAGAAATTACCCTCATCCACAAAAGAAAATGGAAAGTTCCATAAAGTCCTGAACTAGAAAGAAAACAGATCTAGCCTGTCCCCACGTCGTAGGCTCATGTGCAGTAGCATTTCTCTTTCTTAGGGACCCAGACTACATGTACTTGTGGGATATCAGAGCAGGGTGGGAGTAGGGAATCTGTCAGTAGTGACAGAAAAGTACTATATAATAATTAGGTTTACCCCCTCCCCCAAACAACATTTTAATATCAGTAATACAATACCTCTCACTATTGCATTGCTGAAGTTGCCAGTGCAGTGGGAGGCTGATGGCCTCAAAACTGGTATAAAATTGATATGCTCACCCTTACGGTAGGAGTGCCAACTACTGTAAGTTGGCATCAGCTTGGGCCACTTTTTGTGATGCAACTATTGGCCGCAAAGAAAATATGCCTTTGCTCTGGTGCGCCAAAGACCGAAAGAAGAAGAAAGTAGCACGCAAATGCCAAAACGCAGCTCTAATAACATCCTCCAATGTTGAATGAGTTAGATATGCCCATGAGGTTGCAATAGTTTAAACTTCATGAGCTATAAAGTCTTCTTGAACGAAAGGTCCCTCTCAGTAAGGGCTGATAAACTCCCTTGATCATAAGGACATTTCACCTGGAAATGTTGGATACTGAAATATCAGCAGAGCCCTTAAGAGGAAGGAAAAGTTGCTTCCTACCCTTTCTTCTCCCTTCTGAAGCAGCCAAACAGAACTGTAAAGCCCTAACTGGGCATAAGAGTCTATCTTGATCATTCCCAGCGCAGATATGACTGAGACTGGGGATCTCTGTAGGGAGTGGAACTACCGATGAAAGCTAGTTTTTTGCTGAAAAACCTGATTGACAAACGAAAGAAACAGACTCATAATTGCTGTCAAACCGTAAACAACCTTTTTCTATAGACAAGGTATGAAGCTCACTCCTTCATCTTGCAGGCTCTAAGGAGAGCAGGAAAACAGTTTTAAGGGTAAGGTTCTTGAGAGAAGCTTAACGCAACAGTTCATAGGGGGTTCTGACAAAGACCACAACATGCATGAGAGATCCCATCAGGCATTTGTGAGCAAGAAACTGGTCTCTGAAGCTCAAAATACCTGAGGATCCAAACCAATGGCCAGGCATTTTGAGAACTCGAGCATGTTGGATAGGCCTGCCCTATAACCTTAATAATAGAAATCGAACATTCTTTCTCTTCGAACAGGAATAGAAGAAAATCTGCCACTGCACTCATAGAAGTACAGCTAGGATTAACGTGCTTCCTACTGCATCAATCGCAAAAGATTCTCCACTCTGCATCATATACCTTAGACATGGACCATCTCCTGGCCTGAATGGTGCAATTGGCAACTTTGCTTGAAAACTTCTCCTGGTGGATAGATCACTTGAGATGAGCCAAGCATGAAGACAGAGAATATGTAGGCTGTTGTGCAGAAGAGACCCCCTGTGCTGCGACAGCAAGTCGTTCCTCTGAAACAACGTCCTCAGCTGTCATACCACCAAGTTAAGACGACTGTTGAACCTTGATCGTTAAGGCCACAAAGGGGCTATGAAAATGACACAACCAGTGGCAATCCGGACTTTGTGGAGCACTTGCAGAATCATTCTAAATGGTGGAAAGGCATAAGCAAACAGACAATCCCACTTCAGACTGAAGGTATCCACTGCCCATGCCCTCTGGTCTTGGACTGGGGAAATGTTAAAGTGGAGCTTATTGTTTAGCCTCATCATGAACAAGTCTACAAAAGGTATCGCCCACAGCCTAAACAGGGACTCTACTAAAGATAGGTGCAGAAACCATTACATGCAGACTACCTTGCCTCTCCTGGACAGACTGTCTGCCAGAATATTCTTCTTGCCATGAATACGATGAACTCAAAGGGTAATCCCTTCCAAGGTTGCCCAGCAAAGGAGGTTCCAAACCTCCAAGCAAAGAGAAGGAGCATGTGCCTCCTTGTCGCCTGAGGTATGCTACCATCATACAGCAACTCCTTACATTTGTCGACTCACCCCTGTAGTGCTAAAAATACTGCCCTCATTTCCAAATTGTTCATGTGTAGGGTAGTTTCTTCAAGGGATCATGAACCCTGAAGAACGAGCCCTTCTGGCTCCAAGTAAGTGCCCCAACCTGAATCTGATGCATCTGTAAACAGACAGGAGTGGGGTTCGGAGGCATGCGTGGGGACTCCGGTGAGAAACCAGTCCTTATTTGCGCACCAACTAAAGTGGTGGTGAAATTCTGATCCTAGAGAAATCCAAGCTGTCAGTGTATCCCTGTGTGGTTCACAGTTTACCAGAAGGAGATACTGGATGGTGCACAAGTGCAGTCTTCCTTGGAGAACAAGGTCCATTGCAGAGTTCAAGGTCCCCAGTAGGTATAGATATAAGCAAGCCAACAACAAAGTCTTGGCTTGCAGCACCACCAAAGAGACCAGGATTCTGTCTATTCTGCCCAGAGGGACACAAACTAATCCCCTGTTGGTGAGGAAATTCATCCCTGCATATACAAAATCTTGAGATGGAACTAGCTCTGACTTCTCTAGGTTTGGAATGAGTTCAATCTGGGTCACTATGGACCAGCAGAGCAGATCTGGTCTAAGAGGCCATTGTGGATCAACCAGTCATCAAAATACTGGAAGATTGGGATCTCAGTGACCTCAGGTGGGTGGTGACTACTCATATTACTCTGGTAAAGGCTCTGGGTGCAGAGACTTGGCCAAAACAGCAAAAGCACTAAATTGGAAAACCTCCTGGTCCAGGCAAAACTGGAGGTACTTCCTGTGAGGAGGAAAAATTGGGATGTGAAGGTACGCATGCTAATGGCTGATGGAGACTGCCCAGTCGCCGGGCCTTACGGGATTTCTGACTGAAGCTGTAGTCTACATCTTGAATGTTTCCTCCTGAAGAAACTCGTATAAGGTGGAAAGACAGATAATCAGCTGAAGCTATCTGCCTTTTTTGGATACCAGGAAAATCTGGGAGTAGAAGGCCGGAGACTGGTCATTTAACATCCTCTCTACTGTGCCCTTTAACGGCACAAGATTTGACAGGTGGAAAAGCATGGGGGTCCTTGCTAGAGGACAATGTTCCCAGAACTGAAACCATTATTCTTCCTTCAAGGTCCCTCTCAGGTATAGTGAGGACCCTCCAATCATCTGTTATGCACAACCAGACCTCTGAAAAGAGGGCTAGCTGAACACCCATGGGAAATCTTGGAAGTGGGATACATGGCAGAAGAGGCAGCGAGAGCCTAGGGCTGCCCAACTCCCTTTGGAAAGGGATAAGGGCCTGCAAACTTCCTCCCTGAGCCTTTTTGGCGAACTTGTTATGCTATAGAAAGGTGAGAGGGAGGTTTAAACTGGGGTTGATTCCTGGACTGGAGCTGCATCCCTTTGAAGAACTTCCCTTAAGGCCTAGAAGGGCAATCAAGATGAACACACTTCCCGGCCAGTTTCAAAGGGTCAGAAAGTGGATGCAAGACACTGGTGTTGTTGGTACTTTAGGTCCTGAGGTGCCACAGAGGGATTGAGACCTCCAAAGATGGCCTCTGCCTCCAAGGGAGCAGCTCTAAGAAGGTTCTTTAGACTTTAGAAGTGTCCAGGGCAACATCCCTGTGGAGTTGGAGCAGCTCCACTGACAGCACCATGGACATCAATAAGGCATGCTTTGAGGTTTTGACAACCGCCAACAACAAGCATTGTAGCACAGCTGGGGAGAGAGATTTTGCTTTCATAAGATTGAAGGAGGCTCCGAAAAAAGATCGGCATGTGAGGCTATGGTGACCAGCAACCTAGCCTTAAGTTCCAGTGCCTCCAAACCCTAATCATAGCCAAATGGGGAACTATCAGGAGATCTGGGTGTGATGCAGCCCCGGAGAGTCTCTACAAACTGGAGAGAATTTTCCTGTCCTCTAAGCCTGATGGTTTATGACACAAATCCAGGGGTAAAAGACAGTAAACTTAGTCTACCGCCTTATCAAAAGACCAGATCTCTTCATCCACCACCTGAGTCGATGGTTGGGAGGCAGGGGACCTGAGGGAGGAGAAGGCACAGTCTCAGTCTGTTCTGTGTGAAACTCATTCGAGTCCACTAGAGCTGACAGGATATCTTCATCCTGCTCTCGCTCCTGGGAGGCAGGACTTTGTGACCCCATGTCTCTCTGATGCAGAGGGGACATGGGGGTAAGGGGAGCCTCATCCTGCAACTCCTCTTGAGGAGTGAGAGGACTGTCCCTTGGCAGGGGGACGAGAATATTTCTCAACCTTCCTGGAACATCTGGGGAAAGAAGACAGGCCTCCCCCCTTTTTTTCTGACTCCACTTTATAAGCAGGTGATTCTGGGCCATGGCCTGCAACATCAACACTGCTATGGGGCCAAGGCCCTGAAGTTCATGGTGGCATAAATGGAAAGGACCATTAAATTCCCTGAAATGGATGTCCCCATATCCTGTTGGGATTAAGAGGGATTATAGAAATGGGGGGAGATGATGATCTGATCTCCTTGCCTAGTCTGGTGCATGACTCTGACACCAACTCCCAGTCTCCAACAGGATTTATCAGGTACCTGGCAAAAGGTGGGTAATTGACCGAATCCCTGTTCCTGTACCAAAGGGGCTCTAATGACCAGTGACCAATACTTGCTGACTGGTGACAGGTGTTCGGTGACCAGCACCCAGTGACCGGTGGATGCTGACCTGTCACACACCATTGTCTGGTGACCAGTCACCGGTTATTGATCAGTCAGGCAACTCGGATCTGCAGGAGAAACCCTGCTCAGATCTTATTGAACTAGACTGTAGCTCTTCCCTTCCAGGGTGACTCAATCCACCTGTTGCCATCATCAGGCTGCGAAAGGGTGCTTCTACCCCCTCATGGCTTGGTGGTGGATCCATGACTCTCAACCATCACCATGCTGTGGGCTTGGCGAAGGTGCTGCTCCTTGCAACTCGCTCTCCGTCCTGTTTTTCCTCCCTTGGAAGGGACCCAGGACCTTACCCAAACAGGCTCCAACTAGGTCTTCATAGAGACTTATACTGCTGGAGTGCGACTCCCTTCCATGAGTCCAAAACTCAACATAAAGCATTAATTAATGAATCATCAACCCAATGTTCACTAAATGAAAAAGACTGAAATGAGGTCACAATAAATTTTGGTGATGACTGGAAGACAATACCTACCTGAGTGTCCAGAATAATAACAATATAATACATGTTACCTGAATGCTGTGGGAAGAGGTAACTTAAAAGGGCAATGCTGAAAATCGTAATGTCAATAAACTAAACAAAAGAAGAAGCACTGGACTGAGGGTATAACCACTCTAGGAATATGTGAAATCATATTTAGATGCCTGATTCACTTTGTAGACACGTGCAAAAGCAAAATTTCTGCAGAGCATTTTGAATTCAACCAATTGCAAATAGTGTCATCCTAAAAAAGATGATGACTACTGCACATGGGCCCGTGATGTGGAGAGAAAACTGGGTCTGTGTTCTCCTTGTCTAGAATCTTCCAGAACATTCTGGAATGTAAATATATGGGAGAATTCATTTTTATTATATGGACGAGGGCAATTCCATCCTGGATAAGGTAAGCTACACAATAGTTCATTCTGCCACCTGATGGGATTATCCCGTCTAGTAAAATAAGCTTTCTGGAAGTTTCTGTGATGTCACAGCACATGCTAGTGTATTAGATGAATCCTAAATGATAAAAGAACATCTGAAATTCACCCAAAACACAATGGCTGCCACTATCTTTGCAGGAAAATCATGGAATACAGACTATCAGATCAATTTTTGAGGATTAAATTTATCTCAAGACCCTGTCAGTAACTGGAAAAAAGAGTTCATCAAAGGGACTGACGCTCTACTGTCCAAAAAGAAATTCCAGAAATTCTAGATAAGACCATTTCTTCTTTCTGATTTTCAAATTTGCCACTGTGGCAGCCATACTGGAAGTAATATCAGCAGCATTTTCATTCAGAACAAACTAGACACCATTAGAAGACTTTTGGCGAAAATCCCATATTGATATAACCATCCATTCAGGATAATTAGTGAAAAGATTTTCAATATGTTCGTTGTGGCAGCCACAATTGAGGTCAGATTGGCACCATTTTCATTCAGGACACACAAGATTTTATAATTAGTCTTTTGGTGAAAACCACCATGTCTATATGACTGTCCATTTAGAAGGAGTAGCAATAACAAAATTTTCCTGATGGCTGTCATGGTGGCCATACTGGATGTCAGATTTACATCATTTTCATATAGTACCACATCATAAGAAGTCTTCTAGTGAAAACCCAAAGTTGATATGACTTTCCATCTATGAGTAGTAGCAATAACATTTTCAAGATGGTCACTGTTGCAGTTGTACTGGATATCAGATTGAGTAGTAGCAATAACATTTTCAAGATGGTCACTGTTGCAGTCGTACTGGATATCAGATTGAGTAGTAGCAATAACATTTTCAAGATGGTCACTGTTGCAGTCGTACTGGATATCAGATTGAGTAGTAGCAATAACATTTTCAAGATGGTCACTGTTGCAGTCGTACTGGATATCAGATTGAGTAGTAGCAATAACATTTTCAAGATGGTCACTGTTGCAGTCGTACTGGATATCAGATCAGCACAATTTTTTATTTAAGAGCAACTGGAAACTATAAGAAGTCTTCTGGTGAAAACCACATGCTGATATGACTTTCCATTGAGGAGGCATAGCAATAACAAGCATTATAACAAGATTTTCCAGATGTCTGCTGTGGTGGTCATAACCATTTTCATTTAGGACCAACTAGACATTGTAAGAACTCTTTTAGTGAAAACCCCATGTTGATATGACCATCCATTCAGGTGGAGTTGCAACCACTAGATTTACAAGATGGCTGCTGTGGTGGCCATATTGGATGTCCAGGTGGAACCATTTTCATTTACGACCAACAAGACATCATAAGAAGTCTTCTGATCCAAACTCCATACCAATGTGACTTTCCATTCAGGATTAGTCATAATATTTTCAAGATGGCTGCCATGGCAGCCTTATTGGAGGTCAGATTGACACCATTTTCATTAAGGACCAACTAAACATCATAAAAAGTCTTTTCCTGAAACTCCTATGTTGATATGACCATCCCATTCAGGAGGGGCAGCAATAACAAGATTTTCAAGATGGCCACTGTGGCAGCCGTATTGGACATCAAATCGGCACCTTTTTCATTTAGAACCAATCAGACTTTATAAGAAGTCTTTTAGTGAAACCCCCATGTTGATATGACCATATATTTTGGAGGAGTAGTGATAACAAGATTTTCAAGATTGCTGCAGTGGCAGCCATATTGTATGTCCAAGCAGCACCCTTTTCATTCAGGACCAATTAGACCCTGGGATGAATGTGTCTGTAAAGTTTCATGGCAATCCTCCAAGTAGTTTAGAATGAGTAGCGATAACAAACTTGTGGTAATGGACATACAGATGTCGGACAACTGGCTATCCCATAACCTCTTCTGGTCCTGAACAGTAGAGCTAAAAACTGTTTAATAAACAAAAAGAAAAACAAAACAAGCTCAAACAACCAACACAGCAATGCAAATGATTGGCAATTTTTAAGCCCAACATAGAGCTGAATCTATTTATTACACACTAAACTAGGTCTCACCACTTTATGTACAAATAAGCAAGAATGTTGATGTTTAACATTTTAAACTTTAGAAAGAAACAAACACTAAATATTGAATCTGAATGCTTTAAATATGCATATATGTGCAATTTTTCTCAGCCAGCCAAATTTTGATACTGTCAGCTGGTGGCATGCTGTTCCAGCTGTTCTATTCATAGCGCACTGTACTGTGTTACAACAGGCACGTATCCTGAGCTGTAGTTCATTTGTAGATGCTATGAGAAAAAGGGATACACGAGAAACACACTAATTGATGCTATAAATGTGTACCTGAACACTAATAAATACTTACAACTTGCCTAACTGCTTTCCTCTGTATTGGTCATTTACAACAATATCCTCTATACGGCCCCTCTGGAAAAGATAAAATATTGCATACTGCACCCAGTGTATAAAGAAATAATATCTTAGCTAGGATATGCAATAACTAGGATATGTCATTTAAATAAATTCAAGAAACTTTTCTATTGGTTGTAAATACATGTACTATAAATGTATGTGGTATATTTTGAAAGGAATGCACCAGTTACTGACTGAACCAGTGACCAGATGATGCTTACATATTTTTGATTCTTTTAATTATTTTTGATAGTAGCAGAAAAGTTGTTCCTTACATTTCAATATTTACTATTGCCAACAAACATGATACACAGAATTAGGAACAGCTGGGTATGCTGAAACTGGTCGAGTCACTCTATGTTGTATGCAATTCTTAATATGGGATGACTTAATGATATATGCATAAAAGTGTCATCTTACTAAAAATCTGATTTTTTAAAAACTGCTACAAAAGGTGAATGCTTATGTTTTTTGTTTCTGAAGGTTATTATTTAAGGAAAAAAGTAAAGAATCTAATATTGTGTGCACAAAAGGCAACAATAATTACATTCGCTTTGCAGAAAAATCAAGGATATGAAGTCAGAACAGTAAGTCACTGCAGAAGAATATATACGATAAAGGCCCTGTAACATTCTAGACAAAGGGGTAGGTACTGTACGAATCAATTTCTGCCCTTAATCTGATCCAGATGAAACTAACATAGATGAAAGATGCCCCTCTCTCTTCCTTAAATATATTTTGTTTTTATCCAGGACTGCTTTAATAAAGGAAAGCAACCATTAAATAGCCAATGGTTTTCTTCTTCATTGTGGTACCTATATTTGTGGATTATAGATCCGTTGGCTAAAAAGCTCCTATCATGCATATTGCCAAAACGTATACATCCTAAATTGTGCATTTGCACACAATATGCATAACATTCAACGATAACACTAATAAAAATTTATGTTTAGCACTGACTAGCTGTCAAAATCTTGACAGAATTGCCTCAGAAAAGACAGTTTATGTATTTCTTGATAATTTTCTCCACAAAAATGCAGTGCATACACCTTGTACATTAATAATAACTGAATGTTGATACTATGTATACAGAAGAATTATGAATGTTTAAAATGTCACTGACAAAAGCTATTTTGTTTATGTATTGTTTAGGGGGAAATAATTTGAAATAAGTGTTCCTTATGATAATAATTTGAAAAAAGTGTTCCTTATGATAATGATTAATCCTAAAATTTGATATATTTATTTGAATTTTATGAGAGAGTGTGTACAATAGCTGTAAACTATACAGTGTGTGAGGCACTTGTTTGACATATATCACACGGTTTTATTACTTCACCTACCAAAGATATGTTGTTTTTTTTACACATTTATTGTCAAGACTATGAGTGAACAGGTACTGGTTTCTTATTTTATATCAAATGGGTCTCCAGAATGGATGGAATGAAAAAAAAATAAGTAACAGTAAGACAGATTAAAATGAATATATTTGTTCCAGTGTGCACTGCCCCCATTTCCTATGATTTTATCATCGACATCATTAATGTTGCATAACCAATTAGAACTCAACAGGGACATCATAACTTTTTAAAAGAGGCTGTTTACTCAAGGATAAAGAGAATTCTGTACCAGAGGCGAGGCCGGCAATTAAACTGTTCATTTATAACTTAATTTGAAAAAATGGAGCAGCTATGGTCGACCATCTCACCAGTTTTTGATGATCCACATACTCATATACAACATGCATATACATTTGAAGTATAAAGATAAAAGAAAATATGTATATGACATTAAAAATCCAGCAACTGAACACTAGCAAGGATGCAAAGGATAGACTCCAAAATGCTCAGTTGCCTCCAGTTTTTTCTCTGCATTCTTATAGCTGTCTGTCTGTTTGCCTCTCTCTCTCTCTCTTGCACACACACACATGAATGGTCATGAGCAAAAGATTTGTACTAATCAGCTTTAGGAAAGAGTGGAATGATGAACAAGAACAAGCTAGATAATGACAAATGTAAGCAACCAGTTGAAATAGCAGTATTTAAAACTAATTCCTTTCAGGGTCAATTTGAAGCTATTTCAAATCTTTGGATATATAATGGTTTCAGTTATGCAGCAAAAATCTGTCACAGGAGAAAGAAAGGCAGACAAAAAGAAATAGTGCAAGAGGAACAAGCATAAATCACTGAAGGAAAAAATAAAACTTATTTATATAAATAAAAAAAGCCCAAAATAATAACACTTCCTGTGAGGCTGGAACTGCTGATATAATGTTTAGTGGTGATTTACTGACAAGCACGTTACCTTTACACCACTCAACTTCTATAAAAAGCTTGTAGGAAAGTTAGTATATATAGATAGCATGTTGCCCTATGAGGTTCCTTGGGGTAATATCAATTATGTCCCAAACAATTCTATTCTCCCTTTAGGAAAACAAAATACTTTGAACATGTCACTGCATTACAAACAGAGTAAATTTCATAACTTACAATATAACTCCGTTCTTCAATAAATACTTCATCGAGAACTACTGCAATCAATTTTATTTCTCTGTATTAAAGTCAGCTGGAGACCAAAATCTAGTCTTCAGTTTTCTCTCTATTGCAGAGGATACTGTGAAGTTTTGTACTGAAGTAATTCATCAAATGGGACACAAATGAAAAATGATGCTAACACATATTGCATTTTAAATATATTCAATGCTGATTTCAGTACAGTTAAACCTGTCCTAACGGTCACCTGTGTTCAACTGTCACCTGGTCACACCCCCAGCAAATTTCTTATATAAATGCCCTGTATTTAATGGTCACCTGCTTTCAGTGGTCAGCGGCCATGTTTTTCCTAACCAAACACTGGTTTCACCCTGCCTTCAGCGGTCACTGGAGCGTATCATCAGTGACTGTTCCAAGCATTTCATATCTCGATTGTACTTACTGTAGTCCAGTCACGCTGTCAGTCAAACTCAAAGGTGTCAACATGTCAGCTTCGAAAGCAAGGCAGTTTTTGGCCTTATATAAGAGAATCTAAGCAATCTGTTTGCTGGATAGTGGACAAAGTTGTGTAGTTGCAGCAGAAATGGAAGTCGGGCAAACTCAGATCCAAGGGATTATTAAGTGTAAGCAAGATATTATGGCCGGTTTTGAGAACAACGTTAATCTGGAGTGTAAGAGATTACATACAATCACACCAAATTATGTACACTGCACTTGTGATATCGCTTATGGTTAATGTGCTACTAACAATAGCCGTAGGAAGCTTCTTTTCATTCCTAATCATCAAAGGTATCTTGTGAAAGCTGACTGTCTTTTGATCTCATTGAGTTTGAGCAACTGCTTAATCCATCAATTGTTTGATGTGTGAACACCTGTTTTCATGCCTAATAATACCAGCTGGGCTAACAAAAAGTCAGTCCTGTGTTTGACAATCACAGGTTAGCTGTCAAATAGTAATTTTATTTTGACGCTGTTTCTACTGATAACTGATGATTTAATGTACATGAGGGATTAAAGTGGAACTTTTTATTTTATTATTTTGATATTTTTCTTTTTGCTAATTAGCTAAACTAAATATATGTAATCTGATAGCATACTACTAACACTAATAATAATGCTAATCTTATTTGGTGCATAGTACATGTATTTGTCACAAACCAAGTTTAAGAGTTGAACCTGCATTCAGAGGTCACCTGCCTAGAGTGGCCACTTGGCCTTTTCCCATGGGTGGCTGTTGAAGACAGGTTTGACTGTACTTTCATAGCTTGTATGTGTATGATTCGCACTATTATTTAAAATTCTGATGTTGTTTTTCAGAGTTCAAGATTGTGAATTCATACAAGGGTACAATATAGTCAACAAATGAATTAAAACAATAAATGCTATTTAAAATGATCAAGGTAAGTAAAAGATACATGGTAATCATTATTTCTACCACCATTCCTTATCTTTCAGACTCCATTAGTAAAATAATTCCATAAACTGCTTTATGTTGTTGTTGTGGATTGATTTCCTTCATGTGCCTCTTCTATATTTAGTTACCCTCATCCCAATATTCAGATTTGCACTAAAGACTGTCCCAAAATGTGATCAGAAAAAAAGACAGAAACAATACAATGACAGCTGCCATTGAATGTCAGTTATTTTTAAAGAAAAGGGGGAAAAACGGCTCTCTTGTAATACTGTGTAGTTGATTTTTTAGGCCTATATGGGGACAGACATAAGAGGCAAACGAAGAACAGTTTGTCTTCATTTTTCTTTTTCTTAAGGAGGAGCACAAATGAGAACACGTATGAAATTTGCATGTGTTAGATGGTTTTAAAAACTGTGTCTTCTCTCAAAATATAAAATTTGTTCTCGTTTGTGCTGGTATTTTTTGAGGTCTTTGAAGATGCAGAAATAAGGCAAAATTTGAGGTTTCCGATGAACATACACCCATTTAGGAAGAAAATTAAATGTTTAGTTCACAGTGTTTCACTATACCATATGTATATATGTTACAGTTGACAAATGCTGTTACAATCACTTAAATTTATCGCTAATTTGGGGGCCAAAATCGGCCATTATCCAACCTTGTCCTTTATATTTTGATGACATATTCGTAAATAATGTAACAACTGTTGTCTCCATGCAATCCTTAAACATGTCGGGGAAAAATCTGTAACAAATTCTTAGAATGTCTCTGTATTATGTCAAAGTCATTTCATGTGTTCAATGTAGCAGAAATTCCAGTTTAGATGTAGTTAATACTTGATATTGTTATAGAGATGCAAGGTATCAATGAATGCTGACGGACTACTTGAATGTCATCGTTTTTCACACGGTCCACGTGACAACCAAAATGATATTCTAGTGATAGTTTATTAAAGCATACCTTTATATTCTGTAAAAATATGAAATTGGTTGTTGCCTGTGGACCACATCAACTTTGGAAAAATAGCTCCAATTGTAGCACAAAATGGCTATTTTATAGCCAAATGTGACATCATGAGCACGAGTGTATGACATCATATCTAAGTAATTTTCAAAGATCAATTACAATTTTAAGTTTATCAAATGTTAATAAATTTTTGCCATGCTATTCTCAGATCAACTACTTTTTGAAAATGTTTTAATTTTTGGTCCAAAAAGAGGCTTTATAGTACCTACCCCTTAGTGTAGGAATCAATTAAGTAGTTTATCCATGTACCATAATGACTGATGAAACTTCACTATACAGGGGTAAAATATTGTAAACTTCAATAACTTACAGATGAGCATTTCCGTATAAATTTCTGCTCAACAACCAAAGTTCCTGATCCTATCACCTGCTTTGTCATTTTGTCCTCAATGACAACAATATAGTAACTATTTGGACATGCCTCCATTGCACTGAACCGAGCTGAAAAAAACCCAACAAAGTATCTTGTTATTTACAAAATATAGGGTTACTTCCCTATATTAAAATGAAAATGTATCATAGCAAATGAGCTATACAAAAAGTTTACAAGTGTATAATGCACACCCTGCTACATCCCATAATATGCCAGCAGATCAGGTCTACATTCACAGTACATAAGCTATAAAAAAAGTATACAAGTGCATATTATGAGCACCGAACTACATCCCATAATATAACAGCATATCAGAGTCTATACCACATCTAATGAGCTATACAAAAAGTATACAAGTGCATACTGTGTACCCAACTACATCCCATCATATGCAAGCAGATCAGATTCTTCATTCCAGAGCAATCGCTCCCAAATTTCTTTTGGTATGGCCATCCCTAAAATGGTTAATGGTAGGGGGATTTTTCTATGTTCAACCTCAAGGCTAAATTGCAAATTTTGTTTGCAGATGATCTTAAAGCACTTTGCTTTAAAGGTGAATCATATTCAACTTGTCAGACTAGATACATTTATCGGTACAAAATACGATATGGCCATGGACATACTGGCCATACAAACTGTGATGACACTGCATTCTACTTTTGATTGCTATCATTTGATCTGCTAGTGAACAGGAAATTTCAGTGAATATGTGTCCACCGCCTACTGTGGTATTGTCTTCAAATGTACGTAATAATAAAATCTGTGACCTTTGTGACACAGCTGTAAAGTTAATGAGCAAACATGGAAAGTAACTAAATTTCATGGCCCCATCTCAAAGTCCATTACAGTAAAAGTGTAGTAAAGGAGGATATAAAAAAAAAAACAATGACCTTGACCGTGAATATAAAACAATGATTGTGATACTTGTGATGCCATCAAACTGAGAAGCCTAAGTGTACCATGGTTCATTCTTGTACCTCAGTTTTCATGATGTGAAAAGCAACATATCTTCTAGTGATAATATATAATATACCAAATTTCATCCCTTTATTTTCAACAGCTCTTCAGTTATGGAGCACAAGGGAAAATTTAACTGAAATCTAAAATATTGTCCTGTAACCTTGACCTGAAGACAGGACTCCCAATGGGGTATGCAACACACCTTCTTGCAATGATGAACAGTTAAACCAAGTTCTTCCATTAATCTCAAATGGATAAAAATTATAGATCGGAAAGAATAGTGTAATGGAAAACTCGAAATGTTGAACAATGACATTTGCCTTATTGAGAGGACCCCAAATGTGGTACATGACACACATGCTCATGATGATCTAAAAGTACCTCAAGTTCCATCCTTTACTTTCAAATGGCTCTAAAATCAAAGATGGGAAAGGTGTGATGGAAAACTTAAAATACTGAGATGTGACTTTGACCTTGAAGATAGAACCGTTAATGTGGTTCACAAAACATCTTCTAGTGACAAGTTTCATTCCATAATCTCAAAAATCTCTAACATTATGGAGCAGAAGGGAAAGTAAGGAAAACCTTACAATACTGAGCCATGACCTTGACCTTCAAGACAAATTTCCCAATGTGGTATGTAACATACCCTCTAATGATGATATATAGGTATACCAAGTTACATCTCTTAATCTCAAATGCTGTAAAGTTAGAGAGTGAAAAGGAAAGTGCAATGTAAAATTAAAATACTGCGCTGTGATCTTGACCCTGAAGACAGGAAACCCAATTTTGCATGTAACACCTTGTGCTTGATGATGTATAAGTATATTAAAGTTTCATTCTTTAATCTCAAAGTTACAGAGTGGAAGGGAAAGTGTTACAAAAAACTTAAAATACTGAGCCATGACCTTGACCTTGGAGAGAGGACCCTAAATGTCATACACAACACACTTTCTAATGATGATGCATTAGTATACCAAATTTAATTTCTTAATCGCAATCTCAAAGTGCTCAAAAGTTATACAGCAGAAGAGAAATTGTGATGGAAAATTTAAAATATTGAGTCATGACCATGACCTTCAAGCTAGGACCCCAAAGGGGTGTGCTACATACCTTCTAATGATGATGTATAAGTTGACTGAGTTTCATTACTTAATCTCAAATGGCTTGAATATTACATAGGGGAAAGGAAAGTGTGATGGCTTACTGGCTGACTGGACATGTGAATGCTATTTCCCCCCCCCCCCCTTTTCACAAAAAGGCATGGAAAATTATGTGATCACAGATCATGGTTAATTACATTGCAGTAATGCAGCATCTTAATGCCTGTTGTAATTGTGTGCCTTACCAATACGCACATCCTGTTATCCTCACTCCTATCTGTACTCAACAGGGTGAGTCATTAAGTCATCTGACAACTTTCTCAATCATATTCAGAGGTTTTCTATTTCTGTTTTACTCAGTGTAGGTGGTTTTATGGTCTATTATCAGGGTGTTTTCTTTGAACCCATATGGAAGAGTCCCTAACTCACAGAAATGCATGAAAATGGGGATGGGACTTCCAGCGCTAAAATCTATTAAAAAAAAACTGATTATGCATGCACATAGGCATACATAAAGAGTCTATGCATAAGGATTAAAATATTCTGTGCTGTTTTCGTCAAGGAGTAATTCATGGTACACGTCTTGCCCTTTTTTGCCTTGTTCCATCACCTTCCAGCACTTAATTTTTATCAAATTATGTAAAAACTGGGTGATGAGCCTTTATCTCCCCACCCCTTTCCCATGAGATTACGGGTTGGTGGGTGAAATTTACTTTGATGGAAAATCATTCAAATCAGATCCATAGGTAGTTTATAGTCATAGGCCTTACATAAAAAACATTTACCTGACACTGCCACTTAAAAAAATATCAGCATCGCTATGTTTCATATTTGTCTCCAGAAATATAGGTGGACAAAATTACTTGCTATGGAGTATGAGGAGAATTGTAGGTTAATAAAGGAAGAAAAGTTTTCAGAACAGCTACGGAATTGGTAATTGGCAATTGGCAATTGGCTTACCATCAAATTCTTCTCTGGATACATCTCCTACTTTTGTCAGTTGGGACAACAGTGACATATATCCTACGAAAGATACAAATATATTCATTAGATACGTGGTATGTAAACATACCAGTACACAAAAATGGCAATGTTTTGCCAAATTCATAAATATTCAAAACACGACTATAAAGGCCATACAAAGTCATCTCTTTATAATGTGAAGGAAGCAAGGAATTTAAATTAAAGTCAACCAGTTGACCTGATAATAAAAGCCTTCATTAATGCTTCTGACTCTAACACTGTGCCAAGAGTCAAACAAGAGTCATCTAGAGATGACATATTGCCCAGGTCAGCTGCTTATATAAAGAGTCCTACTGAAAGTATCCTGTGGTCATCACTCTCAATTTTTATACTACTTATGCTAGTACTTTATGGCCCAGTACTTTCAATTTATATACTACTTATGCTGGTACTCTATGGTCCAGTACTTTCAATTTTTATACTACTTATGCTAGTACTCTATGGTCAGTACTTTCAATTTTTATACTACTTATGCTAGTACTCTATGGTCCAGTACTTCCAATTTTTATACTACTTATGCTAGTACTCTATGGTCAGTACTTTCAATTTATATACTACTTATGCTAGTACTCTATGGTCAGTACTTTCAATTTATATACTACTTATGCTGGTACTCTATGGTCCAGTACTCTCAATTTTTATACTACTTATGCTAGTACTCTATGGTCAGTACTTTCAATTTTTATACTATTTATGCTAGTACTTTATGGCCCAGTACTTTCAATTTATATACTACTTATGCTGGTACTCTATGGTCCAGTACTTTCAATTTATATACTACTTATGCTAGTACTCTATGGTCCAGTACTTTCAATTTTTATACTACTTATGCTAGTACTCTATGGTCAGTACTTTCAATTTATATACTACTTATGCTACACTTTGTTTCCATGGCAAAATAAATAATATTGAATAAGGCACCTCTATGCAACTTGCTTGACATGTCTATCAAGTGTGGTTGAAAGACCTTGAATGGCTTAAGAGTTATGCTGCAGAATTGAAAATGTTTATGGACAGATAGATGGACATAGTGATAGTTTCCACCTGTATGACATACCTGAGGGATAAAAATAGAAGATTCTTCAAATAGTGCTTTAATGGCCTATTATTGGCAGATGGTACATGAAAATTTTTAAATGCTTACACTAACTGTGGTTGATCGATGGCAAATGTTTCAATAAAACTTGTTGGAATGTCTTAACAACCTCTTTTAATCCTATCATGATGACATAAAATCAATTATTATATACTTATAAGTGAAAAACAAGAAGACAGAGATATCTGAATCCCTCGCCACAATAAATTGATACTAAAGCTGATGATTTTAAGTCTCATAGAAATATATTTAATGTTTTTGGATTTGCTCCAGAAACAAAATGTGAATGTTAGATGGATGGATGGATAGACCAATGGACAAAAATGTAAAAAATATTTAAACTGAAGAATTCCTAATAGCAAAAGGAACAGACTACTAATCTAATATGTGTACCACATTTCTCAGAGATATCTTAGTTGTTTTGAGAGTAATGGTCCTGAAACAACACTGACAGACAGATGAACATAGCAATGACCTAATTATTATGGAGAAACTAGACATATTATGGGCTGGATTTCATCCAGGTTGACATTAAGGGAGCCTCAAATTGTTGTAGATAGGGATCTGTCTGATACAGTCAGGGTTATATCTAGTGTGCTGCAATGGACAGTTTTAGGATTGCTAATGTATCTAATTTACATTAACAATATTTGCAATTATAAACTCATCATTGCATTTATTTGCTCATGACTGTCTCCTATATCTGACATTTATTTCCAAGAACAATGATGTATACCCTCAGATTTCAAGATTCATTCTCAGTTTTTGACACCCAATGATATTTCACCACCACCACCTCCAAGTTTTGAAATCTTTTCAAGTACCTTGACTACTCTAGAGAACCAGGCAAAGTAACAAGACTATTGGAAAGATTAAGACCACTAACAGTTTCATTAAGGATCTCCAGATTGGTTCTGTCTCATTAAATTATGCATTAATAGGTTGCAATCCCATTACCAGAGTACATCAGCAAACCCAGCTGGAAAACTCAACAATTCCATCACATACAGTTTATCTACCTTGGATAGTCTCGCAATCAATACAAACACAGCATCTCGTAAGAACAATGAGTGAGCGGAACAGTTTACCACTAACTACTGGACAATGCAGAGACTGAGTCACTCAAGATCAGCCTAATCTTCCATTTTACATGGTATTAGAGAAGGAGAACAATGTTAGCTGCCTTCATCATGCACATAGTTTATTCCAACCAGCACCACTGAATGAGCATGTTCTTATATTAATTGTATGTCAAGAGGAAGTATTTATTTTTTAAAAGTCACAGACATAGAAGTAGAATGTAATATGATAGTCACACACCAGGATAACATGACCAAAATATCAATTTGATTAGTTTCCAATTAACTGCTGTTACACTTCTAAATTCATCAACTGCATGTTTTAATAATGCCGATACTATCATTTGGAGTCCAAATTATTGAGGATTATAGACTTGCAAGCTTAATCAGATAAATTAACATTGTATGGATTGGAAAGAAGTGGCCATAGAGTCCACAATTATCTTGTGAGGTTGACATGTTGCTACGTATCCAATCAAATCAGTAATCATAGAACAGATGAGATGATTGGTCATTCTCACTAACATGGATAGTATAAAACAGTTAAATCCTCAAATCTTTATATTGATTGTCATTATTATATTCACATATTTGCAGATATATTGCAACAGACCATGCCCATGTGTGTGTCCATCTATTGGAGCATGTCATTGCTTTCTTTGTAACCTGAACTCCATCTATACTGACTGATGGTGAGTCATCATATTTGGGATGATGTTTTAGGAGTCTGAACAGATGACAATAATGATTTCGTATCCTGTATGCAGTCCCCTGGGGAGGACAGGTGGGGGGGGGGTCAAAGATCACATTGTCATATGTAATATGGAGTCTTCCTTTTAACATGAACTCCATCTACATTGACTGAGTGATGGTGATCGTATTTGGTATGATCTTTCACCAGAATTAGTAAATGACAACACAAGTTTTGGTTCCTGGATTCAGCCCCAGGGGGAGGAGGGGGGTGTTAGTGGGTGGGTGGCAAAAATGAAAGGTGTGGATATTTGTGAAGGCTTCCATCACTAGTAAGTTAATACACTGCTGGAGTTTAATTGCATCAATGTTTCTAGAGTAAATGGAAATGGGGTCTGGGCCAATAATTAAAAAAAACAAACAGATGAAGTGGGAACAAGAATTTCAGGACTGGAGGAGAAGTAAATTGGTTAAAGTGGAGATTCTGCATGATTTTCAAATATTTCTTACTGGCATACCTACCAACCTTCCAGTCAGTGCTTAAAATGGAGATTCTGCATGATTTTGAAATATTTCTCACTGGCATACATACCAACCTTCCAGTCAGTGGAGGGCTTTGTTTTTGTTACTCAAAAAGTGGGTTATGTGGTCCCAAAGAGAGTCAGTGCATGTAATCAAAGTAGCAACATTGTACACTTGAGAATAAGTTCTCTATTCCTACTAGCCTGTAGAAAATGCCTGGAAATTCAATTTTGAATAAAAGAAAATAAAATACCTGTTTTCTTTGAATAATGTAATATACTTTTTTAAAAAAATTGCTGGTAAACTCAGCATTTTTATATCATCACCATTCACACACACACACAAACATAATCACAGACATTAAATAAAACTAGAAATGTGTTCATGGAACATGGATGCCCCACCACCTGAAATGATTTAAACATAAAACTTTTAACATGGTGTAATGGATGGATGGACAGACATTGGTAACACTGTATGCCCCAACATTTGTTGTGGTGGGGCACAAAAATACACAAAGTGTCTGTCTTTAAAATTCATTATGAAACAAAGTCAGAAGTCAGCATTCACTCTCCATCAATTATGATTTAGTCATGATGTACTCCTAATTGTCACCATCTGTTGGACAGTTGAATAGAGCATTAACTTGTAGATGCAAACTTCACTGCTCTCAATAGTGTGTTGGAGGATTTGAAGGTGATACAAGTCTGAAGTGTTCTTCTTTGCACTCAGTAAAGACTGGATGAAATGGCGTACTGTTATTCATACATCCCTGAAGATCTTGTTGAATTTTTCTGAGCAATGAAAATGATCTTTCTGCATCTGTACTGCTGTGAGGGAGTATCCAACAAACAATGACCAAACTAGTTTTCATGTAAAATCTCTGACTGTAGATGACAGCTGCATTTGACATTGTGCCTACAAAAAGGAATCTCACTTTCATAATTCTCCTAACTTTACCATTCCAACTACAGAAATAATCACACTTTGCTTTTTCATGATTACATAACGTATATACTCGCATATATGCTGATACCAACTGCAAACTGCATAGACCCAGATCTGCCGGCACATTATGCGATGGCAGATCTGGGTCTATGCAGTTTGTAAGGACTAATCAGTAGAACAAACAACATAGATCCTGATCTGCCGGTGCATTATGCAATGGCAGATCAGGGTCTATGTTGTTTGCATTTGGATCCAGCTTATACTCGAGTATATACGGTACATGGAGTAAATCTGACTTGAACCTTTGCTGCTGATCACAAACTACTCAGTATTCTTAAACAAAATGACTTCAACTGTCTCATGCAATGAAGTGTAATAGCTATTGATTTTCAACACATATCTCCGATTTACCTAACTTCCAATATATTGGGTTGTTCCATATCATGTACATTACATATGCAAATTAGCCTGATGGACTTTCCCACCGCAATGCTCAAAGGACTAGCCAACACAAATCGTCGTAGATACTGTCAATCAATTAAGTAACCCGTGGAATGGTGTTGTTTTTTTTTTTTTTATCTCTGACTGCCTTTACCTTTTAATTGCCTTTATGATAATTAATTGTATAAGCTGTCCAGTGCTGATAGTATTCCATGAGCATTAAGCATGAACTATGCGAATCATGACTGTTTACTGTTTGTACAGGCTACTAGTTATTGGCATTTATCACAGTGTCAAAAAAAGGTCTCTCTCTCTCTCTTAAGGTTCTCAATAGATGCGTTCCCTTGGTTTCTGATGCTTGGAATTTAAGTTTGACCTATTTCTGATGCATGAAAATTCCGACCTGATTTGGGCTAGAGCATCAGTCTTAATTAACCTTGTTTTGCATCAGGCATAATTTCCTACTGAACATGCACTGTCCCTAACAAATTTACAGTAGGCACCAGTGATCGACATTTGCTAGACTACTGTTTATACCTTATCGGCCAATATTATCGCACCAATGTAGAGTCAATATGAACTGGGCAGATCTAACAGGTTGCTGATGTCACACTTAGGTGTGCATAAGTAAATCAAGGTCAGATTGTTTTGAGATTATCTTTGATGTTTATGATAGTTGGAGGAAGAGGGAAGAAGGAATCAGTTATAACTTGATTGGATTAACTTTTGATCAAATATTGGCATTTGCTTGATTGCCCATCAAATTATAATCAATTAGACAAAACTGTGGAAAATATGGCAGCTCGTTGACAAACTTTAATTGTGTTTTACTGGTGATTAATTAGCTTCAATTCGGGTGTTTTAATTAATGTATCATTCAGTAAGAATTTACCAGACATTATGCTCAGTGATTTAGTTGAGTGGAATTACTTGAGATTGAATAACGAGATGGAATAATTTTGTTATATTAGATGTATTTGTGAACTGTTAAATCACAATGGCTCAGTAAAGTATATTTTCTTTTCTGTCTCAGTCTCAGAAATGACCTGCCAGTCATACATAAATAAAATGAGAAACACTTCTACAAAAATCAGTAATGACTATGTCTGTCTCACTGTCTGCTTGTATGTTTCTGACAAAATACTGTACAAGTGTTTCTCTTTATTCTACATGACAAAAAATCTTAAACAACAGTTTTCTCCACAAATAATGAACAATCCCAGCTCTGAGCTCATGACTATCAAAAACAAATGACTCTTGAGATTTCACTTTTGACTCTTCAGATTTTGGGGTCATGAGTCAAATGACTCTTCAGTTTTGAAATCTACTGAGAACCCTGTCTCCCTCTCTTCATAAGACTTTTTGGAAATCATGTTTGTATAAACATGACTGTCTTCAGGAGCATGGCAGTAGAATTTTTTTTTGTTTTTTGTGTTACATGCCATGATGTGGCAGGTATGCATTGTGATAGGGGCCAACTTTTAGATTTATTACCAAAATGAAGGTTAGGTAAATCTTAGTACAAAGTGTAACAATAATGACAAAGCCACAGAATATAATTTTATTCAGTAATTAATCATATAACTTATTCGATCCACAGCATAATGGCCTTATCACTAATAGAAAATTTAGAAACATTATCCTCATTCCAGTAAAGAAGACTATCATCATCAAACTATGCAAAGCGGCCATAAGAGAAGCTCATTATATGATTTAACACTCCCCAATTCCGATCTTTTATTCCTATTTTTGCCATAAGTCCTGCCCCTCTCCTACCATCAGGACACAACTGGGTCATTTGTTGCTTGACCGATTAGTGCTGTAAGAAATAAAACTGTTCAAACTCACAGAAGGGACCATACAGGTGGCAGGACTGCCCATTCTCTAAGACTTAAAATTCCAATCACTGTACACCTTTCCCTTGATAACTCGCGCACATCAGGGTCCAAAAACATAGACTGCACTACAAGTGAGGACGCGAGTTCCAGAGGGACCTCAAACAAATAAGGAAGGGCATGCCATCCCCGCTAGACATCAAGAAAATCCGGGGGGAGGGGGGGGGGGTAACAGGGCTGTTTAATGGCTGAAACTCATTTTATAATTGCGTTGGGAATAATTGTCAATAAATAGCTTTTACTAATGAAGTTGTTGGCCTTTTTGTTTAAATTACCTTTATTTTCAAGATACCCAACCTCTAAAAGATCATTAACAACATTACTCCAAGCGATTTCAACAACCATCACGTGTACTTGAAACATTGTGTATTACATCACTGCTTTTTGTTGCTCTTGATCCACAACAAAACAAGATTCCTTTTTTCCAAAAAACAGGGACATTTATTTCATGAAACAACCTTCAGCATCGAAACTCTGTTTATTTTAATTGTTCTATTAGTAAAATATTGATGCCGTAATTTAATTGCAAGTAATACTGAAACTTCTTCTCATCCTTGTGGAAATCACTGAGCGCCAATTCAGGAATTTTAAGTTCACTACAAACTATGGAACTCACTTCTGCATAATGAACCATATCTGTGAAACAAAGCTTTTTATTCACCAAGCACTCATTTCACTTTGTTGCCTTGCTATCTTGATCGCATTTGTGAACGAGTAGGCTAATTTAAGGTAGTTTCATTATATTACTTACATAATAATATTTATAACAGTGTTCCATTTTTCAATTGAAATGAGTTGACCTGACACACAACTGTGACCACTAGCTCTAACACAAGTAGGATTTGCATGCCTTTTAACTTTTCTTTTATTCCACCCCCTTTATTTGATTTTATACGAAACACGTAATTAACATGATAATACAAAGCAGGTCTGCTTTTAATTGAGTGTAACAATACAACACAAATACTTCTGCAAGTCAGAGATCAAAACACGGTCAGCACTTAATTAGGTTCTCACAGAAATGCTTGCGGAGATTCCATTGAATATTGTGATTTATTGTGTACTGAGAATGTTGTTTGGAAAGAAAATGTAACAAAATATATGACTTCTTATAAAAAGCTGAGAATTTCATGATGTTGATTCATATTTCCAGGTACTAACCACCATTTTCGATGATAAAACAAGCGATATATCAAGGTTTCATGTACCAATTTTGATTGCGACTTTCTTCACATTCAACAAATAGGGGCCAATTTTGTTGATATTTTCTAGTTTAAAAAATGGGATCCATGCCTGACCCCACGTTATAAGAGTGTTCACGAGTTATTCCGGGCACTAGTTATCGGGGGGAGTGGTGTACCTTTATCATAGTCGCCCCTGCATATTGGTCTCATACTGAGTCCTTCCCCTGGGTCCTGTAGAGACACAGCTGGATTGTACTGTGTTGTGCTTTTTGAGAAATCCAAGTCATGCAGGATTCTAGGGTCGAAGCTTGGCTTTTTTTCAATTCCATTCTGTAAGGCAAGACAACAATCAACAACTTGAGCTTAAAATCCTGAGTAGGGCCAAAGGAATCATTCTTCAGAAAAAAATAATGAAGAAAAAAAAAAAACCCATATAGTTTTGAAGTACATATTTATTACACATGACAAAATCTGCCTCTAAATTGAGAACAGAACAGATTTTATTAAACTAATCATTGTGCCCATAATAAAGTACAACAATCATAATGCAAAATGACACTGATTAGTTAATGGTTTGTTAGGTGTGGGCATTGCCAACTAATTTGTTTTGGACCATTCCGTATCTAGTGGTTGGGGGCTGGGGATTTGTTCCATGGTATACAATAAAGACTGTGATTAGTAAAAGAAGAAGGAGTAAAAGCCAAATGATGAAAGTATGAGAGTATCACACAGTGAGGGAGGGAAATTTTGTGAGTGCATTCAAGTTATAAATATATATTTATTCAGAGACATTGCATAATTATACTAATACCTCAACTGTCCACCTCATGCTATCCATAACAAATTCAAGACATAGTTTCTCTTTGTCAACACATTACACTGTATATTACATTTAATTTCACCATATCTATTGTCTACATTTTGTTGCATATTATAACTCAATCATATCCACTTTATACACCTGAAGATTTCATTCATGGTCATCATTTCACTAAAATGAACTCTATAACTCTTTAGCTAATATGGCACACATGTGACACCTTGATGTCATTTAATACTTCTACAGTATGGCAGATATTTGTTCCTACTTACATATATACACTGTATAATGGAACACAGGTTTAAGTGCTTTGTAAACCTTAGCTAGAACTGGTACAGTAATAATATTTACATATTCAAAATTATCATCTTTTCACTGTTCCAGAAAACTTGTATAAAACATTTAATAATCAAACATGTATTTTCTGAATTATTATGAAACTATAACCTTTCCCAAAATCCACTTTGATATTATGTTTCACCTCCATTTAAATTTGCTCCTGCAAACATGGAACACAAAAAAAACTTTATTTGTACATTTTAAAAAAAAAAATGACATTATTGAAAAGAAGTTACATTAAAATTAAAAATACACATGTTAAATATAGTGAGCAAAATGTGAACAGATATAAGAAATAACAGGCAAATAAGCACAAGGTGGACAAGAAATTTTATGTACAAAGACTTCTTAATTCATACTCTATGGAGATTTGAACCTGAGTCTGCAGGTAACAGAACCCATCATTTTGCCTGTAAGCACCAACCCCTATACCATCTAGACCATTTCTGCTCTGTCTGGTGTATATTTGTAATTCTCTATAATAAACTCCATATATAGTGAAACCCAGCTATAACACGATGGTCAGGGTCCACAAAGTGCTATCATGCTATGTACTGAACTGTGCTATATCCAACCATGTCAGTTAACTGAAGAAAATATTGAAGATGTATCCTCTTAGGTATACAATATGGTGGTGGTGGACGGGTCGGGTGCAAAATTACGTACTTCGTTGATGCCGTTGCCAACTTCATGCATTTTAAACAAGAAATACTTAAAACAGTTATTACATATTTAATTTTTTGTTGTTGTTGCAGAGAACTGTTCATTGATACATACATATATGTGTACAAAAAAACTGACAACACGAGTGTACTCACCAGCTGATCTCATGGTATCCATAATAATAATTCCATCGAAAATATTCACAAAGAAACATAATTTATAGAAATTTTCTGCTACATTTCATTCAAAACTAAATATTTAAATTCTTGCTAATACACTAACATTAACTTAGGAAACACTGTATTTCCAAGACATTCATATTTACTGGACATGTCCAAAGGGTCTGATTTTTTTTTACTGACAATAAAATGCTTATATCCGACACTGGCAGTTACTAAAAAAAAAAAAAAGCTTGTATTTTGGCTTGAAAAATACTTGAACTGAAAATGCATACAATGTCGGTAAAATAGTTTATACAGAGCTAGTATTTTATGTATTTTACCCAGACCACCAATGTTAAATAAAATTTCTTGTATCTTGTATCTACGTCAGAGGTATTTACCTTGTAATGTACTTTTGATTAACACTGGAACAGTTGTGTATAATCGCCTGGACCAAGTATGAGAGTAAACCATTGAATTTCATGGGTAAAGAGTGATCTCCATAAAAACTGTTCAGTCAATCTCTAAAAGACCGAGGGAAAAAATAAATAAAATAAACCGAATATTAAATAAAATTTTATTTATAACTATGACTT
Source organism: Margaritifera margaritifera (assembly GCA_029931535.1). NCBI lineage: Eukaryota > Metazoa > Mollusca > Bivalvia > Unionida > Margaritiferidae > Margaritifera > Margaritifera margaritifera. Next base: position 1,038,681 of record JAQPZY010001486.1, on the reverse strand, counting down.
TGCACTACAGCAGAGGTGAAACAGGGAGTTGTATATTTGATTATAATAGCAAATCCCTCCACTCCTAGAATTTAAATGGTTCTGTTCCAGTCAATGGTCCACATCAGTTAAAGCTATGTACATGCATGTAACTTTACCATTACAGTGGGTTGTGTATATGAGTGATACGGAGCTTCTGTCAACAGGTGTGTATGATGGTTGATTGAGCCGGCATTCATGGTCTATTGTTTCCCTTAAATAGGTGGATAAATTAATTGCTTTATAAATTCGGGTGAGAAATGTTTAAGACCTCCGCATTGTTTGGTGCTTGGTTGAGTAAGCCAAATGACCGAGCAAACATTTGTTGGCTATTGTTTACCTAGTATTGAGCAACAATCGTTTGCAGGATGCATTGAAACCAAATGCAAAGAATACCTAATGGCTTTATTGTTGATGGTTCAAAAATAATCAGATTACAATTATCAGCTTGTTAAGGAGCTAATGTCTTTTCAAAAATAAGCAAGAATATTTTTTTTTCTGAAGAATACAACACATCTTGCCAAATTATTCAATCAAACTTTTGTTTATTTTGGCACTAAAACTTTGTAGTACTTAAAAAAATAGGTGAAATTATTGAAAAATTTCAGGAGCCACGTAACGATCGTGCTATATCTGAATTCATGCTATAACGAAGCGTGTGATAGTGGTGTTCCACTGTATGTTGATTTCTGTCATAGGATTCCGGAGTGACTGTGTACTTAGATGAGAATTAATTATTGGGTTGACATGTGGGTGTGTCTGCTACACACAAATGCCTATACCAGCAACTTTGTAGCATCATTTTTTGGTGATGTGTGCATGGTCAAGATTGCATAGGGGTTGGTGCTTACAGGCAAAGTGATGGGTGGCAGTTGACAGCGGACCTGGGTTCGAATCTCCATAGAGTATGAATTAAAAGTTCTCTAACCTGTATGATATTATTTATTCGTATATATATATATATATATATATATATATATATATATATATATATATATATATATATATATATATATATATATATATATATATAATTAGGTTTCTGGTTCTAGAGATCTATAAGACTTTGCATTTTCTAGGATTTAAATCCATTTCTCACACTTTGACCCTTTTGCAAGAATAGCAAGGTTTTGCTGAAGTTGTAACAGTCTCAGTTATTACCAACAGTGAGGTATCGGGATGTGTAATCTGCAAACAGTGTTACTGTTGAATCCATGTTTTCTGGTAGGTCATTGATGTATAGCAGAAACAGGATGGAGTCAAGAACAAAACCTTGTGATAGTCCTGATGTGACTGGTATTTCAGAAGAGGATTCCCCTTTGAGTATTACTGACTGACTGTGTCCTATCAGGACATCTTTAATCCAGTTTAGTATTTTATTTCTAATGCCACGTTGGTGTAATTTATACAGTCGTTTTAGGTGACTTGCTTTATCAAAAGTCTAGCAGTATGAGGTCGGATTGATGGCCCTGTGAAAGGTTTCCACACAATGATGAATAACTCTGACAACCTCCACCTTTTTTTTTTTTTTTATCTCTGACAAAGATCTAGGAGACAGTCAATTTATATTACAATCTAACTTTAACTTGCGTTTCTATAAGTACACGAATGAAAAGGTGATTCATTACTGCCAATGATTCGTTGCTACCGTATGCACAGTATTTTATATTACGCAAATGATACAGGTGATCGACTGATAGAGAAAAGTAAAGTATCATACTCTAGGTCATTTATAACAGAAGTATAAATGGAGCTTATCAAATTGCATCATCCACGTGTAAAAGTTTAAAAATTACTGTCGAATCTTTAAAAGAGTACTATAATATTATGGTAATAAAAGAAAAAGTTTACCTGTACAGAGCCCATAATAGCGTTCTAAAATTTCTTTGGTTAAATGTAGAGTTACTTAAAGTTCTAAGTCAACCAATGTACCCATTGACCGAAATCAGCCCACGTCACAAAAGACCGTGAAAAAAATTGAGCAACTTTAGGATCAATAGCTAGGAGGAAGTGTTCACGGATGCAGTTGCTCGACATACGGCATGTATCGGAATTGTCCCTACCTTGTGTATTGACATGCCCGGAAGTAGTCGCGAAGAAAATAGTCTTCTTAAATAGGTGGAATTTTGACACTTTTTGTGATACAGCCTAATTATAATCAAATAAAAATTTACTAAATAATAATAATAATACATAATTTTAGGCATTCATCACAAAGAAAAAGATTTTAGATTTTACATATTTACAAGTATGGCGGCGCCCATATTGACATATGTTGCAGCTGCTTTACCTTTTCGAGCAAAGTACGCACTGTACACATCATGTAAACTTAAAACATGTATTGAGATTTGTTCCAAGTGTAAAAATCAGTTGCTTCTTACTTTCTTTAGACATTTTTCATGGTCAGAGAATAATGCTGTTTTGCATTTTCCTCAAAACTCGCTCGTCCGGAAGGTAAAGGGAGGCAACTGGTCAACAACGTTTCTATCAGCAAGAGGCTTCCATTGTAAAACAATAGAGCAGATCGATAACAAATTAAGGTTGCATGTAAGGACGGGCAACAGGAGAAACACTTTTTGTCAGAGTCATAAAATATCTGTATGCTGTTATCATGGTGTTCAACCAGATTCAGATAAAAGTGACAAAGTTGATCAGAAAGTAAGCAAGACCTCAAGCCAAGAAAAGGACACCTGTACAGATTTTGTAAGTTTTAATAGCTGTATAAGAAAAAAGAGAAAAAAAAAAAAAAAATTAATTTTTTTTTACCAAGAAGTAATATGACAATGAACACCACAAACATTCAATTTGTAAAAATAATAATCGGTGGGGGAAAGTCTTCGTTTTTTTACGACATCCTCAAATTTAAAGACATCTTAATTTTTGAAGATGGCTTTCACTTTCATGAGAAAGTGCAAGACAGAGGTTGAGAACTTTTGTATACTACAGATGTTAACCAGTAAAAACAACCAATTGCAAAAATGTGCAAAAATTGGCCACATAATAACTTCATCTAAACAAATCCATGACAGTGGCTTTTGAAATTAAAATATCTGTTTATTTTAAAGAATATTTAAAAATATTTATCGTTAGAAACATAGATCAGACATGTCCAACTTTAAAAATATTAAGTGATATGAATTTGTTTTGAAAATAAATATTTTACAACTGATAGTCTTGTGTAACAATGTTTGAAGACAGTTTAGAGACTATGGACACAGGAGAACCCCCTGATATTGCACCAGGGAAAGCTTCCAGAAGTTCTGTACTTCCACCACTTTCATAAATTTGTCTGACACCATAATGCAATGGAATTGCTGAGGTTTAAAGGCAAATATTGATGAAATTGGTCTTCTACTTAAAGAACATGTTTTAATAGCTGTCTGCCTGCAGGAGACTTTTTTAAAAGAAAAACAATGGAGTTAATCTTAAAAATTTCACATCATACAGCAACTTTTGATGAAATACTGATCAAGTTGCTGGAAGAGTATCCATTATCATAAATAATAAAACTCCTTACAGCCAAATTAATCTCAATACTGCTTTACAGGCTGTAGCTGTTCATTTGTCCCAACATAAAACTCACTTACTTTGTTCAATATATCTCCCTCCAAGTACTCCAGTCAATCAATCTGATCTTGACCATCTTATTGAACAGTTACCAACACTTTTTTTGCAATTTATTTTTACATATTTGAAACTTGACCATTAGTTGGACCCTATAGCCACTATTGTGCTGAGTTGCCATAAAACACTACTACATACATACATAGATACATACATGCATCGTCTTTCTAATACCACCCCAAAATGATTTTTTTTGTTATCACTAACAACAGCCAGATCCTGGCTGCATTAATGATAATATCATTCAAACTGAGTCTGCCAGCTTCCAAACATTTGTTGATAATGTGATAGCCTCCAAAAGGTAGCTGCAGCCACTGCTAGGTATATAAAACCACACACATAGAAGACATGGCTACCACTGCTAGGTATATAAAACCACACACATAGAAGACATGGCTACCACTGCTAGGTATATAAAACCACACACATACAAGACATGGCTACCACTGCTAGGTATATAAAACCACACACATACAAGACATGGCTACCACTGGTAGGTAAAACTTAACCACACACATACAAGACATGGCTACCACTGCTAGGTATATAAAACCACACACATACAAGACATGGCTACCACTGCTAGGTATATAAAGCCACACACGTAGAAGACATGGCTACCACTGCTAGGTATATAAAGCCACACACGTAGAAGACATGGCTACCACTGCTAGGTATATAAAGCCACACACGTAGAAGACATGGCTACCACTGCTAGGTATATAAAGCCACACACGTAGAAGACATGGCTACCACTGCTAGGTATATAAAACCACACACATACAAGACATGGCTACCACTCGTACATGGCCGAAAGACCGCACACGAGTATAATCCAATTTAAGTAAGTAAGTAAGACATGGCTATCTATTGAGCCAATGCATCAACCAGAACTTTTTCCTCGGATGAGTTACAAGGAAAACGAAACTTGTCAGGAACCAGGGGTGACTACACCATCCCAGCAGATGGGCAGCAATGCCTCCACTTTCCTTCAGCAGCCAATTCTTCCAGTTTCAATACTCAGCAGTTAAAAAGAATAAAAGAACAGATCAAACTGATTTATCTGGGATTTCTGTAAATTCCTTTAAGCCAGTAGAGTTTGAGTCACATAGAGAGGCTCTTAAGTTTGGATTTACCCCTATTGGTGATGTACTCTTAAATCTTTGTGTAGGTCTTTTTAAAACCTCAAATCTGTAACAGCAACGATGGAAATGCCATCTGCTGGCAGAACTGAGTCACAACTGGCCTGCCAGCACCCAATATCAGACTTGGTGGAACCAGATTCTGAAGTTGTATATACATGTATGTACTTGTGCCAAAATTAAGAAGTCTTTGTGCTGGAAACAATGATTTGCTGGCATGCTAAGGCTACTTAATCTTTGTACAAGTTCAGATATCTCATAGATAAAGAAACCTGTATGAAACAGTGTTTTACAAGATGATGGCAATCATAACATCTAGTTAGGGACCAACCATTTAATTGGGGTGGGTGGGGGTGGGGGGATATTTTTTCTGTTCTTACTGCATACCTGCACACTATATCGTACACTATTACCCTATCAAGCTAAGCTTACAATAATCTTGAAATTGCCATTAAAACACATGACAAGATCTAAACAAAACCCATACATTGTGATTAATTTTTGAACCTGTATGTTCAAACAGCAATTATTAATGTAGAAGGTGACTTCAGGAAATTCAAGCCTGGTAGTGACACTGATGTTATCTCTAATTTCAATATCAATGGTGGCACGCTTACTGAGTACTACATATTTAAATTGGTAACAACTTGGAAATAATACAATGTTTCAACTTTTGGCTGCTGATATTCAAAGACTTCACTGGAATTTGTTTCCTTAAATAAGTGACAGCATATTGGTGCTGTCATGTCAGGTTAGTAAACATAGTTTGATGACATTTAGAGTATTTAACTAGCAAAATTAGACTTTTTCTGTGTGCTTTTATCATCAAAAATTATAATCCTAATATTCTTTTGTTAAAATTTATATTCTATACATTGATACTCAATAAAGTCCCAGAGAAATGCAATTGTTTTGTTGAATTTATTCTATTTACCATACCTTGGCAATGAATATGTACAGTACATGAAGTTAGGTCACAGCAACCTAATTTTGCATTTATAGTGCATAATAATGAAAGTTCTTCTTACTAAGATTTTGAAAATGAAAGTCCAGAGCCATCTAGCTTCCAAAAGTGGAAGGCCATTATAGAGAAAAATGAACTCAATTTTGAAAACCTGAGAGTCCATAAGAAACTGGAGATCCCTGAAGCTGTGACTTTCTCAAAGATCTACAGAGGTGAGACAAAATTGTTCAAATGATATGACAAAACCCTTTTGACTTCCACACATTTCCATATTATAATTTAGGGTTTGAAATACAGATTTGCTACCTGATTGATGGTTTTTATACTTGGTGAAAATTCCAATGGAAAAGTTCTGATGCCAAGAATTCTGAAAGGAAAGAACCCCCCATGATTCTTTTGCTTCTTTGTAAGCTATTTTGCTACCAAATTAAAATGTTGTAGCAAAATAATGTTACTACCTGCTCCTCCATTTTTAATTCTAATCCTGTTAATTTTGGTTAGTTACAAGTACAACAAATAACACTGGTCTACAATTTTTTAGAAGTTGTCTGCTTCAGAGATAAAATGTGCTATTTATTAGGGATTTTGATGTGCTGATTTCAAATATGACTATTAAAACAACTGATTGGATACTGTTTCCAAGATATTTAACTTTTTACATTTTACGTCTATGTATATTGTGTACATAGTAGATTTTTAATCATAAATTGTAAACCTAGGTCTTTTCATGTGTTTATGGTTGATTTACATGATAATATTTCCCCTGTCCTGTTTATGTAACACTTTAAAAAACAGCAAAAGGGTTATATAAATAAAAAATATATTGAAAGAAAAGTCAGAAACTATTACCGGCTATGTATATATAAGTACATAGTTTAGTCCTTATTCAGTGTCTACTCGGTGCTTCTTGGCTTGTCTCTTGTATTCATTAAATGGAGCATCTCTTGTCACTGTCCAGCAATAGTCTGCAAGCATTGATGGGCTCCATTTGCCCTGATAGCGTTTCTCCATTGTTGCAAAATCCTGGTGAAATCGCTTGCCGTGCTCGTCGCTCACTGCTCCACAGTTTGTGGAAAAAAATCTAGATGAGAGTGCAAAAAATGTATCTTTAGTGACATGTTGCAACCCCCAAGGCTTTTGTATGCCTTGAGGAGGTTTTCCACCAACTCCCTGTAGTTGTCTGCCTTGTTGTTTCCGAGAAAATTTGTTGCCACTAACTGGAAGGCTTTCCATGCCGTCTTTTCCTTGCCACGCAGTGCATGGTGAAATGCATCATCTCGAAGAAGTTCACGAATCTGATGACCAACAAAGACACCTTCCTTTATCTTAGCTTCACTTAACCATGGAAATTTTCCATGGTAGTACTTGAAAGCTGCTTGTGTTTTGTCCATGGCCTTGACAAAGTTCTTCATCAGACCCAGCTTGATGTGCAAGGGTGGTAACATAATCTTCCTTGATTCAACAAGTGGTAGATGCTGAATACTTTTCATCCCAGGCTCCAATGACTGTCGGAGTGGCCAATCTCAATGTAGTGGGAATCTCTTGCACGACTATCCCATTCGCAGAGAAAACAGCAGTACTTTGTGCATCCAGTCTGCAGACCAAGCAAGAGAGCAAGAACCTTGAAATCGCCACAAAGCTGTCCCTGATGTTGGTTATAATTTATGCACCTCAAAAGTTGTTTCATGTTTTCATAGGTTTCCTTCATATGGACTGCATGACCAACTGGAATTGATGGCAAAACACTGCCATTATGCAGCAAAACAGCTTTAAGACTCGTCTTCGATGAATCAATGAACAGTCTCCACTCATCTGGATCATGAACGTTGTTGAGGGCTGCCATCACACCATCGATGTTGTTGCAGGCTACAAGATGACCTTCCATGAAGAAGAATGGGACAATATTCTTTTGACGATCACGGAACATGGAAACCCTAACATCACCTGCCAGGAGATTCCACTGCTGTAGTCTGGAGCCCAACAGCTCTGCCTTACTCTTGGGTAGTTCCAAATCCCTGACAAGGTCATTCAGTTCACCTTGTGTTATGAGGTGTGGTTCAGATGGGAGAAAATATGGGTCATGTGACATTGATGGTTCAGGACTAGAAGTTTCATCCTCTTCCTCTTCCTCGTCTGACTCAAGTGAGAATGATTCTGGTGCATCAGGAACCGGCAGTCCTTCTCCGTGGGGTACTGGGCGTATAGCTGATGGAATGTTTGGATAATGCACAGTCCACTTTTTCTTCTTTGACACACCTTTCCCAACTAGATTAACCATGCAGAAGTAACAATTGCTGATATGATCTGTTGGCTTTCTCCAAATCATCAACACTGCAAAAGGCATAGATATCCTTTTCCTGTTCAACCATTGGCGAAGATTTGTTGCACAAGTGTTGCAGCATATGTGGGGGGCCCACATCTTGTCCTGATCTCCAATTTTGCAGCCAAAATAAAGGTGATGGGCTTTCTTAACCATAGTGGTTATACTGCGCTTTTGTGATGCAAAAGTCACTTCACCACAAACATAGCAGAAGTTATCTGCATTGTTCACACAAGTACGAGGCATCTCTGCTCACTTTGGCTAGACAGAAATGTGTCCCTTTGCAAAATCCAACACTGACAAATAAGAGAGCATGACACTGTATGATTTGTAGAGCTGATATAGGGCAATTTCTTCAGCAGCGTGATGTAAGCTTAGTTATGATTCCATTATCCATGACTTATAGGAATAACATGATGCAATTCATATCATGTATGATGCAATACCAGCTTCAGATTGCATCATTCCTTGTTTTGCTTAAAAAGCAGGTACTGTCCAAACCCAGTCATAGATTTATACATAGATCCAGTCAAAGATGTATTTTAGTCATTTCTGGTTTAAATTGAGATCCCTTCCCTTTATAACTCACTTATCGTCCGCCATTCCCAAGTCAAGGGTCGTATATATTGACCCAGTATCATATCTTTAAAACTAGAGCCAATCAACAATTTTAAGCATCATTTTCATTCTCAGTGACCCAGAATTAGTAAAGTTTGACAACATTTATTGCGGAAGCATTTTGGCTGTAGACCAGTGTTATTAATATTGGTAAAATTATTACTGGTACTTGTAAACACAAATTTTTTTTATAAAGAGAGTTGCAGGTAATTGGACTTATTTGTATTTGTTTACCAGTATTGAAAAAATTATTTTTGAACTGAATTTAGTTTTCTAAATGACTTTCCCAATATGTCATAAGGTTAAAGTAACCATCCAAATTATCTATATCATTTGAAAGTATGATATCTGGAAAGGTCACATCTGGTGCCAAGTAGTGACATGTATTTACAATGCTTCTGCCACTCTGTGGTCCTAATTAAAAATGCTTGTGCCATAGAGAGGTTAATAATTTGAATACTCGTTCTGGATGAAACTTTGTGGCAGATTTGTACTAGGAGTTTTGGAAGAACTGTATTGATTTTGGGGTCAAAAGGTCAAAGGTTAAGGTGACAGGATGACAAATGGCTTCTGCACTTTAGGTCTCGGCCATGTATGTTCACCAACATTTGTGGATGGCAAACACTTTCGGTAAGAAAGAAACATTGAATTTGGGAGCAAAATGTCATGGTCAAGATCACTGTGACTAAAAGAAAAAGAATTGTTTTTGCATAATAACTTTAGTTCTAGAACATATACCTTGACCAGTGTTTGTGGTTAGCTTGCACTTAAGCTAAGTAAGAGGCCTATTGATTTTGTTGTCCAAAGGTCAATGTTCAAGGTCATTGTGACTTAGTAATGAGTTTTGCATGATAACTTTTGTGCTAGAGTAAGGTCCTTGACCAACCTTTGTGGATGGCTTCCACTTCACATAAGGAAGAAGCCTGTTGATTTTGCGATAAAATGGTTCAAGTTCAAGGTCACTGTGACTGAAAGAAGATAAATGGTTTCCACACAGTAACATTAGCTCTATATGACAGACTTGGATCAAACTTTGTTGATGGTTAGTACTTTTGGTATGAAAGAAATCTTTAGATTTGGGGGTGCAACGGTCAAAGGTGTATACCATGGTAAGTCTAATAAGAAAATAATGGTTTCTGAACAGTAAGCTTACTTAAAGACTTCGTGCCTTGACTAAGGATCATTGAGATCCATTGGACAGTAATTTCCATAGTCAACCATGCTATACAAGTACCTACTTAGAGGACTTTTAATGTACCGTTAACTGTACTCTTAAATATTGTATACCTTTTTTTAACTTTTAGGACTTGGACTTTTTTATGACACTAATCTTGTTAGCAAGATTAGGAAAAAAACACTTTAGATAGTCAAATTAAATTTGATAGGCATGTTTTTACAAATATGTAGATGACCTGATTAGATTTTTTGGGCCCTCTTTCAGTTTTTTTCCACATTTGTCATCTTTTTTTAACTTAGACGTTTTTTTACACATTTGTCATCTTTTTTTAACTTAGATGCTTTTTTACACATTTGTCATCTTTTTTTAACTTAGACGCTTTTTTACACATTTGTCATCTTTTTTTAACTTAGATGCTTTTTGACGAAGACTTTATTAGCATGATTAAGTAAAAAAAACACTTCAGGTAGACAACTGAAATTTGGTATGCATGTTTGTATGCATACAGTATGTAGATGAGCTGGTTAGATTTTCATGCAGTTTTAGCAGTATTTCACATTGTTCTAAAGTTTTGGAATGTTTTGGTATATTTGCACTGGGGGCATACACATGTCTGAAGTGGGAACTTACATATTTTACAAACAATAATTACACTGACTGTTTTCCTCTTATTGTTTTCTCTTTCTTTCAAGTCTTCCCAGAAAGACGAGGGTCAACCATCACTCTTCCGTAAAGAAGAAGTTCGCACTATTCCCAACTTGCTGACAACATTGCGGATAGCTGTGACACCTGTAATTGGTTACCTTATAATAAATGGAACCTTTGAGTGGGCCCTGGGGATCTTCGTACTGGCTGGGATAAGTGACCTGGTAAATACAAAGCATATTGGCCATATGATACTCATACTGGTCGAAATGTCCAGTGAAAATGCTTTTGAAGGTGCATGATTCAATCTTGCAAACATGAAAGAATGTTTTTTTTTCTGCTGTTGGATAGATATTTAGCCTGGTGATATTGTTATACAGTCCATTCATCTGTTAGTATCTACATAACTGTGTAATGTTCCAAGATTCCTCCTACACTTTTTAAATTTGAAGCATCAAACCTAGGTCAGAGTTAGTACCATGGGTATTCATTGTGCCAATATTGTTAGCTCACCTCTACAAAGTTGAGGAAAGCTATTGTACTAGCCCATTGTTGGCATTTGGGTATGCACAGATAAAAACATATACATATGTACAGCTGCACTGAATCTCTATTATTCTTTCTTGTTAGATCCTAGGCAACAGTTTGGGGTGGGTTTCATAGCACCTACTACCTGGGGAGGAGGCTACCTTTGCACATACATGTATATTAGTTGTACATTCTTTGTTAAGTTTTATAAGGTGGAGTGTATTGTTATGATATCCATCCAGTCGTTTCTCTTGTCTGTTATTAATTTCATTTCCATTTATAGCTTTAGTTGCCCACCATCTACAGTAACTAGACTTTGTGGAAAGAACCCTATCAATTTTGGGCTCAAAAACTCAAAAGTCTAGGTCAATGTGACTGAAAGAAGAAATGGTTTCCGTACAATAACTTGAGTTTTTCATCACCTATGTTTACTAAACTTTGTGGATGACTTGCATGTCAGATAAGGAAGAACCTGTTGATTTTATCGTCAAAAGGTCAGAGTTCAAGGTTTTAGTGAGACTGAAAGAATACAAATGTTTTCTCCACAATAAAAATAGCCAGACTTTGTGGATCACTTGCACTTGGCATAAGGAAGAAGTCTGTTAATTTAGGTGTCAAAAGGTTGAAGATCAAGGTCACTGTTACTGAAAGAAGAATAGTGGTTTAGACACAATAACATTAGTTCTACATCACAGGCCTGGACCAAATTTTGTGGATGGCTTGCATCTAGGATAAGGAAGAAGAAGCCTATTGAATTTAGGGCCAAATGTCAAAGGTCAAGGTCACTGTGACTGAAAAAAATAAAAATGGTTTCTGCACATAAATTTCAGTTGTCTACATAGAGGACTATTAAACACAGGGCAGGCATATAATGTGATGTTCACAGTAGTGTTGTTGCATTTAGCACAATTTTTTTTTGCACACTGTGTAAATAATGTTATACATGGAACAGCTATCTTGATGATTACTACAACCTAATCTCAAAAGTAGGTCAATGATCTGTATTTTATGTTTCACTAACTTTGTTAAAATTTGTGTTGTAAGTTTATTCTCAAGCTCTGTTCATGCTAGAATCATCATACTAGATGATTGTATGCATCCCTGTTAGTAACACACCCTTACAACAAAAGAAGATCACAGCGTGTTAGCTCATGACCAAATAGGTTTTTGGCACCCTCTATACATACTATTATACCTAGAATAATGAAACATGGTGAGTTGATGCATCTGCATGACAAAAGTAGGTCACTGTTACCCATATTTCATGCTTTACTGACATGTCAAGCACGGTTCATGCCAGAATAATCAAATTAGATGATTGTATGCATCTCTGTTAGTAACACACCCATGCAACAAATGATGGTCACTGTGACCTATATTTCACATTTTACTGGCTCATGTAAAACCCATGCAACAAATGATGGTCACTGTGACCTATATTTCACATTTTACTACTTAAGTAAAGTTTTTTCATTTAGCTCATGACCACAATGGTTTTTACATTATGTATAATACTGTTATATCTTGAATCATGAAACTTGGTAGGGATTCATTTTGATGAGTACTATACCCTCATCTTAAAAGTAGGTCACCATAACCAATATTTCATGTCTCGCTTATTTTGGTTTCATTGTGTGTTTTTACTGTTTATGTTTGAATCATTAAACTAGATGATTGTATACATCTCTATTAGCTCCACACCAATACAAAAAAGTCACTGTGAGTTGCATTTCACATTTTATATGTCTTAGGTTTTACATTGAGCTCATGAGCACATAGTTTTTTTGCATGCTACACACATACTATCCTATTTTGAATCATGAAACTTGGTGAGTGGATGCATCTTGCTGAGCACTACTTCTTCATTTTAAGTACTAGGTCATTATATCCCATATTTTATGCTTCACTGACATTTGTGTTTGATGTATATTTCACATGCACTGTTCATGCTAGAATCATTAAATTGATGATGATATGCATCTCTGTTACTACCAATCCCTGACAACAAAAGAAGCTCATTGTGACCTATATTTCATCTTTTACTGCCTTTGGTTAAGTTTTTGTGTTTACCTCGTGATCACAAGTTTTTGGCATGCTAGAATGCTGTATGAGTTCAGTTCTACCTAGAATAATGAAACTTGGTGAGTAGATGCATCTTCATAAGTTTATTGACTTTGTTGGCATTTTGTGTTTAAGTTAATTTATTGGGAGCTGTTTATGTTCCAATCCTGAAACTTGATAATTGGATACAACGCTGTTAGTACATGTACTACATACATACAGTCAGAGATGGTCACTGTGACCTCCATTTTATGCTTTACTAACATGCCGCATGCTTTTTCATGGGAAGCCTCGTCTGTAGTGGCTAATCAATGTAATCACTGATGATTGAACTATTCATTTACAACTGGCTGTCTCTCAACAGTAAAATCAGGCTTCAAGGGGTGGACAATAATTACAGCTTCTTAAGCAGATTTTTAAAACAATGATTTACAAATATATAAATAATACAAAAACGACATTAGTCTGGTTTTTATCAATTCATTATAGTACATCTACTTTGATATCACAGAAAAGAATGTTCTATTTTATTGTGTTGTCTTTTATTCCCTGTCACAGAATGATAGGTACTAGGTAGTTGGGGAGGTTGGTAGGTAGGTAAAACATTTGGTAAATTTGGTAGGTAGGTAAAACATTTGGTTATTTGGTAAAACAGTATGTCAGCACAGTACTTACTATATAGTGCTGGGTTTTAAATTTTAACAAGATTGAAAGTTCAAATGTAAAAAGAAAAAAAATGCAAAAGAATCTTTATTAGCGAAGGGGCTAAAATTTCATTTTAATAATAATAATAATAATAATAATAATAATAATAATAATAATAATAATAATAATAATGTCTTTAATTAAAGAGGATAGCTTAGCTAGTTTAGTGCAAGTAATCTCCCTTGAAGCACTCTACTATAATAAAAAACACTATACAAAGTTTTATCAATCATTCATTAAATTCAAAGTATCTTGATGAAAGTTCTCTCTCTCTCTCTCTCAAAAAAAAAAAAAAAAAAAAAGTTTTTACAAATAAACACACCTACATAGACATTATGAAAGAGGAGGGTTTAACTGCATATTTAAATTATTGTTTCATCCCTTTAATAACTGTGTTTTGAAATGACTTTAAGGAAACTCTTAAGTACACATAGCAGTTGATGATCACTTCTGCTTAGATACACCATCAGGCTATTCTGCAAAAATGTGGCATGTAGTCAAGTTTATGTCAGTGTTAAACTTTGTCATAAAATATTATTCTGTACAAAAGCAAAGAAAGTGTCATACACTGAGTTTCACTGACTTTACATTTTATACATACTACCGGTACATTACATTTTATACATATTTTATGAATATGTTAAAATATATGACACAAACAAATAAATAATAAATTCCTAACAGTAAAACTCAGAACTGGATCTATAATTTTAAAAAAGATCACTTTAGTCTGAACTTACTTTCTTCATGATAATTAATGTTTACAATGGCAACTGGAGACTACTGTCTGTCTATCTATCTATCTATCTATCTATCTATCTATCTATCTATCTATCTATCTATCTATCTCTCTATCTCTCTCTATCTCTCTATCTATCTATCTATCTCTCTATCTATCTCTCTATCTCTCTCTCTATCTATCTCTCTATCTATCTATCTATCTATCTCTCTATCTCTCTATCTATCTCTCTATCTATCTATCTATCTATCTATCTATCTCTCTATCTATCTATCTATCTATCTATCTATCTATCTCTCTATCTCTCTCTCTCTATCTATCTATCTATCTATCTATCTATCTATCTATCTATCTATCTATCTATCTATCTATCTATCTATCTATCTATCTATCTATCTATCTATCTATCTAGAATATAGGAAATAAGGACAGGTAGAAGAGTAATAATAGGAAAGGTAGAAATAAGAAAAAGAGTGCCAATCTATGTTTTCATCCCCTCATACTTAGACCAATCTGGCTACCATGGCAGCAAAGAAAAAAATGAACCTCAACCGTCACAGCCCTGAGAATCACTAGGTCTTACTTGTAGCTGACGATTGCATTAGAAAGTGATGGTGGAAAGTTCCTGCTTGTGAGATATCAAATCAGGAGCTTCTGAAACTGTTGCTGGTAATTTGTTTCATGTCCCTATGGTGCATGGATAGAAGCTGAACATAAATGAGTTTGTTGCTGCTGACTTCTGTATGAACTTCTTGGTGTGATGTGCCTTGGTTCGGTTAGGTGCTAGGGTCAGATATTTGTCTGCGGGTATGTCCACAAGGTTGTTCACTATCTTGAATAACAATGTCCACTGGACCTTGGTTTGCCTGGACTCAAGCAATTCCCACTGGAAATGATCCAGCATGACACTGCTGCTGCTAGTATTTCTATATCTGTTTGTGGTGTATCTAGTAGCCATCCTCTGAACCATCTCGATCTTGTTTATCAGGTCTTTGTTATGTGGGTTCCACACAGTTGAGCAGTACTCATGGCCAGGTCGCATAAGCGAGAAATATGCTGACCTTTTGACTTCCTCGATGCTGATTTGGAGGTTGTGGCGCAGGAAACCAAAGGTGCTGTTCCCTTTTTTCACCATCTTGTCTATGTGGTGTTTCCAAGAGAGGTCTTTAGAGAATTCCACCCAAGATACTTTGTAACATACTCATTGGCTAGCTTGCGTCCTTTATGAGTGTATTTTGACATGATCAGAGATTTCCTGTAAACTTAGGATGCTGCATTTTTCTGGGTGGAAGGACATACCCCATGTTCTTTCCCAGAGAGTCAGTCAGTTCAGGTTTTCTTGTAGGATCTTGATGTCCTTAAGGGCATTGATTTCATGGTTGACTATACAATTGTATGCAGTTAACTTTGTGTTGGATTTGACTCTTGATAGTAGATCATTGATGAACACCAGGAAGAGCATGGGACCCGAAACACTCACTTGAGGTACACTGCTGACAACTGATGATGGGTCTGATGTTGCTTCATCTACCATAACCCTCTGGTATCTGTCTGTCAGAAAATCTCAGATCCATTTCAGAGCATTACCCCTGATGCCATAGTGGTCCAACTTACAAAGGAGTCTTGCCTGGGGGACATGATCGAAAGCCTTTACTAAAGCCAAGAACCGCAAGGTCATCCACACGGGTTAAGAGTTGTGTTTCACAGCTTCGTCTTCCGTCTGTTGTTTGTCTTGTTTCCAGATATGGTCCTGGATGGTATGAATTTGTCCATTAACTATTGGTCTTCTTCTCAAAAGGTTTCTATGTGTTGTTTGCAGAAAGGTTTTTTGTTTCGAGTATGAATGACAATTGCGAGGTTTTCAGTTCTTCACATATCTGGCCATAGTCTGCCTTCCTGTATTGGAAAACTTTTCAAGGTGTTTTCTTCACTTTCATTGGTCATTGACTCTTTGTAAACTGCTTCATGATCAGCAATTCCTGGTATGACATTGCATTTGTTGATTAATGTTTTGTTGTTTGTGAAGAACATGGTGAGCTATGTAATTGTTCATTACATTCCGGCTTTTGTTTTGCTCTCACCTTTGGAGTGGGTCTGCAGGGGTTGGAACTTGATAGGGTCATATTCATATTGAAAACTACATGTATTTTTATCTCACCCTTGGAGTGGGTCTGCAGGGCTTCGAACTTGATAGAGTCATATTCATATTGAAAACTACATGTATTTTTATCTCACCCTTGGAGTGGGTTTGCAGGGGTTGGAACTTGATAGGGTCATATTTATATTGAAAACTACATGTATTTTTATCTCACCCTTGGAGTGGGTCTACATGGGTTGGAACTTGATAGAGTCATATTAATATTGAAAACTACATGTATTTTTAATCTCCACCTTATACAGGATGCCTAGAAACACCAAATGGGAGTAAACTGCCCACAAATTCCATCTTGTATGCCCATATTTAGGGATTCTCACTTTTCTTCCACAACAAGGGGATTACAAATTAAGTCATTGTATCCCTTATTAGAAAAGTTAGTGGGAACACTGCTTACTATCATATACTCTGATATACACATATCAGATTGTGATATACACTACCTATTATCATATACTGTGATCAGAGGTGCTGAGATTATATCATATGCTGTTGGACATCTGATTTTGTTTGGCTGGGGGGGGGGGGGGAGGGGGCCTAGCATGATTATATTATGGTTTCAGCTAGCTGTTTATTCATATACAGTTATTTCAGTCCATAATAAAACTCAAACATTACTGAAATACATCTGTGAACAACTATGTAATTGCATTATCGCTTATATTTCGACTCTAAAAGCTGCAAGTTGAGATCACTGTATCTGTGCGAACCATTTTCTCTTTAGAATGTTGAACTTTTCACACATGATACTAAAAGTGGTTTAGAATTAGTGCAATTGAGGTGGAAAAGGCAATTGTAGTAATATGTTATTAGAAAAAAAATGTGCTGATCAAAATTAGATTTTGTAATATTTCAAAGGCATCTTTTTCTGTTTATTGGCTTTTTTTTGCAACAATTATTTAAACCTTCATTGGGTCTCATCATTTGGTGATAGAAGATTATAAGCAAAACCCATGGAAGACTTTATGCCTTCTCTCTTTCAATATCAAATCATTTCCCATAAATAAAAGTAAAATTCATTAAGCTGAATGA
This sequence comes from Margaritifera margaritifera, assembly GCA_029931535.1. NCBI lineage: Eukaryota > Metazoa > Mollusca > Bivalvia > Unionida > Margaritiferidae > Margaritifera > Margaritifera margaritifera. The sequence continues at coordinate 1,020,953 of JAQPZY010001486.1, read as the reverse complement.
ACTTATTCAGGAATTGGTACTTTTGATCGGAAGATTGTCCTTTGCAGTTAACTAGCATTGTCATAACTTCATCTGCCAAATCGGACACTTTGTCAGACATAGTACTGTATCAAGAGTGCTGTGTTTTTACAGCATTTTGAGTTTTTGAGGAATGTATATGTTTATTACATCCTGCAAGGTTGACAAGGGCTGACTTTCGCAAATTTGAAATACCAGGACTGACATAATTGTTCTTCTGCTTTTGCTTTTGACATATTTCACAAAACAACTTAATGTTTTGTTGTATCTCAGCGATGAAGACTGGTCCAACCATTTGCTGTTAAAACTTCTTGACATTTTCAGATTAATATTTTCATCTTGATAATCTCTCTTTCTCTAATACTTGTTGTGTATAGGTAAGATCTATGATAACTCAAGTGAAATAATAGTGATATGTCTTTACCAATATCTTGTTAAATGTTAAGTACTTAAATCAGTGGGGATATATGCTAACAAACTTATTTGATTGGCTGTTGTTAATATGAACAACCAATGAACTCAACTTGGATAGGTGCTTTGTTTGCTTGATTGATTTTAACTTTCCTATTTTTCCCTGCGTCACACTTTTATTTGAAACAAAGCCCCAGTGCTATTTTATTATTAAAGCAATGCAGACAGAGTAAAGTGGAAATTCTGTTTGATGCTTGATAGTGTGCATAGCAATATAGATGGGATCAATTGGGTGCAGCAATGTATACTTAATCTGCTTTCTTGGTGGAAGGGCCAAGCCAAGATTAGGAAGCAATTATGACCGACACTAGATGCAGTTTGACACTCGTCATACAAAGATTTGCCATCCCATGCTTGCTTTGTCAGATAAGGTGTTTGAAATTATTTGATTCAGCATTTTTTAAGTTAAGTATAAGAAAAAGAATAAGATTTATGTTCATAACTGAATGTCAGACAGGAGTATTTTGCAGTTGGTCAAATATCGATACCATCAGATATGTTCTGCATATACAAGGGTTTCCTGAAGCCTGACTGTGACATAAACTGCATATTATCACATACTGTGATATACACTGCTTATAATCATATGCTGTGATATACACTGCTTATAATCATATACTGAGATAATACAATGCTTATTATCTTATACTGTGAAATCCCCTACTTATAATCATATATGCTATGAATTGATTCATTGTTGTGGGGTACCAATTTTGTGGGTTTTGTAGTTGTTACAAGGAAAGAATTTAAAAAAATAAAATGAATAATGACTGATCTGTGCAGACAATAGGACCACTTTTTCTGTCACAGTGATATCCATTAATTGATGTACTGTCAATAATACCATTTTTTCCTATCAAAGTGATATCCACCTTCTTAGGTACTGTCAAGAGGACTACTATTCCTATCATAGTGATATCCACCAATTTAAGTACTTGTACTGTCAATAGGACCACTTTTCTCTATCACAGTGATATCCACCAATTTAAGTACTGTGAATAGGACTACTTTTCCCTCTCACAGTGATGTCCACAAATTTTAGTACTGTCAGTAGGACTACTTTACCTACAGTATCACAGTGATATCCACAAATTTAAGTACTGTCAGTAGGACCACTTTTCCCTCTCACAATGACATCCACCAATTTAAGTACTGTCAATACAACCACTTTTCCCTCTCACAGTGATATCCACCAATTTAAGTACTGTCAATTCATTTATTTTTGTGGATATAATTTTTAGCTCTACTGGTCATAGACCAGAAGAGTTTATGCGATGGTTTTTCATCTGTCATCCATCCATTAGCACAAGTTCGTTATCATTACACCTCCTAAACTACTTGGAAGATTGCCATGAAACTTTACACACACATTCATCCTATGGTCTAGTTGGTCCTAAATGAAAATGGTACTGCTTGGCCATCTTGAAGAATTTGTTATCGCTACTCCTCTTGAAAGGATGGTTGTATAAACATGGGGTTTTCACTAAAAGATTTCTTATGATGTGTAGTTGGTCCTAAATGAAAATGGTGTTGATCTGATGTCCAATATGGCCATCTTGAAAATCATGTTATTGCTACTCCTCCTCAACAAAAGTCATATCAACATGGGGTTTTTACCAGAAGACTTCTTATGATGTCTAGCTGCTCCTAAATGAAAATGGTGATGCTCATACATCTAAAATGGCTGCCACTGCTGCCATCTTGAAAATCTTGTTATCACTGCTTCTTCAGAATTAATGATCATATCAGCATGGGGTTTTCACTAAAGATTTCTTATGATGTCTAGTTGGTCGTAATTGAAAATGGTGCCAATCTGACCTCCAATATGGTTGGAACAATGGCCATCTGGAAAATCTTATTAAGCTACTTCTTCTAGATTGGTGGTCATATCAACATTATGCTTTAACCAGAAGACTTCTTATGATGTCTAGTTGCTCCTAAATGGAAATGGTGTGCATATGATATCCAATATGGCCACCATTGTAGCCATCTTGAAAATCTTCTTGTTGTTACTCCTCCAAAATGGAAAGTTATATCACCATGGGGTTTTCGCCAGAAGACTTATTATAATGTCTTGTTGGTCCTAAATTAAAATGGTACTGATCTGACGTCCAATATGGCCACCATGGTGGCCTTCTTGAAAATCTTGTTGTCGCTACTCCTCATTTTGACATGGGATTTTCATCAGAAGAGTTCTTAAAGTGTCTAGTTGGTCCTAAATGAAAATGATGCAAATGGACCCTCAGTATGGCCACCATGATGGCTATCTTGAAAATATTTTTATCTCTGCTCCTCCCAGATGGATGGTTATATCAACATGGGGTTTTCACCAATAGACTTTTATGATACATAGTTTGTCCTAAATGAAAATGATGCCAGTTGTGTATCCAATATTGTTGGCATGATGGCTGTCTTGAAAATCTTGCTATCACTAGTCCCTCTGAATGGATGGTCATATTGACATGGGATTTTCACCAAAAGACTTCTAATAATGTCTTCTTGGTCCTAAATGAAAATGGTGCCAATGTGACAACCAATATGTCCACCACAGCAGCTAATTTGAAAATCTTATTATCTCAGAAGAATATCAGAGATGGTTTCAGCACTCAGCAGTTAAAAGGAAGAAATGGTTTTGTCTCGAATTTATGGAAATTCTTTTCACGCTGGAGAGCATCAGTGCCTTTGAGGGACTCTTGTTTGTAGTTTTGTGATAAGTGACACTTTTGTCAGTACTTAAATTTGTGGATTGAAAAATGAGCCTTACTGTTTTTATAGAAGGATAATTATTTGTGGAGACTTTATATTTATTGTGTGTAGCAACTACAGAATCCAGGAAAATTGGTACACCATGAAAAACAGTGAATTCACAGTATCCAGGAAAATGTCATTGTTTGTAAAACCACAAAAATTCATCTCCATGAAAATACTGTAAATTCTGGATAATCTGCATGAAAATAAGCATATATGAATAAATATCACACATAGGCCTTCCCTTGTTTTTGTATCAAATGTAAGCATATATATGATATATGTGTGCAAAAGAAGACAAAATACCATATATACATGGTTATAAATCTTGTCCAACTGTAAACTGCACAGATCCAGATCTGCCATCACATAATGCACCAGCAGATCTGGGTCTATGCAGTTTGTTAGGAGTAACCAATAGAACAAACAACATAGTCCCTGATCTGCTGGCACATTATGTGATGGCAGATCAGGGTCTATATTGTTTACAGTTGTAGTCAACTTATAAGTGAGTATAACCGTATATGTCACAAAATTTGCTCTTCTAATGATTGTTCTATTCCTTATTCAGTGATTAGCATGAAAAACCTTATCCTGTTTCGGCCTTCTCTTTCTTATTGTCTTTCTTTTATGTACCATCTGTATGTAAGATGATGTGAAATTAGGTTGATGAGCAGAAATATTCAAATACAAAATACAGCTTTAGCTGTATAATGATGCACAGCAGTATCAATTAGCGTAGATAAAAAATAATTCTTTATGATTTTTACAAATAAAAGAAAATAAGCATATTCATGTACCCATATTATGCAGTTTTTACTGTAAATGAATTCATGGTGTACAATTGTAAAATACGAAAGATTAAGTTGTTGTGACGAGAAACCAGAGTCTCATCGAAGCCTTTTGTGCCACCTGAGGCACGACAAGGGATAAACTATAGAATTGTAGGGTGTGAGAGGTTAATCACTTTAAAGAACAAAAGCACTTCTCACCAACAAATGCTCCTTTACACTCCTAGAATCTATAAAGTTGCATGTAACAATATATGCTTTTAATTTACATGATATAAGGGATTGACAATTTAATTTTTGAAAGGGGGGGGGGGGCTGGGAATATTTTTAAAATAAATATTTCAAGTTCTCAGAAAGCTTGAAAAAAATGGTTGGTCACTAAAAAATAGCACCCATTCATGATGAGCCCATTAAAAAAATGCATGCTTAAATTGTACAAGATATTGTTACAGCTGTTTCTAGTGTAAATAGTTGTTCGTACCATGTTTACACACTATTACATAAATATGAAAGGTGTAAACACGTCATTCAACTGATTGTGTCAGTTTTCACACTTCTGCATTATTTATGTTATTCACAGCTGGATGGGTATATTGCCAGAAATTTCAAGAACCAGATGTCAGCTCTAGGAACTGCCCTGGACCCATTGGCAGATAAAGTGCTGATCAGCATGATGTATCTTACTCTATCTGTGGCTGGGCTTTTACCTGGTAACAATCCTCTGCCTTAAATACTGGTATTCAGATCAAATTCATTTATTTATTTTCCTACCTGTCTTTATAATGTTATTTGTAGTCCCCGATAGTTAATAATTTTCCAATCCAACAGTGGTGCCAGATCACTGTCTGTCATGTTTTTTTACTCATATATAATACATGGGGAATATAACTATCGCTATCTCTGTCTGTCTGCCTGTAATCTGTCACCTCACTTTAGTTTCCTGGGCAAATCTCAAAAACCATTTAAGATATCACTGTAAAATTTGGTACACTTATTGAACTTGAGGTGTAGAAGTACCTTTTGCTATTCACAATTCTTAAATTTCAATATTTGTAACATTTTCATCCATTTGCCTATTCATCCATCCACCCATCATTCGCAAATTTATAATTCTGGAGCATAACTTCAAAACTGTTTAAGATATCTCTAAATATCTAATTATTGATATTAAACTTGTGGTCCAGCTGTGCCTTTTGCTATTCACAATTCTTCAGTTTTAATCTTGTTATTGTTTTTGTCCATCTATCCAGGGGAGCCACAGTATTTTTATTGTTTTTGTCTGTTTGTCCATCTATCCAAGGGAACCACAGTATTTTTATTGTTTTTGTCTGTTTGTCCATCTATCCAGGGGAGCCACAGTATTTTTATTGTTTTTGTCTGTTTGTTCATCTATCCAGGGGAGCCACAGTATTTTTATTGTTTTTGTCTGTTTGTTCATCTATCCAGGGGAGTCACAGTATTTTTATTGTTTTTGTCTGTTTGTCCATCTATCCAGGGGAGCTACAGTATTTTTATTGTTTTTGTCTGTTTGTCCATCTATCCAGGGGAGCCACAGTATTTTTTATTGTTTTTGTCTGTTTGTCCATCTATTCACTGGAGCAACAGTATTTTTGGTGATTTTATCCATTTGTCCATCTATCCAGGGGAGCCACACTAGCTTCATTGGTTGAGCATCAGATTCCTAATTCAAGGGTCTCGGCCTTGATATCTGCCCGGGTCAGCCGATTGGGTGTGTCCTTGGGAAAGCACTTAGCACCCATTTCCATGGCATGATATAGCCAAATAAAGTGCTGTAAAAAAAACCAACCATCCATCCATCCAATTCATTATTCTCATTTATGTTTCCAGTGCAAAATTCCAAACTGTCTAAGATAGCTCTATGAAATTTAGTACACATATTAGACAAGTGATGTAGATGTGACTTTCACTATTCAAAATTTTTCAGGTTCAGTATTTTCATATTTTTTTTGTTTGTCTTTTCATCATCCATCTATCATTCACATTTTAATTTTTGGAGCAAACCTCATTGTCTATTAGTTCCCTGTATACTTTGTAAATACAAACTTTCTGTATATGAGATCTTAGACACATCATTCTGTCTCCTAGCAGAACTTTTGGTTGGGTGGGGGATGTAGATGACTCTGTCTTCTTGGTTTTTTATATCATTGTGATATTTGATGTGAAGAGATATAGCTATTGCTGTGTCCATCTGTCTGTTCATGAACGTATTTGTTTCTGGAGCATAACTCTCAAACAACTGAAGCTAATTGAAGCAAACTTTGTACAGATGTCAACAAATTGCTTTGAGGTGTCTTTTGATACTTAGAATTTTTCACATTCATTGATTTTTATGTTACCATGGAAACAAGGTGTAGCTTTGGTAGTATAAACTGAGAGTGCTGCACCATTGGGTACTAGTATAAGTGGTGTCAAAATTGAAAGTGATGGACTAGAGGATATTTTCAGTAGGAATCTTTACATAAGTAAGAGACCAGTGGGATATGTCATCTCTAGATGACTCTTCTTGTTGAATCTGTGTTGTTAAGTCAACATTATAAAGTTTTTGATTCCGATAAAGTTTTCATGCATATCTTGTGAATCAGTTAATGTATTCAGCTGAAACCTTGGTACCATATTACTGAATGTCTCAAGTTTGTATCCTGATTTACTTGCCAGGACTTCTGTGTTCAGCAGGTACTGATGTCAGCATAGGGCTGTTTGCAGGCTAGACTTATTGATCTTTGGAACCCTTGTTTTTATACAAGATGGATATAAACTGAAGAGAGTACTATACCTGATATATGAATGCACACTGAGGAGAGTACTATACCTGATACGTGAAAGCACACTGAGGAGAGTATTATAACTGATATGTGGATGCACACTGAGGAGAGTACTATAACTGATATGTGGATGCACACGGAGGAGAGTACTATACCTGATATGTGGATGCACACTGAGGAGAGTACTATACCTGATATGTGGATATACACTGAGGAGAGTACTATACCTGTTATGTGGATGCACACGGAGGAGAGTACTATACCTGTTATGTGGATGCACATGGAGGAGAGTACTATACCTGTTATGTGGATGCACACGGAGGAGAGTACTATACCTGTTATGTGGATGCACACTGAGGAGAGTACTATACCTGTTATGTGGATGCACATGGAAGAGAGTACTATACCTGATATGTGGATGCACACTGAGGAGAGTACTATACCTGATATGTGGATGCACACTGAGGAGAGTACTATACCTGTTATGTGGATGCACACTGAGGAGAGTACTATACCTGATATGTGGATGCACACTGAGGAGAGTACTATACCTGTTATGTGGATGCACATGGAGGAGAGTACTATACCTGTTATGTGGATGCACACGGAGGAGAGTACTATACCTGTTATGTGGATGCACACTGAGGAGAGTACTATACCTGTTATGTGGATGCACACGGAGGAGAGTACTATACCTGTTATGTGGATGCACACTGAGGAGAGTACTATACCTGTTATGTGGATGCACACGGAGGAGAGTACTATACCTGTTATGTGGATGCACACTGAGGAGAGTACTATACCTGTTATGTGGATGCACACGGAGGAGAGTACTATACCTGTTATGTGGATGCACACTGAGGAGAGTACTATACCTGTTATGTGGATGCACACAGAGGAGAGTACTATACCTGATATGTGGATGCACACTGAGGAGAGTACTATACCTGATATGTGGATATACACTGAGGAGAGTACTATACCTGATATGTGGATGCACATGGAGGAGAGTACTATACCTGATATGTTGATGCACATGGAGGAGAGTACTATACCTGTTATGTGGATGCACACTGAGGAGAGTACTATACCTGATATGTGGATGCACACTGAAGAGAGTACGGTACCATTCAATTTGATTTAAGTGACATATGCCACGTTTTGATTTTACCACAAGTTCTCAGACACTTCCTTGGAGAGCCTTGTAACTTTATATTTAGATGTCATGTGGAGTACCACAGTGTTCAAGCAAACTTATGTCACTGTGACCTATATGTTACATTCTATTTACTATGAATTTGTTTATTTTCATGGGTATTAATTTTCAGGGGTTTCTTTTAAATCACATTTGAATGGTATTTAAATTCATTTGGGAAAGTGGTCATTCTATCTCCACAGAAGAATCATTGTTCATTGAATCTTTAATGTCATGGTTTGTAGCAACCACAGAATCCATGAAAACTGGTACCCCATGAAACTTACCCAACAAACTGTACAAATTCATTATTTTAAAAATTTATTAGGACCCTGCACCGAGATGTGCGAGCCTTATAGTAATCACCTTTTCCATCTGTCTTTCATTCCATCTGTTCAACCATTCACACATCTTGTCATGCCCAAGCAAACCTTGTACATAATTGGATGCCAATTGACAGGTGAATTTACTGTGTAATGTAGATGTGCCTTTTAAAGTTTTCATCTTTTTAGGTCCAATTTTGACAGTTATTCCCCTTTTTCAGCCAATTTTACATCTCCGCTGCAGCAAATCCTTGTAACCAGCATAGCTCAGGAACCATTCAACATATTCTGATGTAATTTGGTGTGTGCATTTATGAGTTTAGTTTTGTCTACTCCAATTTGGACAGAGTTACACTTCCTGTTGAGCATATTCTTGTCTTAACATGCAAACTTGGAATGTTGTTTGCAATCAGCATAGCTCAAGAACCACTTCACATATTCTGAATTAATCGCCTCCTTTGCAATGATAGAAATATATTTGAGAGAATATAATATAATGACAATAATACTTAAGATAGAAACCAAGTATGAAAACGTGTGATATACTGATAATAAAATTAAATTACAACAAAAAGAGGGAGTGAGTATTCAAATTGTATTGGCGTTCAAATGTCGTTGCCTACTTTGAGAATAGCAATTACAGAATGACTATTCACTATTTTCAAAATTTTCAATATTACTCGATGAACTCTCAGGCTTGACTCAACTTTTCAAACTGTGCTAATACCTAATATGCGAGAGTTTTAACCAATCAAAACACAAGGTATTATTCACTACCGATACATTTCACATGCTAGTCACTGATATAGCATGAAGCACAACTGAATAGCAAAACTAATGCGATTATTCACTCGGGTCACCGGTGATGTGTATATGTATATATATGCACACATAAATATATATACACATATATATATGCATGGGAGTAAACACTTAATTATATATTTTGATATTTAAAATTGATCTTTTGTCTCATCTGCACCATGTTTTACAGAATTATGGCCCTTGTCAATCAACTTCATATCATTACACAAGATTTTGCTTTCATCAGCAAAGTTCAAGAACCATTCAGCATATTTTGATGTTATTTGATGTTAATGTCGTTTCATTGACCTATTTTGGACAGACTTATGGTCCATGTTGATCAACTTCTTATCTTTATCTTTACAAGGTATATTGTTTGCATTGAAGAGACTTTAAATGAGTTGGATTTCAGGCATTCCTCATCATCATTTAGAGGAGTCATAGCCCCTGAATGCCCATCTCCTAACTTTTGGTTTCCCAGCACAAGTTCTTCTGTTTAAGGCTCTTTCGAGCAAAATGCACCCGTCACTAATAGATCTAGCTTTTTTGTCTCGTCTATGAAGCCTAGATATCACTTTTCTGATGGTATTGTCATTGTTGTTGACACAGACGTCATCGTTAAGTTTTTTTATTTGGCTTAGTTTCTCTGACTCTGCTGCATATAGTCTTGAAACTTGATGGGTGTTTTCATTATGGAGGGCACAGTGACCTATTTTTAATGCTTTCAGTGAGTTTGCAGGGTATTTGGAATACGCCTTGGTGGAACAGTCAACACACAGCATTTGGTGGAATTCTTGTTGTTTTGCTCAGTTTTTCAAACTACAATTTTCATCATGGGTAGTTTTCTTGTTAAATAATAAGGTGCTGTATCATGGTGATGAATACAGAATTTATTTATGTACTTGTGTTGAAGCAAGCATGTCCAATTTCATCACACCCAAAAAGTTAAAGTTAATCAGTGTTTGGCTTTTGTTATTGAAGTTATTGCTATGTTCCATTTTTCGCATATCCTAAGCCTTTGCCATTATAAATTTCTGTATGCAACACAGATGCCAATTTTCAACCCCACTTATAGGAAAGAAGTTTTGTCATTAAAAAACTCTGCTCTATAACAAATGACCCAAATGAATCCTAAATTATGTGCTAATGCATGGAATTATTGTATTTCGACATTGATTTCATGTTTTGGACATGGCACTGTGTTGAGATTAGATCCATCATGTTATGGAATTATGTATCATCTTTTAAATTATAATATAGTTTTCATTTGGTTTATGACCTTTTGTATTATAATTTATATTTTCTTTAGTAGCCAACGATATTATTGATTACATGTATATATTGTGTTAGAAATGTTGGTTAAACATGATTCACTACATCATGTGAGTAGCGCGTGGTGAAATGAATCATTTTCTTGACCTGATTCCCTGATTCAGTACTTGTAAGAATTAGAGTACATAATGTGTTTACCTGAAATAGGAATTAATGTTGCAATTCAGGTTTGTTTATTTGAGACGGAGTAGATTGGGTTTTTATTTGTTCTACAGTATAGAGAATATAAAACAGGATTTAATCACCATATATTCATTCTTTGCAGTTACGGCATTTGATAAAGTCACAGAGGAAATTTATTTATTGTTTGTGAAATTCTTAACTCTAAACAGTACTTTTGGGATTACGTTTATTCAAAGATCTGAACATTATTCTACTCCATCGAAGTTATCGGAATCATTTCAAGAACTTTTGTGATATTCTACGTTTACAGGAATTTACCTAAGCACATATTCATATTAGTGTCCTCATTCGGAATACCTTTGGACAGTTTCCAGATTAGTGAATTCTATAGAGCAATTTAGGATTATTTAAGGAATTTCTAAACTGTAAGTCATACATAATTCTTTCACTTTGTTTAAAATATTTTATATTTTATGAAAATAAATTTGTATTTTGGAAATTGTGAAAGCTTGTTGGAGTCTTTCTTTCGTTTGTTACATATTCAAACCCCTAGTCATAACAATCATCATTGTTCTCCCCGGACCACTAATCAAGGTTGGTTGCTGGTTGCCTGTTAGGTAAAGTCTCTTTCAGAGCATCTTTTATGTGAAAGTATGCATTGTTATGCACTCCACTGATGCATTTAATATACTGTTGGAACTGCAAGTGAAAAATAGAGGTGAATGATGGCAACTTGATGCCTAAAGTGCACTTGAAGAATGTTACCATAGGCAGTGTATTAAAACTGGATATTTAAGACAGGGCAGCCCACAAGGAAGGCAGGGCACAGCCAGAAAGGACAGGGCAATACCTAGGTAGGGCAGGGCATGTAGCACCCTTCTAAAACAGGCTCTGGACAACACTAATTATTTTGTTTTGTACCAAGCAAATAACTATTGTTTACTCATGTATAATGCACTAGTGCAGACATCCTGATATTCTGTAACATAATTCATCAGCAGATCATGATCTATATGCTGTTGATTTTATTTCTGATTGGAAGCAAACAAGGTTAGTTCATTATGTGATAGTTTATCTGGACCTACATGGTTTGTACTTGGATGTACATTATGTTTGGATCAATATTGTAAACAGATATGTTAATCTTTGTGTTATTGTTTGGGCTATTTTAATGCTTCTACTCTCATTCAAAACATTTTAATTTCTTTTCAGTGCCTCTAACCTGTATTGTAGTTGGGAGAGATGCACTTCTTGTCAGCGCCTTTTTTTACATGCGTTATCTAACCCTACCACCACCTGTAAGTCCCATACTTAGATTTTGTTACCCAAGTCAAAATGGCAAATATTTCAGTTAATAAAAAAAATATGATACTTTTATTTTGTAGCATTCAGTGTTCTCACTAGGATTTCACAAGTGGGACGTGAGACCTCTTAAAACTTTACTTTAAAATATTCTGACGTATCTCAAGGCTGCATTTGAACATATCAAGTGAGATTTTCAAGTCTGGAGTAACATTTATTAATTCAGAATTTTGGGTAGAGTTTTATAATGGAGGAGCCTGGACTCACAAGCTGGAAAAAGTTGGGAGTCTCAGCTCAACAACTTGACTTCCACTCCTGAAATTATGATGAGCAAGCAGTGTTCATTTAGACTGTGCCATTGCGCATTGTGTAGTTGACCAAAAATTTCCATCATTGGCGTAAGAAAGTTTCCTTTATGGCACCCTATAAAAAAGACCGCAAAAAATATAGACAACAGATTGTTGATGTTGATTTTGAACTGACTGAATCAAGTGCACCCCATGCTGATTTACTAAAGAGAGTGCACCCTATCATTGGCTGACAGGAGTGTTATTCTTGTGTTATTTAACTTGAGTATTAATTGAGGACACATGGTCAATGATCATGGATAGATTAGGAAGAAAAAATGAAATATGAAATCCTAAGCAGAAATTCTGCTGCATCTATTTCCAAAAACAGCTTACAGGGAGGGGAAAATGTAGAATCAGGTGTCCAAAGTCTATTCTAGAGAGGGATGGTGAATCAAACAGAAGAAATCAAATTCTTGGTGTAGAAGAGTCAACAGCAATGGTTTCTGATAATGAAATGTGTTTGAATTTTCTCACTAAACATAAATAGGTAATTATATTTGTGACCCCTTTATTTTTGAAAAAACTCCACTTTTTGACCTAGGCAACTCTAATCTCACTGGCTGAAAAGTATTCTGTTACTTTTACTTTTTGTGCAATGCATTATGTAAATTTTATATTTTGCAATTATACAGTATAAAATCCTTCCATGCAAGAGGCATATATAAGAAATCAAATGGTATTAAATATATGACTCTTGTAAAAAAAAAAAAAAAAAAAAAAAAAGAACAAGCTGTATATGCATCCTGAGGACTTCCATACTATGGTTTTTAGCTCACCAGACCATACGGTTAAAAGAGATTATATGGATCCTGAGGTCTTCCATACTAGGGTTTTTAGCTCACCAGACCATAAAGCTAAAAATTATATGCATCCTGAGGACTTCCATACTATGGTTTTTAGCTCACCAGACCATAAGGCTCAAAATTATATGCATCATGAGGACTTCCATACTAGGGTTTTTAGCTCACCAGACCATAAGGCTAAAAATTATATGCATCCTGAGAACTTCCATACTAGGGTTTTTCGCTCACCAGACCATAAGGCTAAAAGAGATTATGGTATGGCCCTTTGTTTGTCATCCATCATCTGTTGTTAATGTAGGAACCTTGATGGCACAGTGGTTAAGGAATCAGACTCATGACCAAAAGGGTGTGGGTTCAATTCCCACCAACAGATCAGCCCAGATTGGCTCCCGTGGTGTGTCCTTCAGCAAGGCACTTTACCCTACTTGTCTTGTCATGATATAACCTTCAAAGTGTTCCTGTGCCGTAAAAAGCCAAAACACCAATAAGACTAAACCTGACATCTGTCAGCAAATGCCGTTTTCAACTTCTTCTCAAAAACCAATTTTCAACCAAATTTTCCAAAAAGCTTGCTGGCATCAAGATCTCTCACATTTGCATAAATGATTTGGCTGCATTGCTAAACTTAAACAACAGAAGTTAAAATGACTTCTCAAAAACTGGTCAACAGAATTTGACAGAAAGGAACCTGGCATAAAGGCCTTTCAGTTTTGTACAAATGATGACAATCCACTATTTAATATGGACATTGTTAAAAGAAACTTTAAAAAACTTAACTTCTCAAAAACCAGTCAACAGAAGTTAACCAAAGTTGGCAGAAAGCATCCTGACATAAAGTGACTTTCAGGTTTCCACCAATGATGCTAATTCACCATCCAATATTGTTGCCATTACTAAATAATATATGAAAAATTCATGTCAGAAATCTTTCAACTAACCCATAATTCTCCATTGAATACATTTGAAGATCACATTATTGTTAGGAAAAAAGCTTCACTGACTCTCATATCCAGCCCTTCCAGAAAGACTAAAATTTCATCTTTCCTGTCTATATATAATGTAAACAAAAGGATGAAATTCTTATCCATTACCACCCCTTACCAATATTAAGTGGCTATCCATCAACCAGATGTTTACCAGTTTCAATTTTTGCTGCAGTATGATAAACATTGTCACACATTACCTCATGATATCCAAGAAAATCAGCTTGAATTCTATCCATTCATCCAGAAAGTCAGTATAGTATTGATTATTAATGTATTTGCTACATATTCTCATTATTATTTTTGTCTTTTGCTCAGTAATTGTGTGAATTTTTTGTGGTTTGTGGACATCAGTTTCTAACCTTGTACTCCATCAGGTATCATTAGTGCTTATTTGGTTGTCATATTTGTGTACACTCCTTGAATTATTTTGCTTGTTTATTAACAAGTGCATTATTGTGATATGTGAACACTTACGGATTGTTATTTTCCATTATTTTTGTCATACTTGTCATTTCAGTTAAACAGTGACAACCAAATGTTTAAAGTGCAAGAGATTGAAAATCAACAAGGATACACATAATACATTCCTCAATTGCACTAACTGTTCATCTACTTCAACATGCAGTGTCTGTGCTAAGTGGTCAGAAGGAATATGGTCCTCTGTTTTGCACAAAAATTTTAAAAGTAAAGAGAGATGGGTGAAGTCAAAGTCGATTGAAAACGATATCAAGAGCTTCACCCCAAGATGTCGGTAGCAAGTGTAGTGGGAAATGCCATAATGGCCCCCACCCCCACCCCAAAGGGGTGAAATTATTTCACCAATGTATAGATGCATTAATACTTTGCCATTTTTTTACACACATCGATACCAAGGTGGAGAATCGATTAAAAAATTATATTTACACAATAAAAAGTTACCTTTAATTATCAGTGGTCATGAATAATCAATAATCATTTGTCTCTTTATTCTGTACATGTATCATATTGAGTCATAGGTGCTAGGCCTGCAGCGACAGTTATGTCGGGCAAGCTTGAATTGAAGGATAAGTGCATTTTGGAGATGCTGCATATTGTGTGCATACTGCACTCACCCTAGATGCTGTTAGAGTTGCACATGTGGAGATTTGTACAGGGTATGATGTCACAGTTGCTGGCCTTAGGGGAATTTCTAGCCCTCCATTCATCAGGTCACTCCAATAAAAGGCTTGGAGTTGATGGAAGATTGTCCTCCCATTCTATGACAGCCCTGTGGGTATAAATCCCTCCGCATGTCCAGGATTGGTCTTAAGGCCTGTAAGTCCGTACACATAGGGTAAAATACCTACCTTGATGATCTGTTTTATCAATCATCTATGCCATACACTGTCACTCCAGTTGTTGACCTGTTGATCCAGCTACCCATATTTTTTTACTAGTTACCAGCGGGTTCATCACATCAGTGACCTGTGCTGCATACTGACTAGTCGTTTCATGTATTTGCAGAGTTATATGGGGATCTATCAAATTGTTCTGTCTCTGTTTTGCTGACAATACTGTTCAGCCAGTCACTAAGCTGACCATCCAGTTGACTGCTGAGCTGACTACCCAGCCAGTCATGCAGTATGCTTTCCAGCTGGTCATACTGGCAAGACAAGCCATGTCACTTTCCTGGCCACCAGTCCAACCATGGTGTATTTGGTGGATACCATGCTGCACATAGCAACAATGGTAGAGCCTCATGACTCCTTAATGAAAAATGGTTTCCAAACAATATTTGCTTCAAATCAGTATACACTCACCAGACTATATAGCTTGTACTTGGAACAAGGGAGAAATCTGTTGATTTTTGGGCTAAAAACATAAAAGGTAAAGATCACCATGATCTTGCTGTTTTGGCAAGGAAGTTAACAGGTGATAAGTTGGCAGCAAAACTCTATAGATGCTGTGTGGAGTAAGGAATGTCCAGCTTGTGCCTACCAACAGAACTATGAGTTATTGTTGTTTTTAATGTCACTTTTAACACATTAATGGCTATATAATACCAAAGATACCAAGGAAATGGGAGCTAAGTGCCTTTTCCAAGGACACACTGAGGCAGGCTGGCCTGGGCAGTTATTGAACTCGAGACCCATGGATTAAGAGTCTGATGCTGTACCAACTGAACTATGCAGCTGACTGTACAGAACTATCAGACACAGGGTAGGAATATAATGCATTGTTCACAGTACTCGTTTATAAATACTATAGATTATGTCTGTGATTTACTGGGATTACACTGGTCTACAGCCAAAATGCTTCCGCAATAAATGTTGTCAAACTTTACTAATTCTGGGTCACTGAGAACGAAAATAATGCTTAAAATTGTTGATTGGCTCTAGCTTTAAAGATATTATACTGGGTCAGTATATATGACCTTTGACTTAGGAATGGCGGACGATAAGTGAGTTATAAAGGGAAGGGATCTCAGTTTAAACCAGAAATGACTAAAATACATCTTTGACTGGATCTATGAATAAATCTATGACTGGTTTGGACAGTACTTGCTTTTTAGGCAAAACAAGGAACGATGCAATCTGAAGCTGGTGTTGCATCATACATGATATGAATTGCATCATGTTATTCCTAGAAGTCATGGATGATGCAATCATAACTAAGCTTACATCACTCTGCTGAAGAAATTGCCCTATATCAGCTCTACAAATCATACAGTGTCGTGGTCTCTTATTTGTCAGTATTTGATTTTGCAAAGGGACACATTTCTGTTTAGCCAAAGTGAGCAGAGATGCCTCGTACTTGTGTGAACAATGCAGATAACTTCTGCTATGTTTGTGGTGAAGTGACTTTTGCATCACAAAAGCGCAGTATAACCACTATGGTTAAGAAAGCCCATCACCTTTATTTTGGCTGCAAAATTTTAGATCAGGACAAGATGTGGGCCCCACACATATGCTGCAACACTTGTGCTACAAATCTTTGCCAGTGGTTGAACAGGAAAAGGAAATCTATGCCCTTTGCAGTCCCAATGATTTGGAGAGAGCCAACAGATCATATCAGCAATTGTTACTTCTGCATGGTGCCTCCAGTTGGGAAAGGTGTGTCAAAGAAGAAAAAGTGGACTGTGCATTATCCAAACATTCCGTCAGCTATACGACCAGTACCCCACAGAGAAGGACTGCCGGTTCCTGATGCACCAGAATCATTCTCACTTGAGTCAGACGAGGAAGAGGAAGAGGATGAAACTTCTACTCCTGAACCATCAATGTCACATGACCCATATTTTCTCCCATCCTCCTCCTCTGAACCACACCTGATAACTAACACAAGGTGAACTGAATGACCTTGTCAGAGATTTGGAACTACCCAAGAGTAAGGCAGAGCTGTTGGGCTCAAGACTACAGCAGTGAAATCTCCTGGCAGGTGATGTTAGGGTTTCCATGTTCTGTGACTATCAAAAGGATCTTGTCCCATTCTTCATGGAAGGTGATCTTGTAGCCTGCAACAACATCGATGGTGTGATGGCAGCCCTCAACATCATTCATGATCCAGATGAGTGGAGACTGTTCATTGATTCATCGAAGACGAGTCTTAAAGCTGTTTTGCTGCATAATGGCAGTGTTTTGCCATCAATTCCAGTTGGTCATGCAGTCCATATGAAGGAAACCTATGAAAACACAAAGCAACTTTTGAGGTGCATAAACTATGACCAACATCAGTGGCAGCTTTGTGGCGATTTCAAGGTTCTTGCTCTCTCGCTTGGTCTGCAGACTGGATGCACAAAGTACTGCTGTTTTCTCTGCGAATGGGATAGTCGTGCGAGAGATTCCCACTACATCAAGAGAGATTGGCCACTCTGACAGTCATTGGAGCCTGGGATGAAAAGTATTCAGCATCCACCACTTGTTGAATCAAGGAAGATTATGTTACCACCCTTGCACATCAAGCTGGGTCTGATGAAGAACTTTGTCAAGGCCATGGACAAGACACAAGCAGTTTTTAAGTACCTCCGTGGAAAATTTCCAAGGTTAAGTGAAGCTAAGATAAAGGAAGGTGTCTTTGTTGGTCCTCAGATTCGTGAACTTCTTCGAGATGATGCATTTCACCGTGCACTGCGTGGCAAGGAAAAGACAGCATGGAAAGCCTTCCAGTTAGTGGCAACAAATTTTCTCGGAAACAACAAGGCAGACAACTACAGGGAGTTGGTGGAAAACCTCCTCAAAGCATACAAAAACCTTGGTTGCAACATGTCACTAAAGATACATTTTTTGGACTCTCATCTAGATTTGTTTCCACCGAACTGCGGAGCAGTGAGCGACGAGCGATTTCACCAGGACATTGCAACAATGGAGAAACGCTATCAGGGTGAATGGAGCCCATCAATGCTTGCAGACTATTGCTGGACAGTGACAAGAGATGCTCCATTTAATGAATACAAGAGACAAGCCAAGAAGCACCGAGTAGACACAATATACAAAATAGTTTTTTTTAACTTTTGTTTCAATATATTTTTTATTTATATAACCCTTTTGCTGTTTTTTTAAAGTGTTACATAAACAGGACAGGTGAAATATTATCATGTAAAACAACCATAAACACATGAGAATACATAGGTTTACAATTTATGAGTAAAACTCTTCTATGTACACAATATACATAGACGTAAAATGTAAAAACTTAAATATCTTGGAAACAGTAGCCAATCAGTTGTTTTAATTGTCATATTTGAATTCAGCACATCAAAATCCCTAATAAATAGCACATTTTATCTCTGAAGCAGACGACTTCGAAAAAATTGTAGACCAGTTAATTATCAGTGCCAAAAATCTCAAAAGAAATAATCATAACTTGATAAAATATTAAACAAAATTTGCAACAGTTGTAAGAATAAGTCTTTTTTTTTCTTGCAGAAGACAGTGTCTCGCTATTTTGATGTGACCAGATCAACAGCCAAGGTTTATCCCTCTACACTCAGTAAGGTAATATGTTTCTTTTATTGATAATGTCACTGCAAGTCTTGTATTTGCTCCTGTGTAACACATGTCCTGCTTCGAAAATCATAGAACTAGATCTGCCCTCACATAATTATCCAGCAAATCAGGATTCTAGCTGTTCATTCTACCAATAGTTTCAAGCAAACAGCATAGATCCTCATCTGCTTGTGCATGGGATAGCAGATCTGGGTCTACTCTTTTTGCAGTTTAGTGTACAGTATCAACATGTGTTATGTCAGAGTAGTAGTTTTCAGGCATTCTTCAGTAGTGTCTATGGTGCAGATGCTGAAGTACATCATAGGAAGTCGTGTGGTTTAGTTTAGTTCTATATAAGCCCATTGAGCAATGAAATTCGGTGAAGTCAAAAATTGGCACCTGAAGAGTGAACATCTCTTAGGAAGCTGACCTGCATGGTAATTGTTGTTAGGGATTGGTATTAGGGCTGAATAAGGCTTGATATAAAGTAATACTGATTTGTAAACTTGTATAGAACCAATAAGGCTATTTATTAATATTAGAGGCAGGGACATAGATAGGGATTTTGGTGTTGTGCCTCCGGCACCTTCTTTATGTCTTTTTTGTCTTTTCACATTGCTACAAAATAGCTTCAAAAATGCACTGACTGAGATCTATTTATTTATATTTATTTCAACTTTTTCTTGACCGAGTTATTTCCTCAGTTCAATTCAAATATCCGACTTGCGCACCTAGCCCAATTTTCCATTTCTGCTAATTAATTGTGCAAATACCAGACAAATTGATACAATTTTGTACACAAATTTATATCAATAAAACCCCAGGTCATATTTAATTGCTATAATTTCTAAAAATAATAAAGCAGGGTTCCCATGCTACTAGGAAATCGGGGAAAAAATCAGAAGAATGAATAGGTTTGTTTCCAACTGGGAAAGACCCTTTAATTTTGCGAAGATTGATCAAAATAGGGGAAAATTCTGGAATTTTCAGTAGCTACTAGAAAAAATACATAGTTCAGTCATAATTGAACTGATTGCGAGTTAAATTTATTGAGATCTTACTGGAATTTTTGGAGGATGCGGAACTCCTCAGTCAGTTGAGGTACAATTGCTGTATGGATCATTTGTGTGCTTTCCCTAAACATAATTGTATAGTCAATCCAAGTGCTCAGGAAATCAGTTTGGTGAAGTAGACTGGTTACCATGTAGTCAGCTCCATATCGGTGTCTTTCATGTGTAGAAGGCATGAAAACCAGTCTGGTGTCACAATGTGCCAACATGTGAGAGAGTTGTCTGTGACATGTGATGTTGATAAGTTTAAGAGATAAATAATAAAGCTTAATTTCCCCAGTTCCCCTTTTGGTATATAAGGTTAACAAAATGCATTATGATACATCTTTGCTTATTATTTGGTAGTTCACACTGGGAACATGGTGTCAAACAATATCGTCAGTAGTAACCTTCGACACCACTCACACCCCAAACTCACTTTTGAGGTGAATTTTACTATCAAAACCTTGCTAAATATATGTGAAAAAAATCTACCAACTGCTGGAGCAATTTTCAATGCAGAATCCCACACTCTGGGCATACTTGACCATGACTGCATTAAATATGCAGTCCATAGTCGGATTACTTGAAAGTAGATGTTAGGACACCAACCAGGCATAAGAGGATTTTTATATACAAAATTCAGTCCTTCCTTTTAAACAAAGATACATCATTTTTAAGGGCTTTTTTGTCAAAATATAAATCAACCCTTTTCTAAAAAACTTGCTTCATACCAACATGTGCAGTTAAGCAGAGTAAAGTTAATATTCTGTCAATTTAAATGAGTTGCATGCAAATTTATATGAATTTCAACAGTTGTTTCTAGTGATATATCCTGTAGTTTAATACATGGTCATATGTCTAATTCAGATGTTACAGGAGAGTCTCAAACAAGAAGCAGCTTTTATTTAAAAAATGCATGTTTTCGAAGCCAATTTGTTGTTGATTCAGTTCAGTAAGGGTCATAAGTGAACCTTGAAAAACTCAATTTTATCCAGGAAAAATTCTTGAAAAGACCTGGAAATTTCTCCTTCAAATATGTTCCCCAATCACATTAATGTTGGGATCTAAGCTCTGCTACCTCCCAAATCCAGCCCTCCCAAAAAGACAAGTATCTTCTTTTCCATCTATATCATATAGACAAAGGACAGTAACTCATATCTATTACCTCGCCTTGCCACCGCCAGGTGTAGTCAGTTTTAATCTTTTGCTCCAGTAAATGCAACATCATACTGAAGGCCTCCCAAAAATCCTGTGATTATCTCTCTGGTTTTCAACCATCCATCCACAATTTTGGTATTCTATTGTGTAGTAAGGAATCTACTACAGGTGGTATACATTTTGATTTTGATTTTGGTCAATATTTATATGAATTTGTCAGTTGTGGACTTCGTTTATTCTGATCGTGTGCTCCAACACTGTATTGATGATGTGCGTTGTTGTTTATGTTTTTGCAATCACTGCATGTTTTACTTCACTCGTTTGGTAACAACCCCAATCAAATGTCAGGAGGCAAGAACTCACCCGGTTTAGGAGGCAGCCTTACAGAGAGGGCAGAAAACAGGGTTTCTCATTCCCCAAACCTCCTAACTCCCACCATGGACTCACCCCCACCACCCCAAACTGCACTCAGACAGCCTACGGGTGAGTGCCTGACTCCTGCAGTCACTATTGTTGGATCGCTCTATTCCACAGAATGAATGGGATGATCCAAGTTGTTTTGGAGGGGCTTCAGATTTAATTTATCCAACACCCTCCTCTTTCGTCCTCTCTGCTTATGACAGACATACCGTCAGACTTGGAGGACAAAATTATGCAGCAGGAGATCTGGTCATTAATCGACAAATGGGCTGTGGAGATTTTTCAAAAACTGCAATCTCTAGGGTTCTATTCCAGGCTCTTGTGCAAAAGGCCAATGGCAAGCTCAGGCTGATCATCAACCTAAGCCACCTCAACCAATACCTAGTTCCATCAAAATTCAAGATGGAGATGGCACGATCAATCTGACTCGTCATCAGAAGGGACAAGTTTGCCATCTGACAGATGCATATTTTCATGTCCCTATTCACCTAGTGTCATGGAAATTCCTTCGTTTTCAAACCAAGGAATATTTACCAGTTTCGAGCTCTTCCATTTGGTCTAAACATCAGCCCATGGGCATTTACAAAGATTATGAACTGTGTTGTCACCCTGTTCCAGTCAACTTCATCCACAGTGTACTTGGATGGCATCCTCCAGAAGCACGTGGCAAGTTCTGTTCTTGTCAAGGGCAGGAACAATCTCCTATTCCTTTTGAGTCATCTGGGTTTTCTAGTGAACAGGGAAAAGTCCAACCTCCATCCATCCCAGCATTTTATTCATCTGGGTATGCAGTTTATCACCAATCTCAATCTCATATGACTTTCCCATGTTCATGTGGTACGAATCATTGAACTCGTAGAGTCCATTTTCAACAGGGAGTTGATTTCAGGAAGAGAGTTTTTGCAACTCAGATTATTCAATGCAGCAGCAGATCTGATTACGCTGGGCCGTCTTTTCATGCGCCCCTTACAGATGACCTTGCTATCTCAGTGGCACCCCTTTTCCAGTCTGCTTCCACAGTTGGCTCATGATAGGAATTCCTCTCTAAAGCCCCAGCTATAAGTTACATTAGATACGGATGCCAGTACATAGAGTTTGGGAGCCCACCTTTTGCCAGGCTGTGATATGGTCAGCAGCAAGTGGGTGTCAGAGGAAATACCTCTTCACATGAACCTTCTGGAAATTAAGGCTATAATTACTACCTTTCATTTCTGGAAGGACCACCTCTGCAGTCCAATTCTTCTCAAGCAGCTATGGTCCCAGGTATTCCATCCCTGTCCGGAATGACTCCTCCTTCTTGCCTGGCTCTTGTCAGGGGAGCCTTGTGAAGGAAAGAATTTAAACCTTCAATTGTGGAGAGAATCTTGTGAGGAAGCAGGCCCTCCACTTTAAAGGTTTATGAGGGAAAGTGGCATCTATTCTGGGACTGGTGCAAAGTCAACAATATCATCCCTTTGAGAGCTGCAATCCCACAACTTGCTGTCATTTTTCTCTGGCCATTTGAGGAGGAAAAGTTGACCCTGATTACCATCCAAGGTTACCTCTCCATGATATCCGACACTTTCAAACATCATGGCAGAGAGGATATTGGTCCTGATAAAGATCTATCAGATTTACTGACCAATTTTGATCATAATAGACCCAAATCTCTCACCCTGTTTCCAAAGTGGAATCTTCCTTGGGTTCTGACATGGCTCAATTCAAATAAATTTGAGCCTTTAGCCAATACCTTGCTGAAGTTGCTATCATACAAAACGTGTTTCCTGATAGCTTTAGCTTCGTCATGCAGGGTGAGCAAGTCAAAAAGTTGTTGTACGCCCTCTCTCATGTATAGATACATCAAGAGAGGCATTCAAACAAGACACTATCCATTCTTTCAGGATTTACTTGAAGCACACAGATAAAATTTGTGGAACATGAAAATGCCTCTTTCTTCCGATTAAGACTGGGAAAGAGGATATAACCCCTCAAGACCTTTCATCATGGCTGAAGTAATATGTTCGGCGTACTCTGAAATCTCACAAGAACATAGTCGTCTTTTGAAGATCTCAGCGCACTAGATCAAAGCAATTGCTGCAAGCCTTTCTTTTGAATGCAACATTTCAATCCAAGACATAATAGAAGCTGTTGGCTGGCACGCAGTCAACCTTCTCGAGTTTTTATCTCAGGGATTTAGCTTCGCAGACAAAATTTTAATCTGGTAGGTCCAGTGGCTGTCGCACAGACAACCACCAGACCCATTTGAAGTCGGCACAACCAACTCACGGGTACTTCATCTCTTTCACTGGATTCAACCAGAAATCCTAATTGGTAAGAAGAGTTCATTAATTTCTTCTTAAGTATATATATATATATACACACACACCTACATACATACATACTGGCCATGGATCATGTGACCATCGGTTATACTGCTCTGAAGTTAGGAGAGTGAGTTATATTTCACATAGGGAATCCAGCCTTTCTTCCCTCAAAGAATACCCGCGGTATAGGTAGGATGTTCAGCATTCTCTCGTCATATTATCTATTCTCCTAATGTTAATGTGATTGGGGAATGTATTTAATGGAGAAAGCAAATTATGTTTCTCCAAGAATACTTACTTGATCACATTACTTTAAAAACCTCCCCAACATCCCCACAAATGCGAGCATCCTAGTTGATGTATTGCTCAGCTTAAAACTAGCAACACCTTTTTGGGAGGGCTGGATTCGGGAGGTAGCAGAGCTTAGTTCCTAATGTTAATGTGATCAGGTAAGTATTCTCGGAGAAACATAATTTACTAAAACATTTGCTTTTTGTTCAAAGAGTGTGGGAACCCCGAGTATGTTTGCCCCCAAACACCTTACATTTAATGCTTACTGCCATGGCATGGCAGTGGCATTCATTACATTTAGTACCTGAAGTACTCGTGTCTAATGAGTACCCCAAAACATACTCAGATCTGCCATAGTGTATTGTTTTCTGCAACTTTAATTACATATTTTCTGTAGCTTCAATTATATGGTTTTATAGCTTTAATTAAACGTTTTCTGCAGTTTTACTTACATGTTATCTGTACCTTTAATTATGTTTTCTATAGCTTTAATTATGTGTTTTCTCTATCTTTAATTACATGCTTTCTATAGCTTTAATTATGTTTTCTGTAGCTTTAATTACAGGTTTTCTATAGCTTTAATTATTTTTTCTGTAGCTTTAATTACGTGTTTTCTCTATCTTTAATTGCATGCTTCATAGTAACTCAACAAATGTTATTTTTTGTTTGAATTTTCAGCTGAACACAGGGCTGCAGCTTTCTTTAGTGGCCTTCACGCTGGCTGCACCTGTATTTGGCTTTGTAAATCATCCATTTCTGCAGGGACTTTGGTATGTATGTCATTATTTGTTTGCTTGTTAGTTTGTTGTTGTTGGGGGGGGGGGGGGGATTGGTCAGTTACTTCTGTGTCAAATTTGTGTTTCTTCTGAAAAAAACATAAAGGTGATAAAAAGACTTTCCTGGATTGGGGGACAGTAACAGCACTGTGGTTTAAAATTACACATAAATATTCAGCAACTGGGTGCTTTTTCTTTTTTTTAAATTTATGTTTGTATGTGGGTTTTTTTATATCACACAAATGCTGTAGAATGTTATAAAACAGCTGTATTCATTATCCATTACATGGCAGTATTGAGATAGACATAATAATTGTGGATTTGATTTACAGTTTGATCATATGAAACAAAGATTTTCATCATTATGTACAACAGTAATAAGCATTTATAAGTTTTACAATAATAGACAAGACTCATTCACATAGACACAGTGTGCAGACAATTACTACCCTGGACAACCCATGATACGGAGGCTGGGTACAGTTCAAAACTGGACAAGGGTAAACACAACAGTGACAAAGTTAGATTTGTGTATTTATCGTGTTTTTCTGCCATTAAGTTTTTCTGACACAATTTTATTAGTGCTAATCAATCGCACAGAGGATGTAGATTATACATACATATTTTGTGGCAGATATTCTGAGACAGAATGAAAGACTGAAAGACTGAAGTTGATCTTCACATTTTTGTACTATTGGTTTGGCATTAAAAACTTATAATTTCTTATAAGTGATATTAGTTTAAACTTATTTAATTGTCATAAAAGTAATATATTGGCAAAAGTTAAAGTGATTTTATCTAGATAAAATCAGATTCTTTGATTGAAAAATACAATCTTTCCCCAGCAAATGTGCCAAATTGTGGGTGATAAATTGGCACACAAAGGGTTCTTTTTGCAATCGGGAATGCAGAGGACTTTGATCATAAAACCCAGAGAATAATTTAGTTATTGCGATCTGGAACACTAAAGAAAGGTTTTACCTACCTGCATAAGACCACTTTTTTTAATCATCTTGGATAGCTTATGCAGCTTTTTAAATGGGCCTACTATGGCCCACTTGGTCATTTCCATTTTTTGTTTGTTTCTTATTGTGAAGTACATGTACAGGGAATCTTTTAAATCTTGTGAATATAAAATGATCTACTGATTCAAAATGAAAATCTTTTTTTCAGGGATAGTAAAATTATGGTAATGAGCTAGGTCAGTATCAGTCAGCATGTCAGAAAATAACCTCATAATGGAGCTCAATCAATCACATGTCTGACTACCTCATTAATATGTGTAGATGTTACTTAAAATGTTTTCAGACTAAATCAGTCAGGTGTCTGAATATCCCATTAATATGTATAGATGTTACTTAAAATGTTTTCAAACTCAGTCAGTCAGGTGTCTGAATACCTCATTAATATGTGTAGATGTTACTTAAAATGTTTTCAGACTCAATCAGGTTTATGAATACCTCATTAATATACCCAGATGTTACTTAAAATGCATTTAAACTCAGTCGATCAGATGTCTGAATACCTCATAATTGTGTAGCTTTTGCTCATAATCAATCTCATTTGAGAGCTTGATGATATAAGCTTATAGCAGATTTTATTGAAATCTGATAAGAAAATAAAGTCACAAGTGTTTTAGAGGACTAGCTAATCATGTATAGGGAAAACAGTTGGGATAGACTCGTGGTGATATGATAATCATGTATGGGTGAAACAGTTGGGATAGACTCATGGTGGTTTGATAATCATGTATGGGTGAAAATAGTGTGTATAGACTCATGGCGGTATGATAATCATAATTGGGGATAGGCTTGTGGTATGATAACCATGTATGTGGACAACAATGGGAATAGACTTGTGGTATGATAATCATATATGAGGAAAACCATGTGGGATAGATTCATGGTGTATGATAATCATGTACGAGTAAAACAATGGGGATAGACTCATGGTGTATGATAATCATGTATGGAGAAAACAATGGGGGATAGACTCATGGTGTGTGACGATCATGTACGAGTAAAACAATGGGAATAGACTCATGGTGGTGTGATGATCATGTACGAGTAGAAACAGTGGGAATAGACTCCTGGTGTATGATGATCATGTACGAGTAAAACAATGGGGATAGACCCATGATGGTATGATCATAATGTATGGGGAAAATAGTATGAACAGATTCGTGGTGGTATGATGATCCAGTATAGCAAAACCAATGGGAATAGACTTATTATCATCACATATGGGGAAAACAATGGGGATAGACTCATGGTAGTCTGATAATCAGGTATGGGGAATACAATGGGGATAGACTCATGGTGGTCTGATAATAATCAGGTATGGGGAATACAATGGGGATAGACTCATGGTGGTATGATAATCAGGTATGGGGAATACAATGGGGATAGACTCATCATGGTATGATGATCATGTGTGGTGAATACAGTGGGGATAGACTTGTGGTATGATGATCATGTGTGGGGAATACAATGGGGATAGACTCATTGTGGTAAGATAATCATCATGTATGGGGATAGATTTGTGGCATAATAATCATGTATGGGGCAAACAATGGGGATAGACTCATGGTGGTTTGATAATCATGTACAAGGAAAACAATGGGGATAGAGTCATTTTGATATGATAATCATGTATAAGGAAAGCTATGGAGATAAACTCATGGTGGTATGATAATCATGTATGGAGAAAACAATGGAGATAGACTCATGGTGCTATGATAATCAGAGGAAATATAGACACTTGGGTCTTCTTGCTTTATGCCTATTTCTTGCTTTTCTTTTGCGGACAGAGAAACATTGCAAATTAACAATGTCCAATTGTTTTTTCTCCAAACACTATTGATTTAAGTTGACAATCATCAGTAGCAAAGTTACCCATTGCCAACCCCAAATGTTAGATTAATTTTGGCTGCTCTATGTTGTTGCCACATCTTTATCAATGTAAGAATTTATTTAATATTAGCCATAAATAGGAAATTATCACAATGAATGACGTAAAGAACAGCCTGCAAGAAATGTGCTCATAAAATTTTGGGAATGCCTAAAATATAAACATGGAGTTCTTGTGATGGTTTGATTACAATGCATTATGATTAAAAAGAGTTGTAAGATCAGCTTTCAGTCAACTGAAATATCTCTACTTAAGATGTTACAGACAAAAGGTAAATGGAATGGACTTCCATGACCAAAATACTGATGAAAATATACTTTTTTTTAAAACAAAAAAGTTTTATGGGTAATTTTACTTTAGATCCCAATCACTCTCCCTTAGTACCCTATCACACAAGAATGCATTTCCACAGCATTCCCAATCGCAAAAGATGATCATATGAACATTTTTATAAACAATTCAGACCCTTTGTCCACTGAATCATCGCCTGCAATTTGACACACTTTAGATTTTGCACAGATAATATAATTAAGAAGAAAATAAAGTTTACAATGCAAAACCAGTCGTGTGAAATCATGAAGAGCAACTTCAGCCTTTTATTATTTAAATTTGCTTCAGAATATTTGACTGAAAATCTGTGTAATCTTCATTTTCCGTGTAACTATCAACAAAACTGTAACAGAAGAAATAAATAACATAAAACAGGATGACCAGTAAACCTCGTTGAATGTTTACCCTTTCCTGATTCCCGATCACACCCAAGTTCCCAGTCACGAGTTGTCAGGGGTGATTACTGTAAGCACTGTTCATATCATACATACACTGAATTATCTAAACCATTTTTGTGTTAAAGTCAGAAAAATTAAGTCTCTACTGCAGATTTATCCATAATGCACTCTATATACTCGCTTATAAGTCGAGTCCAACTGCAAACTGCACAGACCCAGATCTCGCATAATGCGCCAGCAGATCTGGATCTATGCATTTTGTTAGGAGTAATCAATAGAACAAACATAGACCCAGATATGCAAGTGCATTGTGCGATGGCAGATCAGGGTCTATGTTGTTTGCAGCTGGACTAAACTTAAAAGCAAGTATAGATGGTATTCAGTCCAATTAGATGACATTGTTTTCTAGTGTTGTTTGTCATACCTAAATATTTCACATTTTGTTCATTCTTCTACAGGTATCTAACAGCAGCTACAACAATAGGATCGGGAGTAAGCTACATACAGTCCAGAAATGAACATATTAAAGTGCACTCCAGCTCAATGAAGAAAAAACTGTGATAACTGTATTAAAAAGAAAAATAACCTCTTAACAGTATATAATCAGCTGTCATTGTTATATTCAGTAGAAGTGATCCTATTCATGATTTCAGTTTAACAATGATGAATAAATGTTACTGAATGTGCGTTTGGTGCCATCTTGGCTAGACAAGTTGTTCTGACCCGATGCTACCCTCACCAGGACCACAGTGGCACAGAAGATATCAGCAAATGCACACTCAGTTACCTGTTAGTTGTTTGCAAGTTTTTCAATATTACTGCATACAAAAGTGATGAAGTCAATACTTAGTGGGATTATGTGATAATCATGTCAACATTTCTTTAAAGTATCGCTTTATAAATGACAATCATGATATTCATATTTATGAAAATGAATTTATTACATGATTCACATAAGATTGCTTTTCACTACAAGGCACAATGTCATGTGATATGAGATACTTTCTTTATATCACACTATCATTTTTCATGTTGCATGGTAATAATCTCATCGCCTATTATATGATATCATAACATTAAATTCTTAGCATCATGCTGTTATTAATACAATTTGAAAGCAAAATAAAATGAAATTGTTTCTTAAAATCATGTAATAAAACAATTGTAGACCTTTGTTTTGATGAACGTGAAGTTTTATGAACCAGTAAACCTTTCAAATTGACCTCCACTTTGTGTCCGTTAATATTAGGATTGTTGGTTCATAAAACATAAAATTCACCTCAACAAAGGTCAAGATTTATATATCATTTATAATGACATACATGTTAAAAAGAAATGTAAATGTGACATCTCTGCACTTTTCATTATATCATTTATTGAAAATCTTGCAACACAGAAATATTAGAACTTGTAAGAAGTGTGAAATAAATGGACATAGAAATATATGGTAATAGTCTGGTTGGATTGTATTTTTTGCTTGCAGTAGATCAAGCATGCACGTTTGTGAGTGTGAATATACACACATACACTGGTCACTGACAATTAAGCCCCTTACATAACACAGGTATAAGCATAGTTCCCATTAAATTGACTTATTTGATTTTTATCATTGCTAACTATGTTGTACTTGGCTGATGAGAACCAATTATAATGCAATGTTATGTCACGAAATATGCAATTTCTTGTGTTTGTATGTACAATATACCCTATACTTGCATCATATCACAATATAAGATGACCTTGGTTAATGCTGTATACTTATATATAGGAGTATAGAGTATATTGTACATACAAACACAAGAAATTGTGTGTGTGTGTGTGTGTATATATATATACACACACACACCTGAGCTTTACAAACAGCAATTTTTGCCAAACATGTCATTTTGACAAACTTGAATGACTGGTTACTAACTCAACATGTCGGACATATGTCATAGGACACCCATAATTATTCCAGGCAATTATTCATTAATCATGTTTTTCCAATTATTTAAACACCCAACAGTCCCAAAATCATTATACAGCGAAGGTGTGGAGGCCCATCTCCTAATCTCTAGACTCAAAATCTTACAATTAAATAATTGCCCCAGGCTCTCCATGATGTTAACCCTCACATCAGTCCCTCAAACCATTTGATGTGTGGCCATGTTTTGGTGTATACAAAACCTTAAAACAACATACATGCAGTCTAGGCCCTTATTAGAATCAAAGGAAAAGACAGAAGCTACAAAACTAATCTTTATTATCACCCACAAATTACTGCAACTTCATTTATTGTCATGAGTATCGATTTTCATGGATGTGGGAAAAATGACAGTTTGTTTTGTACTTAAATAAGTGGATTAGTGAAACTGTACTTTTGTTCCCATAAAAAGCATTGTTAACTGGGTCTTGAAATTTTTGGTTTAAAGCAACCACAAAATCAATAAAAATTGGTACCCCACAAAAATATAGTGAATTAACAGTGCTATTGTGAGAGCTCAGTCACCATCAGACTCAACAAAATATGTCTTAGTATTATGTATTTTCGAAGCTTTACATCTGCTGACAAAAAATCAAATATTTTAAATCATAAAATAATGTTGTATGGTAAGACTCCATACTCAATTTTTTTTTTCTTCAAATTTAAAAAAAAAAAAAAAAAAGTCAAAGTGAAGTGGGGTAAAAAGTGAATATGCAATGGATAATACTAAAACTAAAGCAACAGCAAGTCCTGAATGGAAAATTACACATTTTCCTGTACATCAATTTGTGAAATATATCGGCATTGTGTTATTATTTACAATAAATTACATCTTCTTGTAATATTTGTTTAGGAAATTTTGTCAATAGACAACTTGGCTATGTTAACTTTTGGGGAAAAATGTCTGACAGGGGCCAAAAACTTTGGAAGCCATGATAATCTGTAATGATTTTCAAAGGTGCCATATTCGTTTATTTGACACCACTTTCTTTTACAGTAACTTTATTTCCATAGTTGAAATTGTATGCACACTTTTATTTCTCACTATTCATTTAGAAACAGAAGTAGCAATCACATTATCTTTTGTTCAAACTTGCCCCGAGTT
This sequence comes from Margaritifera margaritifera, assembly GCA_029931535.1. Taxonomy (NCBI): domain Eukaryota; kingdom Metazoa; phylum Mollusca; class Bivalvia; order Unionida; family Margaritiferidae; genus Margaritifera; species Margaritifera margaritifera. Next base: position 989,272 of record JAQPZY010001486.1, on the reverse strand, counting down.
AAGTGCTACAATATTCTGTGGTGAAAAGTGATGTCATAATGATGTTGTAACAATGTAATAATCAAACAAGGAATTGTTTAATACAACCATTCTTGATACTGGTCCACTGGTATGGAACAACATTCCTGGCAACACAAGGCAGGCTCCTAGCATGTCTTCTTTTCATGATCAGTGTTTCAACTGGATAATATCCTGAGACAGTCCAACAACATGATATTTTATATATGCCTGTGTGCAAACTAATGCATGTCCATGTGTTATGGACTTGTAAGTTTGTATGATTTTCAGAAGTCAGATTTATCATATTGCGCTGTATATACAGTATATATTGTACATAATAAAGGACCTCCAGTTAGATTAGTTCCTGTAACTGACTGAGTTACCCGCTGTATATAAAGTCATTAGGATTATTAATATGTCATTTACACCTGTGATGTAAATACGACACCACTGGATATCCTTAACATGCAGTACTGAAACAATTTTATGAGATTTTGTTGTTAAGAAACACAAATACATGCATGTATTTGATACTGCAGCATTAATTTATTATTAAAGAGCTGAGAACAAATTGAAGTAGTAGAATTTTACAAAGTTAAATGCATAGCAGCTGTTTAAGTTTACAAATTACACAAGACATGATCATCTACAATGTACAATCAGTGGCAAATCTGGTATAGGGGGTCATGGGTTCTGTATAAATCTTCATTTCCAGTTAAAATCATACAATTTTTGATGAATAAAAAAAATTGCCCATTGTGATTCGAATGAAACACTTCTATCTCAAAATCAAACTGTCATAGAAAGAATTCTGGATCTGCTCCTGATAATGATATATTTAAATAATTCATTGTACTACAAACCTTCCTCGTACAATTATTCATGGTAAAATTGTTGATTAGTTTACAACGTTGTTCCAAATGTACAACTTCTTTAGGAGTAACATTTATTAAAATTCTGGAATCTATTTGCTTGCTTGCAACAAATGGCACTGACCTTTTGGCCTATTTGTGCTAATTGATTTGTTATTCTGATGCTAATCACTGTAATTGATATGCTAATCACCCTTATTGATATGCTAATCAGTTACTGATATGCTAAGTACTGTTATTGATATGCTAATCACTGTAATTGATAATACTAATTACTTTGTAATTGATATACTAATCACTGTTATTGATATACTAATCATTCTGTGTCCAGATAAACTCGCATACAAATATACAGTCAAACCTGTGTACAGTTGTCACCCTGGGGACCGTCCAAAAATCGCCTTTAAAGACGTAGCATTTATATAGAGGGTCAACTAACTGGGCAAATTGAGAAGCAAAGGAAGGAGACAAAGGATTAGCATGAGAAAGCTTATAGTAGTAATTAGTGAAGAAAACATTTGTTTGTATCTTTATTGCTTTAATTAGCATATAACATATACTGTACTGTCTCAACATATAAGACGTTAAAGATGGGAAAAAACAGTGGCTATGTGGTTAGCATGCCAGACTCACAAGCCAAAGGTCATGGGTTCAAATCCTGCCCAGACCAGCAACAGGCTGGCTGCTGTAGTATGTTTCTGCACAAGGCGCTTTACTCCCATTGCTTCGGCACTATATAGCCTTTCAAAGGAATCAAAACATTAAAGATAAATTGATTCATGGCAACATCACCTTTATATAAAAATGATATCATATGTATTTGGGACCATGAAAGAAGAACAGTGACCACAGTGAGCAGGTGACCACTATATACAAGATGTTTACAAAACAAAAAGAGATGGGGCCAAATAAATGTGGTTTTATATTCAAGTGACATATATATAGAGGTGACTGCTAATACAGGTTTGACTAGATAAACATTTTAAATTCACACAATTTATTTTCTGCTTTGGTGGTTTTGTCTACCCCTTTCTACATATTTTGTTGCTGGCAATAAAATTGATGTTAATAATGAAAGTAACTTAATCACAGCCTTCTGCTGTTTCTGATTAAAGATGCTATATAATGTTTGAAATGTATCCCGACATGTTCCAGTGTGGAATTCAGTCACCTATAGTGCAAGTAAAGCTGTCTTCAAACTACCCACAGGATTTTCTCTATATTGCTTTGTAAATTTTTTTTCTCAATAGGCCTGTATTAGTTGTAAGAGTATTCATTTTCTTATGGTGTGTATGTCAATGTTAGCATTATGAAGATTCTGTTTTCAAGTTATTGACAGTCGAATACATAATAAAACTATGCACAAGTCAGCCAGGAAATCACTATTTATGCAGAAAATTTTAGTTTGTTATAATCAAATGTGAAATTTAAGATTTTCTTCAATTTTTTTGTACAAACCATGTAACTTGAAAAGGCAAACCAATGTAGTCAGATATGGCTCAATGTAAAAGGTCCTGGAGACACTATATAGAGACTTTCAGACAAATAAAGGTGTAAACCCAATATTGTTTCTCCATCTACCAGTGATTTCCTTGGTTAATTCAAGTCATACGTATATGATAAGGTGTGCATCCATTTTCTTGTGGTCTGCTGTTCTTAGTTCTACCATTACACTAGTAGCTCACGAACATGGCGCTATTGTCCTGTCAATTATATACATGTGATAATTCCTGGTTTTACATGAAATTCATTATTTTTAATCATGATTCCTGATTTTATGGTTTTTTTCCTCCCCATAAATTCACTTTTTTTACCCTAAAAAAAGTCACCCAATAGTGCATATAGAAGGCCAGTGTCCTATGATTGAGCCAGTCACAAGTCTCAAAATAAACCCTAAATCTATTAAATACCTCTTACAAACAAAATAAACTCTATATCTATTAAATACCTCTTACAATCAAGAGCTCATCATTGTAAATCTCCCTCAGGCTATTTCCTTAGATTTCTTTAAGTGCATATACCGTATATACTTGCTTATAAGTTGAATCCTACTGCAAACTGTACAGATCCAGATCTGCTATAGCATAATGTGCAGACAGATCTGGGTCTATGCAGTTTTCTAGGAGTAATCAGTAGAACAAACAATATAAACCCTGATCTGCAGTGCATTATGCAATGGCAGATCAGGGTCTATGTTGTTTGCAGTTGGACTGTACTCATAAATGGGTACAGATGGTATCCATAGATAATCCAGTTATAACTATGAATGCCTCCATTGTAATGCCAACTCGAGTTATTACACCACTTCCCGCAACGAAGATTTTGTCAATTTTTTCAGTAGCTCAGGCAAAATAACATCCCAGCTTTACATTACCTCATTTCTGAACTATATTCATGACACAGGAACGCAGTTCAATCAATGTTAAAGGTGTTGTGGTTTAACTCCCCTTAGGAGTACGTTAGAATAGGGCTGTTACTAAGAGGATGTAACACAATGAATAATTACCTTATACCTAACAAGAGTGCCTCAGAAGGACTGATGCTCTACTAGCTGAAAAGATTTGTCCGGAATCCAAGATAATTCTGTCTATTCTGTCCTTTATTATTTTTAACTTTTGAGTATTGAAACTGTCTCTGATATTCTTGAGAAACTTCCACATACCCAATTTTGTAACAAAAATATTTTCTTACATGTCTAAGTTAACATGTTCATAAGATATCTTAAGTGCACTATAAATTCTTTCACTGTTTTTGACCAAATGTCAAAGGTAGAAAATCAATGAACTTGTCTCAGACAATGTCAAGATATAACCACATGTTAAGTTTGGTTAAATATATATATATATATATATATATATATATATATATATATATATATATATACAGTGGAACCTCGTTTATCCGGAAACCTCGCTATCCAGACAAAGTTCAACGAGAATGGAATTCCTAAACGTTAATTTGCTCCGTTAATCAAGAAATCCACGTTCATGATCTGGAAATCAAAATTGGGGACCAAAGTGTAAAATTACTATAAAACTTGCCTCGATAATCCAGAAATAATCTGTCAAAAAAAAAGAAAATTCAAAGAATTGTATATGAAAGTACAGTCAGTCGGATAACACAGATTCACCTATGCAAATTTGGAGGTGTGCCAATGTATCAATCTCTGATTGGTCAAATTCTAATGGCACTTTAAAGTTATTAATTGATCATGTGATCATATGTGTGAAAAAACTTCAAGTAGCGTGACCGTATTGTAACCAGCGATTGTATAAACAATGTCTGTTTTTGCTAGTTGCCAAAGGGGGTATTAATAATTAAATTAACACACTGGGAAAAATCGTCCACGCATTTGGCATAACATATGGTTAATAAATTAAGTGTGCTATTAAGTCTCTTTGTTGTTTACCAATTGTATGTAACAATCACAGTTTGTTGATGGCTCTACAAATAAAATTTATTGATTTAAGCTGTGGACAGAATAGGGCTTCATTTCAGAATAAAAAGCAATGTCAATTATCGGTTCATTAGCAGCTATAACAGTTGTAAAATACGACTTATAAAAATGACTGCATTTTATTAGTTTACCATAACACATTTAACTGCGAGATATCAGTTTGTATTTGTTGTACTTTTTACATTATGGTGACATCATCAAACAAGTGTTGATGAGTAGAGATACCGGCCAGCATAAAAAAGAAGATTTGCCAGCACAAAGAAGATCACCCAAAATGAAATTGACATAATAAATGTATGTACAGTACATACATGCACATGTACATAGTGTGATGTGTTCGATGTGCTGTTTAAAATTATATTTACGTGTATGTACAAGTGCATGTTGTAATAAAGTGAAATAATTACAAGTCAATAGATGTATTCATTAATTTATTTCAACCATTATTGAATATACAGTACATTTACAGCTAACAAATAAATGTACAGTACATGTATATAGTATGATGGCATAGTATAATACAAATGTGCATGATTCAATTATCCAGAAAACTCATTAATCCGGACATATTCACTGGGAACAAAGGTGTCTGAATTAACGAGATTCCTCTGTAAATATTTTTGGGAGAAAAAAATGAAGTTATTTAAGTGGCATCATTCAAAATAATCTTCTGATATATCCCAAAACCAGGTTGGATAAAAATCCGTTCATACTTGTTTGTGTAATTATGCTTACAAGCCAGTACAGCTAAACACCCGAATCAAGACCTCTGACCTTAAAATCAATGTCAGAGTGCTGACTATCAACTTGTTCATTGGAATGCAACTAAATACAAAGTCTGGTCAAAATTTACTTGTATATGTACAAGTCAGTGTGTTCATAAGCTCAATGAAGTATAAAAATACAAGCAATGACCTCTGACTTGACCCCATGGTCAATTAGATCTGGTTTCCAAAACTCCTGGTGATCAGATCTGCACCCTTTTCATTCAGAACCAATTAAAGTTTGCAAGATGTTTTAGTGAAAACCCCATGTCAGTGCCATCATTCATACAAGAAGAGTAGTAATAACACGATTTTCAAGGTGGCCACTATTGTGCCAAGTTGGAGGACAGATGAGCACCATTTTCATTCAGAACCAGTTATATATTGCTATTGTGTTTTAGTGAAAACTCTATGTCAATATGACCATCTGTTCAGAAGAAGTAGCCGTATGAAGATTTTCAAGATGGCCATCAAGGCAGCTATTTTCAGTTGGAGGAACAACAATATATTGGAAGAAAAAAAGCATTTTTTTTTTAAAAATAGTGTCGTTGTGGCCATCCATTCACGAGAGGTTACTGTTACAAGATTTTTCCGATTTTGGTAAGTCACATTGGCATCATTTTCAATTAGGACCAACTAGATATAGTGAGAAGTGTCTTAATTAAAATCCCATACGAGAAGTGTCTTAATGAAAACCCCATGTCAATACGACCATCCCTTTAGGAGCAGTAATAAGATTTTCAAGATGGCTGCCATTGATCAGTACCACTTTTATCACAAGATATCACATGTCTGTACGACTTAGGAGCAGTAATAAGATTTTCAAGATGGCTGCCATTGATCAGTACCACTTTTATCACAAGATATCACATGTCTGTACGACTATATGTTTTGGAGAAGTAGTGATAACATGATTTTCAAGATGGCTGAATTGGTGGCAATATTGGAAGTCTGATCAACACCATTTTCATTTAGTAACAACTACATATCATAAGTCTTTTAGTTAAAACACCATGTCGCTATGACTTTGCTCAGAAGTAGCGATAATGATTTTTAAGATGGCTACCATGGCCATGAAACTGGAGGTCTGATTAACACCATTTTCATTTAGGACCATCTAGATTTCATAAAAAGTATTTTAATGAAAACTCCATGTTGACATGACCATCTGTTCAAGAGTAGCAATAAAAAAAATTTCAAGCATGTTGCCATAGCAGCAATACTGGATGCAAGATTGGCACCATTTTTTTTATTGAGGATCAACTGACAGCATAAGAAGTCTTTAAGTGAAAACCTCATGTCAATATGATCATCCATTCAGGAGGATTAATGATAAGATTTTTAAGATGTCCAAGGGGCACCATTCTTCATTTAAGACCAACTAGACCTTGGTATGTGTGTTTACAGTTTCTTGGCAATCCTCCCTGTACTTCTGGAGGAATAGCTTCTGCTAACAGACAGACAACGAACGAAGGATGAGACAACAGGCCATCATACAAGTTCTTCTTGTCTATAACCAGTAAAGCTAAAAATAGCCAGCATGGACACAGCCCTGACCCCAATGGATAATTTTAAAAGAAGACAATGTTCCGATGGCAAAATTAACACAAAACCTCATAGAAGGTCATCTTGTCGTACAAATGAAAAAGGTCGTTACCATATCATGATCTCCCTACAAGTGGAAATCAAAGTGAATTGATGGAAAGGTAGGTATTTTCACATTGTAAAATAATGCACTGCATATATTAATATGGTACCAATAGCAAGCCATTTTAGCATTCCTTTTTTCACGTGGAAACACTATTTTACTTGTGTGAAGAAGAATTTTAGGCTTATTTTACATCCATGAAATTATTTTTCAAACATTTAAATTCTTTTTCACAGATGTAAAATTCTATTTTACATATATAAAATCATTTATTTCACACATGTAGAATTCTTTTTATACACTCGCCATACAGTGGAGCGTATTTATTATTTGTGGATGGCTTGCACTTGGTGTAAGAAAAAAACCTATAGATTTTGGGATCAAAAGGTTAAAGGCTAAGGTCACTGTAACAGAAAGAAGAACAATGATTTCCACACAATAACATTAGTTCTACATGACAGACCTGGACCAAACTTTGTGGATGGCTTACACTTGGGTAAGGAAGAACCTTATTGATTTTGGACTTGAACATTCTAAAGTCAAGGATACTGTGACTCCAAGAAGAAAAGCGATTTCTGCAAAAAAATTTCTGTTATCCATACAGAGGGCTGTTAACACAGGGCAGGAGTATAATGTGTAAGTTTATGGTACTCTTGTTCACAGATGAGAAATATTTTTTAACACGTATAAAAATAAATTCACATTTGTGAAATAAAGTCTGTTTTACAATGAGTAAAATAAATTACTTTTTTTCACATATAATTTTTTTTTACATAAGTACAGAAATTCCACATATTAGAACAAGATTACCATGAACGACACATTGTACACCCACCCTATGTGTAATAATCCTCTATGTAGATAACTAAAATGTGTGTGCTGAAACCATTTTGCTTCTTTCAGTCACGGTGACCTTGAATTGTAACCTTTTGACCCCAGTTTTGACAGGCTTCCTTATCCTAATTACAAGCCATCCATAAATTTTGGTCTATGTATATGATGCAGAACTAATGTTATTATGCAGAAACCATTTTCTTCTTTCAACTAGTGACCTTGACCTACGAAATCAAACCCCAAAATCAATAGGCTTCTTCCTTGCTCTGAAGTGCAAGCCATACACAAGGTTTGACTGAGGTATGTGATGTATAACTGATGTTATTATGCTGAAACCATTTTTATTCTCTAAGTCATGGTAGTCTTGACCTTTGACCCTTTGACTCCAAAATCAATAGGATTTTTACCCACCCCAAGTGCAAGCCATCCACAAAGTTTGGTAACCATAGATGATGGAGTACTAAAATTACTGTGCAGAAACAATTTTTCTTCTTACAGTCCGAGTGACCTTGACCTTTGACCTTTTATGCCTGAAATAGATTGGTTTCTTTCTTACTCCAAGTGCAAACCATTTACAAAGTTTGGTAACTGTGGATGGTGGAGAACTCAAGTGATTGTGTAAAAAACATTATCTGTCTTGCAGTAACTGTGACCTTGACCTTTGACCCCAAAATCAATAAGGTTCTTTCTTACCCCAAGTGTAAGCTATCCACAGAGTTTGATCACTGTATATGGTAGAGAACTTGAGTTATTATATGGAAACCATTTTCTTCTTTCAGTTACAGTGACCTTGACCTTTGAGCTTGAAATTTGATACAGTTCTTCCTTACCCCAAGTGCAAGTCATCCACAAAGTCTGGTAACTGTAGATGGTGGAGTACTTGAGTTATTGTGTAGAACCCTAAGTGGAACGGACAGATGGACAACTTCGTAACACAATATACTTTGCTTTATGGCAAGCATATAAAAAGTATTTCACATATCTAGAATTGTGGTTAACATATGTGAAAAGATTTTCACATATGAGAAATAAAGGCTTACTTTACAATTTCAATTCTTTGTTATATATGAAAAATTCTTCTTCAGATATCTATAATAAATCATTTGTTTCACATATATGAAAAACATTTTTAATGTTATGTTTTTCACATATTTGAAAAAGAATTGCACATATGTGAAATAAATTCCTCTTTTATGTATGTAAAATTCTTTTTCAGATATATAAAACTCTATTTCACATGTATGAAATTCCTTTTTACATGTGTGAAATAAATGATTGTGAACAAGAGTACTGTGAACAGCACATTATATGCCCACCCAGTGTTTAATGGTCCTCTATATAAGTACTAGCAGTGCATGGTTGACTCAGGAGATTATTGACCAATAGGTCTTAACGACCTGGACCTTTGGCCAAGGTATGCCATCTTGAATGAAACTTTACTGTGCAGAAACCATTTTTTTCTTATTAGATATACCATGACAATGACCTCTGACCTTTAGACCCCAGAATCTATGGTGGGTTATTTTATTACTCTAAGTGTAAGCCATCCATAAAGTTGGTCAAGGAATTTACTCTAGAACAAACATATTTCTGCAAAAGCCATTTTTCTTTTGAGCTACAATGACTCTGTTCTTTGACCTTTTTAACTCCAAAGCAAGAGGCCTCTTTCATACCCTAAGTGCAAGCCCTAAAGAAACTTTGGTCATGGTATGTGGTCAAGAACTAAAGTTATTAGGCAAAAAACATTTTTCATTTTTAGTCAGTGACCTTAACCTTTGAGCTTTTAACTCCCAAATTAATAGGCTTCTTTCTTACCCAATGTGAAAGTCATCCACAAACTTTGGTAAAGTATATGGTCACGAACTGAAATTTTTGTGCAGAAACCATTTCTACTTTTTAGGTCACAGTGACTTTAACCTGTGAGCTTTTGATCCCAAAATCAATAGACTTCTTTCTTACCCCAAGTACAAGTCATCCACAATGTCTGGTCCAAGTCTAAAATGTAGAACTAATGTTATTGTGCAGAAACCATTTTTTTTCTTCTTCAGTAACAGTGACCTCAAAACCAATAGGCTTTTTGCCAATCTCGAGTGTTAACCATTCACAAAGCTTGGTCCAGGCCTGTTATGTAGAACTTTACTGTGTGGAAACCATTTTTCTTTCACAGTGACCTTGACCTTTTGACCCAAATTTGTAGGCTTCTTAGTCCAAGTGCAAGCCATCCCCTGGTCCAGGTATGTGATGTAGAAATAATGTTACTGTGTAGAAATTTCTTTTTGTTCTCTCAGTTGCATTGACCCATGATCTTTTACCTTTTGACCCAAAATCGATAGGCTTCTTCCTTACTTACTCCAAGTGCAAGTCATCCACAAAGTTTGGCAACTGTAGATGGTGAAGAACTTAGTTATTATGTGGAAACAAAACTGGTAGCAGATGGACATCATAACATAACAGGTGGACACGATTTGAGTGGGCATCTAAGTGGAAAGGATTATTTCTCCAAAGATGAGTGGGAAATGTTGAACTCACTATCACTGTACCATACCTATTGTCTTAAACCTAGCAGTGCTCCATGTAGCCAACCTGCTTTCATCCGAAGATTCAAGCATGGCAGAAGAGTCATGAATTCTAAATTCTGGCTTTTTATAAATGGGTAGGAACAAAAAGAATCCAGCACTATATCATATCACAGTCAACTAGCTGTCACTTTGTGCCTTGCGTGATACAAGAAAGATTATGAAGGAAGAGTTATTTTGGTAGCTTCTGGAGGGGCATTGCTTTGTAAAATTTTTTTGACTTGGCTTAATCGAAACTAAATATTTTGTGTCTTTAAAACCTGTCCAAATTTTACAAAAAAATAGGTAAAGAAACTGAAAGATTATCAGAACAACACACTGGTTAAGTCAGCAAATCTGTTTGGCATCTATGTACAATATTAGGAAGACCTCATTGAAATTCAAATTACGTACAAAATTGAGAGAAGAAAATCTTTTTTTTTTTTTCTTTCATGCAAGAGGTTAAAGTTTTTTAAATTTTTCCTAGTTTATTTTTTATCTTTTAAAAAATGTTCATGAGTTATGGTAATTGTATCTCACTTTTAAGTGAAGCAAAGTAATTAAAAATTTGAGATTACTCTATAATTTCTAACATGATGGATATGTGCAATCATTACTTTCAGCAGGCCAGACAATTATTTTTTTAGTTCATCACATCTGCAGAATGTCTTGCAACAATAAGAAGCCCTTTAGAGTATGAGGTATTTCGAAGGAATCTACAAGCTCTCTCAAACTGCTTCCAAATTTTCTCCTAAGATAATTACGACAGATGAACTTAAGAGGAAGAGGAGAATTCAGATGGTCTAGAAGAATCTTGTCTATATTGTTTTCAAGACATATTTCTGGGAATTCTCTTTTTGCAAGCCACTGTTCCTTGTGGATATCATATCCAGCATACAGGAGAAGCTGAAGGATTTCTTTGTCTGCTTTTGCTGTGGCTAACCATAAAGGACTGACTGGGCTATTGTAAACTTGAATTGAGCGAAGATGTGGATCACTGCCCACACTGGAATTCTCAAGATAAACACTCTCCATCAGTAATATTTTCACCACATCTTTCCTCCCACAGTAAACAGCACTCCATAGTGGGGAGGTTCCTGCCCTATTACACTGGTCTGGGTTCGCACCATGTTCAATCAGACCCTTCACTGTGTCTGTCATGCCGTTGTGGGTGGCATACAATAGTGGTGTATCCAGGTCTTTGTCAGCATTATTAACATTACATCCTAGTGCCAAAAGGAGATCCACGACCTTGGGGTGGTTACCATGACAGGCCAGGGCAAGTGGAGTGTTACCATCTGAAGTCTGCTTATCATGTGAAGCTCCAGATTTGATCAGCAAATCTACACAGTCTATGTGTCCATTCCACGCTGCCATATGTAGTGGAGAGTACTGAAGAGAGTTAGTTAAGTTCACATCTGCCCCATGTTCAACAATTGTTGTTACAATATCGTAATTACCTGCTGAGGCACAATTAAGCAGCAGAGGATATCCGCTGCTGTCTCTTGCATTTGGGTCAGCTCCAGCATCCAGAAGCAATGTGTACAAGCTGGCTACAGGAAAAAGAAAAATACATTTATTGTCTTGTCTGCAACTATGTTGCTGCTGCCCTAGTAAATACCTGACTAAACAACCCGTGGCCTTGACCTCTGACATTTTAATGCTGATGCTAATTATGTGATAACTCTGATAACAATACATGTATAACAACAGATAATATAGTTCTTTCATACAGCACTCAACAATTTACCCGCCCCAAAAATCTAAAAAACAATTCACTCTGTAACCTTCGATGCTTGGATCCATTATTCTCAAGGATGCACTATGTACACTGGTAAATCTGGTTAAAAGTCTAAATGCCTATATATATATATATCTATATCTATATATATATATATATCTATATATATATATATATATATATATATATATATATATATATATATATATATATATATATATATATATATATATATATATATATACATACATAAACACATGATATCTCCTCTCCCCCGATATAATAAAGTTACCACTGTAACCTTGACCTTTGACCTTCTGACCTACACAACCATAGTGATATTTGTATCCCATGCTAAACATCTTTACTTGTCTACGGTCAATTTGTCCATGGCAACAGTAGATAGTAAAGCCATATCCATATTGGTGACTTAAAATTTAAACTGTTCCTTGTGACCTTGGCCTACAATCTCCAGAGATATTCCTTCCCCCACCCCGATGCATTTTTGGGCAAAGTCTGATGATGTTCTCCTTATGAAAACAGGAGGGACATGTATTGCTCTTTAAAAAACTTGAACCAAATGATGATGCCAGCCAGACAGATAGATGTACATCGTGACTGCTATGTCTCACCTTATGCAATATTCACTGCAGGTGAGACAATAAAAATGAAAAAAAGAAAGTATTAGTAGACAAATTTAGATAAGTTGTGGTGTTTCCCAAACAATACCATTGTGTCCATCTTATGAGGCCCCCTTTTCCTGCATCCAAACAGCAAATTTGTACCATTTCATCATCATCAAAAGCATCTAAGAAATAAGGACACAACTGATTTTGAGAAAATAATAACCTACCAGAAAAGAGCAATAATATACTCACCATATGGCATGTAAATTGGGTGCATTTTGTAACTCTGTATGTAGCTTCCAGTGCAAAAGTAACCCTCTTAAATTCTATTTAGGTATAATGTAGAAGTGAGGATAACATTAAGCTTACTTGGCCTTGTAGTTAAAAACATAACTTTTCCATTAGCTTCCTTTGTTTTTGCCAAAGTGAGCTTGACTGAATTTTCACAATGTATATTCATTCTTTCATGTTTACGTGTCAAGACTTGTGTATTTGTAATCAATACATACCACATGATATTCTAGGTGCATATAAAATGGCTTCATGACCATCTTCATCCTTTGCTCTGACATCTGCTCCATGGTCCAATAGATGCTTTGTAGTTTCTTCATCCTGGCTGCTCACAGCATGCATTAGACAGGTTTTTCGGTCAAAAACAATGTTTGGATTGGCCCCTGCCCTTAGGAGGGTTGACACAAACTTCCTTTTGATCAGCACTGCAAGGTGCAGCACAGTCTCATTTCTGGGAGATGTTTTGTTCACGTTTATTTTCTTGGATGACAGGAGAATATCAACAATTTCTGGATCATCTCTCTGAATGGCTTTGTGAAGAGCTGTGCAATATATAGTGTTGGAAGCTACTTTATTGACTTTAGCACCTCTTTCTTCAAGAATTTTTATAAGAGATTTGCAACCATAGCTGACAGCAAGGTACAAGGGTGTGAACTTATGGTAGTTTGTGAGGGAATTCAAATCACATCCATCAGAAATTAGTGCCAATAGAAGGTCATAGTTACTGTCTGACATAGCCACCAGGTGGATGGGTTTCACTGATGCTGTGTTTCCCCTGTCTCTGATTCCGTAATGATTACAGGCACAGATCTTTAAAGACATACTGCAAATTGACCAGGAAAAAGTACATAAAATGGAGAAAAAAAAATAAAAATAATAAAATGAAAATATTGGTCATTTTTTTAAATGCTTTACATCATAATACATTTTTACATCTAAAATGTTTTGGAAAAATATATATATTTGAAACTGTCATTGCAGATCAATGTTTCTGTCAACTGTTACTGTAAATTCACTATTTATTTCTGGTGTATCAATTTTCATCTGTTTTGTAGTTGTTACAAACCATGAATTTAAAGACCCAATGAAAAATGATCCTTCTGTGGAAATAATAGGACCCATTATCCACTTCTGTGGAAATACTAGGACCAATTATCCACTTCTGTGGAAATACTAGGACCCATTATCCACTTCTGTGGAAATCATAGAATCCCTTCTGTGGAAATAATAGGACCCCATCCCAATCCACTTATTTAAGTGCTGCCAACAATTTCACTTTTCATGAAAGCACAAAAATGAATGAATCTGTAGTATTAACAAATATTTTTCTTCCAAAAGTTAGTGCTTCATTAAACCAAGTTATTACAGGTTACCTAAGTAACTGACTCAAGTCAAATACTGAAGTTAGAGGTTCATGACACTTCCTCAACAGTGACTTAGTAAACAAATCTGCACTGACTCCCCTTTTGTTGAATTATTAAAAAAATCAACCCATATGCAGCTTCTTGTGAATATTTGGTAAGTTTCTAACCATTCAACAAAGTTTCTTTCTGACAAAGTTTTACATAACCATAAGTGTTCTAAAAACAAGAGTTATCTAAAGATGTCATATCCCCACTATCACCAGTCCCCAAGTTATGTAAAGACTCCTACAGAAAATACCCTATTTCACATCACTCTCAATTTGTATACTACTTATACTAGTACCATATAGTGCCCAACTGTCAATTTATATACTACTTATGCTAGTACCCTATAGTTCCCAACTGTCAATTTATATACTACTTATGCTGATACCCTATGGTCTACAACTGTCAATTTATATACTACTTATGCTAGTACCCTATGGTCTATAACTGTCAATTTATATACTACTTATGCTAGTACCCTATGGAGCCCAACTGTCAATTTATATACTACTTATGCCAGTACCCTATGGACCCCAACTGTCAATTTATATACTACTTATGCTAGTACCCTATGGACCCCAACTGTCAATTTATATACTACTTATGCAAGATTTTGTTTCCACATTAACATAAAAAAAAATACTACATGTGAAAATTCTAAAAATGAAAAGGCACCTCAAAGTTACTTGCTTGACATGTATACCAAGTTTGGTTGAAATACCTTCAACAGTTTGAGACTTATGCTCTGGAAAAGAAATTGTTTACAAGCAGACAGACAGACATACTGATAGTGTAATTTATAATATTCCATAGGATTACATACTGTGGAGATACAAAATCTAGCATGCACAAGTACACATCCTTGATAATCAACTGCAATAGCAATGAATATATGTAACAATCTCTAAAATTTTGCTAGCTGATTCCTGATAACTATCAGTAACAACCAGTAAGGAATATGTTAGCTGATGAACATGACTTATGAAAGTAGAAGGTGACTTTGAAAATTTTGGACTCTGAAACAAGAAAATGTGTACTTTAACATAAATTCTTCCACAACAAAATGCTTCTTACACAAACTCCATGTCATTAAAAATGAAGTGAAACGATGAACAAGAAGAAAAACTCTCTTACTTTGTGACACGTGTTTTTGTTCATAATTACAAAATGGAGTACCCCCAAAAAAGTACATGATGAAAGTTACTATTGGAGCAGGCTCTGAGACTATATGTCTGCTTGGAAGTCAGACTTATCTTTTTAAAATAAAATGGAAATTTACATGAATTTTTAAACA
Source organism: Margaritifera margaritifera (assembly GCA_029931535.1). NCBI lineage: Eukaryota > Metazoa > Mollusca > Bivalvia > Unionida > Margaritiferidae > Margaritifera > Margaritifera margaritifera. The sequence continues at coordinate 973,781 of JAQPZY010001486.1, read as the reverse complement.
TCCGGAATTTTTTAAAATTTTAACCAAGAGGCCCAAGTGGGCCAGAGATTGCTTACCTGTCTGACATCTGCCTCAAAGCCAAACCCCATGGCAGTTGACCTAGAAATCTGGGTTAGTATGATGCTTTCTGACATCAAAAGATTTTACATTTTTTTAGTAATGGCAACCATATTGGATAGCAGATCAGCATCACTGGTGCAAATTTGAAAGGCCTTATGCCACAATATTTTCTGTGAAATATTGGCCAATTGCTGTTGACTGGTTTTCAAGTAGTAATTTCAATGTTATTCTATATTTAATAATGGCTGCCAAATTTAATAGCAGAATCAGCTTCATTTATACAAACTGAAAAGACCATTATCCTAGGATGTTGTCTGTCAAATTTGGTCAAATTCTGTAAAGTTTTTGAGAAAAAGTCATCTAAAGGTTTTTCTATTTTTTATACTGGATCAGCATCATTTGAATAAAATTATAAGACCCCCAAGTCAGGATGCCACCTTTAAAATTTGGTCCAATTCTGTTCAGAAGTTTTTGAGAAGTAATTTAAAAGTTTTAACTTTTTAGTAACAGCAGACATATTTGATTGCTAATCAACACCATTTGTATAAAATTAGAATGCTGTCAAATTTGGTCCAATCCTTTTTTGAGGTTTTAGCAAGAAATAGTTTAAAGATTTTTCTAGTTTTAGTAAGTGGCCATGTCTGATGGTGCATCAGCATCATCTGCACTCAACTGAACGGCCTTAAAACCAGGATACTTTCTGAAAAATTTGGCTGAATTCTGTTCAGCAATTTTTGAGAAGAAGTTGCCTAAGGTTTTTCTATTTTTAGTAATTGTAGCTATATGATGATGGGAAGACATCATTTGTAGCAAGAGTCCCTCAAAGGGGCTGATGCTCTACTGGCTGAAAAGAATTTCCAGGAATTCAAGATAAGACAATTTCTTCCTTTTAACTGCTGAGTGTTGAAAGTATCTCTGATATTCTTCAGAGATAACGAGATTTTCAAATTAACTGCCATAGTGGCCATATTTGATGTCATATTGGCATCATTTTCATTTAGGACCAAGTAGGAGTGGTGGTTATATTGAACATCAGATTGGCATAATTTTCATTTAGGAGCAAATAGATATCATAAGAAGTCTTTAAGTGAAAACCCCCTTTTGAAATGACTATCCATTCATCAGAAGTAGCAATAACAAGATTATCAAGATGGCTACTATGGTGGCCATATTGGATGCCAGATCTGCACCATTTTCACTTAGGACCAACATATAAATCATATGAAGTCTTTCAGTGAAAACCTCATGTTGATATGACCATCTATTCAGGAGGAGTAGCAATAACAAGAATTTCATGATGGCCACTTTGGTTGCCATATAGGACTTCAGATTGGAACCATTTTCATTTAGAACCAACTAGACATCATACGAAGTATTCTGGTAAAACCCCATGTCAATATGACTTTCCATTCAGGTGTAGCGATAACAAGATTTTCAAGATGGATGCTGTGATGGCCCTATTGCACTTCACATCAGCACCATTTTCATGTAGGACCATGTAAACCATGGGACAAATGTGTGTGTAAAGTTTCATGGCAATCCTTAACGTAGTTTAGGAGTAGCAATAACAAACTTGTGCTAATGGAATGGACGGACAATGAACGACAGATAGATGAGGGACAACAGACCATCTCATAAGTTCTCCTGGTCTATGACCAGTAGATCTTAAACTTTAAGAGGCCTTTATGGCAAGATGCTTTCTGTCAAAGTTGGTCAAATTCTGTTGAGCAGTTTTTGAAACATTTTTTAAAGGTTGTCCTATTTTCATTAAAAACGACCATATTTGTGGATCAGCATCATCTTGCATAAAATTGAAAAGCCTTCATACCAAAATGCTCTCTACAAAGATTGGTTTACACTGGTCCAATTTTTTGTTGTTGAAGAAGTTGAAAAGAGAGCAAATGTTGACAGATGATGGATGGACGATGCATGACAGAGGCAGTTCCATACCTTAAGCTCACTTAGCCCTATGGCCAGGTGAGCCAAACATTTTCAAACATTTGTGAAAATCTCCATACTGACTTGAAGATTTAGGAAAAAATTTGACACTGCCGTAGTTTGCTCAATGTGCAGATAAAAAGCTGGATGTCGGTAATGACATGACAAAACCAATATCCCCCCTAGCACAGTAAAAAATAGATAAAAAGTCTACTTGAATTTACTGAGCTATCAACAAACTAATACAAACAAATTTCTCTCCCTTACTAATCTCTTGCAAGGATAATAGTTTATACAGAACTCTTATAAAAACAAGAGTTCCTTGCAGGAAATGAGCCTCAACTGGTCGGAAAGAGTTTCCAGAAATCCAAGAAAAAACGTTTTCTTTTTTTGACTGCTGAGTGTTGAAGCCATCTCTGATATTCTTAAGCAATAACAAGATTTTCAAGATGACCACCATGGTGGCCATATTAGATGCAAGACTGGCACCATTTTCATTTTAGACCAACATAAGAAGTCTTTAAATTGGTGAAAATCCCAAGTCGATATGACCATCCATTCATGAGGAGTAGCAATAACAAGATTTTCAAGATGGTTTTGGGGGTGGATGAACGATCGGTACCATTTTCATAAGAAATATTTTGGTGCAAACACCATGTTGATATGACTTCTTGTTTAGGAGTAGTGTAGACAAGATTTTCAAGATGGCTGCCTTGGTGGCCATATTCAATGTGAGATTGGCACCAATTTCACTATGGATCAACTAGACATCAAAAGAAGTCTTTTGGTGAAAACTTTTGATATGACCATCTATTCAGGCAGAATAGCAACAACAAGATTTTCAAGATGGTCATCTGGGTGGCCATATTTGATGTCAGATCAGCACCATTTTCATTTAAGACCAACCAGACATCATAAGAAGTGATTTAGTGAAAACCCAATGTTGATATAACCATCCATTCTGGCAATCCTCCAAGTAGTTTAGGAGAAGTAGCAGTAACAAAACTGTGCTGATGGATGAATTGATGATGAACGACTGACAAAAGGCCATCACATAAGTTCTTCTGGTCTACGACTAGTAAAGCTATAAAAAACTTACGAGTTATCACTTTTTACCTTGTCTCGAGACTTCTAAATTCTGACAACTCCCCCTGCTCAAATCGTCCAGAACATCTACATCCATGTCTAGTTTCTGAGTTTTAAAGAACTGGATGGTTAGCATGCTAAATAAACTGTCAACCATGAAGTAAAGATGATGATGATGATGATGATGATGATGATGATGGCTATGATTATGATAACAACAATGAAAAAAACTAAGATATTGGAGTTTCAAATAGGTCATCACTGACAAACAAGAGTACCATTATATGCCTGCCTCATGCTGACCAATGGCTCTCAATGACCTGGAACTTTGGTCAAGGTATGAGGTCTTAAACTAATGTTATTGTGCAGAAAGCATTATATAATTATTACACTTACCAGAATATATAGGTTTCTTTATTACCCTAAGTACAAGCCATCCACAAAAGTTTGGTCAATGAATTTACTCTACTATAAAAACTATTCAGCAAACCAATTCCAATTTTTCTTTGAGCCACAATGACCATTACCTTTGACTTTTTTCTGATGGAAACCCCACAATGATATGACCATGAGTTCTGGAGCAGTAATGATAACATGATTTTCAAGATGGCCACCATGGCAGCCATGTTCGATGTCAGATTGGCACCATATTAATTTAGGACCATCTATAAGTCATAACAAGTCTTTTAGTGAAAACCCATGTCAATATCACCATCAGTTCAGAAGAAGTAACAATAACAAGATTTTCAGGATGTTGGCCATGTCTGATGTTGAATCAGCACAATCTGCAAGTCATAAACAGTCTTTTAGTGAAAATTCCACGTCAATATGACCATCCTTTCAGGAGAAGTAGTGATAAACAAGATTTTCAAGGTGGCCATACTGGATGTCTGAGGGGCATCATTTTCATTTACGACCAACTGGACCTCAGGATGAAATTGTATGCCAAGTTTCATGACTTTCCTCCAAGTAGTTTAGGAGAAGTAGCAACAGGCACCACACAATGGATATACAACAGACACAGGCCCATAACATAAGCTCTTCTGGTCTTCAACCAGTACAGCCCAAAACCCAATGAACAAATATCCTTCTTTGGAAACAATAGGATTCCTTCCTGAAGACACAAATTTAAGTACTGACAAAAATGTCCACAAAAATAAATAAATTTACAGTTGCTTCAAAACATCCACAAGAGGTCCAAACTTATCCAAGATTGCTCATCTCGTCTGCTTTCTGTCATTAACATGTAATGTTTTTATGTCTGCATGTTTTTATTCTTAAAACTTTTATTACAATTTGATTTTAAATCCTAATTGTTGGCATCTAAAATGATTGTATTTATCAAAGCTTACAAAATACTGTTATAGTTGGAAATTTCTTGTAAAACATTTTTATGGAATTTTACTTAAGTGTAACATAACAATGATCATACTAATTTCAGTATCAGCCTTCTAATGTATAATTTTAGGAGAGTAAATATGTAATATATTGTATATACTCGTGTATAATCCGATACCAACTGCATAGAACCAGATCTGCCATCGCATAATGCGCCGGCAGATCTGGGTCTATGCAGTTTGTAAGGACTAATCAGTAGAACAAACAACATAGACCCTGATCTGCCGGCGCATTATGCAAAAGCATATCAGGGTCTATGTAGTTTGCATTTGGACCAGGATTATACGCAAGTATATACGGTATGCTTTTGTTTTATGTGCTTGTATAGGCTCTGTATGTTTACTTGAGTCTACTTCTGTCAGTTTAATATGCATGTTCATTCTAAACTGTCTAGATCAGGAATAAAGGGAGTCTGTTAAACATGCTCTGTAAACTATTGTCTTATAACTGCATGCTATATGCATTTTAATTTGATTTGCTTTAGTTAAAAGTCAGTACAAAAGCTCTGTGCAGTTTATGTTGTGTTGACATGTCTGGCTTAAAAAAATTGCATGAGCCAATTCCCCTACCTGTCTTTAGCCTAAAAGCAAAATATATTAGCTAAATACATCTTGATGCCAAGCTGATTGTAATCAAATTTGGTTAAAATTGGTTACATGTTTTTCTTTCTTATTTTTTTACTGCACATACATCATTTGCATAAAATTGAATGCTTTGATACCAGAGGATGATTTCTGTCTTTTTTAGTCAAATTCTGTTGAGTAGTTTATTAAGATCATTCAAGATTTTTCTGTTTATGGTAATGACAGCCATATATGATGGTGGATCAGCATCATGTGTATAAACTTGCAATGACTTACAATGACTTCTGCAAAGTGAATTTGACAAAATTTGACCAAATTTGACAGAGAGCATCATGTCAAGCTTGCATCAGCCTTTTCATTATCTTTTTGAAGTAGCTGCCTCAAAATTAAAAATACAAGGCTAAGTCAATACAACAGTATGACAAAAATATGTCACAATGTTATAAAAGTAGATGGCTCAGTGGCTGGTTGATAATGAGATGGTTGCTGCATAGCTGGTTCCAATTATCCATTAAATATGGCTGCTTTTACTAAAAACAGAAAACTCTTTAAGCAACTCAACACAGGTTTATCAAATTTGACAGAAATCATTTTGGCATAAACTCCTTTAAAATTTAAATAAATAATGCCAGCATGCCCAAAATATGGCTGCCAGCTGTTACTAACACAGATTACTTGGCCAGATGCCAAGTGCATTTGGCAATTAGGTGAATGTAAGCCAGGTTAGCATTCTCAGGTACAATTGGGTCTATTGTTGAGAAGGTGTAATTTTTTTGTAGGTATTCAGTAGTTTTTTTTTGTTTTCTTTTTTATAATGGTTGGCATATTTGAAAGTGGATTGGCATCTGTTGTACAAACTTGAAAGGCCTTAATGCCCGGACAATGTCAAATATGGTCAGATTCTGCTGAATGGGTTTTAATTTGTTATTTTTTTATTTCCAGTAGCAATAATCATGTTAGAGGGAAGATCATTATTATTTTTACAATCTTGAAAGGAATTAATGCCAGAATACTCCCTGTAAAATCTGGAGCAACTTTGTTTAAGTTGTACTTTGAAAAGTCAAAGATACAAGCAAATGTTGATGATCTGCATGTTGACAAAGTATAATATGTAATGATACACATTGCATTATGATGCAATGTCATACCACAAGCTCACTTGACCCTGGGTCCAGTGAGCTACAAAATTACACATCAAAGTACAGTAAATGTTGATGATATGGAAGCCAGTAATCCAGACTTATCAATTATATGGTCACTAATGGAATGGCCCCTGGATACACAATTTATTGGGTATAAAATAATCAGTTATCTGGGCAGTCAATTATCTGCATGAAATCCATGTCTCCAGATGGGTCCAGATAGTCAACATGTTACTGTATTGGATTGTTTACATGTCAATGCATCAAAATAAGTTAAACTGTTCTCAGCTATACTGGCTGTACAGAACTGCAAATGCAAAAATTGTACCAGAGCATAATTTGCTACAATTGTTATTTGGATGGATGAAAGACAGATAAACAGGAGACAGATAGAGAAAAGCAATTATTAAAAGACAACAACACTTTTCATGAGGGGCACCAGAAAACTCCACAAAACAAAAGCTAAACAAAAGAAACAAATGAACCATAGATACAACAGTCTCTTGTCGTAGCACTGTGGGTGCATGTATTTAATTTGTAATGATCCATTTTGTTTTAGGTTCTTGACAGATCAAGCTGCCCAATAACTGTTTGCAGCTAATGTTGTATGTTGTCAACCACAAATTACCAACACTGAATAAAACTTTTTGACTTTGACTTTTGAGGTCATAAAGAAATGGCTTACCATATATACTCACTTATAAGTCCTGTGCAACTACAATGTGCACAGACCCAGATCTGCCGGGGGCATAATTTGCCAGCAGATCTAGGTTATTGCAGTTTGTTAGATGTATCCAGTAGAACAAATAACATAGACCCTGATCTGCCTGTGCAGGTTCTATATTGTTTGCAGTTGGACTTAACTTATAAGCGATTATATATGGTAGGCCTAAATATTCTTGAATATGATAAATATATAGCATTTTCTTGTTGGAAAACAAGAAATTATGGTGCAGAACATCATGAAAAGAACCTAACATATCCTTTGCAACTAAGTTTAATATTAAAGGAAAAAAGTGCTGATAAGCAAAACTTACTTAGTTTTATGTCCTGCTTCCAGTATTTCTTATAAGTGTAAAATTCTTCCAGTGACATCTCTCCTTCTCTGAGCTTTTCATACAAAGTCGTTTTAGCCTCCCAGTCTAAAAAAAAAAACAACTAAAGATCAAAACCATAATTTCATGAAAAGGAAATTTTACAGTAAATTATGTTTCTCCGATAATACTTACCTGATCACATTACATTAGGATTACTTTCGCTGCTACCTCTGAATCCAGCCCTCCCGGAAAGACGAAAAACATCTTTCTGTCTATATATATACAGTAAAGCCCCACTGTAGCATGTTTTGTTATAGCACGAATTCGTACATGAAAAAATAAAGTGTCTTATGATTGCATCTTTCTTTATATGAATAAAGATGCTGAACATTTCTATTTGTGAATGTTCATTTCAAATGTGTCAGTAGTCAATCACTGCACTTTGATCTTAGTTTATTTTTGAAAGATGTCAGCTCATTTTAAAGCTGATAAGTGTTAATCTTATTATTATTGATACATGAACAATAAAGTCATTAAGTTTTCTTTGTGTTTGTCTTCAATACATTCTGTGTACAATCGTTGCTCAAAGAATAGTCGACATATGTTTGCTCATTCAACTGCATACACAGCCAAGCACCAAACAATGCGGTGGTTGATAAAAGATTCTCACCTGAATTTATAAATCAATTAATTCAAGTCATTGATAATCATCAAAGTCAATCTCAAAGCTAAAGGTTGTTCAAACCATGCGGAATTGATTTATAAAACATAAAAAAAACGAAAGCTGCCAACACACACACGTGGCTTGGCTGTGTTGTTAGACAATCACCACGCAATCAGTTGACCAGTGAATAATGTTGTCCATTCCCTATAAAAATGACCCCATTGTTGATTAACAATTACTCTTGCTGTAGTCGTTCAAACAAATAGGTGTCAGAGTTTTAATTAGTAGTTATTTACAATGGATAACAGTACACGGAAACGTACCGCTTTTACTGTTAAAGAGAAGCTTGAAGCTATGGACAGTATTAAGTCCGGTGTTTCCACAAGTCAGATTTAATTCCCAAGTGATATTTCCCAAGTTATCTGACAGTGTATATGGGCTGATAAGCCTTTGAGCCGATAAGCCTTTAGCTTGTAAAGGTACTCACTTTGTTTTCAAGTTGACAATCCTTTTGATCAAGCCGCGAATCTAATACTTGTTCAGTGCCAAGTAGAGTTCTACAACTTCTTGTGCATATACTTTGACCATAATCCCTTAGCTTGTAAAGGCACCACACTCTTTGTTTTCCCATGTGACAACCCTTTGATCAAGCCGCGAGTTTGATACTTGTTCAGTGCCAAGTAACAGAGGGTGGTTATTTTAACTCCCCGTGATCTTGCCACACAATTGACACATGTTCAGTTGCATCCTTTAATAGATTTCTGACTTTATGATCAAAGTGTTACTTGCAGAGCCCAAGCTCAGTCACTGCATAAGCACCCGCATATGACAGTAAAAGCTGAGGAATCGGAGTCGGACGAGATTTACGATGACTAGACGACGATTTACAATGACTAGACGATGATGTAGGATTTCAGAACTTTATCAGACAATGATATTATACTTCTGTGTGCATATTTTCGATGGAATTATTATGGACTCACTCCTACACATGCCATGTGATCGGTTGGTGAGTACACATGTTGATCCTTTAACTATTCATGCTATATATTAGACATGTACATATAAATGTACCAATGCATCATTCTCTGAATAAAGTAAAATATTATATGTGCAATCTCTGTTTTCACTGCATGTGTATTTCTCGTTTAATATGCATAGATTTAAGATGGCAACTGTCCCAATGAAGCACATTTTGCGCCAACAAATGTACTCCCCCCCCCATTTTTTTTTGGGTGCATGCATCATTTTCTTCGGCTAAATGACTTGGTTTTGTCTAGGTTGGTTATAGCACGGTTCGGGACATAGCACGATCTCATTTTGTGGACCCCAACCATCATGCTATAGCGGGGCTTACTGTATTATATAGTCAAAGGGAAGCAACTCTTACAGGTTAACTCTCCTTTCTACCCACTAGGTGGTTACCGTTATACCCACATGTAACCAGTTTTTACTTGAGCGAAACCTTAAAGGATGCTCACACTGCAGGGATGGGTGGGTGGGGATTATTTGTAATGTGATCAGGTAAGTATTATTGGAGAAATATAATTTACTATAAAATTTGCTTTCTCCATGAAATACAATACCTGATCACATTACATTAGGAGAACTGGTAAGAGGAGGTGGAAATGCTGAGCATCCTACCTCTACCTGTGTCACCCAGTAGTAGCATGACTGCTCTTCAAAAAAGATGAACTTCTCCGAATGTTAGTTTAGCACAACAAGAAACAATTTGCTTATACACATGTGTGGGAGATTCCTGTGGGTTTCTGCACTTGATTATTGTCTCACCAACAAAAGTTTCCCAGGCGAATCCAGTGAAGTGGCACATTTATGAATGGGTCTAAGGTCTTTCTTGAATGGGAAGTGGTCACTGTCTGTGCAGCTACCACTAACAAAATGAGATTCAGCTCTCTCTACTTAACAAGGCCATGTCATGCAAATGGAAGCTAGAGAAGGTGGACTGGGTGTGCCAGTCAGCTGACACTGCTATGTCCCGAACTGAGACATTACATTCAAGGCCAGGTTCATGGAAGTCACTTGTATTCTGTGAGCTGAAATGTTCATTAGTGTACCTGATCATGTGAGTTCAGATTAAGCTGATTTTATAACTCCCTTTAGTCAAGTGGCCAGTGTTATGTCTTGCATTTCTGCCTTCATTGGTAGGAATAGTCATTTACAGATGATGCAGATATTGTCCGTGCATCTCAGGTAACATCTGACGTTATATACTGGGTCCTGCAGCTTTGCTTCTCTCAACAGATCGATCAAAGAAAGGGAATGAATAGTTATTTCTTGCTTGATTCGTGACAACAACCTGTTCTTAGAAAGGAAACCAAATTGTGTCATTAGAATGACTGAACCGTCAGAACGGAACTGCATGTAGTTCGGATCTACGGATATTGTATGTAGCTCACTCACTCTGCATGTTGAAGTTAGCATCAACATAAATTACCATCAAATATAGCTAGAAAGTATCACATACATCTAGCAAAATGAAATACCCCTCCCCCGAACAAAAAGCTAGAAAGTATGACATACACCTAACAATCCCAATCCAACATTGCTAGCATACCACATACACATAGCAATGTCACACAAAGTACAAAAAATATAGCATACACACAAAAATAGCACACACACCATTATTCCATAGGGCTTTCATTTCTGACCCAAGAAAGCCCTTTTAGGTGACAACTGTGTGGCCCTGAAAAGAAACCTGATTGGCATGCTGGTGACAGAAAACTAATGGCGTCGTGAAACCCGGATTAAGATCACCAAAATCACGCAGCTACTGTGAGCCACACCTCTTTGGTACCTTTTTGAAAAATAATAAGTACGCTCAGTACACAAAATGAATCAAATTACCTGATAGGAAAATTCACAACTCAGGTTTATTTGAATCGGGAATGTGACTACTGCATTTTTCGGCGATAGGATAGGGACTGCCCATGAAAATAGACAACCAGGCATACATTTGACATAATCTTAACAAAAGAAACAGCTGGAAGGCGGAAAAAGGTGGACTGGGGTCTGAAAGAGTGATGTGGGTGCCGTGGACTTCTCTCCCTCCTGGCAGATGACGGGGTATCGGCCTTCTTGGTGCCCTTCTTCCTGCTGCTTGCTTTGCAAGGCATTAATTAATATTTTGCAGGAAAATGCATAAATCAATAAATGCGCAAACGCGCACACCCTAAGTTGTCGTAAATGCTGTAAGGCGATAAACGACATTAATCCAAATCATTCATTCACCATAAATTGCAAGTCATGTATGATAGCTGCTTCATTGGGGAGGGGGGGGGGAGATGGTGGCTCAAACTTAGACAAATTTGACCCCATGTCAAAACCCAGGAGAGAGTCCAGGGATACAGCCTTCCATATGGAAATGATGATGAAGTAACATCAGCATGCATCATCATTTTCCCCATTGAATATGCCATCAATAGTGAATGCATTATAGAATGCTGGTCTGGCATGGCCCATTTGGTTTGGACAGTTCCATAAGTAATGCTGGTTCACTGTGAATTTCATAGAAATGGTCGCTCCTGTCAACTGGTCGGTCGACCGGCTGGCTAGTTATGCGGCTGACTGGCTGGCCAGCCTGCCAGTCAGAGATAACAGATTCCTGACGACTGTAACTGTACATAGTTCTTTCGTACATCTGGACCGGGTGGTTGGCTGTCAGAATGGCATACCAAAGGTGACATATGCCTTGCGGTCCGGCCAACTGGTGCAGTATGGTCAGTATGGCTGTCTGGCCATATCTGTAAAATTGCAGACCTTCACATCTGGCTTTTTTCTTAATATTTTCATGCACAGATGGGGTAAATGAAACTTGTACACACTCATGCCACATGGGGTGGGGGCAAATTTGACTGTAAACTGACATGCCTCATAGACAGGGTGATACTGATAACAAGCCCTCACACCTCACAGGCAGGGTCCTAGGCTTATCCCCCATCGGATTGCAATGTATATCATTTCCACTCTTTGACATATTGACAGCAAAGCCTTTTGAGTCATACTGATCATATGCGATTCCAATGCTTGATTGGAATCACCTGTGCTTTCTACTGTATTCATGGATACAGTATGTTCTGGCACTGTTTCTGCATCTGCATGGGGGTGGAGACGTCATCTCAACATCCTCCACGAGACTAATCAACGATTCTATTGTATTCAAGAATGTGGTATATTTTCTGGCATTGTTCTGCGTCTTCATGGAGGGTAGAGAGGGCATCTCGACATCACCCATGAGACTAATCAACAATTCTACTGTATTCACTGATACATTATGTTCTGGTGCCACTCTGCATCTGCATGTGGGGTGGGGTGGAGAGGGCATCTTGACAGCCTCAATGATTCAAACATGGGGTGTACGTTTAATATCTTGCTTCGATGTATTGGAGTATGCTTGTTTTTGTGGCCCTTGAGCTGCTTTTCAAAACCTTGGACCAAGTATTTCCTACCAAAGTGCACACACATTACATGTGTGTGCCAACGAGCAACTGTATGTGTAGACATGTCTTATGTCCATCCTCCATGACCTTAAATTGTTCACACTTCTTGCACTTGGTTGTCATCTCTGTAATGAAGAAGAGAAACAAACAAGTGCATACATAAAATATATATAAACTGGAAATAAATGTAAACCACATTATCGAAATGACCTAGAAGTGTAATAGTTGATAAGTACAGCACACAAACGATTTCTCCATTCAAATTGAATGTTATTGATCTAAATCACATGCGACAATAACCAGTGGTACAATAATTACAAAAATATGAATAAATTCACCGTAATTACTATACCACTGAATTAAAAAAGTGGATGGTTGAATCTAAATACAGAATAAATTGGAATCTTGGAGGTCAAAGTTAACAGCATTAAGCGAAAGTGAAAACTGGTTACATCCAGGTATAATGGTAACCATTTAGTGCATAGAAAGGGGAGTTAACTTGTAAGGGTTGCTTCCCTTTGTCTATATAATATGTAAACAGAAAGACGTTTTATGTCTTTCTGGGAGGGCTGGATTCGGAGGTAGCAGAGAAAGTAATAATAATGTAAAGTGATCAGGTATTGTATTTGATGGAGAAATGCTAGAGCTACTGCACCATTTACTTTAAGATTGGTCTAAAATATCGAAAATGAATGGCCTTGAAATATGGTCATTCCAGCATGTTCTATAATTGAGAAAATGTATCCTCTGAAATCAATTTACCTCCCAAGTTATACATCTTTTCTTCATTCCAACTGGTGGTTTTAATTGGGAAGTTTTACTGTATGACAGCAGAAATTAGAATAGAAATATGCTGCAAGATTTAGAAGAGTTGTAGAATAGAGATGCATTTCCCTTCTTGTGGTACAGTGTTCCCTGTTTATAATGCTGTTAATGGGAAAAAGTGAGAAGCATTATATGTAAGGGAACCAACCTTATACTGAGGGATGTTCCAACAAAAACTGTTTCATGATATTGCACACAAGCACAAAAATAGAGCATTTAATGATGTGAAATCACATCATAATCAGTTCTCTAAAGTCAAGAACTAAATGAGGTCAAATGAATTAAGTACCAATTAGAAACCAATATTTGAAATTTTACCAATTTAATGGGATCCATGCTCAAACCTATATTATAAGAGGGATGGCAGTATACTGAGTGGCTTTATAGTGAGGGCCCACTGACCTATTTGAATTCTGCATGTCCACTTAATTTTTCTACTAGTAAATGGCAAGGATCATGCAGGCTTATTTTTTACATATACTCACTTTTATGTATTTGTTTTTCAGCAAGTACAAAAGACTCCAAAGAGTGTGAAAATAATTGTGTTGGTGGACCCGTACAGTAAACCACACCACCCTTAATTGGTATGGTAGAATCAAACAGACAATTCTCAACCATACAAAAACTTCATTCATATTTATCTAAAATGGACCCAATAAGTGCACTTCATTTTAATTTATTATGCACATTAGACAACTTGTCAAATTTTACTGTACGTATCTATCATGACTATGGCATGTAATCTGTGAACTAGACAATGCAATTTTACATTATGTAAGCATGAGGTCAGAACTGAATGGAATCCACTATTCTCATTAGACTGGGCAAAACATTAGTTTAAAATTCCACGTAAATGAGTGATTTTCATGGCAGTAAATGTCTTCCAAAATATAGACACCCTTTCATGTAAATAATCGTCATTGACACTTATATCAAGCGATTAACCAATTATCTGATTAATCACATCAGCCCTAATATCCACACATTTCCAACATTTTGTTTGTAAAAGGAGAGATACAATTAATTTCCATACAGATCTTATCTATTAAATATATACACTACCTTTATCTACAGAAGCTACATCTGTATCATCATTTCTTCCTAAATTCTGTGACCAATTCTCCCCATCCTCCTTGCTCGAGTTTTTTAAAGATGAACCGCCAACACAAGAAAGCTGAAAGATATAAAAGCACAGAACATGAAAATAAATGTTTTGGTTTCAATTAGGCTTAATTCAACCTGTGTCTATGGATTATTATTATCCCACCCTTTGCGGCCTTAACCTACCACCTTTCTGTTGGTTACTATAAGTGAATTCCCCTTTTCATGCCTAGTAAGTGTATATATACTTTAAAGGTTGGGCTATGAACAGTTTCTAAATTATAACCCTGAGGCCAGTCCTCAGGGGAAAGGAGCAGACCCAGGGTCAATGCTGGCTACATAAATTACTTGGCCTTTCATGCTGAGAAATAATATTATCTGGTTATAAAGGAAAGATCTCAATGGTTTCAAAGTTATGACTAAGGGGTTGGGCTCCAAATGTTAAGAACAGACACACAGCATAGCCCAGAGGCAATGTTGGTTTAAAAAAGAATGTAAACTGTCTACTTATGCAATATTCAAAAGATAAAAGCATGCATCATAGCAAATGTGCACTGAATTCTGTCAAAATATGTAGAAATTTGGGGATGACGTTTGACCTCCCCAAGTGGGGTGGGATTCACTTTTTGATGAAAAAAAACAAAAAAACAATCCCCACTCTTTACACATTAAGCATAGCAAGTTTCATCAAATTAGTACCAGTAGTTTTGGAATTACGGACTTGCACAAAAACTTCAAAATTGACTTGATGCAGACCCTGATACCATCACTGTCTAAATCAGCATCACTATGTCTTGCATTTTTCTCCCAAAAAAGGTGAGACAGTATAGCTAATTGTCACATAAACCACATTAACTCAATTATTAGTTTGAAAAGATAAATAATTCAGATAAAGATGGAAATATTAATTAAAACACTGGTAAATGATGAGTGAAAACTAAAGTTAAATGAGTAAAGACTAAAGTTAAATGAGGGCAAGATCTGGAATGGAAAATTCCAGTGTTGCCTTTTTCTGGTAAACCAAATTATCAAACATGTCAATAATTTTCAAGGGACAAAATTTGGTGACCAAATTGAAAATTCTAGTGCCAACCAAGATATTCCCACACTAAGAACCTTGGATAGTAATGCTGAGGTGTGAAAATAAAAATAATTAAAACCTTGTTCATTCACTTTTTTAATTTCGATATGAAATATTATAATGCAAGCAAGAAGGTATAAAAATTTGTCAAATATTTATTGGCAGATCACATTAAATACTTCTGGCTTATTCCTTTTTTTATTATTATTCATAATGAGGTTAATTTTATGTTCATACTAACATATTACTTGTATTCTTAGAGTGACATGTCATACTGTGAAGAAGAGAATCACTAACAGCCTAATTTTCATCATGATTATGAATGCTAAAAGTACATGTCAAGAGTGGTTTTGGGGAAGGGCAGGTGAGTTTTAACTTTCACAGCAAACTTTTCACTGTTAGCTCTTTGTTTGAAAGGTAACTCATTCCTAAAATTCACATCTCATTCAATTTGTTTATGCATTTCAGTTTATTTATTAACTGAACTAAATAAGAATGATGACAATGGGAGAGCACATTGTGTGCTTTTGTGCAGTACAAATTATACCATGATAACATTTCATAGCTAAATAATGATTCATGATAATATGTCGTTTCTTTTTTTGGGGGGTGGGGGTAAAACTAATTTTAATTATGCAATACTTACCTGTCGCTATTGCATGGTTTTACTTTTTGGTGTTGAAAAATCTTGTCCATTCGATGTGAATACATCCTCCCATAGAGTGGAGAATTGTCAATAAGACACGGTCCACTCATGCACCTTGCATACGCCTGTATAGAACAGTCATCTTTTTCATAGATGACATTAGGCCAGGAAATCAGAGTGGGGTGGGAGGAGGGGATTCAGCAATAGCTACATCTTCTTCCAGATGCCAAAGCGAGTAAAAACACAGTCATACATGTGACAGAACCAGGATTTCAAACCAGTAGATTTACAAATTTTGATCAGTAGATTGGCTTCTAAAAAGGTATATTTTTTATCGGCATAAATTTTACATTTTAAGGGGATTGAAAACAAAACAATTGCGTTTTTCACATAATATGTATTCTCTTCACATTATAATAAAACACAAATTCTGAAAATGAATCCGATTCAGAATCTGATGGAAAATGTTACAATAATAGTTAGTTAATATGAGCCAGTATATTGTCAATTAAATGAAAAAGGAAGAGTTGTACATCTCACAGTTGACTGCAAAGATTTTGTATAAAATCCACAGGCATTTTTAGTTTCCTTCACAAGATCACTGTCTGGTGACCACTGGTGAAATTCACTGTGATTGTCAACCTTCACACTTAGCAGGCTCTCAATAGTTTTCTGGTCCAGATTTCCCCTTGAATCACTCTGGATTTTCCAAAGAATGGAGAATGTCCTCTCTGTGTCAGCATTGGAATGTGGAAATGACAGGACAACTACACTCAGTCTGGAAAGAAGTTCTAACTTAAGTTTTTCTGTTGGTGGGTTTCTGAGGCTGCTGACTGATCTCCAATATTGCTCCAAGCTCATTTCACCCAGAGGAGGAAGTTTCTGGCTTGGACTTAATATGTATTCCTGAGCCTCATCCTCAAGGGCTTGTTTCTCTTCTAGGCTTAGGTCCAAAAATCTGTTGGCAAGTTTCACCACTGTAATTAATTTTAAACAAATTAGATTTAGACTTGAAATAAACAGTTAAAAAACACATGATTTTAATAATTTATCCCAACTTTAAAATTAAATATTAAGTAATACATTTTTATCATTTCTTCCTCCATATACTATCATAAAATCCACTTTGCATGAAACACACAATGCAAACTCATTACCTTTGCTACTCGCCTGCACACACTTAAATTCTGGTATCCAAGCGTTGTTAAACTTATTGTAGTATTTCTTAGCTGGTGGCTTCTTAGCATTGGGACGTTTCGGCATTTTGACATTAATTGAAAGAAAAAATATACAAGCTGCCCTTAAATATTCATCTTAAACCATCGTGAACAATACAAGAACAATTAAAAGACAACAAATCAAAATACCTACTCAAGTGTTTCTGCAGAGATCATTTTTGGTCGGTCTCTCTATTTTATCTTCCTTCCACGACAGGTTGGCCAAGTTTTAATCAAAGACTCACGGTCATCATGGATTACCTTTGATCCTTTTATTACTTATAACACCTCAAACAACATCCCGCATTTGACCTTAAACTCTCCAAATTACAACAATAAGGTAATCAATTAGCCACTTGTTGTGTACACATGCTAGCTGTTCTTTAACAATTGTAATCCAACTGCACAACCACGCATAATCGCACCGGTCGTAGCACAGGTGGAACATTTCCGGTTCCCAGTAGACTGGTTCTGGCTGGTTTATCTAATGTGTTGATAGAACGCGTAAAAATACCGGGATTTTTTTTATAAAAAAAATTTTCCTTGAAATTTTCAAAAGCGGTAGATTTCGACTACTAAATGGTATGTGCGGTGGACGGCCTTTAAAACGGTATTTTTGGCCTACCGCCGGAAGAATCACATGTATGTACAGTCTTGAGTTTGAGGTTTTGAAAGGAAGCCTCACTCAGTGGTTCATACCGGGTTTTGGTTAAGGGCCATAAAACACAGGATAGATTCAAGCTGGGCGTAAGAGAGTGGGAGAAAGGTCTCTGTAGCTCAAAATACTTAATGAGATCAGCAAGGTGCAAATCCAAACTGATTGCCGAGCCCTGAGAGAATTTAAGTGTTGGAAATGGCAGCTCTATAGCCCTTGATAGTTGATACTGAACATCTTTTGTTCTTGAAAAGGAATAAAAGGAAATCAGCAACAGAAGGTTACAGAGGGACAGCTAGGATCAATGTGTTTCCTGCTGCACCAATATTAAAAGATTCTCCAACTGGCATCATAGACCTTGGATGTGGAAGTTCTCCAGATCTGAATGATGCAACTGGCAACCCGGCCTGAAAACTTGTTCTGGTGGATAGATTGCTTGAGATGAGCCAAGCGTGAAGGTGGAGAATGTGTAGGCTGTTGTAAAGAAGGGAGCCCCTGTGTTGCGACAGAAGATCCCTCCTGTGAGGTAGAGACCTGGGTTGATCTATCAACAGGTCTAGAAGATTGCTGAACCATGATCATGGTGCCACAGTGGGGCTAAGAGAATGATATAGGCAGTGGAAGTTCTGACATTTTGCAGAACTTTGGAGTAGCAGTCAGAATGGTGGGAAGGCATATGCAAAGAGACGATCCCACTGGAAACTGAATGTGTCTACTGCCCATGCTCTCTGGTCTGGGACTGGAGAAATGTAAAAGGGAAGTCTGTTGTTGAACCTGGTCACACAATAGTCCACCAGAGTCTTTCCCCATAGTGAGAGAAAGGATTCTGTTACGGAGTGGTGAAGAGACCATTCCGTGAGGACTATTTTGCCCGACCTGGACAGACTGTCCACTAATATGTTCTTGTTCCCTGAATGTGGTGCTTTTTACAAGGAATGTGGTGGGCTCAGAGGATACTCCCTTCCAAGGCACCCAGCAAAGGAGGTTCCAAGCCTCCAAGCAAAGAGAAGGGGCATATGAGCATCCTTGATATTGGAGATATGCTATGACGGACATGTTGCCAACAGAGACCATGACACATCAGTCCCTTACTCTGTCGATGCACCCTTGCAAAGCTAGAAATACAGCTTAGATTGTTGATATGGAGGGATGATTCATCCCAAGTCCAATGACCCTGGAGAATTATGCCCTGACATGTCAGTGAACAGATAGGAGTGGGGGTCAGGTACATACATGGGAACCCCAATCAGGAGTCTGTCCCGATTCATCCACAAGTGCAAATGATGATGAAATACTGGTCCTAGAGGATTCAAAGGTGATAGAGAATCGCTGTGTGGTTTATACCTTGCGAGAAGGAGAAACTGTAGAGGGCTTTGCATATGGAGATGTCCTAAGGGAACCAGATCAGCAGCAGCATTCAAGGTTCTCAATAGGGATAGGTAAAGGCAAGCATACAACGATGTTTTTGCTTGTAGAGCCTCTAGATTTGCCAGGATTTGACCTATGTGATCCTGTGGGACCCAGACTAAGTTCTGGTTCGCAATGAAGTTCATTCCCACCTAAAGAAAGTCATGAGATGAAATGAGCTCTGACTTTTCGAGGGTGGGTAAGAGACACAACTGAGTTACTGTGGACCAACAATGGAACAGATCCTGATGGAGGGACTGAACCTGAACATTGTGGATCAGCCAGTCATGAAAGTACTGGTGAATCAGGGTTCCCAGTAATTGGAGGTATGAAACTACTACTCCCATAACTCGGGTGAGTACTCTGGGTGTGAAAGTGATTCCGAACAACAGAACCCGGAATTGAAAAAGCAAAACCAGAGGTATTTGACTGGTTTAATAGTAAGAGATCAATACAAGATTTCCTGCTCTTCTTTGTGACCTCAAATATTCCGGAGTAGAATGCAGGATCTGATTTTTCAGGACTGTCTCAACTGCCCTATTATGCAACAGGGTGTGCACCTCTTCCCTTTATTTCCCCAGATTGGACTGGTGAAAGAACATGGGAGTCCTTGATAGAGGGGTTTGTTCCCAAAACTGAAGTCGGTAACCCTCACTCACAATAGAAAGGACCTACCTATCGTCTGTTATGCTTGACCAAGCCTCTGAAGAGAGGCTTAGACAGGCACCTACAGGGATGTTTGGGGGAGGAATGCACAGCAGGAGAGGGTGTAAGTCTCTAGGGCTGTCTCCCATTCTTTCCTTGGGAAAAGAAGGCAGTTAGAGAACTTCCTCCTAGAGGCTCTTCGGCGATTTCCACGCCGTGAACCTGACTGACGAGGAGGTCTCACTGAGGTTGCACATTGGACTGCAGCTGCATTTGTTGACAAATTTAGCGGATGGCCCCTGGGGGTGATTCGCATTAGTATGCTTCCTGCCCAATTGTGATGGGCTAGGAGTGAGTGTGAAAGATCTATGCTGATGATCTTTCAAATCTTGTGAAGCCATGGTAGGGATGAACAAGGACTCGACTTCCACCAGAGCAACACTTAGAAGGTCTTTACTGTGTTTAAGCAAGACTTTCGAGGTGTCCAGTGCAACGTCACAGCAGATGTGCAAAAGTTCTGCCGATAAAGCAATTGCGACAGAAAGTGAATGCTGGGATGTCTTGCCACAGCTTCCAGTATGCGCTGTAATGCAGCTGGGTTCAGAGTAGCCTTCTTCAGCATACTAAATGAAGTAGCTGAGAAGAGATCAGTATGGGAAGCTATGGTGACCAGAAACCGAATTTTCTGCTCAATTGCTTCAACTGTTTTAATGGGAAGGCATACCCAGGCTCCAGTTGAAATACCCACTTGGGATGCACCTGCGTCTAAGTGGGGAGGTTTAATGGGCCACTTCTGGGAATGAACCTGGTAACTTGAGGCAGGAACCATAGGTCTCAAAGTAGAGGGAGGAATGGACCACCCTCTACGCCATCGTACAATGTCTTGGTCTGACGAAAACCTCTCTGATATTTCCTCAATTGTAGAGGAATGAGGAAGATGCAGGAGATCTGGTTGTGGTTGAGTCTCAGAGATCTTTTGTAAAATGGAAAGGATCTTCTTGGGTTGTGCGCCAGATTTATTTGGGCATAAGTCTGTGGGAAAGAGGCAATAAACTTCATTTATCAAAGGACCAGATCTCCTCTTCATCCAACTGAGAGGAGCTGGTACCTGATAGAAGGTGTCAAATGAGCTGTTTCTCATTGGAGTCAACATGGATAGATAACACATCATCATCTAGAACACTCCGAGCAGGAGGGTGGCTGGGCATCATTATGTCCTTCCGAGGAAGTGACATAGAAGCACTCTGCCATTTCCTGTACTTATTTGTCATGGTGCATAGGGGCTCTATGTGTTCTAAAAGTTCCAGGATGAAGATGAGACCGCTTGTCTTTCCTGGATGATGCTATGCCTCCAGTATTCGTGGTGGATGCCACCTGATAAGGAGGCGATGGCAGGACATGAGCTGTGGCATCACCTCTACTCTGGTAGTAACCCAAGGGGGCATAAGGGACCAATTACCCTGAGGTGGAGGGGCCCACATCCCATACAGATTCATTGGGATAATAGGAAAGGGGAGATACCAATCCAATCCTCTCCCCTAGTCTGGACTTGCTGGGCAGACTCCCAATCCTGTACAGGGTATGATGGTAGAGTGGGGATAGAGGGGATCTAAGTCCAGTCCCTATCCCCATACCATAGGGCCTCTGAGTGGTGACCGGTGTATAGTCAGCGACCGGTACAAGATGACTAGTTGCCAGTTACTGGTATGATCTGACCGGTCACTGGGACGAAGTGAGCAGTGACCGGTGACCAGTCACCAGGCATTGACTGGTGACTGGACTGGTCACTGACTGATCAGGCAACATAGATATGTCAAAGCCTAGTTCATCTTCATCACTCATCAAGGTGTGGTGCTGCTTCTCCCATTCAGGAGGGTGCGACACACTACCCTGGTAGTGTTGGGTGCGGTGCAGCTCCTCCCTCTCTGGATGGTGCAACATGCTACCCTGAAATAAGTGGTGCACTTCCTTCCTCACGGAAGGTAGCAACACGCTACTCTGAGACAAGTGGTGCACTTCCTTCCTTGCAGAAGGGAGCATCATGCTACTCTGAATGTGAGGGGTGTTTGACTTCTCCCTTACATGGAGGCAATCTACTCCTCGAACATTCATTCCCTCATACAGAAGGGATTTTACCTGTCTCTGAAGAGACTGGTCCCATGGGCTCCTGGGACCCGGGAGTGTTTTTCCAAACTGAAGGACCAGTACAAAAAAGTACAACGATTCTTACATGTGCACTTTAAACATGTCAGGCAGTCTGGGTGAGTGTCCCAAGGGCCCTTCTTGTGGCCACACTTTCCCAACATTGTTCTCTGAATAAAAGTTATCTGAAAGAGAACAAAAATAAAAACAATATTTTATTTATTTTCACACATGGCCAAAATACATGCTGTAGAGACCAGGGGCAAATAGACCTTAAGTAGGGGACCGATCATTTAATAACATAAAAACTTTTACATTTAATTTCATTGTTTATGAAGGAAAAAAAACACCGTAGCTATTCATCAACTATGAACTGAAGCATTAACATGGATACATGAATGAGCTAGATACTTCTTTCCAACTGAATCGGCACACAGCAAATGTGGGTGCATCGATTTTTAGAAACAGGGATTTTTTCTTAATATTTCCACTCACACTTTGTAGCTTCGGTACAATAATCCATAGATAGGATTGATAATTTATGCTTTTAATATTTGTCTACATATTCATAATAACGTTGTGCATTGGTTAGATATTATTTGCTTCACTGCTTTTTTCGTATTTTCACAACAAATGAGTGATATAAGAAAACTTTGACCTTAGAACTCTTTTCGAACTCCACAACATAGCATTGTCCCATATGTTTCTGATCTAAAATAAATATTATTTGTAGTCTAAATCTTCTTTCTCATAATATTTAGACTTTGCTTTCTACCAATTGTGTATTATCATTAATTTGCATGCCCAATGAATAACAAAAACAGACAGTTTAATGAAGAGATACTTCCTAGACACAGTGATGTACGCCATTATTATCTCTTGACATGTTTGCTTAAGGTTTCAGACTGATTTTTTACGAAGAAAATAATGCAAGCAAGCACAGTACTTAAAATCTTCAATAAATATATTTAGAAAGTGCTTTCACCCATTGTATTCTTAAACACAAATTGTTGTTTATATATTGATGTTTCAAGTTTAAAAACACAAATTGGTATGTTTTTATCATCAAATGATAACTTGCAGAAATCGGGCAGTGATAACAAATGATAACTTGTGGGGGAAAGGGTTAATGGTCAATCAGCTATTAAAACACAAGCCTGCGAATGTGCAAACGTTTGTTTTCTTGGCACAGTTGATATCAACACCTGCATGAAATACATTTCGCCTGGGGCTTACCTCACAGAGTTACTTAGGTGGGTCGAGGGAGCATTTCAAAAGCCATAAACTATTGTCACTCAATTTACGTCAGGGTGAAGTTGCTTTCGCTTTCCTAATAGAAAAAGCCAAAGTTTACATGTTTTTGGTAACTTAGTCGCCCACTTCGCCTGGTAGCATGACCCTTCCACCCCAATGTATTTGCATAAGATAAACAATGACTCACTCATGAGGAATTTCCTGTCTTCTCACTCTCCTATTCTTTTTAATATGGAAGACTTTCAGTTGTTATCCTTTATTGTTCTCTAGGAACAATGCAAAACAAACAATAACAATGTGATGCATCACACGTCGAATTAAAATACAATGGTGAAATAGAAAAAACACAAATTGATGTTTAATCAATTATTTAATTAAGTGAATTATGAATTCCCATTAATTGGAGTAGGGCCTATGTTGTATTATAACTTAACACACAAGATTTACCCATGAACCAATTGTATTTTGAAACTAAGAGGGGTGTACCATAACCCCTAAAAGGTGGGATACAACGTGGTAACCCAAAAGGACCTTTCCAGAACTAATTACTGAAAAAGGGCAGGGGTTACCGGCATAAAAACAAAAGAGACGAATGAATGTAACACTAGATGAAATATTGTTGAAGGGAGAACTGAATGTGGTTTTAACTCGCAACAAGCAATTTTTCTCTGGTCTCATTATGAAGGACACAACCCTTAACATGGTGTCCTTGAAAAAGATGACTGTTCTGCACAGGCACAGGCGAGGTGCACGAGTGAACTGTCTTACTGACAATTATCCACTCTGTGGGAGGATGTACTCACACTGAATGAATGAGATTTTGACACAAAAAAGTAAAGCCATGCAATAGTGATGGGTAAGATATTGCTGCTAAACCTGATTTTAGGATTGGGATTTCAATGTTTTTTATCTACGACTCCAACTTTTTCCAGTATGGGAGTCCTGGACTCCAACTTTTGAAACCCCAGCAAGAACCCTGATTTTTGGTGTCATTGTTCCAGCTTGTACTTTTGAAAATGAGGGGCTACTTCAAATATTAAACAAGGCTGCTGTTGTCAAGATACTGAAACTAGTCATGACAATTAGAATTGTGAAGGGAACTTAACAATTATGAAAAAGAACCCAAATTCATATATCCAATTCAAGTACCCCCTCACTATAAGGTCCTTCATTATAACATCATTCCTGTTTGGCAGGCATGGTCATGGATCTCATTCAATTGTGTAGTAGTGAAGTTATATATACTGTATCATGTACTTCATTATAAGGTGACCTCACTCTAAAGCAATATACTCTATGGCACCCATGGAAAGCACCATAATGAGGGAGTACTGTATATAAGAAAACTATAGTGGAATTGAACTTATTGTTATTAAAAAAGCCACAAATATTTATCATATATACTCGTGTATAATCCGATATCAACTGCAAACTTCATAGACCCAGATCTGCCATTGCATAATGCGCCGGCAGATCTGGGTCTATGCAGTTTGTAAGGACTAATCAGTAGAACAAACAACATAGACCCTAATCTGCCGGCGCATTATGCGACGGCAGATCAGGGTCTATGCTGTTTGCATTTGGACCCAGATTATATGCGAGTATAGACGGTAGTTGTACAAGAAATATAAACTTATATCCAGAGCTAGAGTTGGTGCATCCATCAGTGTCAAATTGGTTCCTATGAGTACCTGCTTGTTTCCCATTCTTCTTCAGTGCTTCATTGTATGAAGAAGTCTCTTAATTGCTTCTGCAAAATAATATTAAAATATATTTTAAAAACTACTGCTTGCATACAGTTTTATTACAATTGTGAGTTGAAATCCCAAATGCAAAACTTCATCTCTCCGTTTAACTTTTAAGTTCACCTTAATAGCCCATATTTGGTCATTATGAAGTACTATTTTCTCACAGGGTGCATATGGATTTTGTTTTAATTACTGTATGGCAAGTACATTTTATTTTCATCCTTACCAGTCCTCCTCATCATCATCAACATCATCCTTTGATATTAACTAAGCTGACAATACAGTAGACTGAAGTTAATGATCTAGACTTAAAAGTGTGTATCAGTATATACATAATCTTCTGCACAACCAACAGATGTTCACTTCATCTCCTTGAATGTTTTGCAGTGTTATATACAGCATCAATGAAACAGTCAGTTAATAGCTTAGTTCTCAACAAGTACACATGGTTCTCTATGTTCTTTCAGGTCTTTATTTTTATCATCAAATTGGTTTGGGGACAATTTTTTTCAGTATAGGAAACTTTTTATATCCGAGTATTTTGAGGTGAACCCTCATTTGACTGGCATGAAAACTTTATCCTTATACTTGGTAGAGCTGAAACAAATAACCAAACATTCAAATCAGAATGCTTTTTTGTGAACATCTGAATAGAAAATTATTACTTGAATATTTGTTTCTTTACCTTGCGAGTTTGGCAGCATTCTGTGAAAGAAACAAACAAGGCAAAATGTAAACTATGCAACCTTGAATTTGTTTACAAGGGAACAACTTCAAACCTACTAAATCACCTGAAATTCAAACTCTGACTCACAAGGTAGTCATAATGTCAAACGTAGTCGCATTTCTCCCATCATCACCATTTCTTTTCACTGTCATGCAGGCACTCTTGAAAAGATGATGTGTAATACGGCAAACTGATGAAGAATATGGTATAGAATTGGGGTCATATCAAAGTCAACTAAGCCCTTACATATCAATCAAGCCAACATATCCAAACTTAATTAAATAAAATTGACCACATGTCAGTGTTATTTTGACTGAACAAATAAGATTCCATATACATTTTTTAGATAATCAACGCATTTAACTGAACAAGTACTCAAGTTTCTACCCTTTTTTACTGTCCATCTTCAGTACAGCGCTAAAGAAATGTTTATACATGTAGTTATAACTGAGTTTGAAGATAAACTGGAAAGGTAACACAGTATATTCATTTGATTTTTCATCTGAATCCTCAAAAATATTACTCTAGACCTGTTAAAATGTCATTTAATAAGATTTAGATGAGTTCAGTGTGTTTTCAGTGCAGTTTGATATGGAGTGGAGGTGGTCAATAAATACCAAAAGAAAACAAAGAAAAGAAAATGGATTGGATACCTTTATTAACATCAACGAAAAATTCAAATAAGAAAATTTGGTATTCATTTCAGCTTTAATTCTTATATTTTCTACTCATCAAGTTTTAGGGTCTTGTTTTGCAGAGCTTGTACATACCGCATCATATAATTTAAATGTTCTTAATTTACTACATATGATGCCCTGTCTTACAAAAAAAAGAAGAAAAAAAATCCATATATATATATGGGTTTTTAGAAATAAAAAGGTACTTTTTTGATAAGCAATAGACAGAGTCTTTCACCACATAAAATATTGGATAGGGTTTTACACTCGAGTATTTTGATGTATTCTATCATTTGGTCCTTATCCCTAAAGTGATCATTAAGTTTATGACATAATTTGCAGTACTGACTGAATTAGAACCAAAAAATCTTCAACAAACATTTAGAAAGGTAATTTGTTCAAACACTTCACCATAAACCGATTGATTAGGAAAGTGAAATGACTAGCTTCTTTCATTCAAAACCATAGTAGCACAATGGAAAGACCACTTCTTTCACTGCAATGTGATCTTTTGGGAAAGGAAACAAGAAACACCTGAAATTACATCACGAAAAAATGATCTATGGCAGTCCCTCCTGCAAAGGTGCATTACATCATGAAAAACTGATTTATGGCAGTCCCTCCTGCAAAGGTGCATTACATCATGAAAACTTTATCTATTCTTTAATTTACGATGGGCAATAATCATATTAATGTAGTTTACTGGATATTCTTCTATCTTGGCATTGTCACATACATTAAACAAAATTTTAAGCTAATATATCCAATATTAATGACTCCTCACTGCACTCAACTAAACACTACGTACATGTATATGCATGTATAAGGTTTAATGGTACATTAGCACAATATTGGTCTCGTGGCAATTAAAAGTTAAGTTCTAAAAACTGTAAAGATTAAGAATTTCATAAAAAGTTGGAGAAAAAAAACCCTTCCAAATAAACATAAACATGAAGTACTACAAACTAAAAGATAAAAGATAAAAATGTAATTTTCTGTAAAACATACATTTTTACTATACAAAATAAAAAGGTGCAAAAATATAAAATCTGAAAAATATAGGGTTAAATATAAATCACATTCCCTCAAAAAATCCAAGATTTTCTCAGGTTGTACATCATTATAAAGTTTCATGAGTACAAAGTAAAAAAAAAACTTGTCTCATAGGGAGTAAGTCATTACACTTTTGTGTATAAGCAATAAACAGACTTCAAAGAAACGTTGCTGCTGATCACAAACTTTAATAAAGATGGCTTAGACATTCTCATTTGATGCAGTCAGTGATGTGCAATAACATTTGTTCTTCAACACGCATGTCTTTGATGTATTTAACTTCAGACAAATTGGGTTGTTCCACTTAGTGTACTTTACCTATGCAAATTAGCCTAATGGGCTCTCCCTCAGCAGTGCTCAAAGGATTTGACACGACACATCACCCTAGCTATTGTGAGCCAATTCAGTAAATCTCTGAAAGGTGTCTGTTTATCTCTGACCTCCTTTCCTTATAACTGCCTCTAAAACAGCTGTATAAACTGCCCCGAGGATAGTTTTACATGAGCTCTGAGCAAAACTGTTTACTGTTTATACATACCACAGATTACGGGCATATATCGCAGTGGTCAAGAAATATGCTTTTTTTTTTTTTGGCATAGATTGCTGAAAATTGTGTTTTTCTAAACACGACAGTGTTGGGGGGTTGGGAGTAAAAAATCATGCTTTTCGCATGACATGATGTGTTATGGCATGTATGTAATTATATTTAGTGTGAATACTTATGAATCATTTGAACAAGACGTTTTTCTTATAAAAGCTAGCTAATGTATATCTACCATCATATAGTATTTACTACACATCTGTGAAAACATCTTGTTTTAACAAGGTATATTCTAGAACTGAACATTTAGGGGCGAAATTTCCCCTCCCATCACAACCACCTCCAGCTGACAAAATGGGGAGGAGAGAGGGGGAATTTTCTGAATATAGGATGAAATTTTAGTGAAGAAATAAAGGTAGGACTTCAAAATATTGGAGATTTTCGCACAATGGTTGATTTTTGGGCAGGAGTTCTGAGAAATTAGCATTAATCCCAATTGCGCATCCACGAAAAAGCACTCTTTGCCGTCATTGGATTTTATACCAATAATCTATAAAATCCCTGCATAGTGTTCTAATACCTTTAGGGATTTCGACTTGTGGGTATTTCTTATTGGATTTTTATTGTCAACCCCGAATCGAAATCCCTGAAGGGATTAAGTAAAGATGATACTGAAAACCCAACAGAAAATACTCCAGACGCAAAATCCCTCAAGGGATTTCTGATTAGGGACTAAATTTGTCCCAGACTAAAGTTATTAATGGAAGTGTGGTACCTTCTAAAACAGGTTAACAGACGAAGCTGGATGAATGTTAGAGCGATAATTTTGAAGATGTCACCCATCATAAAACGTAACTTATGCCGATTCCTCTAAATAAGTTACATGGTAATGAAATGCCTCATGAGTACTTTCGTTTTAGTTAACGGCCTTAGCCTAGATAATATCGAAAATTATACTTCACATTTCAGTGTAGTCTAAAAACAACGTTTACTTCGGTGGAAAAATCAGTTTATAGCTTTGTTCTGATATCTATTCTAGTCTTCCTCGCACGATCCAAGGCATGAATGAGTTTAGACAGAGAGAACACAGCTTTTTGGCAGACTACATTTTATACAAGCTGTTACTTAAACATGAGCAATCTCAAGCGTTCATACGACACCAATGGTACTGTCTAAATACAAACACAGATTCCTCACGCGGACTAGGGCTGGGATTAAAATGTCGACTTCACAGCACTTTAGGGAGAAAAAAAAAAAAAGGAGGTAAATTTACTTTTATTTGACAATAATAATAATAATAATAATAATAATAATAATAATAATAATAATAATAATAATAATAATAATAATAATGACAACAACAATAATACTGGTGCTATTTCTTGTCTCTTTTTTTTAATGAGTGTGGTAAACTGGTTTTAAAGCTGTTAAAAGAACATTTAATTCATTGCTTGCAAACTTTCTTTTTAAAAAGTTGAAGATCCTGCCCGATATCGTCCTATTATTCTCTACTGACTTTTTTTTGTTGTTGTTGTTGTTGTTTTAACTTGGACATGTTTTATAGTTCTTGATGTTGATCATGTTGCATTTGATTCCTAGTTCGGTGCTACATCATAATGACACTTTTTTTTCCCGCCCAACGTCAACCTTTACAACAAGAACTTTTTTTTTTTTTTTTTTAAAAATGTGTCCGTATTAATTTTGAAACGTTTTAAATTTGGTTTTCTGAGGATTCGGCAGTTGTGATTAATAGTTGTTGTAATGAATTCCAGTTCTTGTGTGCGTGCTCTTAGTATGGAATTTTTTTCCTTGCTAACTTATGTAATGTGTTGGGAGATTTGTTCAGTTAACTATTATTTCAATTCAGCGAATTTTCTTTTCTTTGTGTTTATTTTTATTTTTTCCCATTGTTATTTTATTTGTTGTATAAACAACTGGACTTTCATGATCGATGAAAACAACTCTTGAGTACTATTCTTTGTCAGTCGTCTCCGATAGAGATGTGTATCTTTGGTATATCCTTTAAAATGGTATCAAAACATCCAGAGGATACTATACGCTTGATACATTGTCTTTTGT
This sequence comes from Margaritifera margaritifera, assembly GCA_029931535.1. Classification (NCBI taxonomy): domain Eukaryota; kingdom Metazoa; phylum Mollusca; class Bivalvia; order Unionida; family Margaritiferidae; genus Margaritifera; species Margaritifera margaritifera. The sequence continues at coordinate 943,614 of JAQPZY010001486.1, read as the reverse complement.
TATTAGCAACACACCAACAGGGCATCCATCCACAACATGAACATTTATTGTCATCAGTTTCCAACATTTCTTCATTTCTTTCAAATGTATGAATGATTTCAAATTTGTATGTATAATTTTTCCATTCCTGTGGTCTAGAGCAGCTACTTCATATACTGAGACTCCATTGCTGTTTTAAATCGAACTTTGTTCTCCATAACTTCTGTTTTTATTGTAACGTTGTATGTTGACCTTGAAAAATTTACTAGATCTTAAAATTGTAATACAAATATAGCCTAAAATAAATTGTGTATTTATCCACATACAATGTATACCTAATTTATAAGTTCTTCATAGTACACTGTTTTGATCATCTTACACTTACAGTCAATGCTGTTGCTGCGTATTTCAATGTTATCTTCATAGAATATAATCCGTAAATCTGCATCTTTTCCAAAACACTACAGGATATCTTTTTGATGTTTGAAATCGACAAATCAGCACTTTTATTCCCTTTAATATTATTTTGCAACACAACTAACATTGGCCGTACTTTTATTCCACTCCATCCAAATTTGTAAACACATACACATTATCTCAGGTTACAGAGATTTTTGCTTTTATGTTGCACTCATTAAATATTTATATCACCTCTCTAATAAACTGTTGCGATTATCACAATGTATTTGTGCTATTATTTTATGTTAAAATTTTCAAGTTAATTATATCTCCGCTCAATACATACTCAAAAATAGTATGTGGATAGGGACTAGGTGGTATTTTCATTTTATTAAGAATCAATAAATCAGTATAATAGTCCAGTAACGGGCACATGTTTGAGACCAGGGCGAGCCATACAGTAACATGGATATCACCAGTTGGTGAAAGATCTGACAGAAGATCTGACAGAGGGCAAGAGATAACATCACCATTGGAACATCGAATGTCAGGACATTAAGACTCGCAGATCAAGTGAGCATTTGCAGGTTTATGGTACACAAGGACATTGTGAGTACAGTCATGGGTTGTCGACCAGTGTCTAACAGCATCTCCTTTTAACATCACTATCATACAGGTCTATGCCCCAACATCTGACAGCATCTCCCTTTAACATCACTATCATACAGGTCTATGCCATAACATCTGACTATGATGACGAGGAACTGGATGAGTTCTACGACCAGCATCAAACTCTCATAGACCAGACACGCAAGAAGTATATTCTGGTTATTCAAGGAGACTGGAATGCTAAGGTAGGAGAAGACGCACAAGCAGACTGGCGAGAAGTCTGTGGTCCATACTGTAATAAGCAGACCAATGACTCAAGCTCCTGGACTTCGCCACATACAATAACCTAGTGCTAACGAACACCCTTGGCCCCCACAAACTACCCAGAAGATGGACTTGGCACAGCCCAGACGGAAAACATCACAACCAGATTGACTACATCTTGGTGAGAAAGCGCTTCCGGTCTAGCGTAAACATTGCCAGAACACGTAGCTTCCCAAGAGCTGATATAGGAAGCGACCATGACTTGCTGATGATGACTATCAAACTTCGTCTGAGGAAGACCAATAAGCCAAGACAAGTTAGGATCAGGTTTGACCTTTAAAAACTTAACGATCCAAGCGTGGCACAAGCATTTGAAGCATCAATAGGCAGCAAATATGCACCACTCACAATTCTGGGACATGAAGAAATAAACCTAGACTCCTTGATCATCACCTTCAACAAGGCAGTAATAGACACAGCCGGAGAGATCCTTGGCAAGCATCGTAGAATAAAGAAGCCTTGGGTCACAGCAGATAACCTCGACCTCTGCGATGTGAGGAGAAAACTGAGGAGTAAGCGAAGAGACCATGAAGGAGCAAAAAAAAAAAAAAAATGAGATAACCAATAGGATTAAGAAGAGCATAAAGAAAGCAAAAGAAAGCTGGTTCGAGGACCAATGCAAGGAAGTCGAGAAAAGCCTGAACCAGAATGACAGTAAAAGGGCATACCAGTTGGTGAAAGATCTGACAAAAGAAAAACAGGGGAGATCTAATACGATTCAGGACAAGGCTGGTAAGAGTCTGACAGAAAACCAAGACATTCTTAATAGATGGACGGAATACTGTTCGGAGCTTTACAACCAGGCGACTTCTGGAGACCAAGCTGTACTAAACGTACCACTGACCACAACAGAGGTTGACCACCCGATCCTCAGGGACGAAGTAGAGGCTGCAGTAAAGGCACTAAAGAAGGGGAAGTCAGCTGGGGTAGACAATATACCAGCAGAACTTGTTCAAGCAGGAGGAACTTCCATGATAGATGTCCTCAAAACAATCTGCAACCAAATCTGGCAAACAGGAGAATGGCCCACCCCATGGACCCAGTCTCTGCTCGTGACTCTTCCTAAAAAAGGGAATCTACAACTGTACCAGAACTACCGAACAATCAGTCTCATCAGTCACCCAAGCAAGGTTATGCTTAAGATCATCCTCAACAGACTGAAACCCCAAGCAGAGCACATCATTGCGGAAGAACAGGCAGGTTTCAGAGCAGGACGTAGCACTACAGAACAGATCTTCAATCTTAGAATCCTCTGTAGCATCAACAGAACCTCTATCATGTCGTCATTGACTTCAAGAAGGCTTTCGACAAGGTATGGCATGCAGCCTTGTGGGCCACCATGCGGATATACAACATAAACGCAAAACTAATCCGCACTAAAGAAACCCTGTATGACAAGGCGAGTAGTACAGTTCTCGTCAATGGCAACATAGGAGACTGGTTCAGAACCACAATCGGAGTCAGACAGGGGTGCCTTCTCTCACCCACTCTCTTTAACATCTACCTGGAAAGGATCATGTCCGACGCCTTGGAAGACCATAAGGGCAGTATCAGTGTTGGAGGCAGAACAATCAATAACCTGCGCTTCGCTGATGATATCGATGGCTTAACAGGAGACGAAGAAGAAATGTAAACCTTAGTGAACCGTCTCAATCAAGCATCACTAAGATATGGGATGGAGATCAACGCTGAAAAGACAAACCTAATGACCAGCAACCCGAGTGGCATCCAAAAGGAAATAATAGTGAATGGACAGAAGCTGGGCACAGTAACAAGCTTCAAGTACCTAGGTGCTATCGCCTCTGATGAAGGTTCAAAACCTGAGGTTCTTTCCAGGATTGCGCAGACAACAGCTGCTCTGGCTAGGCTGAAGCCTATTTGGAAAGACAGCAACATCACGCGCGGGTCCAAGATCAAGCTTATGCGCTCCCTCGTCATGTCCATATTCCTACATGCATGTGAGACATGGACCCTAACAGCAGAATTAGGGAGAAGAATCCATGTCTTAGAGATGAGATGTTATTGAAGGATCCTGAAAATCTCATACTTAGACCACTTCTCTAATGGGGAGGTGCGCACTATAATCCAATGTGCAATTGGACCTTATGAAGATCTGCTCACCACTGTAAAGAAACGCAAACTAAGATGGTATGGTCACGTCTCACGCACAACTGGCCTGTCAAAGACAATCCAACTGGGCTTTGTGAGAGGAAAGAGAAAACGAGGCAGAGAGAAGAAGAGATGGGAAGACAATATCAAAGAGTGGACATGCATGGACTTTGCAAAGCCCCAAAGAGCAGTGGAGAACAGGGCGAAATGGAGAGAGATTGTCGCAAAGTCATCAGTGGCGCCCCTACGACCAGCAAGGTTACGGGAGAAATGAAATGAAAAATGAAATCAGTATACGGTCCATGGACTATATTTTAAATACAAATAGTTCAAGAATTTTACAGTAGTTTAGTAATTGAGAGTGTTGCAATTCTAATTGATGGATGTATTCATTTATTTAATTATTGTGTGGGAACAGATTTTATATTTAAAAAACCCCAACATTTTAATGGTCCGGCATTCTCAATTTTTAAACTGCTAATGGAATCATTATTTATGTTATTAGATAAATAGGAATGTTGTGCATTAGTTTGTTACCCAGAATAACACTTACCAAAAAAGTGTAACTAAGGTAAACGTCACCACCAATCAGTATGGCTGGAAGTAGAATAATTTTAACCCTGTCCAGGTATATTAGAAATTTATGTTGCTCTGGGAAGGATCATTATTTGGATATGGTCTGCAGAATGAACCAAATACAAATCTATTGCAAATAACAGTATGAATATTGATTTCAGCCCAAACAATTTCACAACCAGGGTTATACTCTGATATCTCTAAAGAAACGAAATAATTTCTAAGGGCTATAAAGAATCCACCATAGTTTGGGTTTTAAACTTTGGCGAGCGATAATTGTTACAGTCATTTGTGAGAAACATTCACACGTTCACAGAGTACATGCCATTCTGAAGGCTATATATGAACAATGTTCATATATATAAAAAAGTTTGTATTGGCTTTTCTTTTGTTGTGTATCCCCAGTCTGGTTTAAGGACACAGTTGTGTTTCCAGTTGCTTATTGACAGAAAACGGTATCGAATTCAGTTACATGACCTGACCAAAATATATTTAACCTTGCTTTAAAAACACTAACAGAGGGTGAAATAAAATGTTCAGGCCATGTTTCTGCATCAGGTTTGACTCAGTTGCCTATTTTATCTACTTGAGGTTTTCGTGTTTCAACTGATCTAATCACAACACAAACCAGGTGATGCGGCTTCTAAGATGAATATATGATGTTTGAATACTGTAAAGAACTGATTATTAAGATAAATTTTTACCTAATTGGAAGCATTAGTAAGATTATCTTTGTTTTCTGTACAAAAAAGCAGAATTATGGAGAATAGTTAACCGTTAAGAAGAAACGAATTTTTTGCAGACCCAGCTTCTACTAAACCACCTATTGAATATATTCATTTAATTACATGTTTAACTATATAATGTTCATAATTATTAATTAATTAATTAATTGATTAATTAATTAATTAATTAATTAATTCATTCATTCATTCATTCATTCAATGTATTTCTCCTAAGTCTTTGATGTAATGTGGCTAAAAATCACTCTTTATCCCGGGATCGGACCACTTCTCGCAGTCGTAGGCTTAAGGTCTCGAAAACTTTCCAAATATCCCGATGAGTGTTACGTTTTGCAGAAGTTAGGGTGTTAGGGATTTAAATATTGTGAGCTATTCATGGTTTAAAATTTGGTATACACTGCATTCGTGCCAAGTGCAAATATCTGATACAGGCAAAATTGTACCTTTTTAATATTTCTTTCATAGAATATCTGCGAAAAAAAAAAATGGTCCCAACATTATATATTCATTTACTTTTTGCCATGAAAGGAATTCTCCATTACTCTGGACAATATCATTTATAAATAGTATACCCTTTTCAAACCATTTTTACTGAGAAAAAAAAAGATCCTCCGATCTTAATATCTTTATTATACATTAGGTCTTCAGCAAGAAAATCTGAAAAAGTCTTTGGAAATAAACTGTTTAGAGTATATGTTATAAGCAATAAAAACATCCTTCCAAAATATATTATCAACATCTCCTATGTTCCGTTCTATATAATTGACACCAAGCTTGTTAAATTCCTTCAAAAAATTAAAACAATGAAACATTAATTTAGTCCATTTTGTATTTTTGTATTCTTCTAACCCAAGATATTTTGAGAGAAAGTATGAAATTGTTTAAGTCAATCATTGCAAGTCCCCCTTCCTCATAACTTTTATTGATTACTTTTCTTTTTATCTTGTCAACTGACCCTTTCCACAAGTACTTGTAGATTAAAGTATTTAATGTTTTAATGAACCATTCATGAAGATCTGGATTTGGTAAACTTATTAAGTTTGATAAAGCAAGTGATTTTATCACGATAAATTTCCCATAAAGGGCAAGAATTCTCTTTGATCACTGAGTAAATAGTATTTTTTTTTGCATTTAATTTACTATCTATTTGTCTCCTGCTTGTGCAGTTACCAAAGCTATGGCAAAAAGAGCTCTTGAGAATAATGTTGATCAGGAAATTATTCTTTTAGCTGAAAAATTTATTGGTCAGTCTTTTGATGAGGTCACTTTCTCTCCTAATATTGATCAGTCAGAAGGTATTGATCACAGTGATCCTCTTTTTACAACTCATTCTCTCTATTCTAATCAGGGTGACAAAAGAAAATCACTCATTGATTTAAAATATTCATTGGAATTACTAACGTGCTGATAAACTTTGGATTAATACATGATTTTGGGATTTATGTGAACTCATTCAAATACATTCTGGATTACATCTTTGTGGTACATCAGGACATTCAAGGATATTTGAATTAATTCCGAAGGCTCTATTATTTTTGGACTTGTGATTAGGACATTTAGGATTATTTGTGACTGAACTCACAAACTGTAAGTGTCTTTTGAATTTTCACTTTAATTGTCTGGAAATAAAGTGCTTGTTGATTTTATTGGTTTCAATTTCTGTCTGTTTAAAATATTTTGAGACCTAGAGTTGTAACGGTGTATGTATGTATGTATGTATGTATGTATGTATGTATATATATATATATATATATATATATATATATATATATATATATATATATATAGTTGGTCATCAGTGATAATGGTGCCCCTAGGACATCCAACTTGAAACTCCTGTTATGAGTAGTATAGGACGTCACTTTGTCGCCTAGGCGGGGGGGGGGGGATCATACGTTAAATAGGGTCTGTGAATTATAGGGACAAGATGGTATATCCTATGATAAAAAATGTGTCCATTGGTTTAACACTATGGATCTCTCTGGCGGGAAATGTAACATCATAACATTATTTGTCTGTTTGGTGGAAAATGTATCATTGGGCTGTTGTACCTCTAATGGGAATTTAACATTGGTAATGTTTGAATAGTATCTCTGTTTTTAAGAGAACTGGGTGACCCAGAAAAGGGTTTTCGGAGAGAGAGACAGACAGAGAGACAGACAGACAGAGAGACAGACAGACAGACAGAGTCCATAATTTGTTCAAAAATCCAAATGGCTCTTTTCGCAACCTACCTAGATCTCTTGGAAAAGAGTAACGACTCAAAGCATTGCCAAATGAAACAAACGAAATCCCTCCATTATAAAATGTTTGTGTGTTAGTCAAGGATATCCTATTAAAATTTCAACATTTATATGCACATACATTTTGTTACTACAGTATGGTAGCGGATTCCCCAGACAAATTTCTCTAGAAAGTAATGCTACACTGTTGAAATATTCTTGGCATGATGGCTGTAAGTTTCAGAGAGGGACATATTTATTTATCACGGCAATCAAGAAAGGTGCCATAACTTTGCAACAATTAATCGAAGCCAAACAAAACTTCCAGGTTACACCAAGAAAACAAATCGAAATTAGTATCATGTGAATTTCTTGTATTTGAAACACACATAAAGCACCAGCCGTTCATTATAAGGAGCAGCAGGAGGGCGAACCTACCACCATTCTGGGTCGGTGGTGGTGAGGGTAGTGGTGGATCTTCTACAAATAAATAACGTTAAGCATTATCAATGTTTGTTGTCAGTGTCCAGACTTTTCTATAAATGGGAACAAAATCTTTATATGGTGTTTTAGTAGGGTGAATGGAAATGTTCATTTTACCTGGCCCAACGTCCAGGCTGAGCCTGGTGAATGGAATATAAAAAAGGTTGGAAATTCCCATTCACTCTGTTGAAATCACATGTAACTAATATTCCCACAGGAGAGCGCATTAGGGCCTGAAATTTATATATTCCTGCCTCTGAAATGGAGATTTTTTTATTTTAAATATATTGCACCCTAGTTACCGTCTTGAATTTACAAAAATCTTTATTTTATTTACAAAAGAACGGAAAAAATATTCAGTCATATGCACTAGAGTGGGTAAGTGAAACCCCCTACTGGGGAGACATAATTTTGTGGCAAGTAATACGGCAAAGCGTCACTCTTGCTTGAAAATTGTGACACTCGAGTGGAACTTCCCTATTCCACGCCAGTGCATGGCATGTATTCTATTAATCTCTAGGTTCTAATATTCACGTGGATTCGTTGTCGTATGCCAATAATAATTACAGTTTATAAAGAACTCACGGTACTAATTATATGGAAAAATGAGAACCGGGCGAGAAATGGGTGAACATAAAATACAGTACATGTGGATTTGGAAGGTCATGATTTGTTGATAATGAAAAGTTAAATTTTAGTAAAAAGAATCTTTTGAGAGCTTATTCTATTAAAAATAGAGACAATGTTTTATTGATGGAATTTCAATCCTTTTACAGACTTGACTTTAGAACAGTCATGACTGAAATTAGTACCTGATTCTTTAGGTGCGGAATTGAAAACGCATGTTTCAAACTCGTGTAGATCAAAAAATGCTGCTGCTCATATGGTTTTCTCTACACAGAAGCTTGCATCAAGGATGGGTCTATACTGAGAAATATAGGTTTGATCATGCGCATTTAGAAATGTAAAGTTATTGAATTTTTAATGTCATGGTGTTTCCATAGGTTTACTATGGGAGCTGAATTAGAACCGTGAGTCCTATAGTTACCTTCCTGCACTGCACCGCCTAGCAACTATTGAAGAAACTATACAAATACAGGATGGCATGCATGATTACATACATTCATACCTACCTACCTACCTACTTTAAAAACTATGATGAGAATAAAGAAAAGTTGTATATGTTAGCTAGTGAAACAGTATAGGAGGCAGAAGCGCCCAGTAGTTCAAAACATTTGTAGCATAAATATATACAATACATCTCAAGATCATTGAAAAGTACAAGTTTGATTGTATGAAACAATATTTTCATCGATTAGTGAACTTCAATTTTGTCATGCCACCTCACACGCCCTTTGATTACTGTTGTAATTAATATAAATGCTGTGAAAATAGTATTTAATTTTTCTATTCTATGAAAGGGCCACACAGATAACTCTGTCTTTACAAACTTGGAAGTATATTCTTTGCCTACACAATAACGAGTATATATGTACATGTATGCACAGTAGTTTTTTACAATTACGGTAAATAAAGTGTAGGACTATACAAAATTCATGCATTATACATATAAAACAATGAACTCTGTATATATATATATATATATATATATATATATATATATATATATATATATATATATATATAGAGAGAGAGAGAGAGAGAGAGAGAGAGAGAACCCACATCTCTGATTACTGTCGTGCTTTCTATACAACATAAAAAAGAAAGTTAAATAACTCTATTTGATCTAGTCGTATGACCAGACAGGTCCCCGTGTCTTAACAAGATAGTAAAATATATGCTAATAAAATTAACAAAGTATAAATCTTAACCTGTGTTAAAAAAATAGGGAAAGGACTTGTAGATCTAACAAAATCAGGTTAGCACAAATACAAAATACATGTTGTTTTTTGTGTGTTTTTGTTTTTGTTTTATTTTGGGGGGTTTTTCACTATGAAAACGCTATTTATGATATATGACAGTTATATATTCAATACTTTACCGCTAAGAATGATTTAATTGTAAAATATATTTATTACTCTATTTATAAGAAAACTATTGCAACGACTCGACTATTAATTAGGCTTCGAAACTTTAGCTCTCTCATAACTTCGAATCTTTTAGGGCAAATTATTGTTAGCACACGTCTAATTCAAGAAAATACAATATTTAGTAAAATACTTGGCTTAGATTTATATTAACGTCAAATGGGCATGTGCTACAGTTTATCATGCGATAATATTAATCTCTGTAAAGCTATTCCTTGTACTTTAATAAATCTTACATCTACCACCCAGGTGTTGCATACAGTTCTTTCATTATAATGCTACTATTAACAAATATGCAAAGTAGTTCACCCTCGCCTTGTGCATCCAGGTTATATACACGTAAGTATTGAAGGATGTATCATAGAGAAAACGTTGTCCATAGATCTCTTACTAACGTACGTTTGTGATATGAAGACATTGTTCTACCGTACACACCATTTGATCTATTGCCGGCGTTTTGGCGCAACATTGTTTTTACATACGTAATTTCTGAGTAGTAAGCAAGGCGCATCTTAATTAGATAGGGTAAGCATTCTATTTGCAAATTAATAACTTGTAGAAACTTGCTGCGACTGCACTGCGTTTTCATAGCCTCTTTGAAATTATACAAGGAGACTTGACATATATTTAGCCGTTTCAGTAGTATTCTTTTCAGACTGGTTCACATATATTGTTAGAATGGAGTTTTGTTATGAGTCTCAATTATAAATTCACCTTAAAATTAAATAACCATTCTGTGGAGGATGACACAGCTAATAGCGCTGAATTACCACTGTTGAGCGCTATTTAGACGTACTAAGCCAAGTTTCTCCATTTTACTTTTTTCAAATATAATGATTAAATAGATTATGATATGTTTTGTTCATTATTCAAATATTATCTACATCGAGAAATTCCAAGGAACCATATGTCTCGCCTGCTTCACTGCCTGATGCAGGTATGCGATTGTTTTCACTTTCAAATAACATTGACCTTGTCTGAAAGTCAGAGAGATAATACGGTACACGAGTATGAACGTGCAGTGATTACTGATTCTACGATTCAAGTATGATTGTTATCTATTCCTGGGTTCGAGACTTATGACCATACAACCACTTTTAATTGGAAACTTAACTAAGGTTTTTAAATGACCTTGACCTTGTCTAATGGTCACAAGAGGGATAGAGATGTTTGGATATGAAAAGGCAGAGCTTCTTGATTCTACAGTCCAACTATGACAGAGACTGGGAGGAATGACCATACAACAACAAGAAATTTTTGACTCCGGAAGAATGAATGATACACGTCACACCTATGCTAAAACAGTCGAGACGAAACTATTGCGGATAAAAGCTATCAATACATATTTTGTATATAATATGCAAGTAAATGTTACATTATATTGGAGACAAGAAACATGTCCCAAATATTATCAAATGAATCGAATTCACATTTAAAAGTTGAAAATAACGTATTAATAACAAGAAAAACATATACATATGAAGTTACATGATTTTGTGGGTAATAGTTCTTGAGCAAATCATTAGAGTGAAATATGGGTCAAATTGGCCTAATTGAGTCTGAAACGTCTTGTACTCCTCGTGACACATTTACATATAAAGTAAAACTAGATGTACAGAATAAAATATGTTATTAACTGGAACTGTGTTTGTTGTTGTTTTCTCCTAGTATTGAAGTACATTGCCTTACTGACATATAAGCAATTCTGTAGTCAAATCGCAACTCTGAACGCATTGAAATTGTATTTCTTTTGTTTTCTTTTACCTTATCTACAATCTCTTTGTACACTGTCTGTGACTTGATTATTTTAATTGAAGATATTTTCCATTACCTTTTTATCTCTGAAGAATCCCTCTAAAACCTTAACATTTCCACGCAGTACCTTTAGAACAGAATTGTACCTTTGTACAATCACCCATACATATTGTGACATGTTTACCACTTAAAGTTACTTGTATTAGGTTTGATGCTTTTTTTTACATCATTAATGTTGCCACGGTCATCAATCAGAAACAATGAATATGTTCCTTTGGAAACATCAACTAGAAATTCTAATCATTTAGTTAAGTTACCTTAAGGGTATATTACAGTCATATTTTCATCCTTGAGTTACAATTTTTTTATTGAAAGTCTTATTGGACAGAAAAGTTGGACATATGACAATGATGTAGTCAAAACCAGCTTTGTATTTAGTCTCTGTCAGATTTAGTGGATTGTTTTTCCACCATTATTCACTCCAAATATTATCAAGTTATTCTATCGCTTGATAAAGACATTCGAATGTTTACCCTCGTATGTTAGTAATTCACACAAAGCCACTTGCTACGGAGTAAGCGTGACGCAATGAGTCACGTGATCATTGACTAATGTCTAATATTTGCAATCTTTGAATAGATACAGTATATAGATACTTCACTTATCAAGTAAGATGTAATTTATTTAATTTACACACTGTATGTAAAGTGTATCAACTATATGATAAGTAGTTTTATTAAGCACTACGCCATATATTCATTTGCTCAGTTTGGAAGAGTTTACACAATTAAGTGAGTTTCTCGAAAGCGAAACAAAATGGTTGGAATTAATGTTTCTCAGGAAGTGTATGACGAATAGAATATTAAATATTTTTATAATTAGTATGATTAATTATTCACTTTTGTCTGAGATAAAGGAGTTATTGTTATTATTATTATTATTATTATTATTATTAATGATCAACAGTACCATTATTGGGTTCTTTCACACAAATACTTGAATTTCTACACTTCTGGTTTTAACCTACCTTGATCTTCATAAACGTTCTAAATATTAACAGCAAAATACCACATAATTTGTGCCAAGAACCTTGATGTTAAATGAATATGTACAATTAAAAATTACCCTGTTAAGGTGTGAAACTATCTTGTCTGTTTTCTTTCATGAGTAGAGGACGATCTTTGCGGGATTTCTTGTCACAATCCGTCGACTGATAACCTGAAAATTGACAAACATATAAAATTTATAGTTAAAGAATAAAACCCTACAATAATTTATTGCAACTTTAGAAAAACGTGTCAATGATGTAATTTTTGAAAAAGCATTCAAGCTTTGTGTCTATTTCAAAAACATATGACTAACAACATCTCAACATAATTCTTGTTTGACAAGAAGTATAGAAAGTACTTAGTCTCCTGGGTATTTATTTTAAAAATAAATATACGTGATATGTGTGTAATACATATACATAAACATTACATACAGTGAAAAGTGAGAGAAATGAGATTAGTATTTAATCACTTTTCGAATACTACAAAGTACTGAAATTCCGATCTGACATACATATTTAAAGCATACATACATACATACATACATACATACATACATACATACATACATACATACATACATACATACATACATACATACATACATACATACATATGTGTGTAAACTTAAACGGTTCTATTTCTTAAAGGATTGGGACAAAACACAATGAATACAATGTGAATATTAGTCCTATTTTCAAACTCTCTCCGACATTACTTATTACAACAATTAATATGTTAGAAAATCTAACTGATAATGAAGCACATTTCAGTAACAATTGACGGTAATTTGTCATTTACCCATCTATCAAATTCACACCTATTTTGTAACAGCTATTAGTCGCTAAGTCGATGTTGGCCTCGAAGACATACTATTCAGAATCAGTGTTTGTGAAAATGTAAAGTATTTGTTGAAAAAGATCTTGATTAATTTATAACTTTAGAGAATGAGTGAAATAATTAATTACCTCAAAGCCTTACTGTGTATACTGACAAACTTGCAATACGTATTTGACGGATAATATAACCATTTACAATGCGTGCAGTTTTAATGTTTGAAAAAATCGTAAGAAATCAGCATTGCATAACAAACAAAAGTTACTAATACTACCTATATGATTGGACTATTATATATGGCAAAAGAAAAGAAGAAAATACTAAAAAAGGGAAAATAATTCGGCAAAAAATATCGTTAAACAGCTTTTATTATCACAGAACAGCTTATCCGTAAACAAAGATGATAATCGCTTCGCTCTAAATATTGGCCCAAATAACGTATTTGAACATAAATCAAGATTACGTCTAAATTTAGAAGCTTCCAATTAAACTAAAAAACAAAAAACAAACATTTACCCTTGTCAATGACAATAACTGATTATTGTTAAGACAAATAAAAAACAATTAACTTTGTCAGTGGCAGTGACAGTGATTATTGTTAAGACAAGTGAAAAACAATTAATTTTGTCAGTGACAGTGACAGTGAGTATTTTTAAGACAAGTGAAAAACAATTAACTTTGTCAGTGACAATGACGACATGACAAGTAAAAAAACTATTACCTTTGTCAGTGACAGTGACAGTGATTATTGTCGCATGATGCGGTTTTTCCGTGATGACAGTGGCATTCGCTGACACTCATGAGCGTGATGACAGTGGCAGATATTGCCATGACAAAACCCATCCTGGTCAGCTTGACAGCTTGTACAGTCAGCATCGGTGTTGCAAGCGGTTTGAGCCATTGCACCTACTGATGTCATTCAACATAATCAACAAATACATAAAAAGTAAAAATGAAAGAAAACTCAATACTTCAGAAGAATATCGTGGAGTCGATCACTTTAAACTCAATACTGAAATCACCATATGACAAAATATAAATATATATTTCCTCACCGTATGGACAGAGAAGCACCAATAAAAAGCATGGACCGATACACATAAAAAAGAAAACAGCGCTCGAGCTCTTTACAAACAGTGTAGGATTATTACAGTTTGAAGGCAGAAAGTAATGCTAAGATGTTTCCTTTATCTCGAATATCTATCAACATTGAAGGTTTCGATTGCTCTACATAGTAGATTTCAGTACAAAAATATTCCAACCAGAACCGATATGATATCGAAAATAAGTTGTGAAAAGAAATACGTCCATATGATTATTGAAGCAGGTTGCAAATCCAAAACTTACCTAACACGGTCGCAAAAATGAGAACAATTGCCAGCTTCATCTTGATAACGATACGACTGTTATCAAGCTTGCTTGGAACGGGAATGATGACTCTTATATCATTGCATGAGCATGATGACAACGCTGCGAACATGAGACGTGTCATAACTTTGCGAACATGACACGTGTCATAACTTTGTGTCCTATTTGATAAATTTTGCATACATTTAAAATGACACACAAAGATTAATGTAGACATTATATATATATATATGTGTGTGTATGTATGTATGTATGTATGTATGTATGTATGTGTGTGTGTGTGTGTGTGTGTGAATACTTTTCTATATCTATATGAGATTTTACTCTTCTCAAGAGACTATATGCCATACCTATCATGTTGGAGAAAAGCGATTTCAAAGTTACCGAACGTATCAAAAACGCCGGAACGATCATGCCAGATATAAATAACAGGAATTCAATCAGATACTAGAAAGAAAAACTTCTCTCCAGAATTCACACTAAAATTCTGAATTACCAGTGGACACTGATGAGAACTTGGTCATACCCAAAATTAAGATTAAAATCTTTGTGACCAAACTTAATCTCCTGTTATGCACAGAGAACTTGCATACATAATAAGGATATTGAAGCCTTAATCTCCTGTTATGCACGCGGGACTTGCATGGAGAATAAGGATATGGAAGCCTTAATCTCCTGCTATGCACACGGGACTTGCATACAGAATAAGGATATGGAAGCCTTAATCTCCTGTTATGCACGCGGGACTTGCATACAGAATAAGGATAATGAAGCCTTAATCTCCAGTTATGCACGCAGGACTTGCATACAGAAAAAGGATATGGAAGCCGTAATCTCCTGTTATGCACGCGGGACTTGCATACAGAATAAGGATAAGGAAGCCTTAATCTCCAGTTATGCACGCAGGACTTGCATACAGAAAAAGGATATGGAAGCCGTAATCTCCTGTTATGCACACGGGACTTGCATACAGAATAAGGATATGGAAGCACTTTTTGGTTAGTACTATTCTTTTCATGCTGGTCAACCTTAGATGATAACACTACTCCTCCTGACTCTTACTTTATCTATCTCATAAAACGATATTCCTTTAAACACAAAACGTGACATTCTTAATTTAAAAACAAAATAAGTGGAAGTTTCATATGACATTGTGCAATAGAACATCGGTACTTTGAAAATAAAAGATTTTCTTTGCTGTATCCGATCTGCAAAATGTGTGCACCTACATATTAAAGAAAGGGCTTGTTTTCAAATTATCAATTTGTCAAATCGAATCAAAACATGAATATACTTAAATGCAGATATTTACTTACATATCAAGGATTTTTTAATTTAGTGCAAACGTTGCGTTAAAGGCTGTGGAATAAACAACTTGCTTGATTCAGATCTTGGAAAACGGAGTTGTTTCCCTTATCCTGTTACAGTGATGCAGTCTAATGTTAAGGTCGAGCAAGGAATCAATGGCGGCAAAGCTGGTATGAGGAAGGGTACTTATTACTACTTTTGCAGAGAAAATTAGCATAAAATTAATTAATTGTAAAATTTATTAACTGTGAAGATAAACAGACTACAATCGAAGAATGGTACATTCAGTAGGAATGGTATGAATTGCTTATTTCAAAGAGATTAATTGGCGGGATCTAGTAAGATATTTTAAACACATGCAATCAGGTAAACCGAAAATGGTGTTCATGCTAAAACTCACATTTATAAAGAATTTTACAAAGATAAAATCAATTTATTATATTCCATTGTAGCTGGTACGGTTGGAATAATTGAGGTCAAAAACTAGAGCTGTTTATTTTTTAAAGGTACAAAAAAAAAATTTAAAAAAAAAATTAAAAAAAAATAAAATAATAACAAACAACACAAAAACCCAAACAAAAAAAGACCAAAAATAAACAAACGAAAAGACAAATAGGAACACTGGTCCCCAGAGACCAAGGTGTCTGTAGCCGATGACTATTAGGTTTTATATGGAAAAGTTAGATGTTTTAGATCAGGATACAAATTAATTTATGTCTTCAGACTCAACTTATCAAAACTATACCAATGTATAGTCTCAATTATTACAGTAATTGATTCTAGTGCTTTTAATTACTTGGATGACTTTGTAATAGTTAGGGGATTAAGACAGGTCTGGATGGATTTTACAGCATTGAAATATACAGGAAAGTCAAATGGGAAATGATTGCTAATATTGACAATATAGAAAGTACTGATATCGAGTACTTGTTGCACACTATAATGGTTCTAGTTTTCGCTCAACTCAGGCAACTTAAGTTGCTAATTTCACGTTAATTAAATAACACGATAGCAGAAATGTCTTTAGGAGAACCCAGTGATTTTAGTTTAAATTCAGTAGAAACGGAGAAAACAACCGTGACACTAGATAAAACAATAAGCAATGACTTAAACTTCATTAACGACCGTTTACAAATTTTGGGGATCCGCTAAAATTATCTGATTCAGCTACTAAACAATTTGTTCAAAAACGTGTTGACAGTCAATTACATATGACTTTGGAGGATAATAATTGGAAAGATATACCAACATAGAGAGAACAAGTAGACAACAAACTTATGTTGGCTGATCAAAGTGCCAATGAAAGAGGAATTAACATTGAAGAGTTTGCAAAACAGATTGATGAAAACAGGAAAAATATGTCTTAGATGCACTGGAAAGTTACATGGAGAAAGTATATAAACCCCAGAAAGAATACAATAATTTGCAATCATAGTTAGAACAGTTAAAAAAGACTTAAGCAATGAGAAACATCAAAACGATCAAGAGATTAAAAACTTACGTATTGACTTTAAAGGTAGTATATTAAAACTTGACAATAAAACTACAGCTATGACTAATACATTGTCGCAATTACAAAAGAATAATGGTTTTAACCGAAATCACCAACACCATAGATGAGAACAAGATTAAAATAAATGTGAATGAAAGCATAATCACTATGAAAACAACTTATGATACATCTATCATTGGTTTAAAGGACAAAATCAAAATCTTGAAAGATCAGACTTTAACAGCTTATTACTGGAATAGAAAATTCAAATAGAAGCTTATTACTGGAATAGAAAATTCAAATAGAAGCTTATTACTGGAATAGAAAATTCAAATAGAAGCTTATTACTGGAATAGAAAATTCAAAAAGGAATGCGTTGATCAAGAACTGATAAAAATAATTGAATGCATTACTTTACAATAAGCGATTAAGTAAGTCAAGCGACATATTATCTGAAAAACAAATCTAAAGAAAAAAGGAATATACTTGTAGAGTTTATCAAGCAGATTTTTATTGCTATTATTATTATTATTATTATTGATGTGGCGTTTCCACAGCAAGTTGTTTTGCAAGTACGTAGTTCATGCAGTAGAATTAAATGTCCAACCAAGTCGGAAAGCTTTTCTAAATCCAGGTAGATTGTTCCAAACATGGATAACTTTTAAAGTAACTAATATATATATATATATATATATATATATATATATATATATATATATATATATATATATATATATATATAAAGAGAGCGATAGGGGTGGGGGGGTGGGCGTGCTGTTCAACAGAGACTTAGTGAGTATATATTTTACAGTCAGCTTGGATGTGTTTAGACAGTCTGATCCAAAGTGTCTGTTGCTACGAAGAATTAATCTACCAGAGATTTTTTTTTCGCAAGAAAACGGTTGCGTAGGACCTCGTGTCCGCTATGCTTAGTTCTTCAAAATGACGCCTACACCCTCGCCTCTCCGTGTCCGCCGTATTGCTTCTCTCAAACGGAGAGGAACTATCTGTTACACTTTGCTGATCACACTATCATCAATTCGTTGCATGGTTTGGAAAGAAAGAGAATTTAAAAAAAAAAAATAATTTTACTGGCAAGCTGCGGGAGAAGTAAGTCTTATAACATATTTGAAGCAAGTATATTTGTTGTGTGGGATAACTTGAAGGTGCTTTTGTCTTGTCATTATTGAGCGTAATTGGATTACCAGAACAAAAGAAATCAATGTAATATCAATGCACGGATTAGATTTCATCTCAAATAGAAAACTTCGCAAAGTACATGTAGCATAACTAAAGTCATATGCGTGAGCTTTCGGTGTGATGCAACCAGTGCAATGCAGTTTCCTGGTGACCATCAAAACAAGGTTTTCATAAAATAATGCCTAATTTTGTTTTTGTTTTCTTCTTTTTTGTTTTATTGCATGCCACTAAACCTAATATGATGCAAAGTGTTTTTTTCAATTATTTTTATGTCCTGACAAATAATGATACTAATATATCGTTCTATTGTGGCACAAGTACCTGACAGGCTATTAAATTGACGAATGTGGACTTTGTTTCAACGTGAAGACACATCAAGTACCATACTTACATGAATTTTTGACAGTGGACCATTTCAGAAGATCATAATTTCATTTAAGTACTGCACAACATATATTTTTCTCTTTGTCATTTTATGTGTCTAGGTGACATCTGCAAACTGAGGTACAATAAAAAATTTAAAGATTGTTTAATCTTTAATTTTGAAATATTTTATAGAATAACACAGATTTAATTTATTAATTGTTTTAATCACCTATATGTGATTGCTTTATACAAAGTCTGATAAACATGAAAATATAGAGTGTTGAAATACTAAACATGTGAAAGGTATATTAGGAATGAAGTGTATAAAACAGGAAATATTGACTTGCCTTGTTTTCACGAATAATTACCCAACATTTTCTTTCATCATTCTAAACAAGCGAACTTTTCACTCTTTTTAATTAAAGTATTAATTTTAAAAACTGCTATCAAAATAACTTACCTGGACCACAACTATTAATATTTCGATCAACGTATAAAAAAGACATAAACGCATATCTACTTTACCGCATTGCGAATAGAGTAGATACAGAAATTACCAAAAGGGACAGAACCCTACCATACATTGCCAGGGGAAATCATTCGAACACTCTCTGAAGTTTGCTATTTCCAGCGCAGTATTCGGCAGCAGAAGCCACGGAAACTATTTGTGAAGGAAGTGAAGAAAGACCAGTGGAGACGGGGATGTTTTGTTTTTGTAGTAGTTTTCATTGTTGAGTACGTATAAAATATCGTTTAAGCAGAAATCTTCAATTGCACTCAGTTTCATTAAACGATTTGTTTAGTGAAATATCAAATCTGCAGGTTCATTATGTTTTCAGCTACTATTTGTTATCTGTAATTATTAATTACGAGTCATAACCAGCATTTACTTTCCCTATGTTTTAAATGCCCTATTATTACTGAATGCAGCTTGTTTTTATATTTCAGGAATGGCATATGGTAAACTAGTCCCAGCATATTTTTAGAGTATTTGTCTTCCCCTCTCATTTGGGTGGTGATACATGAGTTAGATTTTGGCATTCTTGGTATTGATTTAAAGGAAATTCTTTGTTCTTTAGAATATGAGCATTATGGTGTGGTTGTCTGTGCGTATTTTGGCGACAGTCCACAGTGAGCAACGAAGCATTGTTGCTGGTCCGGAAGTGAAAGCTGTGACCCAATGCACATTGTTGTTTTTTTACAGTCCAGACTCTCAAAAAAAAGCCAGATAACCTATGACAAGAACTTCATCGTGAATTCATGTTTAAAGATACTTTAGATTAACATATGATTTATTAGGATTTGGATACACTGGAAAGTTCAGTACTGACAAACATATGTAGGGACTATATAGGAAAAATAATTGTGATCTGAATCCATTTGACTAGAAAAAGGTTTGTCTGAACTAATGATCTGTGTCTAGAGTTGGTATCATTTGAAAACCAGTCTTGCAGTAGAATCTGTTATATTGATAGCCAGGCTAAACAAAATCACGCAGAGGTTCACTGTAAATTTGTCTGCGTTATTTATTATGAGCCGCAGAAGGCGCCCGTTCTTTTTATTGTTTGGAAAGGAAAATGTATACTTCGGAGAAATTCGTATCTCTTTTTCGCACAGACAAGTCCATTCTGTTACCATTACCTTGTCAAATAGCTTAAACATTCCTGCTAATCTAATAATTTTCTTCTTAGTTCTGTAACCAAATGCCTCCATGTATGAAGATACAAAGTCTGTGCTTGCTAAAGATTTTCAGTTATTCAGAGTGAGAGAGAGATATTATAATGACGTAAACATGTAGTACAACAAGATTAAATATTAAAGATAATATTCTTTAAATGGTATATAAAATAAAAAATTAAAGATAATATTCTTTAAATGGTATATAAAATAAAAAATTAAAGGTAAAAGTACAAACTCCGTCACGTATGGGGTTACAATTTGTTGTATAAACCGCATTCTCTCTAAAGTTCCAATGTTTTCTCTGGTGGATAATCATAATTAATTATCTTAATTGAGTTCACATCAAAATATCTTCTACGCGATCGACACAATATCACATCATCTCTGCGAGTGGTGTGCATGAAGGGTGTCCTTTTCCAGTGATGGGTTCGATGTTCCTCAGATTGTTTGTTGAGTTTTAATTCCACATATTTTACCAAGTATATAAAACATGCCAATTTATATAATATTTTTGAATTCACTATATGGAATCTTCCACTGAAAAAAGGGTGTCCAAACGGCAATCTTCCAGACTTCTATTAAAGATACTAAAAGATTTCAATAATCGTCCAAGACAAACTACATACTGGCATGATCTCCCTACAACACCTACCACGGAATCCCTTTATCGTCCCCCCCATCTCCTCCTTTCTTTTC
This sequence comes from Margaritifera margaritifera, assembly GCA_029931535.1. Classification (NCBI taxonomy): domain Eukaryota; kingdom Metazoa; phylum Mollusca; class Bivalvia; order Unionida; family Margaritiferidae; genus Margaritifera; species Margaritifera margaritifera. The sequence continues at coordinate 922,371 of JAQPZY010001486.1, read as the reverse complement.
TTTAAATTAGTTGCTATACACGTATTTTGTAGTAACTTTTCTAGTAAGATGAATTTTTCGATATTCATTTGTATTTATTGCACTGTATTTCTGATTCACGCATAAGTATATACACGTACTATTAATCCTTGCCACTTATGATGAACCTACTTGTGTATTTGGGGGAGATTTGTTGCTAAGTTGTGAGAACTTGTAGCCCAACTCCATGTCCTGTAAATAAGGCAATAAAATATGTTTAGACCAATCAACAATATAAATGAAATCCATTCATTCTTCGAATATTTTAAAGGGTTTTCAAACGGTTAGACAGAGATATATATGTAAATTATGAAAAAAGGGTGACAATGTGGAGATCGACTAAAAAAACTGCATATCTATTGTATTACTAGCACGCTTATACGGGTAATTTTTTTGCAGTCAATTTAATGCTTAACGTTTTTCTTGTAGCCACTCTAGGAATTTGATGAAAAATTGTATTTAATGTGCTGAGAACTAAATGCATCCCATTGTTCAGTAGTATGCTCTTGTTATAACGCAATATTGTCAGACTGCTAATTTATATTTTGCATCTAGTTTGTCTTGTTTGATTTTGTGACAAATACACCATCTAAAGCCATAGCTTTGATTATGTTTTTATTAATTTGTATGTATTTCACTTTAAATGCACTTGAGCATTAAAAACTATTCTCATATCTACCATAACTGGATCTGAATAGAAGATCATTAAAGAGATCATGTTTATCAAAAATGTTTATTGCCTGAATAAATGCATACACATTGTTGTTGACACAATAAGCATACAATCTAATGCTGTCACAATACAAAAGAAATAAAAAATCAAGAGATAAATATGATTTGCATAAAAGAACAAAGTCAGTTTAATAAACATAAAGGAAACCATCTCATTTACTTTTGACAACAATATCGCTTCCTACATTACAAATACTATTACTAATAGATTAGTCTAAAGCAAATATAAAAATTAATATAAATATATTTTAAAAAGATATATCTTTCAAAATTCCACATAGACAGATTTGTCTCCACTTGTCTCTAACTTCATACAAATACCTAATATATGATGAGTGTTAATGTAACCATTAATAAAGTTTGGCAAAACTTGTATCTATTTCTTGCTTCCGTCTTGATTGAAAAATTGCTCCCTTCTAGTATTTAGAGTTCTGTTAAACCTGTCCACTACAGATTAGTTCTTGTCTGAGCAAGTTGACAAGTGTTCAATGTTTTCCATTTCCAGCAAATCCTTAACTTTTGTGCTGCAAATTTTGTAATTCCTCATCAAACTGCATCTTTTAGGATTTTGCTCTTTAAAGATTGCCTATATCGTCTCACTGTTTTACTGTCAGAATCTTTGCAAATATGTTCTTTGTCATTTAAACGGAAAAAAATATCCAGAGAATGTTTTACAGGACATTAATCTTCAACAGGAACTTTTAGTTTCAATAATTTGCAAACTTCTTGCAATCCTTTTAAACGCATTAATATTTTCAGACTTATGTAATATTTTGAAATTCGTATCGTTGATTTGGTTACAGCTACTTCATATATTGAATCATCGCGTGTTGTTTTAAACCTGACTTTCTTCTCCATAAATTCTGTATTTTCACTAAATCGTTATAACTTGACCTTGTTAAGTTTACGAAATCTATAAATTGTACTGTAAATTTAGTGTATACAGATTTGTATATTTACATACATCAAACACGTAATTTATTCCTTCATCATACTGTATTATTTAATAATCTTACTATTAATTCTGATGATGCTTATCTCAGTGTTATCATAATAAAATTTTATTTGTAAAACCGCATCTTTTATGAAACATTGGATTATATAATTTTTGTTGCTTGCAATTAACAAAATTAAAACTTTTATTCTCTGGTATGCTAGTTTGCAAACTAGCTTTAACCAGACTTATATCACATCCAAAACTATTAAACAAATACACAACATTTCTTGATACCGACAATATTTAGTTCGTGTTAAACTCTTTATATAGTTATATCAAATCTCTAAAACGGTTGTATTTAGCACCATGTAACTTTGTGTTGTCGAAGTCTGTGCAGAACACGTCTCAGGCATTATTTAAGAGATCAACAATATTAGAAATACTTATTTCGTGTAAACTTCGCAGCTTTCACTCTTTTCGCTGTGCTAGTGATCATTCGCTTAAATCAGATTTGGCGATTTTTAGTGCCACAATTGGTGCATTTTATTATCTCCATTTATTGCTGTAGTAACGTTTCCAATAGCACGATAGTAAATCTGCCCATGAGTAAGTTTATTTGTTGGTTGGAGTGTGTATTAATTTAAGCACCGATACCCACCCACCCCTCCCTTCGGTCATTGTTGTGCTATATACATACGCATGTTTCATCGGAAAGTACGTGAAATGTTGGATATGCATGTTTACTAACACCGTTAGCTTAAGCGGTTAAACTTCATCATATGCCGTAACAAGGTGCACAGTTTGACGTTAAATCCAGTATAGCGTCAGGGTTCACACTTTGACGTTATTCTATTATAGCGTCAGGGTTCATACTGTAACGTTAAATCCGTTATAGCGTCAGTGTTCATATTTTGACGTTAAATCCAATATAGCGTCAGGGTTCATACTTTGACGTTAAATATATTATAGCGTCAGGGTTCATACGTATTTTATTGCCCTTTATTCATACACATATCTCCGACCTAACAAAGATCTGACGGACACCGATACGAAGCAATATTACGTTGACCTTTCAATTTACCAATCAAATTACAGCTTTCACATTTATGGAAGTGAACAACACGAAATACAACGCTTTATCTAAAGGTCAGTAAAAATAAGTGGACCTGGAATTCTAAAGGTCACCAGAACATGAGCCTTTATCGGTCATATATACTTATTATATCTAGTTCTCCATTTTAATCGGGATAATGATGATGATGATGATGATGGTGATGATGATGATGATGATAATAATTAATGAACCAACAGTCCCACTACTATGTTCTTTCCGGTCATAAATTACTGCAGTCCTGTTTTTTTACCTATTCACAGGGCATAAAACTTGGTCTCCATAAACTTTCTAAATAATAACAAAGAAAAAATCATTTTTTATTATAAGAACGCTTTAAATTACAAGAATGTTTACAATTAAGGTATTCAAGTGTGTAATTTATCTTGTATACGTTTCTTTAATAAGTAGAGAGTCCTCTTTGTAGATTTCATTGTAATACTCCATCATCCTGTAACCTGAAAACTGACAAAGAGACAATTTTGTAGTCAACAGTTAAATCTCTGCAAACAGACAGTTTTATAGTCAACGGTTAAATCCCTACAATACTTTATTGGAACTGTGGAAAAGGCCTGTTCAAGAAGTTATTCTTGGAAAAGGCGTGTTCAAGAAGTTATTCTTGGTAAAGGCGTGTTCAAGAAGTTATTCTTGGGAAAGGCGTGTTCAAGAAGTTATTCTTGGGAAAGCATTCGAGCTTCGTATTTATATTAAAAATATAACGAACTTCATCTCAACATATTTATTGTTTGATAAGAAGTGTAGGAATTTTTAAGTCTCCACGGTAATTTCTTTACAATAGCTATACATACACATAAACAATACATACAGTGAAAACCAATAGTAAACACACATAATGCTTCGTTTCATAGTCAAATTTTGTTCCACGTAATTTATTATATCTATTAATATCTTACAAAATCTAACTGACTATCGAGCACATTTCAATGCAAACTCTTAACTGATTATCGAGGACATTTCAAAACAATGATGATTATTCTTTGTCATTTGCCCTTGTATCAAGCTTTATACCGTATTTTCTGACAATTATTAAGTCGATGTTGGCCTCAAGAATATACTAGTCAGCGTCCGTGTATGTGAACACTTTAAGAAGTTGTTCAGAGAGATCTTGATGAATTTTTCAATTTTGCAGAATGAGGAACAAAATTACCCACCTTCCTATACTACTATGCACCTTACAAGGAAGTTATGGCCGTAGACAATGCCCGCTGTTTCAATGGTGGAGAAAATCGTAAGAAATCAGATATTTATAACAAATAAGAAATACTAATCTCTCTCTGTAAGATGAATACGCACATTCACACGCAGTGCTTCGTGCTGTTTCTTGAAATTTTACGAGGAAAAACCCCATTGAACACACAAAAAAGGAGCAAAACTACACATATATTTGGACAAAAGAGAACTACTATATATGCCCAATAAAGGAAGGAAGAACTAAACGAGAGAAAAATGAATTCTACAAATAATTCTACAAAGAAAAAACATTTTCTGTCTATACTCCACCTAGCTGGAATCAGCTTTGATTATCGCTAATTAGCTTAGACGAACACAAAGAAAATAATTTAGTTCTTGTGAAAGTATTGGCCCAAATAACTTATTTAAAAACATATATCAACATAACATCTGAACTTGAGAACTTCTTATTAAAATTTGAATGGAAATGTGAAAATTGTGCCAAAGGAAATATTTCTAAAACAAAAGAGAGTGTTAGCGTTTGTTTGTCTTAAGACTGCCATCTTTTCGCCTTTGTTTTAAATAAATCATGCATTTTTCACTAATTATAATTAACAACATTTTATATTCTTTATAATAGGATTAAAACAATGCAAAATGTCCTCTTTTATATAAGACAAAAGATTTCTATCTTGATCTGTATATTATATTTCACAACTTTTATTTTCTTTTTTCAATTGCTTTTCTATTGTATGACGCATGCGTTTAGAGTATGAGATTAGTCACCACCTACTACTAGTGGTACTCTCTAGAATGTTTGTGGAGAAATAAGTCATACTATTTAGCGATGTCTTGGTGGACACTCTCAGATCTTATGAGTGTGTGCATTTCATTCTATTAAAATATAGTGTCTCAATGCATTTTGTTTTATAATTCTTTCCTCAAATATAACTTGATTGTAAAATCGCTATTTCTTCGATAAAATTAATCCTCTATATTGTATTCAATAATTGTATAGGTTTATTATATATTTATTCCATTTCACACGCTACAATCGCGAGTTTCAAATCTGATCGATTACCACACCATTAAATTAATCTGTACTCTATTGAGTTAAGAATAGTTAAATTTCTTCTTCAAACATATTAAATATACGTGTGAAAATTAAGTAGGTGTAATATAACAAAGAGTCAGGTTAAGACAAGTAAAAAACAATTACATTTGTCATTGACAGTGACAGTGATTATTGTCGCATGATGCGGTTTGTCCGTGAGGACAGTGGCAATCACTGGCTTGGTGACACTCATGAGCGTGATGACAGTGGCAGGTGTTGCTATGACAAACCCCAGTCTGGTCAGCCTGACAGCCTGTACAGTCAGCATCGGTGGTGCAAGCTGTTTGGGCCATTGTACCCACTTGCGTAATTGGAAATAATAACAAATACATAAAAGTAACCATGTAAATAATAACGAAAGATGATACATGTATATTGCTTCTCTGAGGAAGAAAGACATAAAACAATCCGCAAAATATGTTTCTCGTACCATACAGTATATAAGATATAGAAATTGCAAGCTCTAGACTCCAACTTCTCACCTAAAATAGCCATCTTCAGACTATTGGCTACAGTGTCGAAACCTCAGTCATGATGACTCTCTTTCATTGCTTTGATCATCTATCCAACTTTTTGATATAATCATTACAAACGACACTACATTTTCTTTCATATATATATATATATATATATATCACAAGACGAGATAAGAATATGGACTCGTATATTTTTTATTTTTCGAAGTGAATTTAAGGAGTTTTAGCATATTTCAAACGATTTGCTTTTTTTCTCGATCTAAGTATCAATAACAAAATAATAAAATATTTCAAGTGCTTTAAATTAGAGAAAAAAAGAAAAAAAAAATGTCGAGAAGAATATCGTGGACTTAAACAATTGAAACTCAATATTGACATCACCATATGACACAAAGACTAGATTTCCTGCCCTTGTGGACTGACAATAGCAGCAATAAGAATAACTATGGACAGGATGCTCATAAAGAAACGTAAACAAATTCACAAAATCAACAGCTCTCATTCTCTTTTCAAATAAGTCAGGACTGTTACAGTTACAGGCAGATAGTAATCTTTACTTTGTACCTTTGTCACAAATATTTATTAATATGGACGTTTTCGATTGCCACACATAATAACATTCAATAAAAAACAGAATCCAACTAGAACCGATATGATATGGATAAAACAAGTAGTAAAAAGGATGTAGGTGTATGCCAAGTGAAACAGGTAGAAAATCAAATACTTACCTATAACGGTAGCGAATACGAGAAAAATCGCCAGCTTCATCTTGAAAGTGATAAGACTATTACCAAGCTCGTTTAGAACAAGAATGATGACTCGTGTAGGCATGAGTATGATAAGGCTGCGAACATGACACATGTCATAACTTTGTGTCCTATTTGATAAATTTTGCATACATTTAGAACGACACGCAAAGATTTATGTAAACAATATATTTTGACTGCTGAGTATATTACAGACGTGTATCATGTTTAACCGCATTGACAAATATACACATGTTTTCACGGGGGGGGGGGGGGGGGGAGGGACTGCGTCCTCAAAAACAATAAAGTTGATTAATCTTTTAGTTTGTCATTGAATTGAACATTTATGACATACATGGATACTGCAAAAGAAAAAAAATACATCTTTCAATAAATTTCTATATGTATATGATTCGTGAACGTTCTCAGAGATCACATCTAAAAATAAAGTATAGAGCATAAAATCATACCTTCGCAGCAAATGAGATAGCCACCAATCTTTGTATATCATGAAAATAGTGTGGTCATTCTGTATGAAAAGAGCATAACTTCTATAGGATACGGGTATTTATTTTACGATAGGGGGTCTCCGGTTGGCCTAGTTGTCTATGGCGCTTGCCTTTACAGATCACTGGCATCTCACCTATGTCCGCTTGGGTTCGAGTGTCAGCTCGGCTAACGTGGGCATGTTTTCCCTGGTGCTTCCTCCACCAAATATACTGGCCACCAGGTATAGCCTATGTAATGAAAACTGTCGTTAAACTCACGAAACAAACAAACAAACAAAAAAGGATTTTAACATAGTCGATGAATTAGTGGATTTTCCAATAGAAATTTTCTTACTGCGCTCAGTAGACATTGATAACATTATGATCAAGACATTTGATCCGCAATTTTGTTACTTGCTTGGTCTTGTGGTAAGACGCAGGAGTACCCAGTTTAAATCTATTATTTTTTTGTTCTTAAATTTTTTTGTTTATGTGCTTTTTTGCCTTGAATTAGGAAAGAGAATTATGTTGCTACTGATATTTTCCGTGCGAATTTACAAAACACAGAACATAAACGGTAAACAGCTGACATTATCGCGCGGAATACCGTAAGAAATCAGCTACTAGTATACATATAAGAAATTTTCATGTTCCGAGTGAATAACGGATATATTACATCTCTTGGGTGAAAAACTAAAGTACTTTCACCCACTCAGTGAAATATATACTTATTTACTCGGTCCAAACAAATATCCTCTATGTCTTTCACAAGCATTCTACTAAAATTGTTTACCACTGCATTTTTAATTCGAGAATATTTTTAGCTGAAGTCACAATAAAAGCTAAATCTGCATATAAACAAAGAGTAGGTGACAGTTGGACAAGGCTTATATAGCAGCTAAACGTTTTTCCAACTTATCAAAACAATAGGTGACAGTTGGACAAGGCTTATATAACACTGGTCTACAATTTTTTCGAAGTCGTCTGCTTCAGAGATAAAATGTTTTATTTATTAGGGATTTTGATGTGCTGAATTCAAATATGACAATAAAAAAAAATTGGATACTGTTTCCAAGATATTTAAGTTTTTACATTTTACGTCTATGTATATTGTGTACATAGAAGAGTTTTAATCATAAATTGTAAACCTAGGTTTTTCATGTGTTTATGGTTGCTTTACATGATAATGTTTCACATGTCCTGTTTATGTTACACTTTAAAAAACAGCAAAAGGGTTATATAAATAAAAAATATATTGAAACAAAAGTAAAAAAACTATTATGTATATATAAGCACTTAGTTTAGTCCTTATTCAGTGTCTACTCGGCGCTTCTTGGCTTGTCTCTTGTACTCATTAAATGGAGCATCTCTTGTCACTGTCCAGCAATAGTCTGCAAGCATTGATGGGCTCCATTCGCCCTGATAGCGTTTCTCCATTGTTGCAATGTCCTGGTGAAATCGCTCGCCGTGCTGTCCGTTCACTGCTCCGCAGTTCGGTGGAAAAAAATCTAGATGAGAGTGCAAAAAATGTATCTTTAGTGACATGTTGCAACCCCCAAGGCTTTTGTATGCCTTGAGGAGGTTTTCCACCAACTCCCTGTAGTTGTCGGCCCTGTTGTTTCCGAGAAAATTTGTTGCCACTAACCGGTAGGCATTCCATGCCGTCTTTTCCTTGCCACGCAGTGCACGGTGAAATGCATCATCTCGAAGAAGTTCACGAATCTGATGACCAGCAAAGACACCTTCCTTTATCTTAGCTTCACTTAACCTTGGAAATTTTCCACGGAGGTACTTGAAAGCTGCTTGTGTTTTGTCCATGGCCTTGACAAAGTTCTTCATCAGACCCAGCTTTATGTGCAAGGGTGGTAACAAAATCTTCCTTGATTCAACAAGTGGTGGATGCTGAACACTTTTCATCCTAGGCTCCAATGACTGTCGGAGTGCCCAATCTCTCTTGATGTAGTGAGAATCTCTTGCACGACTATCCCATTCGCAGAGAAAACAGCAGTACTTTGTGTATCCAGTCTGCAGACCAAGCAAGAGAGCAAGAACCTTGAAATCGCCACAAAGCTGCCACTGATGTTGATCATAGTTTATGCACCTCAAAAGTTGTTTCATGTTTTCATATGTTTACTTCATATGGACTGCATGACCAACTGGAATTGATGGCAAAACACTGCCATTATGCGGCAAAACAGCTTTAAGACTCGTCTTCGATGAATCAATAAACAGTCTCCACTCATCTGGATCATGAACGATGTTGAGGGCTGCCATCACACCATCGATGTTGTTGCAGGCTACAAGATCACCTTCCATGAAGAAGAATGGGACAAAATCCTTTTGACGGTCACGGAACATGGAAACCCTAACATCACCTGCCAGGAGATTCTACTGCTGTAGTCTGGAGCCCAACATCTCTGCCTTACTCTTGGGTAGTTCCAAATCCCTGGCAATGTCATTCAGTTAACCTTGTGTTGTGAGGTGTGGTTCAGAGGAGGAGGATGGGAGAAAATATGGGTCATGTGACATTGATGATTCAGGACTAGAAGTTTCATCCTCTTCCTCTTCCTCGTCTGACTCAAGTGAGAATGATTCTGGTGCATCAGGAACCGGCAGTCCTTCTCCGTGGGGTACTGGTCGTATAGCTGACGGAATGTTTGGATAATGCACAGTCCACTTTTTCTTCTTTGACACACCTTTCCCAACTAGAGGCACCATGCAAAAGTAACAATTGCTGATATGATCTGTTGGCTCTCTCCAAATATTGGCAATGCAAAAGGCACAGATTTCCGTTTCCTGTTCAACCACTGGCGAAGATTTGTTGCACAAGTGTTGCAGCATAAGTGGGGAGCCCACATCTTGTCCTGATCTCCAATTTTGCAGCCAAAATAAAGGTGATAGGCTTTATTAACGATAGTGGTTATACTGCGCTTTTGTGATGCAAAAGTCACTTCACCACAAACATAGCAGAAGTTATCTGCATTGTTCGCACAAGTACGAGGCATCTCTGCTCACTTTGGCTAAACAGAAATGTGTCCCTTTGCAAAATCAAACACTGACAAATAAGAGAGCACGCCGCTGTATGATTTGTAGAGCTGATATAGGGCAATTTCTTTAGCAGCGTGATGTAAGCTTAGTTATGATTGCATCATCCATGACTTCTAGGAATAACATGATGCAATTCATATCATGTATGATGCAATACCAGCTTCAGATTGCATCATACATTGTTTTGCCTAAAAATCAAGTACTGTCCAAACCCAGTCATAGATTTATTCATAGATCCAGTCAAAGATGTATTTTAGTAATTTCTGGTTTAAATTGAGATCCCTTCCCTTTATAACTCACTTATCCACCGCCATTCCCAAGTCATGGGTCGAATATACTGACCCAGTATAATATCTTTAAAACTAGAGCCAATCAACAATTTTAAGCATCATTTTCGTTCTCAGTGACCCAGAATTAGTAAAGTTTGACAACATTTATTGCGGAAGCATTTTGGCTGTAGACCAGTGTAACAGCTAAACATTTTTCCAACTTATCAAAACAATAAGTGACAGTTGGACAAGGCTTATATAACAGCTAAACACTTTTCCAACTTATCAAAACAATAAGTGACAGTTGGACAAGGCTTATATAACAGCTAAACACTTTTCCAACTTATCAAAACAATAAGTGACAATTGGACAAGGCTTATATAACAGCTAAACGTTTTTCAAACTTATCAAAACAATAGGTGACAGTTGGACAAGGCTTATATAACAGCTAAACGTTTTTCCAACTTATCAAAACAATAGGTGACAGTTGGACAAGGCTTATATAACAGCTAAACGTTTTTCCAACTTATCAGTCCAAAATAAATCTTGGTTCCTACTACAAAAATACAGAAGAATTTCACGATAGATTAAATAACCTTAGAGACATAGAAAAAAAACAATCTAATTTTCCATTGGAACCGACGGTTAACGTAATGAAACAAACACAAGTCCAAGAGGAAATAGAGGAAAGAGAATTGCAAACAATCAACACAGATATACCATTATACTATCAATTAAGCGAAACAGACACTTTAATAGACGATTACAAGAAAATAATTCAAAAGTGGATAACTTCTACATGCAGAGCGAACTTTTTTACACAAAATCACGAATAAAGAAAATTTACAGGTTATGTAAATGCTATGACATTTGTAAAATCTAAAATATTGTCTATGAAATGTAATTTTTAAATTATGACAAACATATAGAGGACATCTAAAACTTATACCAGCAAACAAACTGATGAAACCAAAACCAAGAGCTGTTGGAAAATGTTGATTGTAAAGGCGCATAGTTACTTGGAGATCTAATAAGAGTGTAGCTTTAGAGACAACATTTCAAAAACATCAATTCAAAAGTTAGTGAGATATTACCATGAGGCGAAGAATTTAAAAGACTGTTTAAAGAAAAAGGTGTGAAAATTCCGACAATTATTACAGTTATAAATATTATTGCAACAACTCTGCTCTCTCTATAGCAAATTTAGTATTTACATTTTTTTTCCTGCTACACGTACTTCTACACCTCTCCTTTCTGTTACTACACATTCTTCTATTCCTGTTTCACCTACGACAAGCATATAATTTCTTTTTTACTTTATAAAAAGGCTTGAAAAATACTGTATATTTTTATTTGCGTTAACTCAAAAAAGCAGCAGCAGCATTGCCTGGAATAATTGGCAGTGTAATAAGCTGGATTTTGAATACAGCTGGAAAATTTGATTTCTTAATTGCTGATAATTTAGTTTTAGTTCTTCTTGCATTAGTTGTCTTTTTATTTGCATCTTTAACCAGAAGTGTGGATCAAAGAGTTGTAGAATAATTCATAACCAGTAGAGTGAATCATGTAAGGTGAAATAATAGGATAATTTGTGCAAACTTATTTACTTATTTGTGGCGCACGTTTATTTGTGTGTGTGTGTGTGTGTGTTATGTAGGTTAGTTTTGAAGTCATATTTTACATCAACTTATCGTATACTCAGCGTATAATAATACGTGTATAATTTTGATTGAGCACTTTTCTCTTCATTTTAAATTAAAACTTAGGGATGAGAGTTTTATTTTTTTGTGAATTAGTTTCAAAGTAACATGCTACTTTTTCTGATCATATTCTCAGGGCATAATAATATGTATATAATTTTAACTGTGATTTCTTTTTCTTTACATTGAAATTAAAATTAGAGATGTGTGTATTTTTTCTTTACATTAAAATCAAAACTAAGGATATATGAGTTTTCAAGTCGATTAGTTTGAAAGTTACATTTTACTTTTTCTGATCATATACTCAAGGTACAATAATATGTAAATAATTGTGATTGACTGTGACTTTTTTTTTACATTGAAATCAAAATTAGGTACCTGTGTTTTGTGTGTGTGTGTGTGTGTGTGTGTGTTTGTTTTATAAATAGATTAGTTTTATATTCACATTTTATTTTAGTTTTTATGATTTTGTACTCAGGGTATAATAATATGAATATAATTTTAATTGCTATCTTTTTTTCTTTATATTGAAATCAAAATTATGGATGAGTGTGTATATTTGTCTGTCTGTTTTGTTGAAGTAAATTACTTGAAAGTCACATTTTACCTTTTATGATCATATACTCAGGGTATACTAATATGTATATAATTTGGCTTGTGATATTTGTTATTTACATTGAAATAAAACTTGCATTTATTTAAGTAGATTAGTTTTAAATTCACATTTTACCTTTCATGATAGTATACTCAGGGTATAACAGTATGTCCATAATTTTGATTTGACTTTGTTTCTTTACCTTTGAATCAAAATTAGATATGTGTGTGTGTGTGTGTGTGTGTGTGTGTGTGTTTGTGTGTGTGTGTGTGTTTAAGTAGAATAGTTTTAAAGTTACATATTACTTTTTCTGGTCATATATTAATGGTACAATAATATGTATATAAGTTTGATTGTACTTTTTGTCTTCTTTACATTGAAGTCAAAATTAAGACATGTGCGTGTGATATGTAAGTTTCTCTTTGTTCTGATGTTATAAGTTTTGTCGGCAAATGTACAATTTTATACTCTTAATAAATTCATTCTATTCACTTAAAATAGGATTTATTGATATAGAAGATGCTATTTGCAAACTAAATCATCAACCAAGAAATAAACTAGCACTTTCCTTGAATTTATTGATTGGGGCAGCCACATTGTCCTAAACGTGCAAGGCAACAAGGAAATCTTTTTAGGCGCTTTTTCTTTAGACTTTTGTGCATGAAATTTGTATTCATTTAAGTGTAAGGGCTAGGGTGGAATGAAGGTGAGGTGACAGGGTAGAAACCCCATGGATAATGTTAAAGAATACTGCATTGAGTTTAAAACATTTCAATTTATAATTTAGGAAAGGTTGACTGCTAGTGATGACTAATAAAGGGTTGGAATTGAATTAAATATCATCTAACTTTAAATACCTTATTCATGGATAAGAGAACTTGGCCCAAATGTATGCCACTGATTCGAAAATGAGGACATGAGCACGCCTTGATTATAGCCTCTCCCTATAATGTGAGCTGATTTTAACTACACAATTCTCTAGTCTTGATCTGTATGTAGTGCAGAGCTTCAAACGTTAATAGATGTATTTACTGTGTAAAGCTTGAAAGGTTACTATATTTTTGAAGATTTACAAAAGCATTAAAAAGTAAATTTGATTGTTAAACATAAAGAAGACCACTTATAACTGTCAATTAAACATAACCTAACATTGCATCTCTTACAGCTGAACGACCTCTACATATAAATTTGCACACTTCTTTACCAAATAGCATTTTCTTTTTAAATTACACCAACTCACGAATGGAAGCTGTGTGCGGAAAGTTATCTCGTCTGGACTGCTAAATAAGCTAGTCAAATCAGATCACAGGTACACTTTGACAATGGATTCTCTTAATCTAGCATATTATACATTATTCATGAATGAGTTAACCTATATACTTATTACTTGTTCAAAAGGATTCTTTAATAATGTAATCTATAATCACAGTTTAAGGTCTATGAATCCTGAATAACTTCAACACACAGAAGCTTTAATATTATACATGTATTACATCTTATTTGAGGATCTAAAATAGCATTATAAAATACTTTTTTTTAACTTTCATCTTCAGAGACCTTTTAAGGACTTTCAATTAGATATAGCGTAACATTGGATCTCCTGCAGTTACATGGTTTCTGTATATTAATTTGTACACAAGTTGATCAAATATTAATTTCACCCACACGGGAATTGGAATGATAATGTATTACGGTAGAATAATATATTATTTATAAAATATAAAACCTGTCAGTATTTGGTCTGCTAAATGAGTTAGTCAAATCAGATGGCAAATACGCTTTGACGCTGGATTCTCTTATCACTATGCTCTAACATAGTTTAAGGTCTATCATCTCTGAATAATTGACTAATATGATATTCTAATGTGGACGACCTTAATGTTGAAGAACAACAAGGTACATATGACATAGCTAACAAGTAATGACCATGCCGTAAATCTATACAGACTTATACAGGGGACTTGTTACATGTCAATGCATATTCAAACCACACCTTCTCCGCAAGTGGGCGACCTTCCATGACCATCACATGACCTTACATGGCCTGATGATAATTTTGCTTTGTTCTCTAATTAATTAATTCTTTCATCAGTTAGTTCATATATAAAATATTGATACTCAATAAACGACGTATACCAACAATGTACGCTGATTTTGCTGTTCCAGAAAAGATAAGAATGTAACTTTAATTCCCAATTGGATAAAAAAGAACGCGAAACAGCACGACGAATTTGAATTTGCGACCTTGCTTTTTGACAAAGTGTAATTTTCTGGTTGCTGCTAAGTCTAAGGCGCTCACCATTATGGATCATTCACATCTCACCGCTGTCCGCGTGGGTTCGAGTCTCGGTTCGGCCAAGGTGAGTATTTGAGAAAGCTTACCAGTAGCTTCCAGTGGGTCGGTGGTTCTTCTTGGTGTCTTCCTGTGTTCTTCCTCCACCAAATATACTGACCGCTATGTACCATGTTATGAGAAAACACGCTAAACCCACAAAACCAAACCAAACCAAACCAAGCTTTCCCCTAAGCCCATGGATAAGCATAACAGGATCGAACAGAAATATGAAACACTATCTGACATTAAAGTTACGAGTGTGACTTAATGTATGATATATTTTTGTTTCAGATGTTTGTCTGTGATCTAACTACCTTGAGGTTAAACCTAAGCACAGTTTTGATTCATTCACCGCTAGCTTGAATACTCCAGATCTCACTAGGATTTATTTGGCAGTGATTATCATGTGGTCGTTATTGTTGTCATCAATGGCACTTTGTTTTGTTTTGGATTTTTGTTTTGTTTGCTTGTTTGTTAGTTCCTTTGCTTCTTACTTCAATGTTGCCACATTTGCAAATCCAAATAATGAAATGAACAGTGTACATATTCCACCGTCATTAACTTGTAAGTTTAATAACTTTTTTTCTCTTTTTTATGGTATCACCATTCTGGTGCCATATCCTTCAAGGACGTTGGCGATCTTGCTCTTCCACCGGTCTCGGTTTCTAGAAGCGCCCAGCACTTCATTTGGCTTGATGTTCATCTTCTTGCTTATGATTGTCACGAACGTTTTGTCATAACATGCCCCAAAAACTGCAGTTGCCTTTTCCTAATAGTCTGCAAAAAGTGTTCTTTTTGTTTTAGTTTTCACAAGCACCTCTACATTAGCTGTGTAATTGGTCCCAGGAATCTTTAATATTTTTCTCAGGAACCACGTTTCTGCCGATTCGAGAAGTTTTTCCATAGTTGGTGAGATAGTCCAGCGCTCAGATCCGTATGTTAAAATTGGAAGAACATAACATTGCAAAACTCTCATTCTTATTTTTATGGTTAGTTTCCTGTTTTTTAGTATATTCTTCATTTTTTTAAAACAACATTCTTTGCTATTCCAATTATTGCTTAATTTCATGATTGCATCTTCCGTTGTCCACCTTGCGAGGAAGTTGAACCTTTGTACTTGCTTGATATTTTCATTGCCGATATTAATTGTGCAATTTGGGCCAATTTTCTTCTTTGTTATGACCATACACTTCATTTCGTACAGTTGATGGTTAGCCCTCTCTTTTCGCTTTCCTTTACCACTTTGTTCAGAATCTCTTGCAAGTTTTCCTCAGAATTTGTGATTAAAACAGTATCATCTGCGTATCGTATGTTGTTAATGTTGTGCCCACGAATGATGATGCCTTCAATTTCCTTGATCTTTCGCATGAACATCTCGTTGTATTGGTTGAAAAGGTGAGGTAAAAATGCATATCCTTGCCTGACGCCTCTTTGCTAGTAAAAGCACTCAATTGGTCTTGGATATTAATAGATGCAGTTTGTTCCCCGTACAAATTTCTTCTATTTTTCAGATCTTTTCCATCGATGTCTAAGTTCTCTAACATAGAAATAATGTTTCGTGCTGAATCTTGTAAAAGATCTTTGTGTAGTCGATACAACAGATGTAAATGTCTTGTACTTCAATTGCTCTTTCGGAAAGCAGTCTTAACATAAATATTCCATTTCTTGGCCCCTTATCTTCTACAAACCCATGTTGTTCTTTCCCAGTTTCAGATCTTATTTTTCTCCTTGCACTCATCATTACAATCCAGAGTAGTATTTTGGTCACATGACTCATTAGACTGCTTGTCAAATGTAATTCACATTCAACCGCCCATGGCTTCTCTGTAAATGCAACAAAAATGGATTTACTCAAGTATGTTTGTGTCCCTCCGCTGTCATAGATGTCGTTGACTATTTCAGAAAGTTTTCCAATGCCAAAATCGTCCAGACATTTCATCATTTCAACAGCTTATATCATCTAGTCCTGTTACCTTGTTTATTTTTATTTTCTAACTAGCAGGTCTCACTTCGGCCTGGAGGATCTTTGATCCATCGATTTGTTTTTCTTTATTTCTGGTTTTGCTCCATGTTCATCGTGAAATAGCTCAGTGATGAATTGTACTCATATCTCTGATACTTTATCTTTTGCTATTATAATGTTGCCGTCTTTGCAAGCTGGAGATCCTACAATGTTTTGAATCTTCTTGTGCATTGTTCTAGAGTCATGGTTCTTTCGTTCTTTCAATTTGTGTATATTACTTATTTAACCCCTTTAATTTTTCTTCTGTGCACATTTGTTTTATCCTTTGTCTAGCTGTTTGTATTTTCTCTGATCGGTTTGCCTTGCCTTTTTTCTCTCTTCTATAAGATTAACGATGTCGTCAGTCATTCGTTTGTTCTTAGCTTCTTGGTTTCTTGGTGGGATCACTGATGTTGCTATTGCTATCAATGCTTCTTTGAAAATCTCCTACTTATGGTATATTTCCTTGTCTTTTAGCTCTTGGAATCTGCTTTTCAGTTCAACAAACGACTAAACTATTTTTAAATATACTTGTTGTACCACAATGGCATGGATAAGATGCCGTAAGGGATTGTGGTGGAGTAATTCTGATGTTCTGACCATATAAGAAAAACATTCTGCTAAAACATTGTAAATTCGTGTGATATTTTTGGGAGGCCTTGTTTCTATACAAAGAGAATGTTACTGTCTCCAAATGTTTATAGTGTATCGATAATAAGAGGTTTCCATGAAGGATAATTGAAAAGGCAAGTTAATTGTTTAATCCATGAGATTTGAGAGCTCGACAGAGATATTGATTGTGGAGCAATTTTAACTCACTATATATACAATTCATTTTCAAGAATGCATCACTTTACTTTATCACCGTTTCCACTATAAAGGAAATTAAAAATAATACATGGAAGCTTTTGAATCAGATCCGTTTGATGGTCAGGTAATACGGTGAAGCAATGAACAAGTGTGGGAAAAGCTAAATATTGCAATTTTACGTATTCGAGAAATGTTTCTAAATTACCAATTTGCTAATAGTTTCTTAACTGCCTCAAATGAGTCTGTGTAACTGATCAAAGTAATAGTATGCGCACTAAGACTGAAATGCAATTTCAAGAAGTTTTATAAAGCCTTCTTGATTCCATTTAATACTCCTTATTGTACTTAACTCTTCACCACAGACTCTTTTCGAGTCAATCCATACTAATATTTTTTTCAAAGATTGCTCCTAGTCTTGAACAGCAGGAGAAGCACCATTAGCTATGGTGAGGGTAAAATGATCTTCATATCAACTTATTAGATATATCAAAATTGTTAAAATCTATTCAATTTATGCTTTATTGCAGCACTTAAAAATTTCACAGCTATAATAAATAAGTATGATGAGTGGGGGTCACTGTCCGACTCCCCGCTCGATGGGGAAATATCGTGAACAGTGTCCAATTTTTAGCATATATATGGATACAGCATGATAGAAGGTTTTGAACCATTTAAGAATTGATAGATCGAATCCAAACATTTAAAAGATCTTCAATAAAAGACCATTTTATAAAATCAGGACTAGCATTGCCATAATATATTCCTCTTTTGTTATTTCGCACAAATAGCCTATGAGATGTATACATTCTCCCATATATCTAATCTTTTATAAGAAGTGATTGAGTTTCGCCAATTATGAAGATGCACTTTTGATATCAACATTCAAAAGAGATACAGATCTCGAGTTTTTCAAATAGAATTTTTATATTTCTTTTTTTGGAATAGAAGTAACGACCTCTTCTTTATGTATAACAGACAATGTATTATTTTCATGTGCATAATTCAGAGCTCTTACTATCAAAGGCCCAAGATCTAACCAAAGAAATCGGTAGAATTCTAGGTGATTTTCCATTTTGCTTATTTTTCAATGTTGAAAGACATTCTGGTATCGAAAGTGGACTTTTAAGTAAGTCCCTGTAATCGGTAGATAACTTATTTATGGATGAATTAGAAAAGTAAATAAACATCTTTCTGTGAATACGATCAGTTACATAATTTCTAAATTAATATATATTTTCATAGACAGGATATTGTTTGTGGAGAATGGTGCTCAAATCAATTATTTGTAACCCCTTATCAAGAATTATTTCAGGTACTAGAGTTTATGTAAAATGTCTTTCTTCCAAGTTATAAAACAACATACCGCTTTTTCACCATTTATTTCCACTTCATTTTTGTCCCGCAGTATAATACCTTTCATTTTGTCTCTAATACTCTTTACTTGTGTGTCTAAAAAAAGTGATTTCATCAGCCTAATCACTATCATACAAGTTCTAAATTTTTCTCCTCTGTCTCATTTTTCTCTTGATTTCTTTGTTTCTTTTTGAAAGATAAATAAGATAATATTTTTTCCCATATTTTCTTCAGAGTTTCGAGAATAACTGATTATACATAGCAAAATGTAAGGTGTCTAAATTGTCATATTCATCCAATGTATATTTATCAATTGTATCTAGGATACAGTAATTTACAGTATTTACATATTCAGGAACATTCAAAAGACTATCGTTGAATTTCCGTATCCCTCTTTCTCTTTTCTGGCCATAGAATTTAAAAGATCAAGAGATGGGTCAGTGATTTGAGATTGAAACGGAGACTACTATCAGAGTTTCTGAGGAGTGTTTGGAGGTCAGATGATACCCAAATATAGTCCAACCAAGCTTGTCATTTCGAAGGACCACTTTGTGGTGCATTTCGCTCACGCAATACATATATATGTTCAAACTCTTCTATTAATGCATGTACCTAATCACGCGAGTTCATGTTATAATCTCGTGTATAATTAATAGTGTCGAGATCATAATTAGTCTCCACCCATAATTATTGAGGAATTGTCAGATTTAGCTATATGTGCGAAGAAATTCCACATAACCGTGGGTAATCTTCGATTAGTCTATAGACTGCTGGTAAAATGATTTTTAAGTTATTTATTTTAGTGTCTAAAATACGGAATTTCCCATCTGGATCCCTAATTTCCTGTAAGACTTTATGTGTAAATGTGTTTGGAACAGAATAGCTACCCTCTCTGCTGTTGCTAGAATAAGAGCAACACATGGCGTTGTAACCCATTCACTGTTCCAATATGGTTTTATATTTCTTGTAGAATGTCTGTTTACAGCAAAAGAGTATAGAGTCAATTTGACAGAATGATAAAGCAGTACGTTGGATATTTTTAATGATAAGCTGTTCATTGACAGTTCATCAAAATCTTGCTCCCCATTGACACCGCCTCAGCCATTATCCCGTCCTAAAGAATGCTTCTGTGTATAGTATGTTACGACTCTATGGTCTAAGAAATATGTAACAGAAAGAAAGTGAAACCAACAAATCAAGTAAAAATCAACAAGCAATTTATTACTAGATAATTAAAATGAAAAATCAAAAAGTCACTTACAGTAATGTGTTTTGAAATCCTAATAATCCAATAAGAATGATTGTTCTAATCACAAGTCCTAAATATAGAATGTTCCGAATTCACGGCTGTGTCCTTGAATGTTATGATGTGCTAATGGTCTCCAAAGTCCTGATGTACTAGTAATCTTGATGTGCTGATGTCAAAATGAAGTATTCCAAAATATCTGAATAAGTTCACTTAAATTCCAAAATCATCAATTAAAAATCCAAAATCCAAAAGTTTATGAGCACTGTTATAATCCAATGAATATTTAAAATAATTCCTCTCTTAGAATTTGGAATGAATTTTCACAACTGTAATAGCTCTTTACAAGACTGATGGTAATGTCAAAACTGAATAAATGTCCACCAAACATGGCATATATAAAGATTGGTCACATGACAGAATGTTCTAGAACATGTGTCATCTTAATGGAATTTTACTTGTAAACAAAATTCAACCTTGACCTTCAAACTGAGAAAACATTATATTGATCAAAACAACCTAATTCAAGGACACTAGTTAAACATGTTTTTCCTGATAACATTAAGATTTAAGCAAATATTAAAGTGAAGAAACATTTATAATTTCCTAAAATATTTATAATATTATATAAACATCATACATAACACCTCCCCTCATAAAGAAAAAGAAAGATTTATATAATAAAGCTTTCTTTTGAATATACATCTAATACTATAATAACCAAAATTACATAAGAACATGTTTTATGATACTGGACTTAATTACATCAAGCAATATTACATTTCTAGGAACGTGAGAGTGCATCTGCAATCACATTGTCTTTTCCCCTGATGTGTTTGATGTCAATGTTATATTCTTGCAATATCAAACTGCATCTCAACAATCTCCGATTTTTATCTTTCATTTTGTTGATGAAAGTAAGGGGATTGTGATCACTGTACACAATAATTGGAGAAAGAGCTGAGGTGACATACACTTCAAAATGCTGTAAAGCCAATATCAAAGCCAAACATTCCTTCTCAATTGTGGAATAATTTTTCTGGTGCTTGTTTAGTTTTTTAGAAAAATAACACACAGGGTGATCCACACCACTTTTGTCTTCCTGAATCAATACTCCACCAACCCCTACATCACTTGCATCAACAGATAATTTAAATGATTGGCTGAAATTTGGTGCAGAAAGAACTGGTGCATTCTTAAGCATGGCCTTTAACTTGTCAAAAGATTCCTGACACTTGTCAGACCAATAAAATTTGGCTTTCTTACTCAATAAACTTGTCAAAGGTTCAGCAATTTTGGAAAAATTGGAACAAAATTTCCGATAATATCCAGCCATACCTAGAAATCGCATCAGTTGCTTTTTACAAATTGGAACTTGAAATTCAGAGATAGCTTTGACCTTAGCTTCTATAGGTTTAACTTGACCTTGTCCCACAATATGTCCTAAAAATGTGACACAAGCATGGCAAAACTCACTTTTGCTCAAATTAATTGTCAGATTCGCTTCGCTGAGTCGATCGAAGAATTTTCGAATGGTTTCCAAATGATCTTCCCAGGCGTTGTTATAAGCGTCACAATTATCAAGACCAAATGTTATCATGTTCATCAGACGTTGAAACGTTGCAGGCGAATTTTTCATTCCAAACGGCATGACTTTATATTGATAAAGTCCATCTGGAGTTGCAAATGCTGAAATTTCTTTTGCCCTTTCCGTCAGTGGAATTTGCCAGAATCCTTTTAAAAGGTCAAACTTGGTGACATATTCCGCATTTCCAATTTTATCAATGCAATCGTCCATTCTTGGGATTGGAAATGAATCAGTTTTGGTGACACTGTTGACTTTTCTATAGTCAGTACACATACGGAATGTATTATCTGGCTTGGGAACAAGAATACATGGTGAACTCCAGTTACTTTTACTTGGTTCTATGAAATCATTCTCCAGTAAATACTGAATTTCTTTCTTCAGATAGTTCTGTTTGAGAGGATTCATCCTATAAGGATGCTGTTTCACAGGCGCAGAATCTACAATGTCAACGTCATGATAAATTTTACTTGTTCGTGTTGGAACATCAGGAAACAAGTGCTCATAGTCATGTAATAGCTGTTTTAGTTCATTTCTTTCCTGTTGTTGTAGATGTGAAAGTTTCTGGTCTAGGTTGTTCAATATTTCTGAATTCCGAAGATTGGTTATACCAGAATCACTATAGTCTGATCGTACTCCATCGTTGATATCTTCACTGTGTGGAACAGGTACAACTAAATTAACTGAATAATTAGCTGAGCTATCTCTGTCAAAATATTCCTTTAACATATTTATATGACAAAGTTGTTTCTGTTTCCGTCTCCCAGGAGTGTTAATGATATAATTTAAGTCATTTACTTTCTTTTCAACGGTATAAGGACCATAAAATTTAGCCTGAAGAGGATTCTGAGGTATGGGAAAGAGAGCCAGAACTTTGTCACCAGGTTTAAAACTCCTCTCCTGTGAATTTCTGTCATACCTTAATTTCATTTTTGACTGGGTAGTGTGAAGATTAGTTCTTGCTACTTCACAGGCCTTTGACAACTTGTATTTGAAATCAGAGACATAATCAAGAAGATTAATCTTTGAATCTTCATTTGAAAGAAGTTTCTCTTTCAATAATTTCAATGGTCCACGGACAGTATGACCAAAAACTAGTTCAAAGGGACTAAAACCCAACGACTCTTGAACTGATTCCCTAACAGCAAACAACAACAAATGAACACCCTCATCCCAATCCTTTTCTGTATCAAAGCAATATGATCGAATCATATTCTTCAAAGTTTGATTAAATCTTTCCAAAGCACCTTGACTTTCAGGGTGATAGGCAGAAGATTTAAACTGTTGGATGCCTAGTTCATGCATAACTTGCTGGAAAATTCCAGACATAAAATTTGACCCTTGATCCGACTGGACAGATTTGGGAAGGCCAACAAGTGTAAAAAACTTCACCAAAGCTTTCACAATAGTTTTAGTTTTTATATTTCTCAGAGGAATTGCCTCTGGAAATCTTGTAGATGCACACATGATGGTCAACAAGTATTGGCTGCCTGACTTGGTTTTAGGTAAAGGACCAACACAGTCTACTATTATTCTACTAAATGGTTCATCAAATGCAGGAATAGGTTGCAGATGAGCCTTAGGTATCTTCTGATTGGGTTTTCCTACCATTTGACAAGTGTGACAAGATCTGCAGTATTTAGAAACATCACTTTTGAGTTTCGGCCAATAAAAATGATTCAAGATCTTGTGATAAGTCTTACGGACTCCTAAATGACCAGCCAAAGGAGTTTCATGGGCTAAATTAAGAATTTCCTGTCGATATGACTTAGGAACAACAATTTGATAGCTCACTGACCACTCGTCACTAGCGGGTACATCAGGTGGTCTTCATTTCCTCATAAGGACCCCATTTTTCACAAAGTAACACACTGGAACTTGTGTGGCTTCAGTTTCACTAATAGCCCTCTGAAACAAACAAGATATCTCGGGATCTTGCTCCTGTTCAACGACAAGGGATTGTCGTTTGTCACCCTGATTAGAACAAAGAGAATGAGTTGCCAAAAGAGGAT
Source organism: Margaritifera margaritifera (assembly GCA_029931535.1). Classification (NCBI taxonomy): domain Eukaryota; kingdom Metazoa; phylum Mollusca; class Bivalvia; order Unionida; family Margaritiferidae; genus Margaritifera; species Margaritifera margaritifera. The sequence continues at coordinate 898,603 of JAQPZY010001486.1, read as the reverse complement.
CACTGTGATCAATACCGTTTGATTGATCAATACCTGAGGAAAAAGTGACCTCATCAAAAAACTGACCAATACATGTGTCAGCTAAAGGAATAATATCCTGATCAACATCACTCTCAAGAGCTCTTTTTGCCATAGCTCTAGTAACTGCACAAGCAGGGTACAAATCAGGGATTTCAGTTTCCACAGGATCAACTTTCTGATCCAAACAAGGCTTGTCAGTTACAAGTGGATTAACCACAACCTTATCTCCAGCTAGGTCATTGCCTAGTAATAAATGAACACCCTCTATGGGTAAAGAAGTCACTGCCCCAACAGTCACAGGTCCAGAAACTAAGTCTGATGCCAAATTTACACAATGGAGAGGAACATTTACAAAGCCGCACTCTACTCCCTGAACAAGAACACTTTCGCTTGAAGAAGACTCCTCAGACAAAGGCAAAGTACCTGATACTAAAAGACTCTGAGAAGCTCCAGTGTCCCTTAATATTTTAATTGGGATAGGTTTGGCAGAATCACCAATAAGTGATATAGAACCTTCTGACATGAATGGTTCATAAGCCTCCAAAATAGAATCAGACTGGGGTTTGTTTGACCCAACAAATGTATTGCTTTCAATACAAGACCGTGACCTTGACCTCGTAGAAATAAGAGCATTTGGAAAAGCTCTGTCTTTACTCTGTTGCTTATTTTTCAACTTGAAGCAATCAGAAATAACGTGCCCTTTCTTTTTACAATAAGTGCACGTAGGAAGAGATAAGGATTTCTGATCAGTCTTATCAGATGTTTGATTCCTAACAGTTGTGCTGTTGTGAAATTTGGAAGTACTCGAATGAGATTGAAATGGTTTTTTACCAGAAAACTGCTGAGAGGACGACTTATTGCCAAATGAAATTTTGTGAGTCAAGGAATAATCATCAGCCATACGAGCAGCATTTTCCAAAGTTTCCACATTCTGCTCGTCAAGATAGGTTTTAACATCACTATGGATGCACCTCTTGAACTCTTCAATTAATACGAGCTGTCGGAGGTTATCATAATCTTGATCAACTTTCTTGGCTGAGCACCACCTATCAAATAGTTGTTCTTTATCCCTTGCAAATTCGACATGAGTTTGTCCAGTTTCTTTTCTACAATTCCTAAACCTTTGTCGATATGCCTCTGGTACCAACTCATAAGCTTTCAAGATGTACTCCTTAACCACATCATAATCAGTGCTTTGTTGTACTGACAGTGAAGTGTAGACTTCACGAGCTTTGCCAATAAGTACACTTTGTAATAACAAAGTCCAATGCTCTCTGGGCCATTTCAAGTTTTCAGCTATTTTCTCGAAATGAAGAAAGTATTTATCTACTTCTTTTTCCTGAAAAGGGGGTACTAACCTAATATACCTAGTAACATCAAAACCTGGACTTGTGTTTAAAGGAGTGGAGTGTGCTCTGTTTGCCAATTCTAATTCTCTTAACTTAAATTGCATTTCCCTTTCTTCTCTTTGCATCTGCATCTGCATTTGTCTATCTTCTTTCTCTCTCTCGCTCTCCATCTGCATTTGCCTCTCTTCTTTCTCTCTCTCCATCTGCCTCTGTTCTTTTTCTCTCTCCATCTGTATCTGCCTCTCTTCTTTCTCTCTCTCCATCTGCCTCTCTTCTTTTTCTCTCTCCATCTGCCTCTCTTCTTTTTTTCTCTCTCTCTCTCTGAATCTGAAGCTTTGCCAATTCTAAATCCATCTGGTTCTTTAACGCTAATTCCCTTAATTTCTTGTCAGAACCAGATACAGGCTTTCTCTTCAAACTTAAAGCACTATTTTCAAAAATTCCCTTTCCTACTAAATACTGAATTAAAATAATCTTTATCTCCTGTTTTGTCAATGATACTTTTGCCTCAGATAGACTGTATTTTCTGGCAAGCTCGAGCAACTCATCCTTTCTCATGCACTCTAACCCCTTCTGGGTAGGTTTTGAAATGAAATTCTGAACATTAGATGCCATTGTAAATGCTTGTTGGTTTCACACAAAAAAATTTCTCTATTTAAAAATCTTTGCCAAAGACAAAAAAAAATTCCGAGACAAAATCAATATGAATTTCAAAGATAAATTTAATATCTCTAATATGCTTTAAAGAAATTCAATCCCGGAACGACGAGCCCCCAATTTCTGTTACGACTCTATGGTCTAGGAAAAATGTAATAGAAAGAAAGTGAAACCAACAAATCAAGTAAAAATCAACAAGCAATTTATTACTAGATAATTAAAATGAAAAATCAAAAAGTCACTTACAGTAATGTGTTTTGAAATCCTAATAATCCAATAAGAATGATTGTTCTAATCACAAGTCCTAAATATAGAATGTTCCGAATTCACGGCTGTGTCCTTGAATGTTATGATGTGCTAATGGTCTCCAAAGTCCTGATGTACTAGTAATCTTGATGTGCTGATGTCAAAATGAAGTATTCCAAAATATCTAAATAAGTTCACTTAAATTCCAAAATCATCAATTAAAAATCCAAAATCCAAAAGTTTATGAGCACTGTTATAATCCAATGAATATTTAAAATAATTCCTCTCTTAGAATTTGGAATGAATTTTCACAACTGTAATAGCTCTTTACAAGACTGATGGTAATGTCAAAACTGAATAAATGTCCACCAAACATAGCATATATAAAGATTGGTCACATGACAGAATGTTCTAGAACATGTGTCATCTTAATGGAATTTTACTTGTAAACAAAATTCAACCTTGACCTTCAAACTGAGAAAACATTATATTGATCAAAACAACCTAATTCAAGGACACTAGTTAAACATGTTTTTCCTGATAACATTAAGATTTAAGCAAATATTAAAGTGAAGAAACATTTATAATTTCCTAAAATATTTATAATATTATATAAACATCATACATAACAAGTATCTATCATATAATTTACATAAAATGAGAAAGAATGAGCGAGAGAAAAAGAGATTCGGAAAATTACTTACACGTCAGTAACAATACTGATTGTTTAACATAATAGTTTCAAGAATGTAGAATATTGTTACTTAAAAAGAATATGCACATTTGTTTTACTGATGGCCGTAACGTTCGTATTAATGTTCTCATATGCACAAAATATAAAACTAAATTTAGCCAAATATGACGAGGTACTTCTCAACTTTATGTACATTAAACTATAACATATGATGAGGTAATTCTCAACTTTATGTACATTAAGCTACAAAATATGATGAGGTAATTCTCAACTTTATGTACATTAAACTATAATATGATGAGGCAATTCTCAACTTTATGTACATTAAACTACAAAATATGATGAGGTAATTCTCAACTTTATGTACATTAAACTACAAAATAGGATGAGGTAATTCTCAACTGTATGTACATTAAACTACAAAATATGATGAGGTAATTCTCAGCTATATGTACATTAAACTACAAAATATGATGAGGTAATTCTCAACTTTATGTACATTAAACTACAAAATATGATGAGGTAATTCTCAGCTTTATGTACATTAAACTACAAAATATGCGTGCGTATGTAGGAATACGTACGAGTATTTCGAGAGTATCTATATGCTTATCTGTAAATACCCCTTTTCGAAATAAGCTGCCAACCATACACATCATTGAAAGTATGTTACAATTGAATTTTACATAATGTGTTACAGTTGTACAAGGAATTTATTCTAGAGCAATCAAAATCAACAAGTACAGTAACGTCGTTTTCGGCTATATTTTGTTGTAAATACTGTAGTTTTGTCACTGAAGCATACCTGTACTCATTTCAACATATACGAGGGGTATTTAAAAAGATCTGAATATTAGTGTGCTGCACAACAAAGTTCATTATTAGTGAACAGTACGTCAGTGCATACCCTGAAAGTACTCTCCATGCACCTCTACACACTTTCTTAGCCGGATTATCCAATTATTAAATGCCATTCTATATTCACTATTTGGTATGCTGTTCGTACACATCCAACCGCGTGGCGGCTTTCAAATCGTCTGCCTCTTAGCGAATCTTTGAGAACGGAATTCGGCCAAATATCGCTTGGCGCAAAATCGGGGTTGTATGGGGTATGTGGCAAAGTTTGGATGATGTGTTCCTTCAGGAAGTCTGACACGACGGCGAATTTTTACGCCGGTACGTTTTCATGAAGTAGATATATACCTTGGGTACCGGTACGCGGACGGGTGTTTCGGTAGTGTTCCACAACTTTTGGCAACAATTTGGAGGCATAAAAATGTCCAGTGACAATAGTAGAGACAGACACAGATACCTGGACAATAGTAGAGACAGGCACAGATACCTGGACAATAGTAGCGACAGGAACAGATACCTGGACGATCGGTTTTGCATTGAAAAATAATATGCATAAAACTATCTTGACAGTCGGACTACGTCGAGATATTTTTGGTCTCTGCCCGTTTTCTCCAATCCAAACTTTATTATTTTATCTTGAGTCGGGCAAGTAAATCCATGTTTCGTCACCCGCGACAGTCTCATTTAAACTTATGTGGTCACTCTACTAATATTTGGCGAGTAGCTGTTTAGCGATTTCAAAAGAAGTATTATGTTTTTTAATTAACCGTCAGCACATGCGGGACCCATATTGAACAAACCTTTCTAAGTTTCAAATGATACTTCAGGATGCTAAAAACAGCTGACGAATTAATGCCCGTGATTTAAAAAAAACCCAAACATTCTTCCACTTTGTATCGAGCATCTTCGTAAATTACCCCCATAACATCAGCCACTTGCCGTTAACCAATTGCAGACAACGGTATTCGAGAACGTAGATCATCTTCCTATTGATTCGGGACCATCTTAAAAAAAAAAAAAAAAAAAAAAACCATCTCAGATTTGTAGGATATGACAGAGAATTACAACTGTAAACTTTATCAAAGTCGGCCTTGATATCAGTCAGAGAGTACCCTAAGGGCGCCCGAATTTTTCTGTGTCCTGCGTGCTGAACGTGCATACGCAGATCATTTTAAAGAACGTTATTTTGTCTATCGAACGGCGTTAAATTTATTTACAGGCTCAAAGAAACAAAAAAGTTATAACAAAATATTCAGAACTTTTCAAATAACCCTCGTGCATGCTAAAATCTCTTCTTTTTGTTTTATCACGCTGATCATAGCAGGTAAGACGGTTATAATAACTATATAACCTTCTAAAGATTTTATATTATCAGGATTAAAGATAGCATCGATTATTATGAGAAGTCACACTGAAAACTTGTTGTATTCAAATAGAAGAATAGTCTTCATAAAAGGAGAGAGAGAGAGAGAGAGAGAGAGAGAGAGAGAGAGAGAGAGAGAGAGAGAGAAGAAAATAGAATAAACAGAAAGAAACAAATCGGGAGAGAAGAAGATAATCAGAGAAAAAAAAAGAGAAAGAAGAAGAAGAAAGGGGACGATGTCATTTAAATGGAAAAATTTAAACTGCTGTACGAGTGAGTGAAAAAAATGTCACTGTACTAAGTAAATGATATCCAAAAGGTCTTAAACTCATAATTACACTATATTTTGATTAGTAGCAAACTGACAGTATTCATAAAGGTAAGGAATATGAGTAATAGTGTCAGTTTTCATTCTTATTCCTATTTGCCCAAAAGTACAACGAAAGGTACCTCTCTCTTATACACATCTTGTGACATGAGGAATCTTTCCTGAACCAGACTTTTCCTGCGTTTAGCAACACTTGGATGTAGATCTGGGACCGCACAGTACCCGAAATTGAAGAATGAAGGGTGTATTTAATTCTACCGTTTCATCTTAACCTGTGAAAGACCTGGTACATGAATGTGTTCACTTTCTCCCCTGAAACTTGAAGCTTCTCAACGAAACACTGACTAAATTGTCTCTCTGTTATTTCCATATCTTTTTTATCGGCACTCCAGTCCACCACTCCCACACCAGCAAATTATTATTATTATTATTATTATTATTATTATTTGTTTGTTTGTTGTTTTTTTTGCCTCGCAATTCCAGTTTATCCACTCATTTACTTCATGCTGCAGTTTTGATTTCCAAATCTAGTTTGGACGGTTTCAAGGTGGGTTTTGATTCGATATGATACAATTTCAGACATTACTTAACTTGGTCAGCACGACCGGTGACTAACTTCAGCTGGACTCTGACACTGTTGATATCAACTGACTCAGAGTTATATAGATGAGAGGAAGTTTTTACCAGTGTCTGCAACATTCTCGCATTTAAATGCATCCTTACATACTCCAAGAGCATGAGAAGAACTTGAGGTATCCACAGCTTCACTTACATTACAATGCTTGAGAACAGCAGCTGTTCATAAACTGTAAACACTGTATGCACTAACTTACTCGCTCAGCCTGTGCACTACATGTACTTCGTATACAACTCAGAAGACAACTAAGTTTTCAATATCTCTGCTCATATATAGTTCCTGATTGAAATAGTCCACTTACTGTCAAAATCTTAATGAAGAAATAATTAATTAATTGTGACTACTGGAGAAATGAGCGAGAGCAATCACGACCTACGACTCGCTGATCGTACCACCATACTGGAAGTCTTTACGTTTAATAAAATTTATATTCAGTAGAGCGTCGGCGTTTAAACTGTCCGTCAATTTTCTATCTATCCAATCTAGAATCAGCTGGTAAGTTCCAACAGTGTACTGTAAGCAGGCTCTGGATTTATCCTCATAAGAAACTTTTTACTGACAAGCTTATAAGCATGTAAATAAATACATTTTATTATTTTTGCAAAACTCTTGTAAATATGCTGCCTTTAAAAAATTCCTCACAGAATATATGAAGATAATGCTTTAGTTACCTCAGTTTTTAAGTATAACCAGGAATAGAATTGTTGAAGATACTGTCATTTTTTTAACAATACATTATAAAAAAATGCCTAGCACTATTACCTTTTATTTAAAAACATCGGTATGGCATTCTGTTGTAGATCGTGCAAGAAAACATCTTTCTAGTTACCACAGTAAAGTGTACATTTTCAAAAATATATTTTAAGTCAATAAGTATCCATTTGAATATGAAAATTATATTCACATTACCCTTTTCCCTCAAACTCTCTCACTTGTCCTTTTTACACAAAGATTAAGTCGTTTCTTCCAGCTGTAATTGTCTGAGAGCCTGTTGTACGTTTTTCCATACTATCTGGAGACCATGTCTGGCAATTTCATGACTTTAGAGCTTCACAGAAAACATGTTTAAAAATAAAAATGTCCCTTTCTCTTAAGTCATCTTTATATGTAAAAATATTCTTGTGTTTTTATTGTGATCATGGGAGCTATTTCTTATACGCCCACATTCACACACACTTTATTTTGTTCTTGTTTTGTTTTATTTTGGGGGATTTTTGGGGTTTTTTAAATTTTTTTATCGTAGATGTTTTGCTGTTGTTCTTTTGTTCTTGTTTTTTTTTCTTTCTTTTACTGCTTTAATTTGGCAACCTATGATTAGTATATCTTTTCTTAGAAATACGGGTCGACCTTAGAAGGCCCGTTTGAAGATGGTCGAAAGAAAATTAAATAAAATAACTGCCTCAATCCTTTTCCTATTACAAAACCAACTGCCACTGTCAGCGTTGTCTTTCTTCCTGTCCTTATTGTGGTTGTTGCTGATGGGTTGTTTTTTTTCGGAAGTGAGGGTCTATTGATATTACGCACTCATCTCTTTAAGTTAGATCAGGATCTGATGTAAGACACCCATGATTGTATTGGTCTTAATCGCATTAGCTAATGTCTATGTGGAAAATCTAAACAGAAGCAGAGATTGAAAACAACGGTGAACTTTATGTTTGCTGTTTAAAAGTATACGACACACGACACCTTAAGCCAAATTTAGAACTTTTGACCTTGTTTTTGTTCTCAAAGTGTAGCAATACCCGCAATTGCGGTTCCCTGAATAACTGTTTTAAGAAGCACATGAATCGAGTGAATTGGAGTAAGATCATCAGTTCAACCTTCTTATTGCGCTGTAAAAAAGAGAATCGGAAATTCCATTGTACTTTCCAAGTCCTAATATACACACTCTCAACATAAAATCATACCTTGGAATTTACAATGTGCTTTCCAAGTTGTAAAGATAATTATATGACGTTGCTTCTAAATATAGATTCTGAATTTAAATCAATAGAGTGTATAAGACATTGGGAAACTGTATCATTATTTGCCTGCACAACATGATTGAATGGTGCACAGGGAAGACAAACATCATTTTTTGTCAGAATGTTTTAGAATGGTATCACTGCAGCGCTTTTACTGCAAGTTTAAAGACTAAGAACGAAGATAAGTTTTTTTTCTTTTATGTATGTGGAAGTCAGTTTATGGACTGCTTGAGTCACCCATTTTTATTTTATGCTAAAACAGTAACCATTATTTTTATATTATGTGTACAGTATTTGACAGCTCGTCTCTGGCGTACCGAATAGGGGGCAATGGGGGCGAATAGCCCCGGGCGGCACTTCTGTAGGGGCGGCAAAAAAGGGAAAAAAGAAAAAAGAAAAGAGGAAAAAGAAAGAAAAAGAAAAGAAAAAAAAAACAAAAAACAAGAGAGAGAGAGAGAGAGAGAGAGAGAGAGAGATATTGAGGGGTAAAGGAGGATAATATTTTGAAAATTTGGTGATGCCGCCCTTGATGATGCCGCTGCTTTTGTTGTCGACTTTTCAATTCAAATCAGAGTGCGTTTTGCAAAATCCAAGGCTTCAGTGCTTGAAGAAAACTCAGTCCAAAAGTTGAAAAACATGAGATAAGCCGGCATCACATAACTGCCTTCAACAACTGGAAAGATATGGCAATGAGACTGCAGGTTGGTGCCACAGTTGATCAACAAATTCAAAAGCAAATTGTTGGAGAAACTGCAAAGTGGAGAGATATTCTCAAAAGAATTTTGGATGGCATCACGTTCTTGGCTAAAGAAAACCTCCCGTTTAGAGGACACAGGGAAACCCTATCTTTGGAAAGTGACACTAACTCAGAGAATTTTCTTGAATATATGAAATTGCTAGGAAAATACGATCCTGTTATGAGAGAGCATCTCACCACGGTTACGCTTGGGACGTTAGCTGTGTCATATTTTTCACCTAATATTCAGAATGAATTCATTGTACTTCTTGGAAATTGTGTTCGGGCCACCATTATTGATTCTGTGAAAAAAGCTCAATACTTTACTATCATGTTTGATAGTAGTCCCGATCTTCACATGTCGACCAAATGTTACAGATACTTTGTTATGTCGACATAAATGAAGGAGAATTAGAGATCAAAGAGCCTTTTATCGATTCCTTTCGTCTTGATGGAAAAACAGCTGATGCTCTAACGGATAAAATTCTGACAAAGCTTCAAGAGGATGGTCTAAATTTGTCAGACTGCAGAGGCCAAGGTTATGACAATGCTGCGACTATGGCAGGGATTCACACTGGAGATAAGCAGCGAATTTTGCAGTTAAACCAAAAAGCTAATCGTTATTTCATGCACAAACCATAGCTTGAAATTAGCTGGAGTTCATGCGGCTGCTTTCAGTACAAATACAATAAAAAATATTACAATGGACTGTCAAGTGGGGATACGCAGAATATCATCCAAACCTTACCATTGCACTACGCATATTTTTAACAATGTGTGTGATTATAGCTAGCTGCGAGACGAGCTTTTCAAAACTCAAACTAATTAAGACATATTTAAGATTTACAATGAGCGAGGCACGGCTGACCAACTTGGCAATGCTGTCCATTGAAAGGGAGACGGCTGAAACAATTAACTTTGATGACGTCATTCATGACTTTGCAGCCGTAAAAGCGCGCAAAAATACATTGTGACATTGTGCCCTGAACGACACAAAGTCATACAACATTAGATATTTTTGATCATTAGATATAGATTTGAATTCTAAATTTGAAATTTTCTAATTATAAACTCTTAATTAAAAAATTACAGTGACACTGTGACATACATGATTAAAATGTTGTTTACACATTTTTCTTTGTTAATAATCGTTTTTCAAATAACTAATAAGAGTATAGCTAAATAAAATAAGCGGCAGAGGGCGGCATCTCGGACCTCCGCCCCGGGCAATTTTAGCTCCGTACACCACTGCAGCTCGTTATGATATCAATCGTGACCATTGAATTTCTACACACTCACGCAACACAATCTTGAAACGGGAGTTTATAATTTTGTCTGCGAATGCATGAGAGGAGATTTCATTGATACATGTCTGCCTGGTTCTAATGAATGTTAAGTGGAGATTTCATTGGTGCATGTCTGCTTGGTTCTAATGAATGTAAGTGGAGATTTCTTTGGTATATGTCTGCCTGGTTCTAATGAATGCAAGAGAAAGAAAACAACATTAAAGGACAATGTCACGCAATAGCGACGCGGAAAATCAGAACAGATACAGCGATTGAAAACAGCAATGTATTTTATCCTTGCTGTTTAAGACTATCACATGTTTAAGGATTTTACACGTGTTACCTTTACCTTTTTAATGTATACCTTTTACAGAATTGTAGCATCTTTACCTTTTATATTTTTTCTTGTTATACAGTATGTTTATCTTCCGAAAGTTTTGTGCAATTCTTCATTTCTACATTTCTAAAAATCTAAGTTTTTGTTATAGATCTGACAAATCTGTCAACCAATCAGTGGCATGACCAAAGTTTTGGTAAGTCACAGTTTGAGCGTTACAATCGTCTGTATTGACTTTTACCAGACCTGCGTATGGCGAAAATCTCTTATATGACCTTTGATGTAATATAATTCAATTTGGAATGGAAAATAAAGCAAATAGCCACTTTCCTAATCTAACTCTCTCTGTCAAACATACATTCGCACACACATTATCAAGCACATGCAATTACACGCTTACTGTCATAGCTTCTTCCAATGTAGAATGTGTTGTTTAGACCACTTTCTTGTTACTATCTACCTTACGTGTCAAGACACTATGGAAGATATGTGAACTTGAGAGCCCCACCTATCTTATTGCCAGACAGGGAGCGGTGCTGACAGCTGATAAATACTGGACTGTACTCTCCCATTAGCCGCATTTTTGCCCGTTAACCTTCAAATTCATGTGATAGAGTCAAATGAAGCACGTAGTTTCTCAGAAGACATCGCTTCTTTCAAGTAAACAGTTTATTTTGTACAACACCTTATTTTGCACTTATTAACATTGTTAAGCTATCGTCATTGTTTGCTTTACTTTCGTTAATGCATTAAAATCTATTTTATGATAAAATAACTACTCTACATTGTTAGAGAAGAAAATAGTTTCCTGTATCCTTGGTCTGCCATGGTTCGTGCCTTTAACGAGAATTGTAACGCTTGCATTATAATATTGCGAGAAACTATTAAAATCACCATATAATGTGTTCAACTATCTCTACTTCAGTTATTCATCGTTGAAAATTGATTATGAACTCTAAGTCCTTTGCGAGTTACCGTTTTTATGAGCGTGTCAAAATTTGTCTATTTCCGGAAGCTCATCCATGGTTCGTGCCCCTGAAATAAAGGCCACGTGACGTAAGATTGGAATATGACAATTAGGCCAAAGTGTGTAAATACATCGTTTATAACGTCTCCGTATTTTTTTTATTTGCATTTGTAATATATTTCATTTTTTCATACGCATATCTTGTCTAAACTAAGAAATCGATTCACTCTTCCTCTTATGGAATCAATTATTCCGTACCAGCCGTCAAGTTTCTCATTTTAAATTTGTGTAAAATCAAATTATTAGCTTCGTCTCTTGACATTTTCGTATTTGCTTTTGCTAACTTCCCCAAACAACATATTGTCTCTAGTTGTTATATTTTATTGTTGTTGTTTCTTTTGCTATGCTTCACTTGTTGTAATTGCTGGTAAAGGCTTTGCATATCTTAATGCATTAAATTCTTCCAAAGTGTTGGAATTTTTTCCTTTAAAGTGCATGCTTAAATTCCACATATTTCAAAATGTGTGAGGGCAATATGAACATTGTTTAGGCATTTCCTATTTATTTTAGGATGAAATATAAAAGTGATAAATGTTACAAATAGACACTAACTCATTGCCACATGAAAGAACAAAAAGTGACATGCTAATCTCACATAATGTTGCTTTTGTCTTTAAATGGCAATAGGAGTATGAAATAGTTTGTACTAAACTGTATGAATCAGAATGTAACTTCTATTCGCCATAAAAAGCGCAAATTATTAGCTTTAGAAACAATTATTTGAAATTCAAGTATTATAAATCTGTCACTTCAGATGGTTGAGGATAGTGGCTTTTATATCTGTGAAATGATACAAATGCAGTGTACGACGTGTACTGAACTAAATATCCTGATGAATTCGAAAAAAGAAATCATGGTTGGAAACAATGCACAATGTACAAAGAAATAAAAGTTAAAATGGCACAACAAATATAGGAGACCAAAATAAAAAAGAACAAATACTGACAACCGATGAGTTTTCTATGCATTTCTAAACACTCTATATAAGGATTCACAAAAACCAACAAAGTACAACTTCAATAAATACTCCCGTTGGTTTGATAGATATCTGACGAAAAAGAAGCTATCAGTAAATTTGAGAAAGAACTTAATGGTCTATAGTTAAAGACAAATTAGATCGGGTAGAATACCAGAAAAGAAAAGTGATCAATACGATGATATGTTGATCATTATCGATGGTATGGAAATATATCATTACGTTGGAATCAAATATCTGTCTATGCTTGTTTCTTGCCAAGTTAACAAGCACAAAGACTTACGTTGTATGCAAAAACAGCATAAAAATGAAAACGAGGGTATTATATTACATGATAATCCTTGCTCATTTATCGATTTGCTTGGTCAGTTGTCGATTCTTTTGGTCATTGTTTTGAAAACAATGACTAAAAGCTCAATTTATTTTAATTTTTTACCAAATGTTTTACTTATTTTACGCTATTTTTCAGGCTTATAGCTATATGTTTATATGTATTTTTGTTGTTGTTGTGTTTTTTTTTTGTTGTTTTATTAGGGTCGAGTTTTTTTTAAAGCTAAATGAAACTAAGAGAAGATTTTCCAAGATATTTACAGAATAAATGCTAGATTTATGAAGTCCAGATGTTGCATATAGAGTACTAAGTAGTGCTTGGCTACATTAGCTGTACAATTATGAAAAACATTATAGTCTGTAGACTTGTAATTGCTAAAGATTACTACTTATTTTTTTAAATTAGGAAAATATATTAAAGGTTATTGGAGACAAAATAGAACATGAAGATAATGCTAAACATTTGTATGGCGGTGGATATTTTATTTACAGTTCAATCCAAAACAATCAACACAATCTTTCTGAAAAATCAATCAAATCTGCAAAATCGGTAAATATATTCAAATATTCAAAATACAGAAATAAAATATGAGCAATTATGAAATGATATAACCTTTAAAGTCAGTGAATTTATTGCAGGAGAACGATCAGCTGTTGCACAAAAGCAAATAGTAAGGATTGTGTTAACAAATAGTAGATATATAGGAGCAGTAAGTGGAAATAAACACCAAATTCTACCAGATTGGATAGTTAACATAAAGTTACAACAAATGTTAAAAATAATAATGATAATTGTTTTGGTTGTTTGTTGTTGTTTTTTTGTTTTTGTTTTTGTTTTTTTAATATGCAATAGAATTATTGTCAAATCCAGCAATTGACAACAAAGAAAGATCATCTAAGTATAATACATAAACACATAAAGAATATTTCAACAAATGTCCAATGACAATAAAAAATATCCCGGCTATTGAGAAAACAATTGATGTCCATATATGTTTATCAGTCTGTAGAATGTTATCAAAACATTGCTCCATTATACGCAACAGAAAATTTTGATGAACTAAATCAATATAATTTGATATTATGCAACAGTGCCAAATCACTATGTTGGACTTACTAATTTACCTAGATTATTGAAATAACAATATATAAAGCTTAATTCTTCGCTTTATATCTGTCATAATTGCACATTGTATACCGATTCTGAGAAGGAATTAAAGAATCACAAGAGATTCACACAAAAAAAATCATTACTAGTAGAACCAGGAAATAATGAATTTATAGAATTTAAAAACACACAAAAGAATACAACAGAAAATTTGCAGGCAGTTTATTCTGACATGGAATGTGCATTACAAACGCAGGATGGGGTTGCTAATGGTTAAACATAACTAATAAACATATATCATTAGGGTATTATATACACGCAAAATTCGAATATAAGTGAAAGTCTCCAAACGTTTATCGTGGACTAGACTGTCTTATTGAATTAATAAAAGATATATAAAAGTTCTTGCACACGATTTCTATAAAATGGTTTCATATACTAGAGAAGTTTATATTATATTGCATAATATAGAAGGTTTTGACTCACATTTATTAATATAATAGTTGGTTAAAGCGGAAATAGACCAAGAAATAATGATTATACCAGATGATATACAGCGTTATAAATCACTTAGTAAAACTTGTATATATAATACATATTTAATAAGAAAGGTGACAGAATAAAAATATATAAAACAGCAAGATTTATTGGCTCACATCTGTTTTTGAATGAATCACTGGAGCGTCTAGCAAAAAGACTTCAAGACATCAGTTTTATAGAAACTACTAACTATTATGAAAACATAGGATTAGAATTCTTATCCTCATGAATATATTGATTCATTTGAGCAATTTAATGAAACAAAGCTTCCTCAATTCGAGTCATTCTATAACCTTTCAAAAGATGAAAATATAACTATAGAAGACTATAAATAAGCGTACAAAATATGGGACTATTTTTAATTTAAACATTTTGGCGATATTTGTGACTATTGTGAAGAAAGACACCTTAATACTAGTCAACATGTTCCAGAACAAAGTTGAAATTTCTGACTTGATGTATATGGATTAGGCCCAATATACTATTTATCAGGATTACAGCTGATGCTGCTTACAAGATAATGAAAATAACATTAGAGGCATTACAGGATACATATATGTATTTAATTTATTTCAAATATATATGCAAAGTCAAACAAGGAATATTATTTTGATAAATATGGAAAAATAAAAAATGCAGTTATGATATAAAAATAAAATCACATATTATACAATTAAATGCATATCATTTATATGACAGGGTTATGCATCAGTCACTTCCTACCTCAGACTTTCGATGGGCAACTGAAGAAGATATTACAAATATCAAAAAGGAGATACTAATATGGATTGAAAATCAAGAAACATTGGGGTTTAATGAAAATTGATTTAGAAATTCCCAAGAACTTTATGATTTATTGAAGTATTACCTTCTAGCATCAGAAGATATAATACCAACAGATTTAACACCATTTAAACAAAGCTTTCATCGGTTTCTAGTGCATGAAACTACTATTTTGCTATATAATAAGAGAAATTACCTAGTACACTACAGATTATTAAAATTGTATATTAAGCTAGGAGTAAAATGAAAGAAAATTCATAGGCTGATATATTTAACCAGAAACCATAGTTTTAAAAATATACAGATTTAAATACTAAGATAAGAACTGAAACAGAAGACCCTTTTGAAAAAAATAAATTTAAAGTGATGAATAACTCTAAATTTGGGAAGAAAAAAAAACAGAGACAAAGACGAAAAATGCACATAGTTTATGATCCAATAAAGTCTAATAAGTATGATACAAGCACATTAAAAAAACCAATAATTGATGAAAATATTGAAATAATTGAGATGCTGAATCAAAACATTTAGACTAATAAACCAATATATGGATTTTACTATACTAGAAATATCGATACTAGTATTGTATAATATCGATAATATTGCTGTTTAACTTCTGCTACAATGTTGTGGTTTTTTGTAAAAAAAATACATAAAAATAAATAACATTGTGTGTGACCGATACATATTAATTATTAATACATGTTGAAACGGATGCATTCTATAAAGATATGAAGGAAATAACTGAATATTTTGATACAAGTGATTATCCGGTTGATACATTTATGTAATTCCTCAACTTAACAAGAAGATCCTCGGTGTGTTCAAAGATGAAATAAATCATCCCATTTTTAAAATGTGTTGGTTTTAGATAAAAAATGTATGCAATACAGAGGTCTGATTACATAACAAAGAATGTTTGTGACGGCATGAACAAGTTAGTAAAATAGAAAAAATATAACATTCAATGAATGTAAAGATTGTTTATGCAACACAAAAGAATATAGACATCTTGCTAGATATATTCGATCATTTAAACATCAGTTATATTCCACGTCATGTATTAAGAACTCACAGTCACCATTCGAAAACAAGGTAATGTTTTTAAATGCATTAGAAACAGAACCTTATAAATATTAACACCCAACTTAAATAATTTCTAGTTTATATTTCATTAAATTGTCATTAAATACCTAAGATTCTAATAATAATTTATGTTTATTTCCAATAATATGGTAATTATAACCTCTTTGGTACTAAAACCCCACATTCACGTGTTGTCTTTTTACAAATTTTATATGTATTTGCATAATAATAGTTTTTCACAATATTTTACTGACAGGTTTTGCATTGTTTAAAATTTTCATTTCTTTTAGCAAGTTCTGTTGCAGGTAATTTTATTTGACACTTATGGCATACAGACACAATATATGTATCTATTTATCTAACGTAAATTTATTTCAATTAATTACAAATACAACATGCTTGCGTTGATGTGCGTATTATTTCAATACTTAGATATCAATAAACCATCAACTATAGTTATTTAAAATTTATTACCCAAGTTTCTCAATAACATAGTTTTTTTTATTAGTTCACTAAACTTCTGTGCTTCATCTAACTTTATATGTTTATTTGAGCTAATATGATACTCATATTTTCTTTTTACTACGCATATTCCACACAGAGAATTTATTATGTATTTTATCCGAATTCGTATAATAGTTCTTATGTCTGATAGCTGCCAATAATTTACAACAGGTATATTTAATTTTGTTACATATACTACATGCTTGTGCTAATATGTTCATTATTTAATTGCTTAGAATTAATTCAATACAATATTATGCCCGTGTAGCTGGCACATATGAATACTCGAGAGCACCATCTTGATAAGATTCTTTTCAAAGAATATAGTATTTATGAAGAAAACAATATATAAAAATAACTCATGGACTTCAGATTTAAAAACATTAACAAGCAGTGCACCTTGTCTTTGTCCTGCAAACCAGTTTTATCCACCAGTTGATAAAGGAATAGCAAACGAATTAAAAATATAAAGATATACTACACAAAAAAGCCATTTTACATACATGCCATTAAACATTACTGATAAATACACTTACAAATTTGATAATGATAATTCAATGAACAGATAGGGAAAAAGTGTGACATGAAATCTTTGCATAATCAATTAAATTTTGCAGTATGGATGGCAATATCGGGATGCAGAATATCTTACTGGCATTTATCTGAGCTGAGTATACCACAGATAATAAAATCTATTTATAGGTTTCACGTTCTAGTTTCAAATAAAATAACTGTTGTCAGAGCGTAAGATACCATTACCTGATGATCAATATTTTAATCCAACAAACAACATTATAGATCTAAAAGAACAGTTTAACATGATCTGCAAAGCCTTTAATATTCCGCAACGGCATGATTGGAGATATCTAAAACCTAACACATTAACTGTTTTAATGGTCCTAGAACCTGTTACAAAATAGAGAGGGGAAATGACTGATGCTGAAATATGTTGACAGGAAAGATATGAAACAGACAAATGATGGAATAGAGGATGGTGGATACAATACAGTCCTGAGCGTTATAACTCTGAAGTTACATCGGAAGAATTAATAGGATGGACTTTTTTCTACCAGATAGCAACGGGCTAACAGCTAAAGGACTAGAGGGCCTAAATCAGAGTATTAGGTCGTATGTGATATGTATTTTAGGTTCTCATGTACAAAATAGAACAACTATTACACAGTCTGCTTCTACTGTTCAAGATACAGTAGAAACCTTATTGGAAAAATTAATTTTAGGTAAACAAGGTTTTGACTGACATGAAAACATTCAAAAGTTAGACTAAACTATGTAGTTGGTGGTGAAGGCATTGTTCTTTGACCTAGTGATATGGTGATAAGAATTGGTAGTATAGTATATTACAATAACAATTTTCAAAAACCATCAGATTCATTTGGACTATGAATACATGCTACTGAAGATCATGATGGGAGAAAAAAATCTAACTAGAGGAGTTGTTAACTGTCTTCCACAACGAAGAGAATAACGAATAACGTTAATAGGAATTATGTAGACAAACCTACAATAACAACAACAGGAGCTACAACATCAACTACAGTGCCTGCAATTAAGACTTCAGGACTCTTAAACAGGATACGTATAACAACAACTAATATAGCTAAACAAATAAACAGGAATGTATAATTATGTATAAGGTTGCATGAGCTGGTTTAATTTACTTTTTGAAATAGCTAGCTCAGCTCGTTACTAGATTAACTAGCTAGTTCTATATTCTTTTATTACTAAAAATGAATATATTTGCATAATTTCAGAGAACAAGCTAATTAGTATAAGAATTAACAAAATGGCTTTATTAGCTATTATAGAAATAACTTTTCCGGATAATGTTAAAAGCCAGCTTATTACACTACCAAATATACCAGGCAATACTGTTGCTGCTTTTTACTTACGTTAAACAAATAGTCGGCAATATTTTTCATACCTTTTTGAAAAAATACTTACTAATAAACGAATCTGTGGAACCACCGCTATCTCCACCACCAGCACTAGCGCTACCACCTCCTCCTATTGTTAATCGTTTTACAAGCTTTGCTATGGTTAGACCAAGAGTTTCTGCTATCATACCAATCACCGTAAAAACAGTAGCATTTGTTACCCATTTTTATTTGAACAGCCGCTTTAACCTTTCATCTGATGTTGGCTTTTCTTTAACAATGAAATTTATGTTGTTGATATTTATACTAAAGTTATCTTCTGTATCTATCAAAAGACAAACCTTTTGTACTCTTTTGATTTCAGTTTTTGCAAACGTTCTTGCAATTTAGAGCTTTTAGTTGCATCTTTTTCTTTAGCTATGTCTTTTATATGTCTACCTCTCTGTCAACAAAATCGTGGTCTGTTTTCATTGATATTATTTTTTAATTTACTACATCAATATCTCTAAAATAACCTTTTAATTCTCTTCCTTATTTTACCGTAAATAATCTATTAGATGTATTACTGCCAATTATTTCATGGTATTCATTTATTAAAGTCTCTGCTTCTCTAAATTGCTTGTTGCTTGGTTCATTTGTGATAATTTCTTGCATTTATATTTCCTCGGGAATTGTTTTCGTTTGCCTGTGTGTAACTGTTACTAGTTGCCTGTTTGTATTTTCTAATGGTTGATTTGATTTAAATTTAGTATTTTCTATTTTCTTACTAACTTAAGGGTCCTTTTAACCATCTTTATCCTTCTTTTTTTCCAATGTAATGAATCTAAATACGTACTTCAACCTGTTTTATTAGCTATAGTGTTAAATTATAATATTACATTTGGCTTACCCTGTAGAGAAATTTGAATATCAATTTTACCAATTTCTTCGTAATACAATGTTCCATTCTTAATCGTAAAATGAGATTGATGTAACTATAAGTCTGTTTCGTTTGTTTCAAATTTATGTATGATAATTTCTTTGTATTCATCAAGAAATAATTGGTTGAACTGTTTGTTGAGGGGTTTCATTTTCGTTAGGACCATACTATTCATTAAACTGGTTAACATAATCTTTACCAAAATCTTTCTCATAAGCAGGATCTTCAAATTCAACTCCACCAGCTAAAAGTGGATCAAAATCAACTTGAATAAAAGTATTACGTTTCTCAGAAAATAGAATAGAAGAAGATAAACCTATTTTAAATGAAGACCTGGTACAAGGATACAGACAGGAATTAAAAATTAGTATAGTGAATGAAACATAAAACGAAGCAACTGGTAAACACTTAATTCATAAGGAATTTTATAAAATGGATTCAAAGCAAATCAAGAAAACATATGGCATTTTTATAAATGCTAGATCAACTAAAATATCAAAGTCATTGCCAGATGTAGTAATACTAGGAATAACGTCTTTGATTAATAAATTTCTTCAAACTGATAACTTAAATCAGTCGCAGAAAGAGTTGAAAAATGACTACTTAGCAACAAACGGAATTAGATATATTTTTTTAGGGTTTATAGTTGAAGTTTTCATTAACTATTTCAGCATTAAGTGCTAGTTTGATAACTTTTAAACACATTCATTTTAAAAAGTAAACAGATGCTTCAAGCCGACTGTGTTACGATACTAACACCAGGACACAACGTTAGTACTATTAATATAATATATTGGTAAGTTGATAAAAACGTTACTTGAAAGATGACTTGAATAACTTTACAAAACTTGGTTAAAATAAATAAAATGTGGTGAAGTGAAAATGAAGAAAATCATAGGATCCCTTAATCACCAGAGAAGTAACTTCACAAAAGAAAAAAAAAATCCGCTTAGAGTTGAATTTGATAAACAACTTGGAAAACGTTCACAAGAATTTGAAAAATCCAAAGCAGAACAGTTAAAAAAAGAGCAAAGATGTATGTAATTGTTGCTATAGAAATAGGGAGGTTTATATATATATATATATATATATATATATATATATATATATATATATATATATATATATATATATATATATATATATATATATATATATATTTAACAAACGCCTCACGAAGAATCAGGGATGGAGAACACTACAAACCCCATGGGAAGCAGCAAAGAGTCATGTAAGACAGGTCCCATAAATAAAGTAAATGGTCCCATAAATAAAGTAAATTCATTTCCAGAAACTTTGTAGCCTAGCCAGTCAAAAAGTTATGGAAGTATGACTAAATAATTCATACAATTTAGATCAATTCTTAGCAAGCGAAACGAACAACATATTTAACACTATTTACCATGCAGCATGAAATTCAACTCTTACAGTAGGTAACAGTATGCTTTTGAAGAGGATATCTCATTTTAAAATAGATTCGCCAGCTAACATGTGAGTAGAAAAAGTAACAAAATGTATTATTCCTATTTCATTGAATCACTTGACGGTTGACTATCTAATAGCACAAGGGATACTAAAAGACAAAATAAGTAAATAGATTAACCATACAGTTAATACAATTCAATTGTAGAAAAATTACTTAACGATCATTAAGTTAATTTTTGGTTGATGCCAAGTATCGAAATAAGTAATGATTTAGGTAAAGAGATAGAACATTACAGAGGTGTACGAAAAAAGTATTAAGCAGCATATACGTATTTAAACTGGGTAGAGGTTCGTATGGCAAGTGTTTTCGGTGGAATGGGTTTTGCGGCTGCTTGTTTAGGAGTTGCAGGCCCACAGAGACTTTTCACACCTCTAGCTTTTACACGGTTTGGTGCAATTGTACTAGGTTTTGCTGCAAAGGTATAAAAGACAAGCTAGCAAACAATAAAGTTTTAAAATACGATAAGATTGTATCGTCTTCTATAATAAAACTGAACTCTATAGATGAAATGGCGAGTAAAGCAATAAGTGAAAACAAATTCAGTCACGATCAAATTAATATAATAGTTACTGAATACAACAAATGGTTGCAAGGTAACAGCAACAATTCTCATTACTTAAATGGAAGCATGCCCCTGCACTACGGTAAAGACTACTTACGTAACGGAAAATCCGTGCTACATTACTGTAGAAGGAGAGTCCAAGAAATAAATACATTTTTCAGATCTAACTGAGAACAGAGATGTCAAATTATACAGTTCATTACAGAGAATAGATTTTGTAGTTGGTTATTACAGTATTTCAAATACTAAATAAGGAATATATTCTATTATATGAATGATAACAATAAAAACCTAGACCATATCAATACCTGATGATTTCCATAATCTTGAAGTGCACACGAAAACAGTAAAAGAAAGAAGGATTGCTAATAACATAAATGAAGAAAGCATATATATATTGGATGTCAGAAACATAACCCTAACGTTTTAATAACTCCGAGTAATAATTAGACAGTGTATATACACACACAGTGTATATAATCTGCTGCAACTCTAAATTATTATGATTTAATAGTCAGAGATCTATAAATACTTCGATGGAGTCTAATACAGTTTGATGCAGTTTATAAACTTGTATGTTTTCCTTCATCAACTAAACAATAATTATAGGTTACTGCATTTGTATGGGAAAATATGAACGAGTTTTTTTGAGCTATACTGCACGACGTCAGGAGTGCAGTATAGCTCAGAAAAACGAGTTCATATTTTCCCATACAAATGCAGTAACCTTTTTATTATATACTCATTTAGCTTTTCTACCTAAGGCTGAATAAAAAAAATAACACACTACAAGAAACAAAGTAACTGAATTTCTGCTATATTCTAAAGTAAATACACAACCGAAGTTAAACCAATACACAGTAACAGTATTCATGCGCACATGGCACCGCCCAGTGACCTTTGAACTTGGTTGAGTAGCGCGCGCTCTGTGATTTGTTTGAAAAAGAAATCTCATTTTGGTCTACTTAAAATTGAAATTTTGAGTCATATTGTGAATGACTGCGCCTTGGAACAACTTTCCCAGTTGATCTGGAATGGAGGGATTTTGTTTTTATGTCGATTCAGCTAAATTCTGCTCTTTTAGTTTTTAGCTGGTTCTATTACGTACGATTTACATGTAGCTAGAGGGACTGGCCTCGACAGCAAGCTACCTTACACATGTGTTACTGTCCTGTCATTGATAGTTTGGAATCATAAGGTGGACAAAATATGAAATTCTTTTAAGTGAAATTCTCAAGAAGATGCAAGATTAAATATTTTTTTAGGGAATATTAAATTCATTTCGTTTTGGAGTGCAGTAAATTCTCCTTTGGAATGTGATTTCTGTTGGAAATGTAGTCTAGATTGCAGTGCAATTTCGCGCCGTGGATCAGAAAGTACATTTTGAAGAAATTCAGGATGCAGAAAAGTAAGTACATTTATTGTCATTCTTATTACCAGCTATAGATGACATATTTATATGTACTGTCATAAAAATCCAAACAATTTCTCAAAAAAAAAAAAAAAAAAAAAAAAAAAAAAAAGGCAAAATTGCAAAGCGGCTGGGGTGTGAGAGCCCATTTCGTCAGCGGAAAATAATGCTTCTTCGTTATCGTGGCTTCTTGGCTCCGAGGCACTTGCTTTTATACCAAAACCCGCCTTCTTTAGTTGTATTTTTTCGAATTTAGTGCTTGGACTGACTTGTAAAATTGGCGGTCTCTGAGAGAAACGGAATATCATTTGGTCATAAGATGCCTTTTTATGCTATTTTTTTATAGACTCTAGAGAGCACGGTTCATAGTCTGAACCATCGGCTAAATAAGTGTTTAAATGTTCAGAATGATATTTTCAATACTGCATGCCTCACGTTTGTTGTCATAAAGCCACCGCTGTACATTATGAATATCACGTTCAGTCACTTGCTTGGTTGAAAGATTCTTTTGTATCACAATGAATTCATCCACATCGTCAGCTTTATCATCTCTACTCTCAAACAGCTTGTTTAGTTCATCCACAGACAAATCTAATAAAGCAAAAGCTCCGGTGTCTGCTACATTTGCGTACATTGTTTGTTTACAATAAAAAGTAGTTCCTAATACGCGATACTATTTTTAGACACACGTGTCGTGCAGTATGAAGCCGTGCAGTATGGAGAAATACTGCACGATTCTGACAATGCAAAGTTAATGGAGAAAAAAATGAATATATAATAAAAAACATTACTGTAACGGCTACTACTCAATTCTATTAGGGTCCCCACCTATTGAAATATATTTAACGGTGATTTAATTGATACGATGTTAATAGTTCAGATAAACAGTTATAAAGAGGTACTATAAACATATTAAATATCAACATTAAAGATGAAGATGGATAAGTAATGGATTTTAATTGTATGCCAATTACATATAACCGTTTCATGGTAAACAAATGACAGAAATATGTTTAAGAGATCCTAGTAATATTAGTTTTAACTTCATTGAGAAAGATGAAAAAGATAAGTAAGACGAGGCACTAAGTAAGTCACTTAACAAATGACATAAACTTGAACAACAACAGTATTACGAACTTGACAGATCCGATAGAACACTCTGATGCAACTAATACAGGTTTTGTGCACATATATCTTGACGAAGAAATACGTAGGACTTTTGAGGATAATAATTTGAAAGATATAAAAACATGGAGAGAACAAGTTGATAACAGATTAACATCTGTGGATCAAAGAAACACAGAAAAATCAACTAAGCTCTCAGAACAGCAAAAACAAATAGATCCTAACAGTAAGAAGATTTCATATGCTCAACATTTATTTACCAAGAGATTAATTACTCTATCAAGTTAATTAAGGCTTTTCAAACTGTTAGAGCATAAGCAAACACAAGACCTATGGAAAACATACAGTAATTATTAGAACCAACTGAAGAAAACATAAATAATGAAATATCAGCCTTTAAGAGTGACGTAGAGAAAATAAAAGTTCTAGAGAAAAATACAATACATTAAAATCAAAACTTCAAGAGTTGCAGGAGGAATAAAACGATGAGAAGAAACAGAATGGCGAAGATATTAAAAAGTTAGTTGAAGACTTTAAAGCTGGTGTGAAAACATTGGAAGATAGACTGATAGCTGTCAGTAATACTCATGTTACAATTACAGAGGAAGAGTGACTTTGAAGAAGTCACTAGAAAGATAGTGGACTTGCAGAATAAGGTTAAAATGAATGAAAGTATTATGACATCTATGAAAACGGATTTCATCCATTAATTTCCAGTGCGATACGATTGGGTAGGATCTAATGGCTAATTCTGTAAGCGATAAGCACAGAAATGGAATTTCTATCTTCTATAATTATACCACAAGAGAGAGCATTATTGATACAGCTGCTAATACGACCTTAACGAATGTATGTAATACTTGATTCACCAAGAACGAGTTTAAAAGGAATCCTAATACTATGCAAAAATACAGAGAAACTGATGCTGAAAAGCATTTCAATTCAGCAATAAAAAAACAAAAATAACAATAACAATAACAACAACAACGTTATTACCAAACATGTTTTATTCACAAGGGTAAAACTTAATATCAAGAATTTATAGAAGCAACGAGATATTCGTTTGAATAACAACCAAAACACACAGAAATTAGTAATATTAGTGTAAGCAATTTTTTTTACTGATTACCACTGTTTATGGCTTAATTTTACAAGCACACATGATAATACACGTATAGAACAGGGCATAAATGAGTAAATGTTCAGCAATGAATGCACATGCAGATAAACAGAAAAGAAAACATCGATGCAGACAAGATGGATATTTATTTTGTTTTTCGTGCACATGTAAATATTTAGGACAATCAATTAAAATTTATTCTCTTCTTGAGCTAGAGACGGCGAAGCCTGATTTAACCTGCGTTGTGTCATGCTTGCATGACTCTTTGCAGCTTCTGGAGTTACCGAAGTTAAGTCTTGTTATATAGTTATTAAAGGCATCTCAAAGAACCTCATAATATCATTATATATGGTGTTACAAATTGCAAAAAGACAAAGTTTATACTAGATTCGATTAAAACAGAATATAAGAATTTGCTTTGATTTTATTGTAATTATCTGATCACACTTATACTTATGCACAATAAGACTTACAGCAGAAAACGACTTTTAGAGACGACAAAATAATTCTAATAGATCCTGGTGATACATTAAATAAATGACTAGAATTATTTTTATTATATACCAGGAAACTGATATCTTGCTTCTTATATATGATTGTGCAAATCTAAATGATATAAAATATTTTTAAAAAATTTTAAAAAATAAAAATCAACTAACGCAACAAAGTTAGCTTTCAGCAGTAGTCCTTATGGAATATCTATATGTGTAATAGTACAAAAATATAATTCTGTCATTAAAGATCTTTTTGAAAATGTTAGATTTGTAGTAGTCTTTTACTCAAGGGATAAAAAGTCTATGCAAAACATTTTACATGAAAATGATGTAGTATCAGGAGTTATTATTGATGAAATAGTTGAAAATTTAAATGAAAACTACATAAACTTTTAATGAGGCTGGAATATACGTTTGATAAAAAGGTGGTAGGAGATTAACTTGATTGAACATATCCATATTGCAAAGTATTTGCTTTCTCCACCAAAACATCCAGAACACAATTTAAGTTACATTACTCTTATCTACTGTAGAAATAGTCACATAACAAGTTGTCACCCTTGACTTAATGAAAATATCTTACCTGCACAAACAGGTAAATAACTTAAAGCTAGTCCGAATAGCATTGTTTTCAAAGTGAGTAAATCTCATATTACACCTGTCATTGTCCTTTGAGCTGTTTATCAGACGATACCTATAGAATGACCCTGATTCTTCAGACTATAGGAAATACATGCAGCCGAAGGTCACCTTGATTAATAAGACTATAGTAAATATATGTATATCTGTCTGGTGATAATTACATTGTATAAATGTATTAATATAGTATACATCATTTATAAATAGTAGTTATTTATTCGAATTAATCTATTAACTAGCTAGCTGATCTAGTTACTTGATATTTTTCATTGGTCTGCTCTGAGTTTAAAATATATGTGGCTTTTATTGATCAGACTGTCTGGGTGATAATTTTAAAGGATTATTTTATTAAATATATTATTATATTATATTAAGTTATTGTACGTACGTCTGTTATTAATTTTATTTTTAAAATAGTTATTATCTCATCTACATATTTTAACAACCAGTAAGTAAAATCAATCCTCATACAGAGTAGAAATTATAGTTTTAGCAGCCAGTAAGTAAAATCAATTTTCATAGAGAGTACAAATTAGCACCTGACTGAAATGGCACAGTCGGTATAAATAGTCAGATTTGTAAAGCAAAGGTTGACAGATCGAAACTCTATTTCCGCTAAAAACAAATAGTTTTCATATATAACTGAGTACCATCTTAGTTCCTAAAGTTAGCTGCATAAAAATCAGAAACAAATACATCCGCAGAAATAAAAAGCTGCAAATAAAATAAAATAATACTAAAAATGAAATAATACGGCCAAAGTATGATAAGGCATGACATAGAATCTCGTGCTAGCAAAAGAAATAAAATACATACTGAAAATGATACATTACCTCGCGTATCCAAAAACAAAAACAAAAAAGAAAGAATATCTCTCTCTCTCTCTCTCTCTCTCTCTCTCTCTCTCTCTCTCTCTCTCTCTCTCTCTCTCTCTCTCTCTCTCTATATATATATATATATATATATATATATATATATATATAAGCATGAAACAAAATCTCGTCTATGCAAAATTTAAAAAAAATAAAAAAATTAACAATTTGGATACATTAGAGTAGAAAAAAAGATCTGCAAAGGAGATGCGGCTAATTCCGGTGGGTCGCACAATTTTGGAGGAATATTAAACTGGATAAGAAGATATAGCGAAGCAAAGACAAAGACCGAAAAAATATTCTGAACTTAAAGCTTGATTGATAAAAAAAGTATATTTACACGTTGCAAAACAAGGAAAAAAAAAAAAAAAGATAATATAGAGGGGTTATGTTAGTCACGTAGATGACCTGTTCCAGGCAGGCAGACATAGTTGCTATGAAAGCATATCAAAAGTTTAATAATAGTCATAGATATATGCTGACAGTGATCAATGTATTCTTAAAATATGCCTGGCGAGGAAAGTAAAAACAACAAAGGAAGGGGACATACACGACGCTTTCAGTGACATATTTAATAGGGGTGAAACGATACACCTCTGCAATGCATCGATACGATTCTCGATACACAGCCTACGATACGATACATTATCGATACACCTATCAACTTGGTGGTCTTTTCATCTTTAGAATGTCTGTCAATGGTAGGGTGGTGCCATTTTTTATGTGTTGACATATTGGGTGTATTTCCAGCATGCAGATTACAAACAAACATAGACTTATCATCTGTTTATAAGCCATTCTCATCCTTGACAAGATTTTTTAAAAAATACTTCTAAACAGACTAGCTGTTAGTGATTTTTATTCACCATTTTAGGCCATTTTAGGCTGATCCATTCGATCATATGCATGGCTCATCCTGGTCACCACGCCCTTTGTTTTACATTGAATGGATGTTTTTAAAACATCTTACTACCAGTTTCATGTCTTCACTTAAATTTTGAAGAGATTACGGTGTTATCTTCAAAACAGAAGAAGCAGTGCAATTTCCTTGTGCAAGGAAATTCTTATATTGAACAAGTGCGAGTGTGAGAGCGGAGATGACTAATTGCCAGATTCTTCACATTGTACTTTCTGCAGATGCAAATCAACTTCCGCGGCCACAGACATTTGTTTCTGTCAGTGAAAAAGGAAATTATTGACAACACCAACTCCTTTTCTATAAATTGACGTGGTGGCTATAACTCGTGCGGTTTGGAATTTGCCCCCTTGCCGATTCTGTGCTATTTTTTTTTTTTTTTTTATCTCATCGGCAGGTTTTGTCGCTGATTACATATATCAACGTGAAAGGAGATATTCCAAACTTATTCCCCATGTACGATTTAAGTACTTTACACATATCATTTAATAGTCACTTTTGTGTGAAGTTTCTATGTTGCTTTGTATCTATTTGGATAGAGTTTGGATGACAATATTTCCGGTATGTCACGCAGTGAACACGCTACAGTTAGTTATTATTGGTGGTTATTGTTTTACCCTGGACTTGAACAAACAATAACCGCTAATCAGAATTGCATGTAACACTGCGTGACATACCGGATGTGTAGCCTTCAATTCGATCCAAGTAGACAAGATGGGATGCAACAGATACATTTCGCGTAAAAGTGGTTATTATATGATCAGTAAAGTACTTAAATCATACATAGGGAAGAAATCTGCAATGCTTTCTTTATATATGTTATCAGTGGCTGAAGATGCAGACGAGATAAACAAATTAGCATGGAATTGGGGCGGGAAAAGGGGGCAGATTTCGAACCACGTGAGTCAGTCACCTTGTGTTAATTTGTAGAGGGCGAGTTGGTGTTGTTAATTGCTTTTATTTGTTACTGACAGAAATGAGTGCATGTACTTACTACGGCTGTCTCAGATGAATTCTCAATTTAAAGAATTAAAAGGCAAATGACTAATAATTATTCACGACTGCTGAAGATTAAAGTAACTTGCATTGAGTAAGTATCGTTTTGTATCGATTCTTCCCCTCTTGTATCTATATGGGTATCGATATAGAAAAAGTATCAATACATCGATATATCGATTAATCGTTTCACACCTAATATTTAATGAATGAAAACCAAAAGAAAATACAGTTCGATGAAGGAAATGAATTGTATTAGCATAAAGATCAGGAATTATTGGGGAAAGATAATATCGAATACTTTTCGATTTATTCAGACCACACACACACAAAACAAAACAAAAAATTGAAAAGGTTTAATCTAACTCTCATGACTGACTAGAATATGGAATTATTTTACTGAAAATGAAACCAGAACATAGGTAGATATATTACCAAGTTATATTGATGCATATAATATGTCATATCAAAGAGCCATAGACATGTCGCCAATTGAAGCCATTAAACCTAGCACCTGGTCAAAAGTTATCTTACAACAGACATCTACGGAACGCCCAAATATAAAATAGGCAAAAAAATAAGGATCTCAAAATATGTGTATATTTTTGCTAAACGCTATCTTTCTACTTCACGGAAGAGATTTTTGTAATCAGGGAAGTAATTTAAAGAAAAAAGATTGTATTAAGTTAGAAGACTTAAAGGGACATCATATTGAGAGAATATTTTACGAGGAGGAGTTATCTACGACAAACAAGATGACGCCTTCAAGATTGAGAAAATTTTACAAACTGAAAAAAATGCATGACAAAAAATTTGTGCTGGTAAAATAGAAAGGATATGCCGAAATCTTGTAATAGTTGGGAGCCGCAAGAAAATGTTGTGTCACTAAGTAATATAAGTTAGTACGGATTTGTAATCTAGTAGCCATAGTTTAAAACTTGAGTCAGTTTCTATGTAATCTATTTTTGGTGTGTATATTTTTAGTAGGTCATCGGTAGTTACGTTCTTCAAAAGGTTTCTAGCCTCTACTGGCTTTATTTTTATTCCTTTTTCTAAAAGCTTTGCTACATGATGCAACTGTATGAAACTTGATCTGATAGCTTTGATACATGATGCAACTGTGTGAAACTTGATCTGATAGCTTTGATACATGATACAACTGTGTGAAACTTGATCTGACAGTTTTGATACATGATGCAACTGTGTGAAACTTGATCTGATAGCTTTGATACATGATGCAACTGTGTGAAACTTGATCTGATAGCTTTGCTACATGATACAACTGTGTGAAACTTGATCTGATAGCTTTGATACATGTTACAACTGTGTGAAACTTGATCTGATAGCTTTGATACATGATACAACTGTGTGAAACTTGATCTGATAGCTTTGATACATGATACAACTGTGTGAAACTTGATCTGATAGCTTTGATACATGATTCAACTGTGTGAAACTTGATCTGATAGCTTTGATACATGATACAACTGTGTGAAACTTGATCTGATAGCTTTGATACATGATACAACTGTGTGAAACTTGATCTGATAGCTTTGATACATGATACAACTGTGTGAAACTTGATCTGATAGCTTTGATACATGATTCAACTGTGTGAAACTTGATCTGATAGCTTTGATACATGATACAACTGTGTGAAACTTGATCTGATAGCTTTGCTACATGATACAACTGTGTGAAACTTGATCTGATAGCTTTGATACATGTTACAACTGTGTGAAACTTGATCTGATAGCTTTGATACATGTTACAACTGTGTGAAACTTGATCTGATAGCTTTGATACATGATGCAACTGTGTGAAACTTGATCTGATAGCTTTGATACATGTTACAACTGTGTGAAACTTGATCTGATAGCTTTGATACATGATGCAACTGTATGAAACTTGATCTGATAGCTTTGATACATGATGCAACTGTATGAAACTTCATCTGATAGCTTTGATACATGATGCAACTGTATGAAACTTCATCTGATAGCTTTGATACATGATGCAACTGTATGAAACTTGATCTGATAGCTTTGATACATGTTACAACTGTGTGAAACTTGATCTGATAGCTTTGATACATGTTACAACTGTGTGAAACTTGATCTGATAGCTTTGATACATGATACAACTGTGTGAAACTTGATCTGATAGCTTTGATACATGTTACAACTGTGTGAAACTTGATCTGATAGCTTTCATACATGATGCAACTGTAAGAAACTTGATCTGATAGCTTTGATACATGATGCAACTGTATGAAACTTCATCTGATAGCTTTGATACATGATGCAACTGTGTGAAACTTGATCTGATAGCTTTGATACATGATGCAACTGTGTGAAACTTGATCGGATAGCTCTGATACATGATACAACTGTGTGAAACTTGATCTGATAGCTCTGATACATGATGCAACTGTGTGAAACTTGATCTGATAGCTTTGATACATGATGCAACTGTGTGAAACTTGATCTGATAGCTTTGATACATGATGCAACTGTATGAAACTTGATCTGATAGCTTTGATACATGATACAACTGTGTGAAACTTGATCTGATAACTTTGATACATGATGCAACTGTGTGAAACTTGATCTGATAGCTTTGATACATGTTACAACTGTGTGAAACTTGATCTGATAGCTTTGATACATGATGCAACTGTGTGAAACTTGATCTGATAGCTTTGATACATGATACAACTGTGTGAAACTTGATCTGATAGCTTTGATACATGATGCAACTGTGTGAAATTTGATCTGATAGCTTTGATACATGATACAACTGTGTGAAACTTGATCTGATAGCTTTGATACATGATGCAACTGTGTGAAACTTGATCTGATAGCTTTGATACATGATGCAACTGTATGAAACTTGATCTGATAGCTTTGATACATGATGCAACTGTGTGATATTTGATCCTATAGCTTTGATACATGATGCAACTGTGTGAAACTTGATCGGATAGCTCTGATACATGATACAACTGTGTGAAACTTGATCTGATAGCTCTGATACATGATGCAACTGTATGAAACTTGATCTGATAGCTTTGATACATGATGCAACTGTAAGAAACTTGATCTGATAGCTCTGATACATGATGCAACTGTGTGAAACTTGATCTGATAGCTTTGATATATGATGCAACTGTATGAAACTTCATCTGATAGCTTTGAT
This sequence comes from Margaritifera margaritifera, assembly GCA_029931535.1. Classification (NCBI taxonomy): domain Eukaryota; kingdom Metazoa; phylum Mollusca; class Bivalvia; order Unionida; family Margaritiferidae; genus Margaritifera; species Margaritifera margaritifera. The sequence continues at coordinate 866,143 of JAQPZY010001486.1, read as the reverse complement.
ACATGATGCAACTGTGTGAAACTTTATCTGATAGCTTTGATACATGATGCAACTGTATAAAACTTGATCTGATAGCTTTGATACATGATGCAACTGTGTGAAACTTGATCTGATAGCTTTGATACATGATGCAACTGTGTGAAACTTGATCTGATAGCTTTGATACATGATACAACTGTGTGAAACTTGATCTGATAGCTTTGATACATGATGCAACTGTATGAAACTTGATCTGATAGCTTTGATACATGATGCAACTGTGTGAAACTTGATCGGATAGCTCTGATACATGATACAACTGTGTGAAACTTGATCTGATAGCTCTGATACATGATGCAACTGTGTGAAACTTGATCTGATAGCTTTGATACATGATGCAACTGTGTGAAACTTGATCTGATAGCTTTGATACATGATGCAACTGTGTGAAACTTGATCTGATAGCTTTGATACATGATACAACTGTGTGAAATTTGATCTGATAACTTTGATACATGATGCAACTGTATGAAACTTGATCTGATAGCTTTGATACATGATGCAACTGTAAGAAACTTCATCTGATAGCTCTGATACATGATACAACTGTGTGAAACTTGATCTGATAGCTTTGATACATGATGCAACTGTAAGAAACTTGATCTGATAGCTCTGATACATGATGCAACTGTGTGAAACTTGATCTGATAGCTTTGATATATGATGCAACTGTATGAAACTTCATCTGATAGCTTTGATACATTATGCAACTGTGTGAAACTTGATCTGATAGCTTTGATACATGATGCAACTGTATGAAACTTGATCTGATAGCTTTGATACATGATACAACTGTGTGAAACTTGATCTGATAGCTTTGATACATGATACAACTGTGTGAAATTTGATCTGATAGCTTTGATACATGATACAACTGTGTGAAACTTGATCTGATAGCTTTGATACATGATACAACTGTGTGAAATTTGACCTGATAGCTTTGCTACACGTTAAAAATGTGTGAAACTTGATCTGATAGCTTTGCTACACGATACAAATGTGTGATATTTGAGCTGATAGCTTTGCTACACGTTACAAATGTGTGAAATTTGATCTGATAGCTTTGCTACACGTTACAAATGTGTGAAACTTGATCTGATAGCTTTGATACATGATGCAACTGTATGAAACTTGATCTGATAGCTTTGATACATGATACAACTGTGTGAAACTTGATCTGATAGCTTTGATACATGATACAACTGTGTGAAATTTGATCTGATAGCTTTGATACATGATACAACTGTGTGAAACTTGATCTGATAGCTTTGATACATGATACAACTGTGTGAAATTTGACCTGATAGCTTTGCTACACGTTAAAAATGTGTGAAACTTGATCTGATAGCTTTGCTACACGATACAAATGTGTGATATTTGAGCTGATAGCTTTGCTACACGTTACAAATGTGTGAAATTTGATCTGATAGCTTTGCTACACGTTACAAATGTGTGAAACTTGATCTGATAGCTTTGCTACACGTTACAAATGTGTGAAATCTGATCTGATAGCTTTGCTACACGATACAAATGTGTGAAATTTGATCTGATAGCTTTGCTACACGATACAACTGTGTGAAACTTGATCTGATAGCTTTGATACATGATACAACTGTGTGAAATTTGATCTGATAGCTTTGCTACACGTTAAAAATGTGTGAAACTTGATCTGATAGCTTTGCTACACGATACAAATGTGTGATATTTGAGCTGATAGCTTTGCTACACGTTACAAATGTGTGAAATTTGATCTGATAGCTTTGCTACACGTTACAAATGTGTGAAACTTGATCTGATAGCTTTGCTACACGTTACAAATGTGTGAAATCTGATCTGATAGCTTTGCTACACGATACAAATGTGTTAAATCTGATCTGATAGCTTTGCTACACGTTACAAATGTGTGAAATTTGATCAGATAGCTTTCTTCTTATCCAAGTGTTGTCTATGTGTTATTTTTCTAACTTTTGCTTTGAACTTTTCCCACGTCATTTATGTGTGATAAATTCTTTCAATTTTTAATTTAATAAAATTCTCTACAATATTTCAAACGTAAACAAAATTGATTTTTATACTTTAGGTTGGATATTAGTGCATTTAGAAAATTCAATGTTGGGTATTTAAAACAAGTATCATGCGTAAAATATGAAGTTTTAGATTTAAAATGTTGCAATTAGATTAAAATTCTTTGTTATTTAGGCATAAATATTGCATGGCCAAAAGATTCCAGACACATCTAGTCAAAACGGGTTTTATTCCCTGCTAGAAAAATGGGATAATTGTTTGAGAAATATAGGCAATTAACTAAATATTTGGTTAAAGAGTAAGAAACATATGAGTCTGTAGAAAACTTAAAAAATAGGGTCAAAAGTGTAGAATTTGGTGAAAAATGGAGAAAACTAGTTTCAGTCATTTATTTACAAAACAAATTGAAATATAACACCCCCTCTCCCACCCTCCTAAAAAATCAATAAACGTGCCAGAATTCCCATTTACTATACTACTAACTAGCATTAGCAGTTATGTTGTAATGCAGACAACACAGTTTGACATAATGCCTGGCATTTACGACTCAATCATAAAATTCAAACAATTATCAGCATAAGTTAAAGATTCCATATCCTATTTATGCTGATTTTGAAGTGTTTGGGTTAAAACAGATGATGAATCAACATTAACTGAAAGTACTGATCGGTCTTGGACATTGAAGACTACAAAATAAGTGCCTTCAGGCTTTTGTTTGTGCCTCAGATCAATTCACAATTGTTTTACGGAAGATCTGATTCTGTTAAACAAAGTTGCATGAAACGTTAGGTGAACTTTCAAAACTAGTGTATAGAGAATTTAGATTAAAGAATGCAAAGACAATGGTCTTCAGTGAAAGAGACAAATAAACTAACATTTTCCACATTTGTGAGAGAAATGTTGAAGGCTACAAAGTTTACGACCACGCCCAATTAACTGGCAAATACAGAGGGGCTGCAGAGAATGACTGCAGTCTAAATTATAGATATGATAAATTCATCCCCTGCTCATTCATAACTTGTCGGGGGTATGATTCACACCTCTGCATCAAGGAGCTTGTAAAATAGGATCCTGAGAATGATGTAAAAGTCATACCCAACACAGATGAAAAATACTTCTCATGCAGTAAAGACTTTGTTGTTGACATGTTTTTAAAAAAGGGCAAAGAAATAACTTTTATAAGGACAATTAGGTTCGTGGACAGCTATTGCATCAAAGGTCAATCCCTTGAGCATTTAGCTAAAAACTTAAATGACAACAAGTTCCTTGAAACAACATGATGGTTTGAACATACTGAACCGAACTTTCTCCAAAAAGATTAGCAATCTCTACTACATTGGTATCTTGCATTACTTTATCTATTTCGTTAGCCGATTTTTCAAGTATAGCATTTTACCCTCGTCATTTATTGTAGTACGACGCGAAAAAAGATTGTACTATTTTAAATTTCACTATACGCCAGAACACACACACACATACACACACACTCTCTCTCCTTCTCTTTTCACATACATACATACATACATACATATATTCATACATACATACATACATACATACATACATACATACATACATACATACATACATACATACATACATACATACATACATACATACATACATACATACATACATACATACATACATACATACATACATACATAGCACGCTTTAGAGGAGCCGCGGTGGCTCACTGGTTAGGGGACCGGACTCGCGACCAAAAGGGTGCACATTCAAATCCTACCCAGACCAGGCCGGTTCACCGCCGTGGTGTGTCTCTGGGCAAGGATCTTTACTCCGATTTCCTCGGAACGATACTATAAGCCTTTAATGTGTTGATGTGCCGTCAAACACTAAACAAACAGACGACTGGGACAATATGATACAAACACTTGTATAAAGTTACATTACTGGTCTTAGTGAAGTTGATAAACAAGTACATGTCTAAATAGGTCAATACTATGAGAATTACTTGGAACAAAGGGAGCCATAATATTCCCTCTCAGAAAAAAATGTGTTTAAAATGGAAACAGTGTGTGCATGTTCTGAAACAATATTATATAGGCTATTCCAAACAATCGCCGCTCTTTACATCTGTAATAAAACTGGATACCATAAGATGAGTACCAGGCCCGCCGAAGGGGTGGGGGTGGGCGATTGAGCAGGAGCCTGGCGATTTCTAGGGGCCCGCCGTCAACTCAGTTATAAAAATAAATGAATCTTTACAGTAAATATTTGTTCCTTGCTAGAGTCTAAGTTATGGTAGATTACTACAGGTTTTATATGCAAAACTGTACACAGGTTTTTATATACAAAATATTAAACTAGTTTTGGGGCCCTGACTGCTCTGATCAGAGGCCCGGAATTTCTGTCGGTGGGCCTGATTAGTCCATGGTTTGTTGTATTTAGTTACTTAACCTCAGTATTTATTAGATCGTGTAATCAAGGTGTAGTGAATTTATTAACAACCCATTGTTCTTGTAGCAGGAATAGTATGTTTCCTTACTGGAAGAGAGTTTCGTTTTTACTTTTATAGTCATTACCTAGAAAATAACTACAAGCATGATATCCTAACGTTCTCTTCCAAATCTCACAAATAGCACCTAAGGGAACAAAAGTTAAACCGACAGAAATGAATTTATAAAATATGGTCAATTTACTTGATTTATAAAAGTACCTGCGACTTTTTTTCAGTATTTTTTAAATAGGCATTTCGTTGTCGGGAGTATTATTTCCATATTTTACTGACATGTTGTTCAAAAGGATAGTTGATAATACGTATCTACACCCAACTCACGTGAACTGATATTGCTAGTATTTCAAATATTTTATATCATTTCTTTCAGCTGAGGCAATCGCCTTGAACTTGTTGGGGTAGGCGATCATAAAGTTTCAAAATTTGCCTTATCGCGAGGCATTTTTGATACCAAAGCATTGGCTCAGGAATTTGTTAGACTTGACTTTCACAGAATTAAAATCAAACCTATCAGCTAAGAGGTATAAGCGAGCCTCTCTAATACTGAGCATCTCGTATAAGAATTGACCCACTACAGGATCTAGAAAATTTAGACAGTCTGTAATAAGGAACACTTTTTCTAAGTTATTTAGTTCATACAATCTTAATAAATGCCTTCTATGTATTATATAATAACTGTCTTTGTTTATTGTCAAGTTGACGTTTTGTGATGAAATGAAGTTCATCTTCTAACTCATTTGTACGGTATTTACAGACAAGATGTTGTTTTTCAAGTTTCTTAATATCTCCCAGCTTCTTAGTCTAAATAACTAGAGCATGATTTTATTTGTATTAGGCCCCGACGAAAGTTACTGTTCTTAATGGTGGTCAAATAAGCAGACATTTTTACACGCTCGTTTAATTTTGTAATAATTTTAGTTTCTCATTCTGATATTTCTCGTTGTAAAATTCAATATATTCGTCATCGAATATACTTTTTATAGCGTGGATCATGTAAAAGTTTCTTTTTAAAGCATAATGGTATTTACATCAATTTCACCATTTTTCATAACGTTTTTTTCGCACAAGAGATTCGTGAAATTTGTCCCCTCTAAGGTTTTATTACATAGCAAGGCATCTTTCAATCGTTTCCTGTTTTGTGGTACATTCAATGATGCCAATATTTAATTATACTTATGTTTATATCACTGAGCATTAGGAAGCGCCGGTGATATTTGTGGCATTTTTACTAACCTGGTTAAGTTTACAAAATTTAGTATGATTTTATTTGTTTTCAAATGGTTTATTTTCAGTTGTTATAAAATGTAGAGACATCATATTCCTCCAGTTTTGTCCAATAGCTGAGCACCCACCCACCCACCCCTTATTCTGAGTTATATAAAATGATCGGTTTAAGGGTGTGAAAGCTCTTTTTACCTTTCTTTTTTTTTTTTTTTTTGGCTTGGCACTTGGTCGACAGAAGCGCGATACTTTTGAAATAGTACTTTCAGGCCTTTCTTTTCATAACTCTTCCTTGGTGTTAGTAAAGTCTCCTTTCAATTTGCTTGTACATCCTAAATAGGTTTCTTCATTTGAGACTGTGATTTAATATATTCCTATAGTAAATGTATGCATCGATAGTGTATCTTTTTTATATCACATGTTTGATTTATCAGTGTTGACAGTTAAATGAAGTTCTTTGCAAAATTTGAATGCTTCATTTAAAGAACTGTGTAGACCTTCACCACTAGCGGATATAAAGTCGTTAGTCACAAGTTTCAAATTTTAATGAATGTACTAAGATTTCAGTTTGAGTGTATATTTTACACTCGTTGTTTACCGACAAAGTAAAGAATAAAAAAATGAAGAAGAAGTGTCCAAAAATGTTATAATTTGACAAACTCGGAACCAAATAAAGATGAAAATTGTGATAAAACAATAAACGCTAAAATAAAAGGATATAACGGCACGAGCTTTTGAAATAATTTAGCAGTTTACAGCATCATTACATCAATAGACATAGACAAATTTTATTTAAAGTCGGAATTGCATTACATAATAAGAAACATTAGCTCGTTGGAGCTATCTTACCGATGTATATGGTTTTCGCTTAGTTTATATACTATATGTTTATATTTTTTTTCGAAATAATTTGCAAGTGTAAGGGAAACACATTTAAAAGATGTTAAGGTGCAGCATACTCCACACAGTAGGTTACCTCCGTTTGGAAGGATAACATATTCTGTATGTACTCTGAATAGTGTGAAAGTTCTGGGCTCATACCTGCACGTGGTGACACTTGACTTTTTCCCACGTTAATCTCGCTGCAATCGGCACGTTTTGGTTGCCCGTTTACGTCATACACAAAAATGAGCCAAGGTATTCCAAATGCATCCAAAGGATATAAACAATAGAGTTACAAGATCTGAATAAAATTTCCTCAAGTCCGAGACAAAACTTTCAAGGATGAAATTGTTTCTTTTGGCCGTTACGGTTGGGTTAGTGTCGTGCCAGCTTATGCCTGGCGGTGTGTTGCACCAGGACCCCAAAGATCCGATGTTTCAGAAGCCAGCCCAGGTAGCTGCGACGTTCACAGACGACCAGAACGCAGTTTCTCTCTCCGCTCAATATGGTCAAACCTACGAAGTCGTTGCTGCATCAACCCAGGTGAGAATATCATCGTGTGTTACGTTAAACTAAAGGCTATAACACAGAAGGGGTGCAGTCCGATTAGGCCCATGGCTGATTTGGATCAGGCTTTTTCGGACCATATTACGGGCTGATTCCTACCATGTGAAATATTAAGCTTCGTGTGTAAATGTGACATTTACAATTATTTAAAATATATTTCTCGTTATTTCCCAAGTAGGTCGAGGGGTTCAAAACTGCATTTAAGGAAGCAAAGTCCCGATTTTACACGAGATAATGGCGTAGTTTTTATACAAATCAAATGAAATAATGTAAGACTGGTTGTCTTCCATTGCCAGTTTAATAGTGAAGGAGAAAATAACTAAATGTCAACATCCATTTTCATCCAGTCGTGAACAAAATATTATAGTCAAAGTTAACTACGTAGTATACATTTTAATAACATTACATTGTCCATTACAAAAATTTACAAGGTGGAAATACCAGTAGATCTTCATGTAAGAACTATTGTATGTAAATTTACTAGCTGAAAATCAACCTTTTACATGCTCTTACTGTGTTTAAAAACAGGATTAACTAGTAAAATAAAACAAGTATATGTGTTCCATTGTATTTCATATTATATATTATTTCATATGGTCCGAATCAGCCACACATTAGGTCAGAATCAGCCATTGTCTGTATCAGCCAGCACTCGACAGAAGACCTTACAGGGATTTACACATTTTTATAAAAGTCAGCTTGCCCTGGGCAAATCAGCAACATGCATAAAAAATATTTGACAAGTCAAATTTGTGATTTAGAACACTTTTTATCCATTTAATTGTTTGCCAAGCAGTAAGTATGTGTCATTCTCCTGTAATTATCACATAAACAACAGATCAAACACGCTGATTGTGGGTTCTAACTTCTACAATTTCGGTACATCGATCATGCTTTGAACAAAATCTTCCTGGTGTTTAATCATTAGAGATTAGTGCCTTTTATTTCCAAACACACCTGTCAAAGAAATCTCACGAGTTATATTATTAACAATAAACACCTACTCACCTTAAAATCGGTAACATGCATCAAAACAATCATTGGCAAGCTCAGAAACTGTCCAAAGCCAGGTTAGGACCTGTACATCGGCAAATCCCGGATACGTACAGATATTATGATTAAAATGTAATTGATAAGTTAAAATATAAATATCGGTTCCTTGTTTGTCAAAACTTGCTTTAAATAGTAAATATTCACATAATCACGTCTGCACGAGAAAATGCGAGACTGACCTTGACACTGACTACAAGATGGAAATGACATACAATTGATGAAAGAAACTGTGACCAGTTTTGTAATAGAAGAATGCAGTATGTATAGACACTAAATAAGCTGCTGGTACATGTACTGTGGTGAGATTGCATGGCATACAATTTGCAGAAAATAGAGCATTATAAACAGAATGCGACCCCTTTCTCTCTCAATTTTTTGGACTTGTCCGTGGGCAAGTACTTTGGAAACTTGAGCTTGCCCGAGCAGAATTTGAGCTTGTCCTGGGAGTCGGGCAAGTACATTTGTAAAGTATATTGTATTTATGTGTGTGTGTGTATATATATATATATATAGTTTGAAACCAGGTATGTTTAGTGTGCTTTAACTTTAGTGTACATGGAATGAAACATCTCTGGTATGAAATGACCCAGAGCTCATAAGGTTATGGGAGGTGGGTGCTGTGGCAGCAGAGGTGATAGAGCACTGAGCACTGATTTCTGTCACTCGCATATTTCTCTAATAAGGCTTTTAAGAATAACGAGTGCATCCAGTTTCATACGTTAAAAGATTGAAATATTTCTTTTCTCAGGCATGAACTGACTAGAAAAGTTTCTTTTTCTGAATTTGTGCAGATAATTCCATAAAGGTATCATAATGCTTTTGGCATTGTTCTTTTAGTGTGGTTTACTGTGTGACTGAGTTCTCCACCAGTTTTTGGCAATTTGCCCCTTTATAGCTATATCACTCCATGAAAGTATTTATGAGGTGGATTTTGGTAGAAAAGCCACTAGGTGTTCTGATTGAATGAACACGATATCTAATACTCTGTGGACAAAATGAAGTCAGAACTGGTCACATTCAGAAAATCCTGATTTTTTTAATGGTCAGAATAATTTCTATGGTCAGCTTGCAAATATGAGGTCAGTCAGGAAACCAAAAACAAAGTTACTTTTCTTATAGGTCTAAAAGAAAAGTTATGGCTACAAATTGCCATTTGAAACAAAATGCTCAGCTGCAGAAGAATGTATATATTTCTTGTACAGGAAGAATGCTATACATGTACTTTACATTTATACAAATTAAACATCTGAATTGTATACATAAGGCACTCCTGTAAATAGATATAGAGAGTTCCTACCATTCAGGGGTCAGGCTACTAGGTGAAGTGTGCGACAAAGTCACAGAAAATTTAAACCTCGCTTTTTTCTATAAGGAAAGCGAAAATTACTTCCCCTTTGTTATATTTTAGATGTATACTGAGTGATAATAGTTTTTGCTTTTGAGATGCCCCCTCAACCCAGTTGAGTAGTTACAGTGTTGTACCCCAGGCTAATTGTACTGCAGCCTTTGCAAGTGTTATCAATTGTGCTGACAAAACAATTTCTTGCACATTCACAGGCATGTTTTTTAATAGCTGATTGACCATTAAAACAGTGCTCATTAATGGATTGTGCAAGTATCATCAACAGGAAATACATGGACATACTTCTTAATATGGCAATGTTACATAGGGACCAGCCATTTAAATTTTGGAGTGGAGGGAGGGGCAACTGGGATTTTCTTTGAGGCAGGGATATTTTTTCTTCTTTTACCTCAGGATAATTAATTTTTTCGTACTAAAATAATGGATATAATAAATATGTTGTTTGCTTTTAGCTATAAATCAGAGCAATAAGTTTTTTTCAAGCTATTTGAGAGCCAGAAATTTTGCTGAAAAATCCCAGTTACCCACCACCACCACCACCACTGAAAATTATATAGTCAGTACTCTTCTTGATTGTTTCATCACCATGTATTTTGCCCATATGACTTCACATACATTGTAATTAATTCTAACTGATAGGAGTACCTAGATTACATTATTGTAATTACAAATAGGTATAAAGAATTAATCAGCTGCCACTAGTCTAGAACAAGCAATTTAATTTTATGTAGTTTTCAACACTTCACCAAAAATTGACAAAAGATTCAAATTTAGTTTGACTTAACCACCCAAACATGTAGTTGTCAAGTTGAGGTTACTCATGTGTAACATCAGTGACCACTGTGGTTGTTATAAATGAACACTGGTGTGAAGACACCAGTGCATGTGCTCTCATGTAGATTTATAGGGGTTGTTTCAGACTAGTTTCATAATGTTTTGTACGGTCATTTTCTGATGATGTCTAGTTGGTCCTAAATGAAAATGTGCAGGTCTGACGTTCCAATGTGATCACCATGGCAGGCATCTTGAAAAACTTGTTATCACTGCAGCTTCTGAAAGGAAAGTCATATCGATATGGGGTTTTCACCAGAAGACTTATGATGTCTAGTTGGTCCAAAATAAAATGTTGCTGATCTGACATCCAGTATGTCCAGCATGTCAGCCATCTTGAAAATCTTGTTATTGCTACTCCTCCAAAATGGAAAGTCATATCGACATGAACTTTCACCAGAAGACTAATTATGATATATAGTTGGTCTTGAATGAAAATGCTACCGATCTGACTTTAAATATGGCTGCCACAATGAACATATTGAAAATGTTGTCACTAATTCTCCTTGATGGATGGTCGTATCAACATTGGGTTTTCACCAAAAGTCTTCTGTCTAGTCTGTCATAAATGAAAATGGTGCCAATCTTACATCCAGTATGGCTATTACAGTGGCTAATTTGAAAATCTTATCGCTCAAGAATATTGGAGATGGTTTCAGCACTCTGCAGTTAAAAAGTAGAAATGGTCTTTTCTTGAATTCCTGGAAATTCTTTTTGGACAGTAGAGTGTCAGTCCTTTCAAGGGACTCTTGTTTAATGACCATAGGCATTAGGAATTACATTAAATGAAATTTGTGGATAAAGTTTAATTCTGTACCCATTGTTGTTACTTTTTTGCAAAGTGTATCGACTGATTGCATATTTATATCTTAGTTAGGTTTTTCCCTTTAATCTTGATTTTGAGCAGATTTGGTTTGATATGATGACAGTTTGCTAGGAAAGCATTAGATTGGCGATTTGTCAAGAGGCAATGGTTTAACCCTTTGACTTGGTCAACAGATATTCAAATATCTATTGCCAGAAAGTCAAACTCAGCTTAACCAGATTTAGGGAATGTATAACACAAACCAATTTAGAAATATTGAGCTCCACTATGCAAATTTTTTACCATATGGTGTAACTGTTTTTAGAGTAAAGTTAACATTGTTTCTGTGCTCATTATTCACTGCAAGTTTAATTTTATTATGTCTAGATAGTTTAAATTTGTTTTGTTTTTTGTAACTGACATTTGCAGTAATGATATGGCAGTTTATGGTATATGATTGTGTTCATTATAAATTTAAATAGTTTATCTTCCATGTACAAAAAAGTATCACAGCTTGTTTAAATACCCATTATTTTTCTCATTCCTTGTTTTCTGCAATCTATATCTTTCTTTTCATTACCTTGGTGGAAATAGAAATAAATATCTGAGGGAAATGCACAGTAAGAGAGTACATTCTTTAGAGTGCATGGAATTAGGCATATTTCCTTAGTAATCTTAATCTTGTAAATCTTGTACTTTTCTTACAGGTTGTGGCAGGAGTACTTTACAAGCTGACCTTGAAGTTCACCAGTGCTGACAATCATGTTGTAAGTATGTTAATATATCCCCAGACTGATGGCAGTGAGGGGCAGCTGGCTGTCATCCTCTCTATCCATCAGTCATACATTATTCTAATAATAAACAAATGCAGTATTTAAAGGGTTGTTTTTATTCATATGGTAATACTTTCATTTAAAATGAATGCATAAATAAATTTGCTTCATCTAATTAAATTTTTTCTCACATATGAATTTCACCGTCTTCTGCATTGAACCTGTTGACCATCCCGGGAACTTAGAAAAAATTACTGCCCGTGGCACTTTAAACATTCATTTTGGGATTAAATGCTTGAGGGGAATTATCTTTCCTAAATTCACCACATACACATGCACAGATGCATTGACATTGGTACAATTTGTAATAATGTTTTTTTATTTTAAATTGTAGTTAACAAATGTTACCAGAGGTTTATTAACTTCTGTTCACTGATTATTGCCTATAGTTTTGGGAAAATTTTTTTAGTAAGATCTTTCGCACATATTGTGGTGTTAAATAAATGTGGATTGTAATATTTACTTGTCAGACACTGCTGTCATTTCTTATGGGCTAAACTATGTTAAGAAAATTCCATCAGGAAGCTAGATAACTTTATTATGAATAAGTCTGCACAACAGTGTTGCACCTTGGTTTTTCTGTCTGAGCGAAATTTATCAAAGTTTGTGTACTTCTGTCTCCCTATAATAATCAAGATATGGAAATTTGTTAAATTTATCGTGGCACTGGCACTTTGGATAGGGAGAATGTCCCCTGGGCTCACTCAAGGTACAATCAATGTATACAATTTGCATTTTGAACTATAGTCATTATGAAAAGAATGGATAATCAAAATGATACATGTACCCATGTTTCTCATGAAAATTTGTTGCAGTTGTCTACAAATGTTGTAGTTTTTGAATCGAAAGAAAGAAAATAGACCCAGCTAATCACTATTTCATTTAATATATTTTCCTGATTCAGTGTTTTTAAGTAATGATTTTAAAAATTTTGCCAGATGAAAGGAAGACAAAGCTAATGTACATTGACTAGTACATGTACCGGTATATACAAATTTTGGACAAGTGTCAACTGCCAGTCTTTGCAACAATGAAACTTTATATGTTTTTGTTTTGGTTGGTCACTTCAAAGATAGTCAGTTTCAGTTGAAACATACAAGTAACTGAACCAGCAGCTAACCTTACTGCTCATACAAACATCAGCATATAAGATATCATTGGACATAGGGGTTATTTTAAAGCTATATATCATTTGTTTCCATTTGGAACTTGGACTGGTAGATAAATATTTGAATTGGAAAATATGCTAATTTGCTTGTGAATTTTCAAAAGAGGGATGTGAAACACCTATTAGAGGAAGAGCAATAATTATGTAGATAATATTATTTTAAATCATCTCCATAGATTTTCACACTTATGCAAATTTTAACAGCTTTTATATAGTATCTCTGACAGTGCAGATGGTTGAAATGGTGGGGGGGTGCTAGAGATTCACACCTTGGATAAAAGAGCAGTGCTCAAAGAAAATGTTTTTCAGAAACAGGCCTAGACAAGTAACTTAAAAAAAACCCACTTGCCCTGCCTCAGATTCCATTTACCCCCAAAGGGTCACAAGTGTTTGATATTATTTTGACATAGTGTTGAAATATCTATACTTTAAATTAAAAAAAAGCAATTAAAAAAATGCTTAAATAAACTAATTTACTGTGTTTATTTGCCTCTCAACATGGTGTGTTTCAGAAAAAAAGTGTGTGTGACCTCGTCTACTAAAATTATGATTTGATTTCATTACAAGCAATGTAAACCAGTACTTAGTACCACAATAGTTTAGTTTATGCTTCACAGTGTTTTCAAACAACATTTATATCTGACTTTGTTCACTCCAGTTCGGACTCCATGTCACTTATATCACTGTTTTCTTCCAGGTTCTGATGTAAACCAGTAGTCAGTACCAAAATAGTTTATGCTTTACAGTGTTTTCAAACAACATTTATATCTGACTTTGTTCACTCCAGTTTGAATTCCATTTCACTTGTATCAATATTTTCCTCCGGGTCTTGATACCAGCCAGTGTCCAGTTGCTCTATTAATGTTCTCCTTACTGATTGGATCAGTAGAGTTGATGTTCATAAGGATTTAAAGCAGGGGTGTCAAACTCATTTGCTATGGCAGGGCAGATTTTATATAAATAATAATAAATAATAATAAATTATAAAAATAAAAAATGAGTAAGGCAGACCGTATCTTTGACACCCCTGATTTAAAGTGTCTCGTGCTTCAAACAGTTTCTCGTTATACTTTTGATATTGTTCATGAAACTGAATCCTCATTCACATTTTGCTGTGGAATGGCTCACAACTGACACGATTTCGAACAATTTCACAATCTCTGCATGTTCAGGTGTGGAATTCTTAATAGTTCTGGTATACAAGGTGTTTTGGAATATCTGACAGTATGTCATCAGCTTTGCCTTCAGGTTGATGTTCTGTCTGTTGGGAAGATTATTCAGGTGACTTGGAGTAGTTTTGCAAACCTACAAATTTAGTCCTAGCTGGGGGCTGAATATTAATAATTTACCATCTTTCAAGGACTTAAAAATGAAAATGTGGCACTTTGTCAACACATTCAAGGTTTTGCCAGGAAAATATAATAACACTTTCTTTTTTTGTGCGTGTGATGAGCCCCATGCGCATCTCACTTAGAATATGGGAGGTGCCCAATCTAGATTTAGATGGGCCTCAGGCATCGGACTATCCAATTTTTTGAGTGCTGTACAGGTAAAAATCAATTCAGTTATATGTGTTAACAACTGCATCACCGAGAACTCCCTTGTTACACTGAAGTACACATTTGCGTGGCAGAAAATCCTATTCAAAATCCTAATTTCCTGGAGGGGTTAAATCAAGATGAAATTAAAAATCATCACCATACAATTTTCATTGATAAGTATTATTGTCTGTCATATGAGTGACAAACTCAGAACATGACTTTGTTGTAAAGATTTTTGTCAACTACAGAATAGATTGATTTCCTTTGCAGACACTCTGTGATGTGACAGTATTGGAACAGGCCTGGATGAAATACATTGGTCTTAGTGGAACCCCACATTGTCATGCTGTGAAGCGGCAGCTTGCTGGAGGATACCACAACGTTGATAGTACCTCCCATGAAGTGCAGGCCGCAGCAGTCTTCTCTGTTGATTCAATGAATAAACAGTCCAACGCCTTGTTCAAAACCATGTTGGTTGAAGTGGTCAGCGCCCAAGGACAGGTACAACTCCTGGGCTTCCTCATGTGCAGATCTTGTGTCTGTCATGATTATTGCAGCCATGTTGTATGCAGAAACAGTAATGAATCCTTCTTCACTGTTTTTTATGGAGTTTGTTAATAACACTTAGTGACTCGCAGATTACAGTATATTTTATATATTCTTTTGAAAATATTACATGTGGCTGAATTCTCACATTACTGTTCTTGACTAGTTGAGATGAATAGGTAGGTAGGTAGTTAAGTAGATAAATAGATAAAGTGAAACTATTAAGTGAAATTTAAAGTCTGTCCAATGTCTTCAAATACTTGTCGGGTATTGATGCATGAGTGAAAATTCCCTGAGGTCATAGCATACAGCACATTCATAGCTGGCACCCTTGTGAAGTTGCAACACAAAAAAACCACAGCAATCACATGTGTATGCCTGGTTGGATCCATTTATAAGCTATGTTGTTGGATAAAATGCAAGATAAACCCATTACATAATCATCCAGTTGTTTTATGTGGGAAGGTGACTCAAAAGAGAGAATAGATTACCACCAACCATTTTTGTTTTATTATTGAAGACTAGTTGTCCAAAAACCACAGAATAATTAGCCATGTGCAATATCATCTAGAGGGTATCATCTAAGGTATTCCATATAGTTGTTGTTGATTGGTTTTTAATGGAACTTCAACTCATTATTGGCCATACCATGCCGAGGAAATGGGAGCTAAGTGCCTTTCCATAGTACATGCCAAGGCATAAAACCCAGTCTGGGTATCAAACCTGCAACCCTTGGATTATGAGTCCAATGCTCAACCAACTCTACCATTGCTATCCAATAGAGCAACTTTAAATATTTAAAATATTGATTGGAAGCAACAGTCAGAATGGGTTCCGGAAAAATCATGCACATAAGTAACCATCGGGTGTCAGGCAAACAAACAAACAAACAAATAAAGAGTGAATAAAAACAATTCCTTAAATATTTTTTAAAAGATCTTAATGAAAACAATATTCTTCAGGCTGTTGTTTATTTCTTCATAAGATTGGTACATATATTGGTGTGAATACCTGATTTTTAATCAGTGTCATGAACAGATCTTTTTTCAAACAATATTTTTACAGGAAAAAATGTTTAGCATTTTGTTGATTACTTTTTAATTAAGACTGGGGGTATAGCATGAATGATAATTTGTTGCACACCATGTAGAAAATTGCCTTCATTTGAAAAAAGTAAAAACTACATATTTATATCATAAATCAATACATGCATATTTGCAAATGAAAATTAGATTTAGTTTGACTTCTCCCTCACTTCTTCCCTGACTCTTTAATTTCTCTGCTTTTTATTTGATGGAAAAAGTAACTTCTTCCATTTTTCTTACCTTATACTTTGAGGCATTCTTCCTACTCTAAATTCCTGCATGTAAAAGACATGTTCTTTGCTAGATAAACAGTAAATTAACATGCAGTGTCTTATAAATGATAATAATTTGCTTTTTATGTTCCCACTCTATGGTGGAGTCTATTATGCTCTGAGCAAATATATCTGTCTGTGAATTGTCAGCTTAGTTGGCTACTGAGTCAATTTTTGATTAAACTTTGTAGAAATTTTTCTTAGAACATGTTCTTCCCATTGTAATTTTTGTGGATTCCTTTGCAGCCATACAAATTTTGAAGTTTTATTGGGATCATAGCAGCCAGAGAGAAAATGTATATTTGACATCTCCAATACTACGAAGCTAATTTCAATCATATTTCGTATTTCTCAAGCAGCCATGTGGTTTTCATATCAATCAGGTGGAATACATAATTTTGATGCCTCCTTTAAAACGACTGAGCCAGTTTTTATAAAATTTTGTATGACTGTTTCTCAAGATACATTCTACCAAAGATGTGCTTTTGGTGGGTTTATTTTTTTCCTTTTTTTTTTTTATCGCAGTGGTGTGGCATCAATGACAACCAGAGTTCTACTGTGGTTGACCTTTCACAGGCTTCCCTTTTAACTATTTAGTTTCTTTAGCAACCAGATAAAAATGTCTTGCAACCAAAATTACCTGGCCATCATTGGTTTAAGGACACTGTTGCACAAACTAGCAAGATGAGGATGATCATGCTGCTGCTGATGCTGCTGATGATAAAAGATTTACATTAATTTCTATTCAAATTAAATTCTGTGCCATTTACCAAAACCAATATGTTACTTACTTGTGGAGCAATTAAAACTGCCATCAGAGTAGGCCATAGTCATTAAGATCAAAAGAAAGCTGAGAATAACCTTACTTTAACTTCTGTGGTATGCTTTATATTTTCACCAAAAGCACAGAAAAGCTTTTTTCTGGAAAGATAGGAAACCACAGATTATGGGCTTGTAATGCCAGTGGCCAAGGTTAAGTAAATGTGTGCTTCATTAGTGATTGCAATGGTGCAAACATTTATAGTACATTTGTTTTTATTTAAATGGGTAATAAGACTTTCATACAGTGAGTAGGTAATGTGCTTTTTATATATTCAACAGGTTGTGTCTGGAATGAACTACAAACTTGTATTGAGTGTTGGAGCATCTTCCACCTGCAGAAATGACGGCACTACAGGACTGACTCTTACGGACTGCCCTGTAGATCAGCGCAAGGTAAATGATAAAGCATTGGGTCAACACTTGGTTTCTACCCCGTGAATAAATGGTGCAGCACTTGACTAACTCATGATTACAGCCCTGTATGTAAATGTTACAGCTTTCAACCAACACATGATTACTGCCCTGTATGTAAATGGTGTAGCATTGGGCCAACTCATGGTTAATACCTTGTGCTACATGGTGCAGCATTGGGCCACATCATGGTTAATACTTTGTTATAAATGGTGCAGCGCTTGGCCAACTCATGGTCAAAACATTGTGGTAAATGGTGCAGCATTGATAGGCCAGTACATGATTGCTGCCTTGCAGTTTGATGGGCAGCTTTAAGCCGTTCATGTTTACTGACATGTAATTAAATGATGAAGTATTTGTCCAACACTTGATAACTGCCCTGTGGGTAAATGATGCAGCATTGGGCCAAGACATGATTACTTCTCAGTGGGTAAATAATGCAGGATTTGACCAGCTAATTATTTATGCCATGTGGTTATTGGGGCAACCTTTGGTCAAGATATGATAACTGCCCTAAGCATGGTTATGCATGATTTTTTCAGTGTAGGTAAATGCAGTAGCATTGAGCTAGATTAAACATAGCTGCCATGTCCCCTATATGTAAATATTGCAGCATGTAACCAACTCATGATTACTGCCTTATGAATTAATATGCAGTAGACCAAGATGATGTAAATTAGGCAACATTGGATCAACTTCTAATTATGTGGGCTGCAGATTTACATCACATAAATGATGCATCTTTTGGCAAACTGTCACATGCATCCTAGATCAAATTAGTTTGCTTAATGGTGCATAACAACTCTTTCCTAACCCGTAAAGTTATACAAGATTGATGGTACATAAGATCAACACTTTAATGTAAAGAATTCACTCACATTTACTTCCCAGTTCATATGCTTGACTGTGTTAAAGGATGCACTTCCCATATTATCAAAGGCAGGTTATCAACCTGTAGTTTTTTTGTATGTTTTACTGATATTTGCTTTGTCATACAAAATGTTAAGTCATATATTTTTATGGTTATTCATCTTACATGTTTTGCACACAAAACAAATGCCAGTTTTCTTGACTTCATGAATTGGGGAAGGTGTCTAATTGTTTCTACAGAATGACTATAATGATTGTTAAGTCTTTGAATTCATGGTTCACGACAAAAACAAATACCATCAAAATTTGTACCCAGCAGACATGAAATCCATCAAAATTGAAGCATAACAGCCATGAAATCCATCAAAATTGATACCTAACAACCATGAAATCCATCAAAATTGATACCTAACAACCATGAAATCCATCAAAATTGATACCTAACAACCATGAAATCCATCAAAATTGAGACCTAACAACCATGAAATCCATCAAAATTGATACCTAACAACTGTGAAATCCATCAAAATTGATACCTAACAACCATGAAATCCATCAAAATTGATATCCAACAACCATGAAATTCATCAAAATTGATATCCAACAACCATGAAATCCATCAAAATTGATATCCAACAACCATGAAATTCATCAAAATTATTATCCAACAAAAAAGAAAAAAAATAGTTCATTAATAGTGTCTGGTAAGTACTTCCTATATTGACAAGACAAGATAAACTGTATACTTAAGTTTCTGTCAGAATCTGAACACTGAAAAGATGCATTTGAGCCTTTTATCTTGGAGATGTAAGTTAATAAGATTTTTCCTGTTGCAGCAAACCTGTGATGTTCTAGTGTGGGACCAGCCTTGGAGAACTCCAAGATATCAGCTGACGAGTTTCCATTGTCAGGTGAGTACCCTGACCCACATCTATTTTACACTTGATAATAAATTGTGTTAATTCAAGTTTCATTAAATCTGAAAGTAGATATAATCTGTAAGTTCTCCCAACAATATTTAAGTAAGAAATGTGACAGTGGGATACTGTCTATCTGGTTGGATTAAAAGCCCATGATTCATGGCCACAGCAATCTGTTGTACAGTCTAACTAATTGGATTAAAAAGCCATTGCTCCTTGCCACAACTATCTTTGATTGTCTAATTATAATAGCTTTTTGATCCATTTCATAATGTACAGTAAGATTCTACAGACAGACCACTGTTATATTGCTAAATTAGAAATTCTCTTCACAGACTGGTTGCATTACCACTACATACACTAGTCTGTTCGATGCATTTTATCGACATCCTCATTCACAAGCATATCACTGTTTTCAGAATACTGTTTTCTTTGATACAGTGTTTTAAAAAGACTCTCCTCTTCCATTTTTAACCACTCGGTTGTGACATTTTTCCTTGATTACAGTCCCCTACAGAACTTCTCTTCTCTTATACCAGCTATGATCATATTAGCTTGTAATGTAAATACTAGGGCAAGTGAGCATTCAGATCTAGCATAGTGTTGTACAATATGTGACACTCAGGGGAATACAGATGTGGCAGTGGTATCTCATCATCTCATTCCCATCAGGCTTACTGATTTGTACTGTTTCAGTAATAAATGCATGTCTTTTTTATATACAGGATAAATTACTACCTAGATTTAAGTTCCTATTTATGTTGAGCTTCAAAAGAAATAGCATTAAATTTTATTATCATTATTATTATTATTATTATTATTATCATACACCTGCCATATGGTGGGGCATATTGTAATGGTGGGGTTCACGCATCCATTCATCCATTAACAATTTGGTTTCTGGGTGATAACTTTAGTTCTGTCTCACATACCTTCATAAACCTCTGCATGTCCATTGCTATGGGATACCAAGAACCGTAATGATTTGGATGTCTTAGGAACAAATGCCAAGGCTAATTTACCATTGCAAAATGGTTTATATGCAATAAATGGTGTTCTGCTTTGCATAGATTCACTAAATTTCTCAGATGGGGTTTTTCTCTGTATAGTACAAAGAGGGATGATTTGGGGTAAAAAGTAAACGGTCCAAGTCACTGTGACCAATCAAATCAAAATGGTTTCCAAGAATTAACCTGAGGTCTGCTTCACATACCCTCACCAAAATTTGCAAATTGGTTGCTTGATATAATGCAAACAAACCAGATAATTTGGGGGTCCAAAAGTAAAAAAATGAAGACCACTATTAATGGGGGGAAATAAAATGGTTTCCATGCAGGAATTGGAGTTCTACTTTACGTACCTTCACAGGCCCCTTATACATATGTTGCTCATGATCATACAAAGAAGCATATCAGTTGTGGCATCTTAAGGTTAAAGGTCATGGTCACTGCAATCTAAAAGGGGAAAATAAGTTTTGCATAATAACTTGAGTCTACTAAACATACCTTTAGCAAACTTTACAGATTATTTGCTCTTGATTAATACAAAGAAGCCTAATGATTTCAGGGTTAAAAGGTCATGGTCAGGATAACTTGGACTCAAAACAAGATATACATTGGGTATATTCAGGGTCTATTTATGGATGGGTTATTGTGGGATTCACATTAATTTCTCAGAATTGTGTCAAAAAATCAACCAAATATATGCCAATTGCACATTACATTTGCAAGCCTTACATTTTGTTACTTCATTAAATCTCCCCTATTTTTAAAAATTTCCCCCTTTGTTTCAGATGGAAGGGGAAACCCCCTAAATTTTCAGTTCTAGAATAGACCCCGCATATTATGTACTGTTTGCAGTAATATTATTATTTTTTATTATTATTGACTATATACAACTTGCAAAAAGTTATTAAGAGAAATCATATTTTGAAGTAGTAAAGTAGGATCTGGGATGGTGTTGTCGTATAGAAGGCAAACTGAGCCAATTCTTAAGCTAGTGAGTATGCTGTAAAAGCTAGAAAATATTTGTTTCATTCTGAACCTGCTAGATCACCAACTGACCCATTATTATCTACTCATGAGATGCATGTGCTGACAGTGGGTCTCCTTGATATTGTCAAAGGATACGTTCTTTATAATCTATTTATATTGTGTACTTATCCATGTACAGTATATATTCTCTAACATTTATTGATCTAAAATGCACAATAATGTTTCTTTTGCTAGTCATGCATAGAAGGGTGTTAGTACCGTTTCTGTATTTATATTGTGTACTTATCTATTCCCTAACATTTCTTGATCTAAAATGCACAATAATGTTTCTTTTGCTAGTCATGCATAGAACGGTGTTTGTACCATTTCTGTATTAATATTGTGTACTTATCTATTCCCTAACATTTTTTTAACTTAAATGCACTATAATGTTTCTTTTGCTATTAATGCACGGAAGGGTGTTAGTACCATTTCTGTATTTATATTATGTACTTATCTATGTACAGTATATATTAACATTTTTTGATCTAAAATGCATGATAATGTTTCTTTTGCTAGTAATGCATGGAAGGGTGTTAGTACCATTTCTTGATACTAACACAGGCTGCAAGCTGAGACTGGCTGAAGCATGCACACACTAATCCACCTGTCTCTACTTAAAATAAGATCTACAGTCTGATCTTGAACTTTTAATGGATTTTTACATGTTGAAAACTTTTAGAATGACTTTTCAATAAACTGTTTTCATGAATGCATGTGGTTTGTTATTCCTATCCTATACTTATTGCATCAGAGTCTTAAATTATGACCTCTGTTAATTTAAAATGAGAACGAAACAGCAAGCAATTAGTGTAGCAGATCCCCACTGATCAGACTACAAACAGATATTAACACACCTGGCAGGTAGTGTAGTAGTTTCCCACTAACAAGGCTAAAAAAGAGATTTTAAAACACTCAGCAGGTAGTGTAGCAGTTCCCCATTGATCAGACTATAAACAGATATTAACACACTTAGCACATAGTGTAGCAGTTCCCCATTGATCAGACTTAACATATATCAACATATTTAGCATGTAGGGTAGCAGTTCCTCACTGATCAGCCTTTGAACATATATTAATATGTTTAACAAGTAGTGTAGCAGTTCCCCAATGATCAGACTATGAACAGATATTAACACTTAGCACATAGTGTAGCAGTTCCCCATTGATCAGACTATAAACAGATATTAACACACTTAGCACATAGTGTAGCAGTTCCCCATTGATCAGACTTAACATATATCAACATATTTAGCATGTAGGGTAGCAGTTCCTCACTGATCAGCCTTTGAACATATATTAATATGTTTAACAAGTAGTGTAGCAGTTCCCCAATGATCAGACTATGAACAGATATTAACACTTAGCACATAGTGTAGCAGTTCCCCATTGATCAGACTATGAACAGATATTAACACTTAGCACATAGTGTAGCAGTTCCCCATTGATCAGACTATGAACAGATATTAACACACTTAGCAAGTAGTGTAGCAGTTCCCCATTGATCAGACTATGAACAGATATTAATACACTTAGCAAGTAGTGTAGGAGTGTCATTGATCAGACTATAAACAGATATTAACATACTTAGCAAGTAGTGTAGCAATAACAAATATTAATACTTGTGTTGGCACTTTATGATGGTGGCCATCTCATCATCTGAACTAGTCTTACTGGTGCTAGTGGTCACATTGATGTTTTCAAGCACTCTGTCCTGTGTTTGATAAAGAATTGTCAGATCTTAATCAATAATGTGTTACCAAACCTTTTTTTCCCCTCATTTATACAGATAAAAGCCTTGAAAATCTATTACTGCCTTTTGTTTTACTTCTGTTGTTTTAAATGAACATATAAGAATTGAATATAAGGAAACTCTTAAAAAATACCCCTGCCAACCAGTAAGTTGTGGCTGACAGCAGTGTTTTAGATCAATAATTTTTTTGCCAAAATGTTTGCCTGGTGTATTTTTGTTTATTTTGTTGCAGGATGTATCAGTTGTACACAAAATGCAAAATTGGTGACTGACAAGCTTACCTTTCTGCATAAAACTTTGTGACTTTAAATCTAATAGTGACAAAAACAGATGCACCAGGATCATACACTTTAAAGTTATATTCAAGACAAATACAAATGATAAGACAAATACAAAACAGTGAAAATAGGAAACATCGTATTACAACCCTTTGACTCTATGGAAAAATTAGAAGTAACAAAATCTACAGGTGCTGATTTCATTGGACTAAGATTATTACAGACAGCAGCACCTTTCATTTCAGAAAGTGTAACATGTATATGTAATCTTAGTATAAAAACAAATAAATTTCCCAACAACAGAAGGTAGCTAAAGTTAAACCTGTTAATAAATATGGTACTCATAATGACATCAACAATTTCAGATCCATTTTAATTCTTCCTGTCATATCAAAAGTTCTTAAAAAAACATGATCATCAATCCCTAATGATTTTTCTTGATGAACACCATCAGTTGTATGGTAGATAGTCAGGCTTTCACCCAAATCATTCATGTGAAACTTCTTTCCTGTTAGAACGATTGGTACACATATACTATCCTGCATCATACACATGCAGACACACACACACATACCCATACGTATACATACCTTACATCTAGACAACACTTGTACATATATGCCATCCTGCATCATACACATGCAAACACACATATAAAATACACGCCTTTCATCTAAACACCTGTACATGTATACCATACTGCATCATACACATGCAAACACACATATACCATACACGCCTTTCATCTAAACACCTGTACATGTATACCATACTGCATCATAAACATGCTGAAACACACATATACCATACATGCCTTACATCTAGCCAACACCTGTACACATATACCATCCTGCATCATACACATGCAGACACACATTCATATATACCTTCCTGAATCATACACACACCTTACATCTTGTCAACACCTGTACATATATACCATCTTGCATCATACATACATACATGTACACATATACCTTCCAGCATCATACACATGGTTACACACATACTAGGCAACACCCATACAGATATACCATCCTGCATTATATGCATGCAGATAAACACATACACATATATCTTTCTGCATCATGCACATGCAGACACATACATACCTTACATCTAGACAACACACATACACATGTACCATCCTGCATCATACACATGCAGACAAATGTACATATACCTTCCTGGATCATACACATGCAAACACACACATAGATACCTTACATCTAGATAACACACTTGCACATTTACCATCATGCATCATTCACACACACAAGCACACATATACAGATATACCATCCTGCATCATACAAATGCAAACACACATATGTAAACACACATATACCATCCTGCATCATTCAAATGCAGACACACTTACATACTTTGCATCAAGAGTACATACACATACACATATACCCAGCCAGACATGCACATACATACCTTAGATCTAGACTAACCCGTAGACACATACCATCCTGCATCATACACAGATACGCATACCTTCCTGCATCATACACATTAAGACACACACATACTAGACAACACCCAAACACATACCATCCTGCATCATACACATGCAGATACATACACATATCTCTTTCTGCATCATGCACATGCAGAGACACACCTTACGTCTAGACAACAGATACACATATACCATCCTGCATCATACACGTGCAGTGACATACAGATATACCTTCCTGCATCATACATATGCAGACACACAGAAACATACCTTACATCTAGACAACACATTTACACATACAATTCTGCATTGTATACATGCAGACACACACATACCTTATATCTAGACAAGACACATTCATATACTATCTTGCATCATACACATGCAGACCTTACATCTAGACAACACCCATAGACCTATATCATCCTGCATCATACACATGCAGACACATACATACCTTACATCTAGACAACACATATATACATATACCATCTTGCATCATACACATGCAGAACTTACATCTAGACAACACCCATAGACCTATATCATCCTGCATCATACACGTGCAGACACATACATACCTTACATCTAGACAACACACATACAAAAAATATACCAACCTGCATCATACACATGTAAACACATACATGTACAAATATACCATCCTGCATCATACACATGCATGTATATGTAACAGTGTGTGTGTTCATGCATATTGACTGTAAAGACCAACCCCATACAAAATTAACTTGGTTTTCATTGCTTATAATAGTAGTTTTGAATTCTACTTGCTTTTGACATCAGTCTATGGGTCTGAAATGCCTTACCAATTCAGGAGTGATTTGGTTATGATCTTTAAAATATTAAGTTTTTTGTTAACATACATCAAAACAGCCATAACTAGCAATCTGATTAAAATCAAGATCACCGACATAATAGAGATCTGACAAGCACCAATTAGAATCAAGATCTCCTACATAATAAAGATCTGACAAGCACCAATTAAAATCAAGATTTCCGACATAATAGAGATCTGACAAGCACCAATAAAATTCATGTTCTGGTGACCTTTGCAATTCCTAGGACACATATATTTTTTTAGCCTATCTAATAAAGCAGTGTTTCATTTTAAAGACAGTTATTGTTAGTAAAGAAATGTTCAGAATGACATTTTCTGTCAGCAATATGAAAGCTGTAATTTGATTGAATCAAAAGGTCAATGGAACATGACCTTGTATCAGTGTCCATCACATGTACTTATTACAAGTAGATCAAGATTTTAATTAGATTACCCTAACTAGTCTAAATGGTTTTTCACAAAAGTAAATTTTAGGAGACATTGTTGGTAAAAAAAATTGGTCAATAGTTTCTCTAGTGTAATTCACACCTGCTGAATCCAAAACTGCTTGTTACCAAGTTGTATTTGCACATTAAGGGTTATAAGATGATGTCAAAGTGATATATATTCTTCATTGTCTGTTGTCTGTCATCTTTTGTCCATTCACATTTGCTATTTACATCTTCACAAAAACCTTTTGACCAATTTGCACATGATTTTACAGAGAGCATTCTGGTATCTGTGTTTTTCAGATTTGTTCTGTGGATGCTGATCCATCATTCAGTATGACCACTGTTACTAAAAATTGAAAAACCTTTAAATGACTTCTTCTGAAAAACTGTTAGCAGAATTTGACCAAATTTGACAGTATCTTGGCTTCAGGGGCTTTTAAGTTTGTACTTTGTACAAATGATGCCAATCTGCATCAAATATGGTTGCTGCTACATAAAATTAAAAAAAACTTTTGATAATTTCTTCTTCAAAAGTTGCTTACAAAATTTGACCAAATTTGACAAAAAGCATCCTAGCTTGAAGGCCTTTCACATTTTTAGAAATTATGCTGATTCACCATCAAACATACAAAAACAGCATAAAAAAATGTTTTTAATAATGTCCAGTTTATCCTAAATGACAATTGTGCCAATCTTACATCCATAACTTTTTTTTAAAATGTCTATCTCAGTTATAAGGGTCTGGAGCAAGTGAGGAACCAGGAATATACTGAAGCTAAGAACTCACTTCTGGAAACATTTCAAAGAGTAAAGATGATGAACCAGCAATATATATGTCCCCAACACAAAGCGATAACAAATCTAATTAAAGGTCTTAATTTTTTTGGAATCATGGTCTCTTTTTCAAGAACAGTTGAACAGCTGTATAGACGAACAGCTGTATAGACGAACAGCTGATGCTACTTGAGAAGGTATATGACTTTGTATAATCCATTGCTTACAAAAAGTCAAGAACATTTTCAAACCTTTACAGAATGACAAAATCTGCCATGGAAGAAGCAAATATTTTGAAGGTTGACAGAAGTACTCTTGAGTGCATTCTTAAGGAGTATGAATCTAGAAATATAGTGGATCATAAAAAGATTTTAATATAGTTAGCTGCATAAGGGCAGGGATAAAGTAAATAATACTAGACTACACTTGTCAGAAGAAGATATCTTGTGTAACATGTACGGGGTGCATTGGCACAAACCATAAAACTATTGATACCAAGATGTAATTGGATTCATAGTTGTTTCTGTCTTGGAAACCAGATCAGATCATGTTAGTCAACTGCAAGCTCATCACGAAAAGGCAGATAGAGGGAGGAATCATTTTAAACTTTCCTAACAGTAAAGCTGACTGTAGACTGGTTGCAGCCAGTGATACAAATGTATGTCACTGGTCCCCAAAAGGAGAATGACATAAAGAAGGCAGTAATACAGATAACTTATTTTCTGACTGGTCCTCAAACAGAGAATGACATGAAGATGGTGGTGATACAAATGTGTTTATTCCCTCATTGGTACCCAAAAGGAGAGTGACTTGAAGAAATTCTTCACTTGTATTCAACACAACAGGCTAAAATCTTGTTGTGGGACATCTAGTACCAAAGCTGATGTTTTTGCTGTCAATACCAGAAGAATACCTAAAGGACATGGTCAAAGTTGTCAGTGCAGATTCAGAAGGTACAATCTGATCTACATCGGTGCATTAAAGTGCAGATAAATTGAATAGATATGTTTCAATATTCATGGCCATGGTAGCTCAGTTGGTAGGGCATCAGACTGATAATGCAAATGTTGTGGGCTCGATACCTGCTCAAACCAGCCTGCATCAGGTGCCTCAGTGTGTTCTTGTGAAAGGCACTTACATGTAGCTCCCATTTCCTCAGCATGATATAGCCAGTAATGTGTTAAATGTGCCTTTATAACTAACAATCTCCCCCCCCCCAGAAATAAAGAATGGTAGATAAATAATGCAATTACAATGAATTTCAGGAATTGGCATCACTAGTTAGAACATGACACCGAAATATAGGAGAGACGGACTTGATAGAAAGGAACTTTTATTTAAAATGAAAAAAATATTTTGTATATAAGTCAACATATTTAGGGATGAAGTAAGTTTTATATTATATATAACCTGCAATCGAAGTACCACAAACTTATGTGTCCAGAATTAAATTGTTGCTGATCTGACCTCTGATATGGCTGCCACAATGAACATATTGAAAATCATATCAAAAGTCATATCAACGTGGGGTTTTCACCAAATGTCTTCTAATAATGTCCAGTTTATCCTAAATGACAATTGTGCCAATCTTACATCCAGTATGGCTGCCATAGTGGCTAATTTGAAAATCTTATCTCTCAAGAATATCAGAGATGGTTGCAACACTCAGCAATTAAAAAGAGGAAATGGTCTTATCTTGAATTCCTGGAAATTCTTTTTGGCAAGTAAAGCAACAGTCCCTTTGAGGGACTCTTGATTTAGGATAGTCCTTGTGTTTCATATATTGCGACTAATTACTTTGGGTCAGAGTGCATGAGGCAAAAGTGAAACATGAAGCAATATATTAAATGGATTTGGAACAGATGTTGACACATACATCTACTGCCTAAACCATTTGTAAATTTTTCAAATGACCTTGACCCAGTGTCAGACCGGTAAGAAACAATGAAATTATCAAAAGTGCACTGTTTACTGATGATAAAGTTGAAATATAAGAGCAACATTATAACTCTAACCCTAAACCTAAACCTAAATGTTGTAATAAAAAAACAAAAACATTTAACCATAAACTCAGACAAGAGTTGTTACCACCATTTCCAGTATGTTGTATCTGACACCTCCATCAGAGTCAATGGGACCAATGTCTCACATCTGCCATGTCAGCAAGACCAAAGCATTTGAAAAGTTATGCATGTGTGTTTCAATCCATGATTTATGTGAGGACCGTTAATACAGCTTGATATTGAGCATTTTGGGATTCAGCAGGCCTAAATTACCCATGGGAGATTTGTTAACAACTTTTAACAAAATATGATTCTTGATCTTTCAAAATCTGTTATTCTGAAATTTCCTCCTTGACTAAACTGTCGTGCCTTTAATGGAATATGGAAATGAAAGATAAGAATATTAATTTAAGAGGCAGAGATACACAAACACAAATACCATTGTAAGATGTGTCATGCATCCCTTAATCAGTGTATTGTTCTGAGAAGTCCCATTCATAATTGTTCCAACTTGGTACCCTATTGTTCTTCTAATAATTTATCAATTGTGCAAGTCCTAGATTGAAAGGCTGTACAAACACAAACTCCCTGACACAATGGGAGGAAAGGGTGATAGATTGGTACTGTACATGCAAGGTTAAAAGCAGTGTGACCACTTGTATTCTTTGTTCATGATTTTGAAAGGAAGCAGACTACCAGCTTGATTTGCAATCCTATGAGGAAATAGCATCATATTTTTATATGAATACTTGCTCAGAATGTGTCAAATTTTACTGGTCTAAAGATTATGTTGGTACAGATAAAATGATATAAATGTACTGCTAATGATTGGCCTGACTTAAAGCTCAGCTGACTGTAAGGCCAGGTGGGCTTATGGTATGGCCCTGCATCCATTGTGCATCTGTTGACAAAACCTACCGGACCAATTTTCACCAGATTTTGCAGATAGCATCCTGGATTGAAGAGCTTTAAAATTTGTGTACAAAATATGCTGATCCACCATCAAATATGAGAACCATCATGAAAAAATAGGAAAAAAAAGTTTTAAAGAACTTTTTCTCGAAAACCACTGAACAGAATTTGGTCATATTTGACAGAAAACATACTAGCAAGAAGGTCTTTCAATTTTGTAAAAATGATGCTGATCTGCATTCAAATATGGCTGCTATTACTAAATATGGTAAAATGTTTATATGGCATCTTCTCCCAAACTACTAAATAGAATTTGACCAAACTTGACAGAAAGCAAACTAGCATGAAAACCTTTTGCATTTGTACAAATGATGCTGATCTGTTATCAATTATGGTCACAATTACTAAAAGTGTAAAAACCTTTTAACGACCTCTTCTCCCAAACTGAAAAATAAAATTTGATCAAACTTGAACAAAGGTGTTCTGACATGAAAACCTTTCAGATTTATGCAAATGATGCCGTTCCATCATCAAATATGGCCACTGTTCCTGAAAATAGAAACATTTGTAAATGACTTCTTCTCAAAAGCTGCTGTACAGACTTTTACCAAATTTTACAGAAAGCATCCTGGCACAACTCATGCTGATCTGCCATCAGATATGAACACCATCACAAAAAAAATAGAAGAAGCTTTAAATGACTTTGGAAACCATTGAACAGACTTTTATCAAATTTGATAGAAAGCAGAATGGCATGAAGGCCGCTCTAATTTTTACAAATGATGCTGATCCTCATTCAGATATGGCTGCCATTACTAAAAATAGAAAAATCTTTAAATTACCTCTTCTCCAAAACTGGTAAGTAGAATTTGACCAAACTTGTCAGAAAACATCCTGGCATAAAAACCATTCACATCTATACAAATGATGCTGATTCATCATCAAATATGGCCACTATTACAATCAACAGAATAAACTTTAAACAGAAAATTCTCCAAAAATTTCTAAATATAATTTTACTAAAGTTGATAAAAAAAACACCCTGTTATGAAGTCATTTCAATTTTGACAAATGATCCCAATCCTTCATCAAATATGGCTGCTGTTACAATAAATAGGAAAACATGTAAACAACTTGTCAAAAACTGCTGAACAGAATTTGACAAAATTTAACTTAAGCTTCCAGGCATAGAGAGCTTTCAAGTTTGTACAGCTGATTCTAATCCACAATCAAATATGGCTGCCATTGCTAAAAATATAAAGACCTTTTGAATGGATGGTCATATCAATATGGAGTTTTCACTAAAATACTTTTTATGATATCTAGTTTGTTCTAACTTAAATGAAAATAGTGCTGATCTGACATCTGACATGGCAGTCATCTTGAAAATCTTGTTATCACTACTCCTCCTGAACGGAATGTCATAGTGTCATGTGGTTTTCACCATAAGATTTCTTATGATGTCAAGTTGGTCTTGCATGAAACTGGTGCCACCCAGACATCCAATATGGGCACCACAGCAGCCAATGTAGTAAACTTTATTCCTTTTATTTACACAATTGAATCTATGCACATAATATATACATATAAATATGAAGACTATCTGTAATTTATAAACATTGCAGTGCATGTTGAATATGATATTATAAGTACTTGAAATGAGCAGCCAGCCAGCACATGCATGTGGAATAGAAAATGATGAATTGGAAATACACAAGTAAAATAGGACAAGAAAGAACACTGTTATGACAGGACATGGAGATGTATTTTAATGTTGGATGATTAATATTGAAAAACAGTAGTTTCTAGTAATATCTAACTTAGAGGCACATAATTATGTATGAATGCTAAATTATCTTTGGCACCATTTAATAGATTGAAGATGAAATGATAAAATTGATGTAGCATTCCTTATTTCAAGATGCGTATTTTTCCAAGGAAGTGATGCCAAATATTGAAAACTTCTTGTAAAGAGTTCCTTCTTAACCAGTTGGGTTTGGGAATTTCTTATTGGTTTTGCTAAGATAGATTTGGAGTATTTCCAAGTTTTCTCTGATAAAATAAGGACTGCAGTTAATTTGAGATATTATTATTAGAGATCTTGGACAATCATTTTGCCTTTCTTAAACGGACTCTGTCTTTAATTGACAAAATCCTTAATGTGTTCATTGTTTTACTGGGTCACTTCATGTTATGTATCTGACATGTTATTGCTTGGAGGATGATCCACTCTATTGATGACTGTGGCCTTGAGGAAGATCCGCTCTATTTTCTATTGATTATTGGCTTGAGGATGATCCAATCTATTGATTACTGTGGCCTTGAGGATGATCCACTCTATTGATGACTATGACCTTGAGGTTGATCCACACTATTTTTTATTGATGACTATTGCCTTGAGGATGATACACTAATAATGACTGTTGCCTTGAGGGTGATCCTTTCTGCTGATGACTATTGCCTTGAGAATGATCTACTCTGTTGATGACTAGTGTCTTGAGGATGATCCGCTCTTTTTATGATTATTGCCTTGAGAATGATCCACTATATTGATGACAATTCTTCAGATTTTACTGTCAGTGAAACTGTGTTATCTTTTCTGATTCCATTATGTCCTATCAGTCTTAAGAATTGCCAGCTGTCTTGCAGCCAGAAACAAGACCAGTACCATTTAAGGAATTTGCTATTTGTTTCAATAGTTGCTGGCCTTATGTCCAGTAGGTGTTTGAAAGTTAATTTCAAACACTGTGTCCTGTGTGAGAAGTCACCAGCACCTCAGAGCAGTCTTGCTGTGTATATTTCAGACAGAGCAGCTGTTAGACCCCACTGTACCTGGAGGGAGGGAGGAGGTGAAAGCTGGGGATGCTGGGATGAATGGATTGACATCACCACTGGGGCAGGACAGCTGTAACTACACTGTGTTTGTTGACTTCCAGAGAAGGAACAACAAGTCATATGGATCAAATGCAGGTAAAAATGTACTTGTGTCCATGTTTACTTGAAACTTTAATTTCCCAAAATTAAAGATAATAAGCATTTAAGTTGTTTCAGTTGATATGCTTTCTATATACAGGTTTACAGTTACTTCATAGGTTAATATGCATTCTAAATACAGGTTTACAGTTACTTGATAGGTCAATATGCATTCTAAATACAGGTTTACAGTTACCTGGTACTTGATAGGTTAATATGCATTCTAAATACAGGTTTACAGTTACTTGATAGGTTAATATGCATTCTAAATACAGTTTTACATTTACTTGATAGGATAATACAAGAGGTCAGTATTTTATGCTTTGATTTAGTTTGAGATAAGTTTGCACTCTATTGCCCAAGTTCTGTTAGTCAGTATTATATATTTCATGGCTGATGTTGAAGTACAAGAAACATAATCATGTTACAATTCATTAGTGTGTATGGAGTGTAGACTTGAAATTGTTTTGTTCATTTTTAAGCCTGAAAAATTACATGAATTTAATTTTGGTTTTTTAGATGAACAGAAGCGCTTTTGGATTTTCTGCAATAATATGAAGAAAGCTCAGAAACTTCAGGAAACAGAGAAGGGTACAGCGCAGTATGGTCCCACCATATTTGCTGATCTAACAGGTAACTAAAATGTGTACAAATAACATTACATTAACCTTCAGGTTTCTTTTCCACTAGTTGAGTTTTACATTATTTACATGACAGTTGTTTGTGGTGGATATTTCAGTTCATTCAAGAAAATTACACCTAGAGGCTACAATCTGTCTCAAGTCAGGTGCATCTTTAAGATATATACATATCTTATTACAGACCTGTACAATGTGTCTCATGTCTGGTGCAACTTTGAGAGCAATACATACCTTATTACAGGCCTGTACAATGTGTCTCAAGTCAGGTGCATCTTCAAGAACAATACATACCTTATTACAGGCCTGTACAATGTGTCTCAAGTCAGGTGCATCTTCAAGAGCAATACATGCCTTATTACAGGCCTGTATAATGTGTCTCAAGTCAGGTGCAACTTTGAGAGCAATACATACCTTATTACAAACCTGTACAATGTGTCTCAAGTCAGGTGCAACTTTGAGAGCAATACATACCTTATTACAGACCTGTACAATGTGTCTCAAGTCAGGTGCAACTTTGAGAGCAATACATACCTTATTACAGACCTGTACAATGTGTCTCAAGTCAGGTGCAACTTTGAGAGCAATACATACCTTATTTCAGACCTGCTTCTGTATGAATCATCTTCAGGATCTTAAAGCTGTATTATCTATCTGTGATGATCTCCACTTAATGGAATGCTTGTGGCTACTTTCTTCTGGCATATCAAAGCTGATTACAGCTTTCATGGCTTGTATGCTTCTTTTTTCTTCAGTGGTGGGGTAGAGTTCTGATGGCTGGTTTTGTCTCAGTACTTATAGCTAATTCCCTTCAACAACGGATATTTTGCCATGTTTAAATGTAGAGATTTGCTTATTGTTAGTGTTGGTCAATACAGGATACCATAATTATTTGTTGAGTTACAGTGTCCTCTGACCTCCTGCAATGGCTGGGATACAGACTTTAGCATTTTTTAATACATCTAGTACACATTATAAACTTAAACCTAAAATATTATAAATTTCCTTATGCCTTAAAGAGGGCAGGAATAAAACCATTGCATAAAGGCAATGAGAAAGCGCTTCCAGAAAATTACAGATCCAATTCAGTCTTACCCACCATTTCCAAAATTATTGAGAAACATATAGGAAAACAGTCATCACTTTCATACAAATAAATTACCTATATCAACACTAATCTGGCTTTTGATCAAATCACTCATGTCATACTGCACTGATAAAGCAAATTAATAATTGACTTGAAAACATTGATAAGGACAATATAATAGGATCAATCTTTTTAGATCTAAAGAAGGCATTTGACTGTGTTGACCATAACATACTTATTTTAAAGCTCTTTTTATTACAGTTTCAGTGAAAACAAATATTTCCTGGATGCAATCTTATCTTAGTGACAAAATCCAGCAAGAGCAACTCAAGATAGTTGAATAAAATATGGTGTGCCTCAGGGCTCAATTCTAGGACCTATCTTATTTTCTTGTACATTAATGACCTGCCATTGTATACAGAAAACACTAAAACGATATATATATGCATATAATGCAACATTACACACATTGGGTCCAGACAGCAACATAATCCAAGAACAGTTGCAGCATGATCTTACTTATATCAGTAAATGGTGTCAAGATAGTGGAACATATATAAATACCTAAAGGATCAGTGCAGTGCTACTAGGAACATCAAACAGATTATCCATACAAAACCCTATTTATTTGTCTGTAAATGATGAATATCTAATCTAGAATGCCATAAACTTTTAGGAGTATATGATGATGATAAACTAACCTAGAATCATCACATATATTGTGTCTGTAACAATCAAACATTACTGCAAATACAGAAAAATATCTAACTCGTGCAAGAAAACTCTTCTATTCAAATTGTATATTACTTATTATGGAAAACAGTTGCACAGCATAGGGTTCATGCACACAAACTAAAATTAATCATATAATCAAACTTAAGAAGCATGCAGCTACAATTATACTGTATGTCGATCCAGTGACACCATCTGTTGACATGTTTCAGTCTTTAAACTGGCTACCTTTTAATAAATAATTTCATATCATAGACTAATGTATTTTTGGTTTATAAAGCCCTTCATAACTTTTCTTTTTATGTGAGTGATATGCTTGCCCAAGCCAGCAATGCTAGCTATATGTACTCTTTATGATCAGCATACAACCAACCTTTAACTACCAAAACCAAGACCGAATGCATTGAAATAGTCATTTACATATACCGGATCTAATGACTGGAATAAGTTTACCTCTTGAACTAAAGCAAGCTGATGATCTTACTGTGTTCAAAGTAGAATGATCTTACTGTGTTCAAAGAAGGATGATTTTACTGTGTTCAAAGAAGGATGATCTTACTGTGTTCAAAGTAGGATGATCTTACTGTGTTCAAAGTAGGATGATTTTACTGTGTTCAAAGTAGGATGATTTTACTGTGTTCAAAGTAGGATGATTTTACTGTGTTCAAAGTAGGATGATTTTACTGTGTTCAAAGTAGGATGATTTTACTGTGTTCAAAGTAGGATGATTTTTTACTGTGTTCAAAGTAGGATGTTTCAACTACCTAAGCACCTATAGTAAACATATAATATCTCTCACCAAAAATTCCATCAGTTTCTCTTATGTTCTTATGTGTGTGCATTAATCAGTTACAAATATGATTGTGATGTACATGTAGGTACATAATACATGTTTGAAATGAAGTATTTGTGTGACATTAACCCACAAATTAATATGTTCTGTTTTTTTTGTTGTGGTATAAATATTGAATACATTTGTAAAATATTGTATGACCAGAGGGTCTCATGTGAAATTATCTGATATTTGGCTAAATGAGTTGTACCCTCTGAAAATAAAGTATTATTATTATTATTATTACATGTTTGTAAAGATTTACATTGTTTTTACATCTGTGTGAAAGTGGAGGGAAGAGGGGGTCTGAGGGATGATTTTATATCTGTCTGAAAGTGTAGATAAGAGAGGTCTTGAGGGATGATTTTATATATGTGCAAAAGTGGAGGTAAGAGAGGGCTTGAGGGATGAGGTTGGTGGCAGAATATTAGGGAGTAACATGAGAACTTGCCACTTTTCTGTGGATTTCTAGAAGACAGCTGCAGATATGGATTACAACAGTTTTCTTTTTTCCCCAATATGCTTGACCATTGCCCAAGGTTATTTTCCTGTCACAATATACTTGAGTAGACCAAATTAGGGAAATAATTTTGTGACAAAGGCATAGTTTAGTAAATTTGCTGCATCTTTCCAAGCAGTTCACACAGGATCTTTCATACATAGGAGATAGCATATTGATTTCATACTGTTCTGTATAGCGTATTGATTTCATACTGTTCTGGAGTGCATATTAATTTCATACTGTTCTGAACTTACTCTTAATATTAATCATAAATACTAATTTTCTACATACATTGGCTGTATAATATAGTATGGTACTTACCGTGAAGCAGTGCTGTATATATTTTCTTAGTGAACCTATACTGTATTGACAATCAGCACACCCCCATTCTGTTTTGGGGCAGTATATAGCTGTAAATGTACATCTAATTTTCCCTCAGATATGGAAATATTCAAATTTGTATACCCTCATATATTCCTCATGTCCATCTGTCCATCTATCAGTTCTTGCACCTGGCACTCATTAGCACAACTGAACTTTTAAAAATATTATGGTCATCACCTGAAGATAAACATATTGACAAATCGCTTTGCTCCTGCAATTTTTGCTACAGTTATTGCCATTTTTGTCTTGTTGCTTAATGCTGTGTATTACAGAATTTCACTACCATACCTAGTCTGCCAGTTTTTGATGGATGGCCATGGAACTTGGTAAATATTATGGTCATCACCTGAAGATGTGCATATGTACAAAGCACTTGGCTCCCACAATTTTTGTTTGAGTTATTACCCTTTGTGTCTTTAACTTAATGCAGTGTATGACACAGTCTTGTTGGTTCCCCAGTTTTGTATGGATTGCCATGAAACTTTGCAAATATTATGGTCATCACCTGAAGATGTGCATAGCAACAATTCACTTTGCTCCAATATTTTTTGTTAGAGTTATTACCCTTTTTGTTTTGTGGCTAAATGTAGTGTACGACACGATCTCATTAGCACAACTAATTCGGCAGTGTTTCTTGTGTTTCTAGCTCTACTAGTCATAGACCAGAAGAGCTTATAGGATGGCCTGTCGTCCATTGTCAGTCTTCCCACATCCGTCCATTAGCATAAGTTTGTTATCACTACTCCACCTAAACTAACTACAGGATTGGCATGAAACACTACACACACATTCATCCCAAGGTCTAGTTGGTCCTAAATGAAAACGGTTATGCTCAGTCATCTATTATGGCTGCCACAGCAGCCATCTTGAAAATCTTGCTATTCCTACTATTCCTGAATGGATGATCATGTCAACATGGGAATTTAACTAAAAGACCTTTTATAAAGCCTAGTTGGTCCTAAATGAAAAGGGTGCTGCTCAGACATCCAATATGGCCACCATGGCAGCCATCTTGAAAATAATGTCATCGCTACTCCT
This sequence comes from Margaritifera margaritifera, assembly GCA_029931535.1. Lineage (NCBI taxonomy): Eukaryota > Metazoa > Mollusca > Bivalvia > Unionida > Margaritiferidae > Margaritifera > Margaritifera margaritifera. The sequence continues at coordinate 827,713 of JAQPZY010001486.1, read as the reverse complement.
TCTGAATGGATGGTCATATGCACATGGGGTTTTCATTAAAAGACCTCTTATGATGTCTAGTTGGTCCTAAATGAAAATGGTGCAAATCTGACATCCAATATAGCCATCAATGCAGCCATCTTTAAAATCTTGTTATTGCTACTTCTGATGAATGGAAAGTCATATCAGCATGAGGTTTTCAGTGGAAGACTTTTTATGGTGTTTAGTTGGTATTAAATAACAATTGTGCCGATCTGATATCCAGCATGGCCACCACGGCGGCTATCTTGAAATTCTTATTGCTACTCCTCCTAGATGTAAAGTTATATCAAAACATTGGGTTTTCACCAGAAGACTTCTTTATGCTGTCTAGTTGGTACTAAATGGAAATGATGCTGAGCTGATATCCAGTATGTCCACCATGGCATCCATCTTGAGAGTCATGTTATTGCTACTTCTCCTAAATGGCAAGTCATATCGACATTGGGTTTTCACCAGAAGACTAATTATGATATCTTGTTGGTCCTGAATGAAATTACCACAATGAACATATAAGAAATCTTGTCACTAATTCTCCTGAAAGGAAGGTCATATCAACTTGGATTTTTCAACAAAAGTCTTTCTAATGGTGGCTAGTTTGTCTTAAATGAAAATGGTGCCATTCTTACATCCCATATGGCTGCCACACTGGCTAATTTGAAAATCTTGTCGCTCAAGAATATTGGAGATGGTTTCAACACTCTGCAGTTAAAATAAAGAAATGGTCTTATCTTGAATTCCAATAAATTCTTTTAAGACAGTAGAGAATCAGTTCCTTCAAGTGCCTCTTGTTTATGGATTGCTATGAAACTTGGTACACATTATGGTCATCATCTGACGGTGCACATATTGACAAATCATTGTGCTGCCATGCATTTTTAAAGAGATACTGCTCTTTTTGACTTACAACTGGATTCAGTGCATTACAGAATTTTGTGAATGCAACATAGTTTTTAGTAGATTGATGTGAAACTTAGCACATATTATGGTCATCATCAGAAGATATGCATTGTTTGCAAATCATTATACTTGCACCATTTTCTGAAGAGTTGTGAATTTTTTTTTTTACATTAGATTCAATCATTGGGTTGGTGTGGGATGGTGGGTGGTATATTTATGTGAGCAAATTGTTCGCCAATCCTCAGGTTATTAGTGTTGTGCAGATATCACTGATATTCATGTAAATACAAACAGAATGCCACATTTGAATTTTTTCTTTTACATTTACTAATCCAATTCCATGCCAGATATCAGTATTGATAATGTTGTAATGGTGAAAACAAAATTTGGTAAATAAGGGTTCTAAGGTATAGAAGAGAGTTATCATGATGCCTTTTATTATGGAAAAGTTAACTTCTTTTAATAATGTATTATTGTAGAGGATGAGTTTCATCAGTATGTGGGAAAGTCATGGGACCTAAGGGCCAATGAGGGAATGAGGAAAGCTGAGATCCCAGTAGGGTCTGTACCTGATGCCTTTGACTGGAGGGATCACAATACTGTTACACCTGTCAAAAACCAGGTCAATTAATTCTTTAACACCTGTACAAATTGAGTTTTATATTTTCTCACACCTGTCAATAGTATGTATCCAGCTGACTGCTGTAGTGTTCAGCCATAAGTGTCTGTGTTCCTATTATGTCAAGCACATTAACATGTTTATCTTATGAAAAAGTTAAGGATTTATAGGCTATGCATTTCAGTTGATCAACAGCTGCTCTTTGTCTTCTAAAACCATTCCAAGATTACAAAACCATTCTCACACTTGGAGATGGAATCAGTTCATATTTCTGACATCTGATTGGCTATTGTCCAGTAACTGACCAATCAGATGTCAGAATTTTGGGTCTGGGTCTGGGTGTTAAGTGCTTTTTAATCACAGAGGCCAGTGGAGGGAAAAAAAACTTCCCAGCCAGGGGTACAAATCTCAGATTGTAACCATTGTAATTAAGCAGCTGCAGCTTGCCTGCGAGATTCCTAGAAACTGACATATCTGATGAATCAAAGCTTTTCTGAAATTCTCCCATGAACCGTTAATATGGTTTAAATGCAGGTTGCTTTATGCATGAGGTTTATAGTAGACATTTGTCAGAAACTGGCTATGGACTAGTTAGGATGATAAAATTATGCATCAGAAATGTGTGAGGGAGATGATGCAGTGACATTCACATGCAATTATTGAAAATGGTCATCCTGACAATTTTAGGGCTCTTGTGGATCCTGCTGGGCCTTCAGTACTACAGGCAACATAGAGGGGCAGTGGGCTATCAAGAAGAAACAGCTCATCTCACTCTCAGAACAAGGTAATAATCTCTTTCACTCTCTCAGTTTTAATATCTCATAAAATACTTGGTTTACAATCTTCATAAACCACTCATTTTTGTTTCAGGAGAGATTTCATTTCCATCTTCAACATCTGGAAATAATCACTCAGTGCATATATATTTTCAAAGTTTTTATTACAGCATTATATGTAAAAACTGATTCCCAGACAACTGAAGAGTGCTGATACCCAGACAACTAAAATAGAGAAAACTGGATTAAAATATCGAATTCTGAGAAAGTTAAACTCATTACAATTCTCCTTCTTCAAGTTGTTTTATTTTCCAAAAAATGATCATGTATTTAATCTGTCTTCATATATTTTACTTTTATTTTTAGTGATAACTTTTTTTGTTTATGTACACCCACCAAAGGACAGAGTGTATAATGACCTTTTTTGTTTCTACACAACAACTTGTACACCATCTGCCTTTATGAAACTTTGTGAATGGCTTGCACTTAGGGTAAGGAAGAATCCAAATGATATTGGGGTCAAAAGGTCCATGGTCTTGGTCACTATAACTGAAAAAAAAAAAAATGGTTTTAGCATAATAATATTATGTATGTAGAACACATTTTAGACTTGGACCAAACTTTGTGGATGGTTTTCACTTGGGTTAAGGAAGAAACCTATCTATTTGGGAGTCAAAAGGTTGAAGTTCAGTGTCACTGTGACTGGAAAAATAAAAATGGTTTCTAAACAGTCACTTGAGTTCCACATCACAGACCTGGACTAAACTTTTTGGATGGCTTGCACTTGGAGTAAGTAAGTGACCTGTTGATTTGGGGGTCAAAAGGCAAATGTCAAGGTCACTGTGACTGAAAAATTGTTTTTGCACAAAAACTTCCATTCTCAACCATATACAGTAAAGCTCGTGATGAATTGTGAATTTCCACTTTGCCTCATTGGCAATCCATTGTAAGGGGTGGGCGATACAGGCAGCTGCCCATGGCACCAAGCACAATGGGGGTTTTGTGGATCATGTTCTTTTATTCTGTATTTTTCTTAAATAAATGTACATCTTTTTGATTAAAATACCTACGTTTAGTTATTATTCTCATGACTTTTAATACATTTATTTTAATACTTTTAAAAAATAAACAGTTTGCGGTGTTTTCTGGGGGTAAGAACGTCGAAGGCAATGCTTGTTTAGGGCCCCGTTTCATCCAGCACGATCTTGTGATGGCTCTACACAGTGGACTCCCATGCACCTTTGCACATTTGTGGTAATTTCATCAGTTGTGGTAATCCATAACATCTAAGCTCAACTTGAAAGTGGGATTCCCACAGATTCCCAAAAAGTACACAATTGCTTGGTCACACTGAGGTATGAATTCCAATTGCCACAGTGGACTCCCGTGCACCTTCCCACAGTTGTGGAAATCCACAACATCTTAGCTCACCTAGATGTGGGATTTCTACAAAGAAAATAAATGTTTGATTACACTGAGATGTGTATTACACTTGTCACAACAGACTCCACACCTCCTCCCTTGTATTCTGTCTTCAATCCTCCTACAGTACATGTTGATTTAATCTTTCTATTCAAAATTGCATGCTTGTAATCTTGTATAATTCTTCTCAATCGTGTCAGTTTTTTCCAATTACATTCAATACCAAAAATGAGAGATGTTGGAAGTAATGATTTACAGGTTTGTGTCAAAGTATATTTTATGCTGAAAGCAGTATTTTAAAATTGTATACATTACATTTTAAACAGTATTCCTGATTATTAGGTGGAGAATTGAGCCTTGTTTTGGAAAGAAAAAAACTCATTTTGTTCATTCTGCCTTGAATTTTTAAAATGCTACAGTTGTACAGCTTCCAATCAATAAATCTTAGAAGTCCTAAATAAAGTTCAGCATGTTCTTATTGACTGAACATTTGGTCCTTAAACACAATTAAACTTTAGAAGGATTTTATTCATTGTTAAAAGACCAAAAGGGATAACCATCAAGTAAAACACATCTTCAAAAAAACAGGCAAATTATAGTGGTTTCTGATTGATACAGAAATGGTAAAATCAGTGACTGAAACTTTTGACATGTAAATGGCAGTGGGTGAGAAAGATATGGTTAAAATCAAATAGAAACTAAAGATGAAATTTTCAAATGCCAAGAGGGTGCCAAGATGAATGATAGGAAATGAATAGATTTTTAAAAATAAACATATACTTAAAATTGTATGTGGATGCTCTTAGGTAAATCTTCAACTTTTATTGTGAAAAATGGAGGGAGGGAGAGAGAGAGAGACAGATAGACAGACAGAGGAGGGTGGAATAGGATGATCATTGATGGAAAAAACAACACAATTTGTTGTCAGTTTCATTTACCATTATCCCATGAAAACAGTTACACAGTAAGCGTTAACTTTAAACCACGGTATATTATTTGGACAAATTGGTTTATTTCAAATATATAACAACAAACATTATGGGACTCCATGTGTCAAGTTATTTACCACTTGTCATGCCACTGTGCCTGAGGCAATGAAATCAGACAGTATGTGCCTATTTTATAAATCCAAACCATATCAATCATGGCAGAAAACTCAGACAGAATACATTTCTTTACAAAAAATAAATGATAATAATAGGTGGATGTACATATATTCGTTCTGTCGAGTACTGTTGAGTACAGTTAAGTACCACTGAGTTCTGTTGAGTACCATTAAGCACTGTTAAGTACCATTGAGATCTGTTGAGTACTTTGAGTACTGTTTAGTACCATTGAGTTCTGTGGAGTACCATTAAGCACTGTTAAGTGCCATTGAGATCTGTTGAGTACCATTGAGTACTGTTGGGTACTGTTTAGGACCATTGAGTTCTGTTGAGTACTATTAAGCACTGTTATATACCATTGATATCTGTTGAATACCATTGAGTACTGTTTAGTAATGTTAAGTACCATTGAGATATGTTGAGTACTGTTTAGTACCATTTAATTATGTTGAGTACCATTAAGCACTGTTAAGTACCATTGAGATCTGTTGAGTACCATTGAGTGCTGTTTTGTACCATTGAGCTATGTTGTGTACCATTAAACACTGTTAATAACCATTGAGATATGTTGAGTACCATTGAGTACTGTTTAGTACCATTGAGTTCTGTTGAGTACCATTAAGCACTGTTTAGTACCATTGAGATCTGTTGGGTAGGATTGAGTACTGTTTAGTACCATTGAGTTCTGTTGAGTACCATTAAGCACTGTTAAGTACCATTGAGATCTGTTGAGTACCATTGAGTACTGTTTAGTGCCATTGAGTACTATTAAAGAGGCTTAACTTTTCTGTCATTGTAACTAGTATCTTTAACAAAATATTCTACAGTAATGTGATAATGTTGATTTGAGTACATTAACAGGTACACGTATTCACTACTAGGCTTCAGCGTCAGTTACTGCATAGTTTTCTTCATTATTGGCATTGTGCTCATTTCAATTGTTGAAATACTTAGAAAGTTTTGAAAGCTCCAAAAGATGCAGTACTCTGATGATCTGCACTTCCCTTAATTTGCTGCCTTCTTCTTTTGTTTATAATCTAAAATATGTTTCCAACATTTACATGCTGTTGTTGTGTTTTTTTAACCTCCCTGGTAGACAATACACATTTTCTCTGGACATGAATAGCTGTTAAAAGTACATAAAGTGATCTTTTGTATAAATAATGTTTAATAGTTTATCATAATCAACATTTGAATAAATAAATCTACATAGGGAAGATTGACTAACAAGCAGACATGCTTATATCAAGCTCTCTCCTTGGTTACAGAAAGCTTACAAATGATCATTACTAACTGACTGACATGAATCAGGGAAAATTTAGATGTTAAGCAAATATTGTATAATTACAAAATATGATATTGGGACACAGAATTGCTAGCTATCAGATATAATATCATTTGAAAGTGTTGTTGTTGGTGCTGACAAGACAGTGTAGGTGGGTGGATTAATAAATATAAACTTGAAATTGGACACGCATTTAGTTTTTAATTTTTTATATACATAACATTAAGATGTTAATTAGGATAAAGGAAAATGATAAAGCCCTGGAGAATCAAATTAACTGAAGCTTTTAGTTGCTAATATAAACTTTTGGACAGCACCAAATATCTCCTCATTTGCATTAAGAAATAGCAAGGAATTTCCACTTTTCAATTTCTCTGAATATACTCAACAGAAACTCCAAATATATAGCATTTATGATTTCCAAAATGTTAGATGTCTTAGGTACTGATCGTGCTGTATTCCTCGATACAAAAGAGCACATGTTAAAACAAAGCTTGTACACAAAGTATCTTTTGTAATATTTTGAGACTTTCCAGTAGGCTTAGTACACTGCAGTACATGTACAAACCAGACAACACCCTGTGGAAGCTGATTTGTTATTAAATATGTCAAAAGCAGGTGCCAAAAATTAATGGTCTTTGCATTAGTATGACATGTAGCTGCCAATTTGACTTCACAGCACTTGCACCTTCAGTAAAGTTTTTGAATTTAAGAGAACTGATCAGCTGCTGGGAGGTGTACATTACACACCATAATAATTTGACATGAAAATGTAAATAAACACACTCTCTCTGAACTGCCAGTCACTGTTGCGATTTTGTTGCCCCAAAGCCCTAGTCAGCATTGAAATGAGAAATTGCTATGTGTAGCCCATTTCCTTAAATATGAAGTCTGCTGTCGTAAGTTTTATACAGATGTATATGACTTTTGAACACAAAATATTGGATATCAGGATTAATATCAACAGGGTAAACCAACAGCACTCTTAAATTGAATGCACATGTACATCAAAATTGAAGACATGTCCTATATATACTGAATAAAGCTTCAAATTCTGTACCATAAAATTTTTAACATTTTTGAACAACATTAACCATTTTAACACATTAACATTTTTATATTTCACCAAAGAGGTTTGTTTCCTGGAATATTTAAACAAATGAAATATTCTTATTTATATTCACTGCTGCATAATAAGTTTTGTTCTATATACATGATAGTAGTTAAAATTGTACTTTGATATTGATTTGGTTGGTTGACATATTGCTCTGCTTTCTACATTCAGTTTTTTATTTTATGTATGAATTCACTATTGTTTGTTAAAAATTGATTTTATGAACACTGCAAAAACCTTGTTCGTGTTTGTATATATGTTAAAACTGAATAAAATACTGGCATATGAATTTTTTTTATTAAATTGTTGTTGTTTGTATATAAAAAAAATGCCACCAAACTTTCAATCAGTCATAACTTTTCACTAATGTGAGATATCAATATTCACATTACGTAGTTAAGGTTATTCATTGATCAGCTTGTACATTATAAATTCATTAATATTCATTAGGTACTAATAAATACATGCAATTAAGTACAATATTGGTGTGAATTGCCTAAAAATTACCAGTATATAAAAAATATCCACAGTGCTCCTGCATAATTCTCTATGGTTAAGATACCAATACAATAAAAAACTAAAATAAAATAAAATAACTAATAGACAGGGAATTTCAATACTTTCCAAACATGTAAAGATTATTGATTTGATATACAAATTAATGATTTTACAGACAAAAAATGTTACATTATGTATCAAATTAATTACCATCACTATATGCAGTTTTCTAGATGATACTTAACTTATCTGCAGGGTTTGCTATCAAGATCACACGAGCAACTGTACTTGGATGTTGAAAAATTTCTTATATATTAGCTTCTAGGACCTTGCCACAAGCCCAAAACCTAGTCTGCTAGCTACAATTAAGATCATAACAAGCTTATAGCAAGCTTTCCATGAGCTATCACATGCTTGCACAAGCTTGATTTAGGATTGCATTTTTACAAGGGTATCTTATACACACTCCCTTTTGCTCTCACAATGGAAACTTTATTATTTGGTAACCCCATGTTCTCTGTAGAAAATAACATGCAAATATTTTTGTCTGTGCAAAATTTCATTAGGATAACTAAAAGATTTAAGTAATTGATTTAACTCACAACCTTTTGAATTATAATTATTGAGTCCATATTCTTTTTGTTTTGTGTACGTATGTGTATTTATACTTTTCCTTTATAACCACTTGTTCCAGCATCCATATTTATGATGTTATATTTTTGTTACTGTTGGAGAGACAGTGCTCTAATAAGCTCATGCTTTCTACTGAATCCCCCAAAATCATATGTTTGTAATTGCATTTGACAAAGTTTCTCAAAGTAAATATGGTTTAAACTAAACTAAGTACACCATTCTACACCATAGGGAAAAAATGAACATCTCATGGTTGTCTACATTTATGTCCCAAAGATGATGTTCATTCTATGTCCCAAAGATGATGTTAATTTTATGTCCCAAAGATGATATTCATTTTCTACTTAAATATAATGCTGATAGCAATGTTACCATTGTTACTACTGACACAAAAGTGATATCATGTTTAGGTCTACACTTTTGCAGTCAAGACAGTCAGCTTGTAACCAGTCTGTCTTAGCTTGTGCATGTGACTTTTACCACATTTTCCCACTGATGATATCATTGACCTTGGTGTTCTGGTCAACAGGTAAAGACTCCTCAGTTCCTAACTTACTTAAATTCTACTGATAGTCTGAAGTAACTTTGAGGGCTCCAAGTTGTCCATGAAAAAGTGTCCTTCATATGTCACCTTTACCAGCTTGGAAGTACAGGAAGTTTATAGCCATATACACAAACCAATGTGAATATACTGCTATTTAAAGTTTCAGAAAATTTTGATGCAGTGTTTTGGATGAACATACCTAGGGCCAACTTTTTTAGTCAAAAATGTTACATTCATCAGACATCACATCAATAAAAATCTATACTTTGTCCACTGTTTACATTCTAACTTTCATCTATATTTTTATTAGGTAATTGTTATGCTTGTTGTTGATTTCCTGTCATCTTATTCATTTTTGCATTGACTTTTCATTTGAATGTGAATTTTCAGTTAATTTTATTCATTTTGAAATAATGATTTCAAACTGCTGCTTGCTAATTCAGCACCCTTTTATCTCATGTTTTGGTTCTATATCCTGTCCCAGCATGTCCTATAAGTAGTGAAGAGATGTTTATAATGGACCAAATAATACCAGGAGTCATTTTTGACTGGGGTCAAATTAGGTGTGTACAGTTCCTAAGCTCAAGGTCATTCTAGACATACATCAAGACCGTGCTTGAGTCTACAAATTTAAGGTAGAGTTAAATTCAGTGTTTATCTGTGTGCGGGCAGTACTTAAATACCACCAGTCCTTTAAAACACTGGAAATACAACACAATGGTCTCCAAAAGATGCCAATATTCCACTTGGCCCATGTTATACCATATATACACTTATAAGTCAAATCCAACCGCAAACAACATAGACTTTTATCTGCTGTTGCATAATGCACCAGCAGATCAGAGTCTACGTTGTTTGTTCTACTGATTACTCCTAACAAACTGCATGGTGTGTAGTTTTTAGTTGGATTTGACTCATAAGCAAGTATATATGATAACTTAAGTGTCTGATATCCATACTAGCCTTTGTGCACAATTGGACATTGGTTGACAGGTGCATTTTGACACATTTCTATCCATCTAGCTTGTGCTACATTCTTGGTTATTCAGGAGAAAACTGGGGAGGTGTTTTTGTAACATAGTTATGCCACTGTAGTTTTCATAGTTATGCCACTGTAGTTTTAATAGTTATGACACTTTAGTTTTAATAGTTATGACACTTTAGTTTTAATATTTATGACACTTTAGTTTTAATAGTTATGACACTTTACTTTTAATATTTAGTTTTAATAGTTATGACACTTTAGTTTTAATATTTATGACACTTTAGTTTTAAGTACTTTGTTTTGCTAGTGTGGCAACATTCAGTTGAATCAAAAGCATCCTTCAATTTTTTTACCCAGGCAGTTCATTTTGGTATGTTCATATTTCCCAGACTTTCAGAAACATTTTAATTTGCCTACCTTTCAATCATACAGTGGTCAGTTGTTTTAGGGTAAACACCTCTTGATTTGTCTGCCTGTCATTCAGAAGGTGGTCAATTGTTTTTATCTTAAACACTTCTGGATTTGCCTACCTTTCAATTAGGAGTTGATTATGTTTTTATGGTAAATGCTTCTTGATTGGCTTATTTTTTAATCAGGAGGTGGTCAGTTGTTTTTATGGTAATGCTTCTTGATTTGCTTACTTTTCAATCAAGAGGTGGTCAGTTGTTTTATGGAAAACACTTATTGATTTGCCTACCTTTCAATCAGGAGGTGGTCAGTTGTTTTTATGTTAAACACTTCTTGATTTGCCTGCCTTTCAATCAGGAGGTGGTCAGTTGTTTTTATGGTAAACACTTATTGATTTGCTCACCTTTCAATCAGGAGGTGGTCAGTTGTTTTTATGGTAAACACTTATCGATTTGCCTACCTTTCAGTCAGGAGGTGGTCAGTTGTTTTTATGGTAAACATTTCTTGATTTGCCTGCCTTTCAATCAGGAGGTGGTCAGTTGTTTTATGGAAAACACTTATTGATTTGCCTACCTTTCAATCAGGAGGTGGTCAGTTGTTTTTATGTTAAACACTTCTTGATTTGTCTGCCTTTCAATCAGGAGGTGGTCAGTTGTTTTTATGGTAAACACTTATTGATTTGCTCACCTTTCAATCATAAGGTGGTCAGTTGTTTTTATGGTAAACATTTCTTGATTTGCCTGCCTTTCAATCAGGAGGTGGTCAGTTTTTATGGTAAACACTTCTTGATTTGCTTTCCTTTCAATCATTAGGTGGTTAGTCGTTTTTATGTTAAACACTTCTTGATTTGTCTTCCTTTCAATCATAAGGTGATCAGCTGTTTTTATGGTCAACACTTCTTGATTTGCCTACCTTTCAATGAGGAGGTTGTCGGTTGATTTTATGGTAAAAACTTTTTGATTTGCCTATCTTTCAATCAGGAGGTGGTCAGTTTTTTTATGGTAAACACTTCTTGATTTGCCTGCTTTTCAATTAGGAGGTGGTCAGTTGTTTTTAGGGTATAATTTCTTGATTTTCCTTACCCTTTCAATCAGGAGGTGATCACTTGTTATTAGGGTAAAACCTTTCAGTCAGGAGGTGGTCAGTTGATTTTAGTGTAAAATCTTATTGATTTGCCTACTTTTCAGTCAGGAAGTGGTCAGTTGTTTTTAGAGCAGAAATGTATTGATTTGCCTACCTTTCAATCAGAAGGTGGTCAGTTGTTCTGGTGTGAAAACTTATTGATATGCATCTTTCAGTCATAAGGTGGTCAGTTGATTTTAGTGTAAAATCTTTTTGATTTGCCTACCTTTCAGTCAGGAGGTGGTCAGTTGTGTTTTGAGTAAAAACTTATTGATTTGCCTTTCTATCAGTTTGGAGGTGGTCAGTTTTTTTTTTAGTGTAAAATCTTCTTCATATGCCAACCTTTCAATCAGGAGGTGGTCAGTTGATTTTAGGGTAAAAACTTATTGATTTACCTACCATTCAATCTGAAGGTGGTCAGTTGTTTTTCAGGATAAAAACTTCTTAACTTGCCTACCTTTATGTCAAAATGTCAGAAGGTGATGATTTTTTTATGGTAAAAACTTCTTGATTTGCCTGCCTTTCAATCAGGAGGTGGTTGCTTGCTTGCTCAACTGGTCACAGATCGGGAATGCTTATGGAATGGTCTGTTGTCCATTGTCCATTGTCAATCCATCCAGTAGCACACATTTGTTATCACTACTCCTCCTTAACAACTTGGAGGATTGCCATGAAACCTTACACACACATTCATCCCAAGGTCTAGTTGGTCCTAACGAAACTGGTACTGTTCAGACATCCGATATGGCTGCCACAGAGGCCGTCTTGACAGTATTGTTATCACTACTCCTCCTCAGTGGATGGTCATATCAACATAGGGTTTTCACTGAAAGACTTCTTATGATGTATAGTTGGTCCTAAATGAAAATGGTGCCAATCTGATGTCCAATGTGGCTGCCACAGTGGCCATTTTGAAAATCTTGTTATTGCTACTTGTCCTGAGTAGATGGTCATATGAACATGGGGGTTTCACTTAAGGACTTCATATGATGTCTAGTTGGTCCTAAATGAAAATAGTGCCAATCTGGCATCCAATATGGCCTCCTGGCAGCCATCTTGAACATCTTGCTATAGCTTCTCCTCCTGAACGGAAAGTCATATTGACATGGGGTTTTCACAAGTGGATTTCTGATGATGTCTAGTTGGTCCTACATGAAATGGTGTCAATCTGACTTCCAATATGGCCATCTTGAAAATGTTATTATTGCTACTTCTCAGAGATGACTGGTGATATCGATATTGTGCTTTCACCAATAGACTTCCTACGATGTCTAGTTAGTCCTAAATGGAAATGGTGCCAGTCTGATATCCAATAAGGTCACCATGGCAGCCATCTTGAAAATCTTGTTATCGTTACTTCTTCAAAACAGAAAGTCATATCAACATGGATTTTCCACCAGAAGACTTTTTATGATGTTTTGTTGGTCCTAAGTGATGTCATGTTGGTCTTAAATAAAAATGCTGCCAATCAGACGTCCAGTATGTCCACAACAGAAGCTAATTTGAAAATCTTGTTATTGCTGAAGGATTTCAGAGATGGTTTCAACACTCAGCAGTTACAAGGAAGAATGGTCTTATTTTGAACTCCTGGAAATTCTTTTTGGCAGTAGAGCATCAGTTCCTTCAAGGGACCCTTGTTTAGGGTAAAACTTCTTGATATGCCGACCTATCATTCAGGAGGTGGTCGTTTGATTTTACGGTAAAAACTTATTGATGTGCCTACCTTTCAATCAGGAGGTGGTCAGTTGTATTTTGGGGTAAAAACATCTTGATTTGTCTACCTTTCAATCAGGAGGTGGTCAGTTGTTTTTAAGGGTAAAAACTACTTGATTTACTTTGTCTTTCAATCAGGTGGTCAGACCATAAAGCATGACAGCTGGAGTTAATTCAGTTTTACACTTAGAAATTTAAAACCAAATGGATTTATTACAAATTATTGTTCTGAAGAATGAAGTAATGAATTTTGTAAAAACTTTTAACATGCTTTAGACATGTCAAACAATATGTCAGTAATCAGGATTACTGAATCAAGTAGGTTAGATGTATTATGTGTGAAATGTGGTCACAGAGTACAGCATCCTCATAAATATAATCTTATCAGCTGTAATTTTGTCATTACAGTGTAATCGATTAATATTTCTTATTTTTATTAATAGTTTATTCAAAATAAAGAAATAAATTTATTAAAAGTTGACAACCTCAGATATGTTTGAAAATGATAAGAACTTTTTACCTTTCTTGAGAATAACATTAGGGATAGGGTAACGCATCCATATTTAAATGTAGGATTTTTTATGAAATCATAAAATGATTTATAATGTATATTATTTTGGGTTCAGTTGTTGAGAAAGTACTGTATATTTTATTATCATCTCACTGCTGGCCTTTTATATATCACTGGTATACGCTGTTATGTTTAATACCTGCTAATAGATTGAACTGTATCTTCTGCTAATGACAAAGGAAAGGTTAGATTGTTGCAACAATTACATTGAATGTTTCCAGGTCCATAAATATTCAAGTAATATAATCTTTGGCCAGATGTCCTGTGAATAGATCTAATAAATATTATGAGGCAATTTCAGTGTATGGTTTGAAAGACCAAGTTAGATTGTACATTTGATACATGGGGATTGTACAGTCCTAATCATATTGTCCATTTGATACATGGGGATTGTACAGTCCCAGTTAGATTGTCCATTTGATACATGGGGATTGTACAGTCCTAGTTAGACCTAGTCCATTTGATACATGGGGATTGTACAGTCCTAGTTAGATTGTCCATTTGATACCTGGGGATCGTACAGTTCTGTTTATATTGTCCATTTGATATATGGGGATTGTACAGTCCTAGTTACACCTAGTCCATTTGATACATGGGAATTGTACAGTCCTAGTTAGATTGTCCATTTGATACCGTGGGATTGTACAGTCCTAGTTAGATTGTCCATTTGATACATAGGGATTGTACAGTCCTAGTTAGACCTAGTCCATTTGATACATGGGGATTGTACAGTCCTTGTTAGATTGTCCATTTGATACATGTCGATTGTACAGTCCTTGTTAGATTGTCCATTTGATACTTGGGGATTGTACAGTCCTAGTTAGATTGTCCATTTGATACATAGGGATTGTACAGTCCTAGTTAGATTGTTCATTTGATACATGGGGATTGTACAGTCCTAGTTAGATTGTCCATTTTATACATGGGGATTGCACAGTCCTAGTTAGACCTAGTCCATTTGATACATGGGTATTGTATAGAGTTTAGGGCAGCTTAGTCATATGTATATGTAAGATGTTTGTAATTGTATCTACATCAGACATTCATTTGTTACGAGTTTGGTATGTAGGGAAAGGTCACACCAGTGATTCTATATAATGACCTAAACAATGGATAGATCATGTATCCTGTGTATGCTATCTTGTTTCAGTTTTGAAAAGTTATGAAGTCAGCACATAATAGTGAGGGATAAGATAATTCCTGTCCTAATTTAGAATTGCTAGAGACATCATGTATTTGCAGGGATAAGATAATGTTCTGGAGGACTGACAGCTGGGGTGACACACTGGACTTGGGTCAGTCATGACCGGGGATTGTCCCCACACCTGCTGGCTTGCACTCAGTTGTTACAAGCCCACTCAGATTTCAATATTGAATGTTTGATTATTAGGGAAATGAAACCAATCCATCATGTAGAAAAACCACAGCATGAGTCATACCATCAGCATGCTCTTAAGAAATTAAAATATGATTCCAATGTCAGGCGTAAATAAGCATTACACCCACCATTTGTTCAAAATAGCAGACCACCTGTCATTTAAGACCATATTTCAATGTACCAATCTGTTGAATTATATAATTTGATGACCTCTTATAAGTGATCACCTGTCTTGAAAGGCCACTTTTTGTTAGCAAAAAGTGTTTTTGCTATGTTATTCAAGAGATACATTGCTGGTAAATTCTAGTTATCAGTGGAACCTTCCTGCCTTGAATATGGATTTAATGACTTTCTGGATTGAAATATAATTCATATTTCAAGTTATATGTAAATTTGGTTCTAAGCAAAAAAATTGCCTCATTGCAGAGTTCTGTTCAAAATGGGTTATCTGTCTTCATGTGGCAGAAATAATTCAGAGAAATTACATTGTAATTAATGAGCAGGTCTGCCTGGTATTCTGATTTTGTCTGATAATGGATTTTTATGACAGAAATTTTGTTTATTTTTATGCCCCATCTACAACAGGCCATCTGTTCATCTATCTGTCCATCACATCTTCGTTAAGTTTTTGGTTTAGGTCATTTCAGGTACTGTGGCATGTATGGATGTAAAGGGTTTAATGGCACATCAGCACAATACTGGCTATATAGTGCTGATTAAAAGTTTACTTCTATGATTGTAAAATATAATAAAAATTTTTATAAACAAAATATTAACCATGTAGTTGTACTAAATAAAAGATAAAAGGTAAAGATGTTAAAATGCTTAAAAAGGTATAAACAATAATAGACATAGTTAAAGAAGATACAATTCTTTGAACATTGGGTCTAAATTTGTTATGTTAACTGCATTCTTTTAAAAAGCCATTTATATTGACTGTAATGATCCTTGTATAGCATTCCATCTGAAAGTGTACTCAGACATTCCATCTACAAAACTGCACTCAAATATTCTGTCAACAAGTGTACTCAAACAAGTTTACTCAAACATTCTGTCAACAAGTGTACTCAAACAAGTTTACTCAAACATTCCATCTACAAGTGTACTCAAACAGGTGAACTCACACATTCCATCTACAAGCATACTCAGACATTCCATACATTCCATCTACAAGTGTACTCAAACAAGCGAACTCACACATTCCATCTACAAGCATACTTAAACATTCCATCTACAAGAGTATTCAAACATTCCATTTACAAGTATACTCAAACATTCCACCTGAAAGTGTACTCTAACTGCAACTTATTATGAAGCATTTTTATTGTGTCTTAAATTTGTGCATCTTGAATCAATCAGTTTAACAGAAATATATAAAATTCACTATGAAAAATTAAAGCGTAAGTAATTTATTATTCTATGAGAATCTGAACTTTGAAGGAATGAGATTGTGAAATGGTTAAAATTCTGTGAGATTTTTCCCCACTCTGAAATATCACTGGTATAGTATTATTGAAATCCTGTTTTTATTGCTCCCATTGCCTTCTATGGAGAGGACATATAGTTTTACCCATGTCTGTCTGCCTCCCCTGCCCCATCTATGGAGGAGGCATGTAGTGTCACCGATGTCCATCTGCCCCCTCTACCCCATCTATGGAGATGGCTGATGTCCATCCATTTGAAATTCTGTTTTTATGCTGCCTATCCCAATCGATGGAGGAGACAAATAGTGTTATCCATGTCTGTCCACCTCACCTCCCCCATTTATGGAGGGGGCATGTAGTGTTACCTACATCAATCCAGTTGAAATCCTGTTCTATGGAGGGGCATGTAGTGTTTCCCATGTCCATCTGCCTCCTCTACCCCATCTGTGAAAGGGGGCATGTAGTTTTACCCATGTTCATCTGCCTCCCCTTCCACATCTATGGAGAGGGTATGTGGTGTTACCCATGTCCATCTGCCTTCCATCCCCATCAATGGATGAGGCATGCAGTGTTACCTATGTCTATCTACCTCCTCTACTTCATCTATGGGAGGGGGCAAGTAGTGTTACCCATGGCCATCTGCCTCCCCTCCTGCATCTATGGAGGGGGCATGTAGTGTTACCCATGTCCATCTGTCTCCTCTACCCCATCTATGGAAGAGGGCATGTAGTGTTACTCATGTTTATCTGCCTCCCTTTTTCCATGTATGCAGGGGGCATGTAATGTTAATGATGTTCATCTGCCTTACTTCCCACATGTATGGAGAGGACATGTAGTGTTGCTCATGTCCATCTGCCGCCACTCCTCCCCATCTATGGAGAGGCCATGTAGTGTTACCCAAGTCCATCTGCCTCCTCAACCCCATCTATGGAAGAGGGCATGTCATGTTGCCCATGTCTGTCCTCCGGACCCTCATCTTTGGAGGAGCATATAGTGTTTCCCATGTCCATCTGCCTCCTCTACCCCATCTGTGAAAGGGGGCATGTAGTTTTACCTATGTTCATCCTCCCCTACCACATCTATGGAGGGGGGATGTAGTGTTACCCAAGTCTGTCTGCTTCCCTCACCTCCACTATCCATGTCCATGCATCTCATCACATTTGTTGTGAACTTCATTTCCACTCAGTTACTTTAAAAGCACAGCATGGATTGAAAGCAAATTTGGTATTAAGGCATGACATTATGAAGATCATGGTCAAGCTTGATTTTCACTTTATCTGACCAAATTTAATGGAGTTGTGGTCCCTACTTGACTTTGAACTTTGTTATTATATTGCATCTTCTTGGTAGGGGAATCCATGCTGTATCTACACAGATCTAGTTATTTTTCAGCTATTTCACATAAGCTGTATTCTAAATGTGTATTAGAGGATTGTGATATATTACAGTGTCACAATATACATTACAAATCTGTAATGAATATTGGGAAGAACTACATTTTTACATTAAGGTAATTAAAAATGTGTCACACAATTATGATGTATGTACAAAACTATGTGATATGTAGAGATATGTAATCTACATAGTATGTTGGTTACATATATGTTATAATGGAATGTTGTATGTAATGTGAAATATGTTACAGAGCTATAATATTTTTAAATTTATGTTACATAGATGTGGTTGATGTAGCAGATATTTTGTTTGTTACAGAGATAGCATATGTTACAGTGGCTTGTTCTATATGTTACAGAGCTGGTGGATTGTGACAAGGTTGACCAGGGTTGTGAAGGGGGTCTACCCAGCCAAGCATACAAGGAGATCATAAGACTGGGTATGGTTGCTGTACACACATCTCACTGACATTATAGCTGATACATAATTTTCCTCACAAATGTAGAGTAGAAGTAATTTCAGAATGAATTAGTTGTGTTGGAGTTTGACTCAGATATATTTGTAATACAGATCTCCTTCATTATACCTTCCACCATTATAATACAATTCAGACATCCTCCTTAAGTTTCTGTGCAGTTCTTGATTTTTAAATTTTTTTAACTTTACTTTTAATTGGCACTATATGGCTACTATTGTGCTGAGGTGCCGTTCAACACTACTACATACATACATCAGATAAAACACGGTCATGCCATGGACCCTTTCACACATTTTTTTTTACCAAAAATCAATATAATTTTCTATTGTCATCAGCTTAAAGATTTATATAACCACTTCATTTAAGTTGAGTATAAGCACTCATCTCTAATTAGCCACTGCTGTATTCAGCATTTATCAGCTTTTTTATTTGCTAAGAGGCTATAAGACACCTGATTGTCATCAACACAAAATGATTCTGCTAGCTCTGCCAGGCGAAATCTGCATCCATGCTACACCTATCATATTCTAAGCATGTAGTATTTAATCCTTCTTTTGATATGATACAGTGCATGTGTAAATAAACAATTACCAATTTGATTTTTCTATTAGGACAAGTGATTGTGACCCTAAAATACAGTCAACCAGTACATGTGAAGCCCCCATGTAGAACATAAGTTAAACATTGTGACATTTTGAAGCCAATATGTGGATTGCCAGTAAACAACCTTCACATGTGCTATTTAACAGTATAGGCATCACAGTATATACTTGCATATAAGCCGGGTCCAAATGCAAACAACATAGACCCTGATCTGCCGTTGCATAATACACCAGCAGATCAGGGTCTATATTGTTTGTTCTACTGATTAGTCCTTACAAACTGCATCGATCCACATCTGCCGGCGCATTATGCGACGGCAGATCTGGGTCTGTGCAGTTTGCAGTTGGTATGGGCTTATATGTGAGTATATATAGTACCTCTCTCTACATGCTATTAATAGTTACATACTTTGTGCCACTGGAGATTAGCTCAGAACATCTAGTAGAGTCAATTAGGTTCAGCATCTCTGCAGTACGTAGGCACCTATATACATGAGTGTAATTTTCCATTATTGAATGGGCAGATCTCCAGTAATGCAGTAATACATGTAACTTTTTTCTCTTAAACTCCATAGTGTAAATATTTTTTTGTGATGCTAGAAAAGGGATGAAAATAGCAGGTGAATATTGTCAGGGGTAGAAAAATCCACAACAAAAAATTAATGCGGGGCAACCATTTATGTTAAAGCTTGGTCAGGCAACCCAGAAATATTAATAAAAATCATAATGTTAAAAATGTTAAGGAAATTGTATATATTTTCCAGCCACAAATATTTGATCATTAAATTAGCCCCAGGGTACAGTACAAACAGCAGGGTGCCCAAATTGTCTCCATATACCGTATTTTCATGCATATAACCCGCCCATGCATATACCCCGCAGATATTCACTAATCATGTACAAAATAATTAGCATACCCCACCCATGCTTATGCCCCGCACAAACCCTAACATAATCTCACATGAACCAACCATGTGTCAGCCGACGTTGTCGTCCACTGCAACAAAAAGGGATGGATGAATACCGACATGATCAAGATCTGGATAAATAAATGCTACAGAACACATCCAGGTTTTTTTCATCAAAGTTGCTATTGGCTTTTTATGCCATGGCTGCACACAAAGAGCCAACTGTGCCAACAACGGTAAATGCTGCTTGTGGCCATATTGCTGTTATTTCTCATGGAATGGGATGAATGGATGACGAGTGGCAAGCACACTTTCACGCTCTTAATTCTTTTTGTTTTGTATTTTAATTGGTGTTACATTTAATTGTGTAAAAAAACAGCTCTATAGAAGCTCTTGCATTGATCTATTCCCTTAAAAGACAATTGCAATTCATTTGCATTTTGATAGGTGTTGCTAGCATTTTTCATGCTAGTCTTACTTCTGTCGTCATTCTGTTTAACATAAATAAACTTTTAAAAATCATTATCAGTTATTAAAAATTATATCTGTATAAATTTAAAAATAAGCTGATGACTACGGGTGTGTGAAAAGAACTGATATAGACCGCCCATCGAGATAACCACATGGGGGGTGTGGGGTATGTAAAATCCTGTATAACCTGCAGGGTATATGCATGAAAATATGGTAATTCATATTTGAGTGTTGGGTAATTGTTATCAGTAAGAGGTCACACTAATCCACATGTGTTGACAAGTCAGTATCCAAATTAAGTAATCACAGTCAGTATGAGACTACTGACCCCTCAGGGTGAATCTATAAAGAAATAAGACTCACAAATGTTTGTCTTTCATCTTCAACTTGTCACACTGAATGCCTATGATCTAGTACATGTATTACACTTTTTGATTGGTGTGTTGAAGAAATGGGCCCTTGCTGTAGAGCATGTGACAGTTGCTTCTGTTGGTTTGCCTTAACTTAAGGAATATGGCAAATTTAAATAATCAAACCAATCACAATTGGTGTTGTATACTATAATGGCTTGTTGGGTAATGGCTACTGTGTAAACAAAAATTCTACTTGGAAAGTTTACAGTTACCTGACAGTTTAGATGTTAGATTAATAGTATTGGATTAATGATATGAAAAAAAAGAGGGTGTAAACTCAGATAAACATGAAATATAGAGAAGTTTCTAGTCAGGAATGGCCCAAATGTTGGAAAGCTAATGGATGACAAGGCACAGTCCAAAAAATCAGAAATTGTTAGGTGACAAAGAATTTTATAGAAACAAGAATATTCATCACTTTCTGAGTTCATTGAAAGATCAGTTCCTGTGCATGGAATATAGTGAAGTGGAAAATGGTTGATATATATTTTGTAATTTGTGCAAAGAATTTTCTGAGCTTGCACATTCATGGCAAAGACTTGTGCAGTTATGCACACACTATATACATAGACACACATATACACAGACACATACACATGCAAACAAGTATAATCAATACAGGAAATGAGAAAATCATTGATTGTTCCATTGCAAAAAGCATACAAGGTGAATTTTTAAAGAATTCAAAGATTTTTTCTTAAATCATGCACCTTACCATCTTTATATATGTATATGACATAAATTGTGGAATAAGTTTCATTACATCAGTCTTGGGCATTGCCAGCAGACATTTACTGGACAACCCCAAAAAGTTGGTTTCCCAGGTAAACCATGGATTTTGAAAATTCTTCTACTCCTGATCATGTAGGACTTTTACTGACCTTTGTCAGAACTAGATTAGGAATGAACATAGACTGAGGTATTGATGAAAACTAGGTCCCTTGTTTCATTTTAATGATAATCATGAAATGTGGACCTGTCAAATGTAGGAATATGGATTCAAAGAGAACAACACTTATCTTTATTTCCATCAATGTAAATATTGATAAGCTTGAAAACTCAATTACCAAGAAGTGAATGGTACATTTATTTCACATACATAAATAATGTAAATGTTCTTTGGATTGTTGTTTTCCATATTTCCACAAACACACACCCCATCCCCCAGCCAGCAGGAACCTGCACATACAACACATGCACAACATATTCATCCAAAAGTTTTTCCATTTTATGACGGTTTGGTAGATAACACATCATGTATGCATTCATTGTTATGTTATTATTTGTTGTGACCAGTGTTCGAAACTCAGCTAAAAATGCTCTAGACTGGAAAGGTCTAAAGCAAATCTGAACTGTAGGAGGTCCTTATGTTTTATGTAGGCCCCATCATACAGTTGACAAAATAAGAAAAAGAAAAGATTTCAGTTCTAAACAACATGTGTTATTTGCATTTTGTCATTGATCATTTGCAGATGTGGAAAAACACATGTTGCATCAATCCCATTTAGCTGATTTTTGAATTTT
The DNA here is from genome assembly GCA_029931535.1 of Margaritifera margaritifera. NCBI lineage: Eukaryota > Metazoa > Mollusca > Bivalvia > Unionida > Margaritiferidae > Margaritifera > Margaritifera margaritifera. The sequence continues at coordinate 805,406 of JAQPZY010001486.1, read as the reverse complement.
TGACCAATCATTGTTTCAACTTTCATATCTGACAGGATTGGCAATTTAAAGATATTTGCATAGTCCAACACTGAAGGCAAAAACAGAAGAAGGTAAAACAGAAGAATACAGATTTTATTTAATTTACATAGACTTTTGTTGCATACATGCTATGTTAGTTAAAATGTAATGTTTAAACACATGATTAGATGTTGCCAGAAGGATGGATGTTTTGCCAAATGGGATGGTGGGAGGCAGACTAGGGTTGCTTGCAATATGCAGTATAAGGCAAGCAAATTTGGAATTGTGGGCCGTCAGAATTGCTTTAGTTAACTTTTATGATTTTGTATATGCTTGTTTTGAAATGCTAGCCACACAGTATACATTGAATTTACTTTTATTAATGTGGTACCAATTTTTCATGTTGCTACAACCCACAAAGTTAAAGGTTTAGTGAACAATAATCCTTTAGTTGAGACAGTTAGACGCTCTTCCCCATGAATTTAATTAACCACAAATATATCATTTTTTGCTAATCCTGGAAAACTACCATGAAAATTAAAATACCCCAAAACCAGGAAAATTACCATGAAAATGGAAATACTCTTAAAAGTAAATGATTTGATACTGTTACACTTTTATATGATTTGCTAAAATTGTGCGATTTTTTTAAAAAGCAGCTGACTGTAATCCTGCATTTCTTGAAGCTCCTTTCTCTTGAAATCTATAGAATATTGTTGGATTTATGATTTCTTTAGAGTGAGGTATTGGTTATTTTTAATGGAAACTTTATATTAATTATAGGTTTTGTTACAGTTGTAATCTTTAAAATATTAGTAATTGTTGAAGTTACACATCCTATAAGGTTTGTGCAATGCAGTTTTGAAAGTTTTATTGTGAAAAGCATTAATGTGTCCTCAGGGCAGAAGATAATTTTTACGGGTCTCTGTACCAGATTTATGATTCCTAGTTATCACAAGTACATCAGAATGCTATAATTTTGTTTCAGGTGGAATGGAGACTGAGTCTGAATACCAGTACAAGGGCCATGATGAGAAATGTGTCTTTAAACAGAAGGATGTCCAGGTCTTCATCAATGACTCTGTATCTGTCTCCAGTAATGAGGATGGTGAGTGTTGTGCCTCCTTTGTACTGAATGTCCTAAAGTTGAACCTGTTAGGTATAAAAAGAAAGACCTCAAGTTTGTGCTCATGACTGTTGGTTGATCTCCAGCAGTGACAATCGCTAGTGTCTAACTCTATTTGTAATGCATCACTCAGTTAATACATCATCAAGTTAATCAAATGATTTGATTTATCACTAATTTAAATTTATCAGTGTCATAAGGTATTAGTAAAATGTCACCCTTTGCTTTCCATATGAAAATTGTAACAGAATGTAGCGGGGTGGGGTTGGATCTAACCAAGATACACAACAAGGCCACATGAATTAGATGTTTATTTACAATATGTGAATTAATGAATACATAATTTCTAGCTCACAACCATACTTCAATCTCACACAAAGACTGAAAGACTTAATCTACACATGCACACAAATACTATGATTCTAATGATGAGGGGCCCCAGGTGACTGAGTGGTCTAAGGTGCTCACCTTTACAGATCACTCACATCTCACCTCTGTCTGTGTGGGTTCGAGTCTCGGCTCGGCCAACATGGGTATGTGAGAAAGCTTGCCAGTAGCTTCCTGTGGGTTGGTGGTTCTTCAATGGGTCTTCAGAGGTTGTCTCCACCAAATATACTGGCTGCCATGTATAGCCTATCATGTGCTGAAAAATGCTGTTAAACCCACAAAACCAATCTAATGATGAGCTGAATTCTGTGAAGTATTATAAAAGACCATTTCCACACCTCAACTGGCATGTATATAAATTTCATACAATTTCAATCAAATAGTATTGTTCACAAATACACAATATGCTTGATATAATGTTTGCATAAATCATCAACAGGTATGAGTAAATGTATAAGTTTGTTGTCAACAGATATGTTCGATGTACATAGAGTTCATCAAGAAATGTGATAAAATGGATGGTTCATCAACAAGTATGATGTTGCATTAGATTGTCATACAAATAATGACACGGAATTTTAAGTGAAAACCAGATATACTGCTCATCAACAAATATGATGCTGCTATTCCATGATGTCTGCATGATGACCACAAAATATCCCAATCCACCACTTGAGATGAATATCTGAGGAATGATTCCATGTATCTCATGCACTCCTCCCGGCTTGCTGAAGGATCTCTCGGGAACCTTGCTACTGCGCAAACCCATTGGTCCAGAACCCTTGGCCCTCATGCTGAGTTGACCCATATCATCCATCCCCCAACATCACAAAGTTACCATTAACAACAATATCTAGGTTAAACAACCACACAGAGTTCCATAGTTCACCAGAACAGCTAAAAATACAACAACTGAACCATTTAATAATTGAGTCACACCTCAGAATGCGTTTAAGTACAGTGATGTACATGATGCATGCACGCATATGAACTGACTTTGTTACACATTAAACTCTGCCATAAGAATGACTGTATGAGATTATAAATATGATAACCATGTTCTTACATGAATCTGTCTATGACAAGAATAATCATTAATGCCGAAGTGGTACCTTATGTGTGTTCTTTGGTCGCTTTTTAAACCTCCTTTTCAACCTTTGAGTGAAGTTTCCTTCAAGAACCTTAACCTTAAAACAGTTTTCCTCCTCACCTTTGCATTGGCAAAGAGGAGTGAAATTCATGATTAATTTTGTAAGTGGAAAAGGGTTGTCTATGTATCAGTGGTACCTATGATTCAGTATCTTTTCTTTGCCAGTCGGGGTTTCTAGCCTAGAATGAGCTACCTTCAGTAGAATGGAAGAAATAAACAATACCAGCATTCTCTATTTTGTCCATTTATGGAATATGTTCCAAAATTATGTTTGATATTACATTTTGTATTGCTTAAAATGCATTTATTTATAGCAACTTATATTAAAAGAGACCTGCAGTATTTACCATGCTTTAAACATTTTTATATTTAAACAAACACGAGATAATATCATTATGGAACGATATTCTCAGTGCAAACTTAAAGATGGTATTAAAAAAACCTACAGAGATATGTAACTTGAACTTGTTTGAAACATAATTTTCCTGTCAATTTGGGGTGCTGCCCTTGATCACCAACACCATTTTGGATGTGGGTTGGAAAAACCCCTATATGTATGATTGGTTGGTTAATTATGATTGGTTCGTTAAATTTAGATTTACATCACCAGATAGCAGGAAATACATCAATAAAACAGGATGTAAGTACGGTAAACATGCTTTCTTCATGTGAATGTCTTGCAGTTATCTTGCAGCAAATCATCAATAAACTGGTAGATATTACCAGTGTTGATCAGGCACCATGTAATGCATAGAAATGCATAGCTGGGGGACAAAGGTAAAAATGTAGTAACTGTTATGCATTGATGGGAACATAGGTAAAGGGATAGTAAAAGCATACCTGGGGAGCAAAGGGTTAATATAAATACATGAATAAAATTCATTATTAGTTGTAATAAAGAAATAGAAATACTGATATACTTCAATATTAGATGTCCTGGAAAATCCGTAATTTTCCATTACAGATTTGCTTTTGCTTCAGTATTAGTATTATCCTTCCATTATTCACTTAATTTTTTCTGAAACTATTTATTTATGATCATTATATTTTCAGACAACTGTGCTTCAGAATTTCCACATTAGAATGTTATGCCACTCAAATGTTTATAAAAAAATGAATTATTCTTCATTAACATACAGACTAAAAACCTTGAAATTACTCATGTCTGTGTTAAGAGGCCACATAAGGGATGATACAAAGTGGTCCCTTAAGAGAGGTGGTCTCTTAACTGAGGGAAAGAAAGAAATGTCCTTCAATCTGCAATGGTCTTGTCATGAAAAATATTGCCATTTTACCTGATATAGTTTTAAATACAATATTGTTCTGTTTAAGAAGATGCTGAAGCAATCCATTAGTAGCAGTGAATTTTGTATTTCCAAACTCTGCTACAAGCTTTAAAAACTTATTTTGGATCAAGTGACAGTTTGCATTAATGTTCTTTGAAACCATATCTTGGAATCATTTCTAACAAATCCATTAACTTCAGCATCTTCTGTTGCAATAAAGCAACATTTTCCTTCCCTGTATATGGTATTTTCATAGTCTTCCAAAACTTCAGATTTTCATTTAAATATAACTCCAAATTCAGTGGTTACTTTTGCCTTTTGTATGTCCCTTATAACTTGCACTCTCTCATCCAATATCAAAATATTGCACACTTTCTTTAACTCCAGCCATGTTGCCCAGATCAGCCTGGGTCAGCTGCTGTCATGTGCCTCTGGGTAAGGCACTTTATTCCAATTGTGTCTTAGTACATAGCCTTTTATATGTTGCCATGCCATTAAATACCAAACAAACGAATACATCTATCAGCTGATTGTGTTTTATATGTGCATATATATACACTTTGGTGCTCTGATTAAGTACTGACAGGATTCATAAAACAATAAAAACAATGACATTTACTTAACACCTAACTTGGTGGACTTTTGGTCAGAAAAATTGTGGTCACTGGTTACTGTTGAAAGGTGAACACATAACAGATTAATAAAACAACTGTAAATGATGCAGGTGGCACAGGGAACAGTCACTTAATGTGGTGGGTCACTTGACTGAGGTGGTCATATAGAGAGGTTGAAATGTACATAATGCTATAGTTGGTTTCAAATGACATTGTGAATAGGACCTGGCACTGCATCTAAAAGTGTAATAATGCAGATTGCTTTATTTAAGGACAAAGAGGTTTTTTTATATATGAGCTTTAATAATTTCATACCATTCCTTTCTCCATTAATGGAGAAGTATGCATTCACCTCACCCTCAAAATGTCAAGACCCTTGTAGTGTTAAAACTGCCACCATGTTGTCAAATGGGCTTTACTTCCAGGGATGCACAGGCTTCAAACTCCCAGCAGATTTCCAGTCAATAACTATTCCCGTAATTTGTCTTTAGGATTTTCTTTAGTTTTATAAGATGTTTTCTTTTCTCAAGGATGATATTTTACTTATTATCTAGGATGATATTTTATGTATTATTACAGAAACAATTATGATTGCAAATTACAACACAGATGACAGTTCAATGTGATTATTCAAGGGAGGTTACCCCTGCAGAGTTATACCAACTTCAGGTCACTCTTCTTGTGTTCTGAAAATTTAGATTATGAAAGCCTTGAACTTTTTAGGGTGAGTGGAATGCATAGTGTCCATGATAATTAGGAAAATAAATTATAAAATTATTTAAAAGAACAGTATCAAAATCATTGAAATAAACATAAAAAGAACAGTATAAAATTATTGAAGTCCATTGTAAAAAGAGCTGTCATTATCCATTTTTCAGGACATTTTCAGAATACATTTTTAGATGCATGACAGTTACAATTAACAATGCAATTTGAAAATAAGTATAATTGACAGAAATATCCAGTGAAGTCGGATCATTTGAAAATAGCTATAATTGACAGAAATATCCAGTGAAGTCTGACCATTTGAAACTAACTATAATTGACAGAAATATCCAGTGAAGTCTGACCATAAAGTTTTCTTTCCCAATCAGGTCCTAAGTATTTAATGATGAAAACAAAAATTATGTTTGCTGGTATTGTCTTTCTTTAGTTTTAATTAGGGTGTAGCCACATAATGTTGTTGTAATCTTGAACGGTGTTATAGTTTTGGGAATACCATGCGAATCATTTGAAGTATCCTAGTCATGTACAACTGAAATCGATAGGATACTTCAAATGATTCGCATGGTATTCCCAAAACTATAACACCGTTCAAGATTTCTTTTTCTCATTCGCTTGTATACTGAGATCAGAAGTTTTGACAAAAATTATAAAAGGGTCATAAATCTGTTAATATGTTTGCTTGCTTCTTGCAGAAATGGCATCATGGCTATTCCAAAATGGACCAATCTCCATCGGTATCAATGCCATTGCAATGCAGGTTTGTATTTTATGCTATGCACATAACTCAATTGCACATGCATGGGACAGAAGAAAATATACTCTGGAGATAACCTTACCCAAGGGGATTAATTATTTCAATCAGTATTTCCTAACGAGGATTGTAACATAATACATACTATACAATAGACCAGAAGGGACCATATAATGTACATGGTAATAACAGATATTAATTGTATGCAGTATCATTTTAAGTGACGTTTATGGACAAGATACTTTACTTCCTTTGCCTCAGCATGATATAACCTTGTATGTGTTAATATGCCTTTAAGCACCACTCAATCAGCATCACTCAATCAATCATATTAAGTGCTAAACCTCAAAATGACATGATATAGGATTTGAATGTAAAATATTGCATGATACTGCTTGAAGTGGCTGAAAATATTTCATCCAATGGCATTGTGTACTTCGAGTAATACAATGTAATGTACGTTATTGCTTGGATTAGTCCAGTAATACATTTTAATGTATGTCATTTCTTGGATTAGTCCAGTAAAACAATGTAATGTATGTCATTGCTTGGATTAGTCCAGTAAAACAATGTAATGTATGTCATTGCTTGGATTAGTCCAGTAATACAGTTTAATGTATGTCATTGCTTGGATTAGTCCAGTAAAACAATGTAATGTATGTCATTGCTTGGTTTAGTCCAGAAAAACCGTGTAATGTGCATCATTGCTTGGTTTAGTCCAGAAAAACAGTGTAATGTGCATCATTGCTTGGTTACTAATACAATGGTGAATCTAATGTATGTCATTGCTTGGATTAATCCAGTAAAACAATGTAATGTATGTCATTGCTTGGATTAGTCCAGTAAAACAATGTAATGTATGTCATTGCTTGGATTAGTCCAGTAATAACAACCCCCAAACTTTTGTTTGAATATGTTGGTGGATTAGGGTCTTATTTCAACCCTTCATTAAACTTGTGAATTATTAGGAACAGATCTGTCCAACAAATACATGTAAACTGTTGTGAGGGACTTATTGTAATCATACTAAATGTTTTGGAACTGATTTATCAGACTAAGGTTGGATCCCAGCTGGGTGGAATGACTAGAGGTATCTTACAGTCTTTATCAGACTAAGGTTTGATCCTGGCTGGGAGGAGGAATGGCTAGAGGTATCTTACAGTCTTTATCAGACTAAGGTTTGATCCTGGCTGGGAGGAGGAATGGCTAGAGGTATCTTACAGTCTTTATCAGACTAAGGTTTGATCCTGGCTGGGAGGAGGAATGGCTAGAGGTATCTTACAGTCTTTATCAGACTAAGGTTGGATCCCAGCTGGGTGGAGGAATGGCTTGAGGTACCTTACAGTCTTTATATTGCACAATTCTGTTTCTGTTCCACAAAATGATTCCCTACTATTCTGATCAAGTTATCCAAGTCATCGATTTCAGTTGTACATGACTAGGATACTTCAAATGATTCACATGGTATTCCCAAAACTATAAATATAAACCTGTTTTTGCATTTCTGTGGTTTCTCCCCCCCCCCCCCCCCCCACCTTAAAGTAAAGCATAGACAAGACATAATGGAAGGTGTAGAACTATGTTGGTGGTTGTGGTAGTGTTGTCACTCTTGTGCCTGTATTTTACATTTAGCACCATTTTTCTGAAACTATTGCATTTACAATCATGCAACAAGACACATGTATGTGCATTCATCATGCACAGTAGTATTTACCATTTACCCACCAGCAAAGTATGTCACAGTTACCTTCTTTTCAAATTTAGATTTATTGCATTAATTTGTTAATGAGCTCCAGTTTGTTGACACAAAATGTAGGTTTGAGTGACCTACTTTTTATGTTCTAGACACCATTAGGATATCATACTTCAGTGGAGCTGGCAGGACATAGCATCCACAGGAGATTTTTCTTGGATATTACATTTAAACAGATCTAGCCATATCATTGTGTATATTTATTCATCACTTGATGGTAGATCTGATAACTTATGTTCATATACTCAGTACAGTGATAGATTCTAATGATGTACCTCCACATAAATGCATTTTTCACAATTTACTTTTATGAGATCTTTTCAAAATGATTAATTAATCTGTTTACTGTGCTTAAAATGGTGCAGATTTTGTTTGATAGGTTTAGGAGAAAATATTGCTTATTATGTAGTTAGAAAATGTGAGAATGTCTTAAGCAGTATATTTATATTATCATGTAGATTGAATATCATGATGTTCACTGCTGGTCAGTACTGTATATCATCATATTCACTGCTGGTCAGTACTGTATATCATCATATTCACTGCTGGTCTATACTGTATATCATCATATTCACTGCTGGTCAGTACTGTATATCATCATATTCACTGCTGGTCAGTACTGTATATCATCATATTCACTGCTGGTCAGTACTGTATATCATCATATTCACTGCTGGTCTGTACTGTATATCATCATATTCACTGCTGGTCAGTACTGTATATTATCATATTCACAAATGGTCTGTACTGAATATCATCATATTCACTGCTGGTCAGTACTGTATATCATCATATTCACAAATGGTCAATACTGTATATTATATGCACCAGTAGTCAGTGCAGTATATCATCATACTGTAGTATCATTTATTTTCATGGGACTCAGTTTTCGTGGTTTTGTAAAAAAAAGACATTTTCGTGGGTACTTAAATTTGTGGTTTTGCCTGTCAAAGTTTGCATATTAGTAAGCATTTAATTTTGTGGTTTAACCTCTACAAATACCCAAAATAAAGAATAAAAAAGAATAAAACTATGCCAACAGAAATGGCGGTCACTTGAATGTTTATAACAATACTACCACATGTATGAGCACCAATCAAAGACCTGACAAGTTCAATACTTACACTGTGTTTTCGTCCAAGTGAATAACATCAATAGAAGCCAATGCAACCAACAACACTAAAACAATACTACCACCTCTATGAACACAAATAAAACACCTGTCAAGATCAATCACTTACATTGTGTTTTCGTCTGAGTACTCAACATCAAAGGAAGCTGACACAGCCAACAACACTAAGCCAATTGCTTATTATAGTACATCTGTATGATCTCTTTCTTAAACCACTGTCCATAAAGTTAACAAAACATGTGACCGGCTATCCCTTGTTCAATGCAATCAGCAAACAGTGGCAATATTTGATGTATTTAGAGTCTATCAATGTGAGAAGATGCTAACTAAATTGAAAGACAGTGGAATCATGCGTTTGTTTGTGTCTGCCTCATGTACAGACCAACTTCAACCACTAGACTTAACAATAAATAAGGAGTACAAAGAAGAATTAAAATCACACTTCCACAACTGGTATGCTAAACAGGTCATGGAGGCAATCACATAAAAGGAATATGTTACTGGTGGCGATCACTGATTGCAGTCTCATTAATCAAGCCAATTTGGGCTGAAGGGATAATTGCAGCTCACACGACAATGAGTGAAAGATCAGACCTAATTATTAGTGGTTTTGAGAAAGCTGGACTTGTTTAATTATGCAATTTGGGGATTATTTACCTGACAAGTATTTGTGTGTACCTTGAGACTTGATTGACACGATGTTGTTACTGTAGCTTTGCCCAAAAGTCAGTGAAGTGTGAGCTTTAATACTCTACTTTTATTAGTGTATATACATAGTGTTTCATTAATAATACTGCTTCAAGCAATGAATGGATAAAATGAAATGTGGTTTCAGGAGGATTTAAATTTTTCAGCAACAGTTGTACTCGAATGAAGCATCAATTTGAATAAGCATTCAATTTAATTTTCATATACTATTATTTTTTATTATTCTTTCTTTCATTTTCAGCATTTCTAGTGTTTGAATACCTTATACTTTTTCTCATTTCTCTTTATCCTTAGTTATCTCACATATCGATTTAAGGCAGTGAGTGGAAATTACAGCTTTTGGATACCTTATCAATATGTGTGCATTGAAACAATATAAAATGCTTTATAATTTTTTTTTCAAAGGATTTTAAATAAACACATGTAAAAGCTAATATTTTATTACCAAATTACAGTATTGACGTTGATTTATCAAATACTAGTAGCTTCGTTAATCTCTAAGAAGAACGACACACATTAAGAAAATGAGCTGGGGGGGGGGGGGGTTATCATCATACATGGCAAATTTTTTGTTCTGTATTTAAAGTCGTGGTTCGGGGCAACAACGAAAACTATGAAAATTGGTGACTTACAAACATTTCTGATACTACAGTATTCATTGATGGTCAATACTGTATATTATATTCACCAATGGTGTGTGCAGTATATCATCATATTCACTGATGGTCAATACATTTTTTTCAGTTCTATATGGGAGGAATATCCCACCCCTGGAAAATCTTATGTAACCCCAAGAACTTGGACCATGGTGTCTTGATTGTTGGTTATGGCACTAGTAAGTAGCAGTTACAATGGCATTTACTTCAGATCAACCCTCAAGTAACCTGTGGTTGTTCTATATTCTTGCCTGTATCCAGCCATAAAAAAATTGTTTTCTTCTCATGCCTCACCTGTTTTAATATGATCTTAACTAAAAAGAAAAAAATGAATTTAAGGTCTGTGAAGTTGAATGGTCAGAAATTCAGTATGGCTGTTATTTAAATTATGATATCAGTCTGCTGGCAGTTTTACTGTAAGCAACAACATTTTTTATCTGTGCAAATTATGAGAATCATAGACTTAAATGTCTTATTTCTGGTAGTAATTCTTATTGTAATTATTTTATGCTCCTACTGCAATAGCAGAGGGGTTTATTGTTTTGCTACTGTCCATCCATATATCCATGCATCTGTACATCCAGAAAATCCATACATCCATCCAGAATCTGTTTTAGTGCAATAGCTCAAAAACTATTAAACATAGATCCATGAAATTGTATACACTTAATAATAGTCATAAAAAGATGATCTGATCAGATTTTAAGGCCATTACAGCAATTTTTCAAGTTTTTGCACATTTATTTAACTGTTTGAACTTAGACATTGTTTAAAAAAATCTTCTTAGCATGATTGAGCAAAAACCACTAGATGCAGTAAAATAAAATTTAGTAGACATATTTGTATTTATATGTAGATGATCTGATTAGATTTTTAGACCATTACAGCAGTTTTTCAATTTTTGTTTTACACATTGTTGAACTATTTGGACAATAACTTTTTTTTGTGACAAAAACCTTGTTAGCACAATTTAGAGGTAGAAAAGTGAAATTTGGTCTGTATTTTTGTATTTATATGTCAATGATCTGATTATATTTTGATGCCATCTAAACAATTTTTTTAATTTTTCAACATTTTTGGACTTGGCATACATGTCTGACAAACACAAATCTTGTTCTATTCTTATGTCTTACTTCTTAAAAGAAACTATTGATTTGTTTCTTTTTTTCTGATTTTACAAGTATGTTCTGTTACTGAAAAGTATCAATTCTAGGCTGACCCCATGCTGTGGTACTTAATACATATCAATCCTAGGCTGACCCTATACCGCGGTCACTTGTTACATGATCAATCCTAGGCTGACTCCATGCTGTGGTACTTAATACATGATCAATCCTAGGCTGACTCCATGCTGTGGTACTTGATACATGATCAATCCTAGGCTGACTCCATGCTGTGGTACTTGATACATAATCAATCCTAGGCTGACTCTATGCTGTGGTACTTAATACATGAGCAATCCTAGGCTGACTCCATGCTGTGGTACTTAATACATGATCAATCCTAGGCTGACTCCATGCTGTGGTACTTGATCCATGATCAATCCTAGGCTGACTCCATGCTGTGGTACTTAATACATTATCAATTCTAGACTGACTCCATGCTGTGGTACTTAATACATGATCAATCCTGGGCTGACTCCATGCCGTGGTACTTAATACATGATCAATCCTAGGCTGACTCCATGCTGTGGTACTTGATACATGATCAATCCTAGGCTGACTCCATGCTGTGGTACTTGATACATGATCAATCCTAGGCTGACTCCATGCTGTGGTACTTAATACATGAGCAATCCTAGGCTGACACCATGCTGTGGTACTTGATACATGATCAATCCTAGGCTTACTCCATGCTGTGGTACTTGATCCATGATCAATCCTAGGCTGACTTCATGCTGTGGTACTTAATACATTATCAATTCTAGACTGACTCCATGCTGTGGTACTTAATACACTATCAATCCTAGGCTGACTCCATGCCGTGGTACTTAATACATGATCAATGGGAGGCTGACACCATGCTGTGGTACTTAACACTTGATCAATCCTTGGCTGACTCCATGCTGTGGTACTTGTTACATGATCCATGGCATAGATGGATGGAGACAGCAGGTTAAAGTTTTTGTTTAAGGTTTTTATTATAGCTCATATGAAGGAACTATATGCATTTAAATTTCACTGCTGTATGTTCATTGGTATATTCTTGACTTTACACAATAATTTTTATCCAATTGTATGATTTTTTTTTCACAATTATGTGTGGAAAAGTTTGAGGTTAAAGTTTGGATTTCCTCTATGTAGAGACAGGCCAAAGTTTACGGTTTTGTTAGCTCACCTGGATGTAAAGAGAAGTGAGCTTATTGTATGGCCATGTGTTCATCGTGAGTTGTCGTTCATAAATCTTTCATCATGCATCCGTCCTTCAGCAATTGCTTGTTACCATTCTGGAGTCCATATTTCTGATCTGATTTCAATCAAATTTGGAATATGGGTTTATATCATCAGAATCTTGGACAAGTTTTGATAATGAGCAAGATCCACGCATAATAATGATGTAATCTTGCATCTGATTTTTAACCTTGTTACCATTCTAGAGGCCATATTTCTGATCTGATTGTGATTAAACTTGGAATATATGTTTATATCATTAAGGACTCCATTGAGTTTAATAATGAGAGAGATCTAGGCATAATAATGAGGTGATCATGTATCTGATTGGCTGAGCTTGTTACCACTCTGGAGGCCACTTTTCTGGTTCGATTTTGATGAAATTTGGAATACATGCTTATACACTAAAACCTGTCTTGAAAGACCACATGCCTTGACAGACCAGATTGGTTATATAGTGTTATGACCTGTCATAACAGACCACCTGTCTTAGAGACCATGATTGTTTGCCAGAAGGGGTGGTCTTTGAAGACAGGTTCTGCTGTATCATTGAGATCTTCAATGAGTTCAATAATGGGCAAGATTTACACATATTAATGAGGTGACCTTGCATCTGATTGGCTTAGGTTATTGCCACTCTGGGGGCCGTATTTCTGATCTGAGTTTGATCAGACTTGGAATATATGCATATATCATCAAGATATTGTACAAGTTCATTAATGAGCAAGATTCACACATAACAATGAGTTGATCTTATATCTGATTGACTGAGCTTGTTGCCACTCAATAAGCAATATTTCCAATTCCTTTTTGATCAAACTTGAAATATGGCTTGTATCATCAAGATATTGGATCAGTTTGATAATTAACAAGATCAACACATAATAATGATGTAATCTTGGATCTGTCTAGCTGAACTTGTTACCACATTTGTGATCCAGTTTTGATCAAACTTGGAATATATATATCATCAAAATCTTGTACTGTTTCAATAATGAGCAAGATCTGTGCATATTTATGAGGTGATCATGCATGTGATTGGCTGAGCTTATTACCACTCTGGAAACAGTAATTTAGATCTGATTTTGATCAGAATTGGAATATGGTCTTATATCATAACATTTTGGGGCAGTTTAGAAAGTAAGCAGGTCCACACATATTAATGAGGTGATCTTGCATATGATTGGCTGACCTTATTAGCACTCTTGAAGCCTTATTTTTGAGCTGCTGGGTTTATTGTCATCAAGACCTGGATGACTTCGATTATTAGCAAGAGACCATGCATATTAATTATGCCTTTATCTTCAGAAAGAATTTGTATCAAGATATAGTAAAATAGGTAAAATCAACATGATTGAAAATTTGTGAGATTGTTTACATAGGATGTGTTCTTACATTACCACATAAGTCTGCTTAGTGAAATGGTCAACTGTTATGTTATGTAAGTCAGGTGAGCAATATTATGCCCACTTGGGCCTCTTGTTTATGGCTTCTAAGAAGGAATTATGCATTTAAATTTTACTTTGGTGTGTTAATACTTATGCATATGCTTGACATTATTGTCTACCTTTTATACAGCTTTAATAGTTTTTATTTTGTAATTTATTATGAAAAGTTTGAGGTTCAAGTTTGTGTTTAATGTTTGTTATTTGTTGACAGCAAGTTAAAGTTTGTGTTGAAGGTTTTGATTGTGGCTCATAAGAAGGTGTTTTGCATTCAGATTTTATGTCTGTGTGTTAAGTAGCATGTATCTGACATGTTTGGTTACTTTTATACAGTTTTACTGGAGGTGGTTGTGGAGGGGACAATTTGTGGTGAAATGTTTGATGTTAATGTTTGCATTAATGGCTTCTTATACATAGATTGTAGGTTAAAGTTCATGATTAAGGTTTTGGTTATATTCATGTGCAGAAACTGTGAAATTTTACTTCTGTACAATGAGAAGAACTTTTCCTAAACTTTTTTATTTGTTTTTTAATTCAATTGTTTACTTCTTTTCTTTACAATTTAGTGGAAAGTAAATTAATGTTTTAATGTTTCCTCTATCAGGTAAATTTTTAAAACCCTTGTGTTACCTTGAGGTCAACATTTCAATCAGTTTCAGAGGATATGAACCATCTTTGTTTGACATACAGTCAATGAAAAAGGGGCATATAGTGTTCATGTAATCAACCTGCCAATCAGTCCATCTGTCTGTCTGACACTCCATCATGCCTAGGTTCAGTTTTTCATTACAGTTGGTCAGTTTTTTGGTTATTGAAGCTTCTCATTTTCAGTTTCTTATTTAAAGGGTTTTGTAGTGTAATGTATGGATACAACTTGGAGCAAACCAAACTGCCATGCCAAAAGTAAGCCACCATGCCTGTATTTGATGCTTCAGTAACTTCTTTTATCTTGGACATTTGGTCATTATGTTATACAACTTTATACAGTTATGTGGTTTCATCTACGGATCCATTATCTTGAGTACATTACAAATCAGAAGTTCAAGACTGTGACCTACATTTCATGCAGCGATGACTTTGATTGGGCTTTGCATTTAGGTCAGTTTCTCAAGTAATGTTTCTTTTGGGGCTATATACTCTGGTGTGTAAGACACCATAATTGCAAAAGTAGATCACTGAGACCTATATTTCATGCCTAATTGTTTTTGTTCAAATTTGTTTGTTTGAGATAAGTATCTTGTGCACTATTGACTCTAGAAGAAAATGTATATTTCTGTTAATTGATCCTGGTGAGTAGCAATGTAAATTCCAATTAGAGAGTGCTTGTTTATATTATCCCATTCACCTGTTTCTCTTATTTACTAAAATTCCAATACAAACTGCTTATTTAATTGTGCACCAAAAGACAAACTATGCTGTCAGCAGGGATTTATAATGCTAAACCATAATTTTGAGAAAAAAAATTACAAGTATATTGCTTAGCATGGTAGGACTTCCTTAAAATGGAACAGTATGGTGTGGTCAGATGTTAACAGTTCACACTGTGTAGAGGGGAACAATGCTGACTTCAGGCAGCTCTTGTATATGGTGTGGTCCGGCGTTAACAGTTGGTATTGTATACAGGAGAACTATGCTGTGTGATCAGGTGTTAAAAGTTTGCAATGTGTACAGGAAAACTATCCCGTCTTCTGGCAACTCTTGTATATTCATGGTCCAGTGTTAACAATTGGTATTGTGTACAGGACAACTATGCTGTATGGTCCAGTGTTTGCATTTTGTACAGGAGAACTATGCTGTGTGGTCCAGTGTGAACAGTTGGCATTGTGTACAGGAGAACTATGCTGTGTGATCAGGTGTTAACAGTTGGGATTATGTACAGGAGAACTATGCTGTGTGGTCAGGTGTTAACAGTTGGCATTATGTACAGGAGAACTATGCTGTGTGGTCAGGTGTTAACAGTTGGCATTGTGTACAGGAGAACTATGCTGTGAGGTCAGGTGTTAACAGTTGGCATTGTGTACAGGAGAACTATGCTGTGTTGTGTTGGCATTGTGTACAGGAGAACTATGCTGTGTTGTCAGGTGTTAACAGTTGGCATTGTGTACAGGAGAACTATGTTGTCTTCTCTTGTTTAGTAAGAGTTTCCCATTTTATTTTTGTGTATTTTAGAAGATGGAATACCCTACTGGATCATCAAGAACAGCTGGGGAGAAAGCTGGGGCGAGAAGGTATGACCTGATTTGTTTGCAAGTATATGTTTTACAGAACTGAAGTACCTCATTGATTTTCTACACTACTTATGTTTTTAAAGTTGAAATAAGAAGGATCCCAATGATCATTGTCTTTTCACATAAAAAAAAGATTAAAAAAAATTGGATGGGTACAAAAAATAATCTTCATATGAGCTTTATGCCATTCCAGAATAAATGTTTTATTTCACGTTTTTCTGAACCACTAGGTTGGAGGGCATTTAAAGTATGAAATTAAAATATTTACCATCGAAAGGCTGCATGGTGTCATTATAATGGTTTTGCATAACATGACATACAGGTCATCTTTGCATACATTCTTTGTAATTCAATCTGTTGCAGTGACATTTTTCTGTGATGGTTCAGAGGTATGAAGCTTTAATTAGAACTCCTCTCTGTCAATTACTCCCATATGGTTTTGATTATTACCTCAAAAATTGACCTTGGACAGTTATATCTCTTGCAATAAACATGACTGAACTATGTCCATTTTTTTGCACTTTAGCAGTTTCTCTGATAAGTATAAATAACTGTTTTGACATCATACTAATGCTGCATTAAGCCAGTTGAAATATCTGTTATAGCATTAACTTGGCAACTTAGATGATGTGGACTCTTGAAATGGTAGTGGATATCTTAATGACATGAAATTCTGTAGTATGTGAACCTTTTGCAAAAGTAACTCGTTTTCTTCACACGTCTTAACTTTATAAAATGGAAGCAGCCATCCTAAAGCTCTGCCTTCATATTAAAGTCAAACTTAATTAAAGAGAAGCAAGATTTTTGATATTTTATGCAAAACGGTTGGTATTCCTCTGATGACATTCGCCATTACCATAAGTTGCAAAGTGAAGGCCGGTGAAAGGCAGACAAATAACATCAGGTTCCCCAGGTCTCTTGTTTACAAGACATTTGGACCCCAACCTGTATGTGGAAATAGATATACTGTTTTCTGTAAGGCTTCTTAATTAACATAGGGCTGATCAGTTCCATTTTCAGTAGACTTTTGGTCTGTTAATGACAGACTCCAGTAGAATATGAAGTCAAGCATCAGGCTAACCAGTTCCATTTTCAGTAGACTTTTGGTCTGTTAATGACAGACTCCAGTAGAATATGAAGTCAAGCATCAGGCTAACCAGTTCCATTTTCATTTGACTTTTGGTCTGTTAATGACAGACTCCAGTAGAATATGAAGTCAAGTCCTTATTTTGACAAGCTGATAATTGTATTCCTTGGATCTCATGTTATATTTTAAAGTTACTTCCCTTTCATCACTTAAAAGGCACACTAAAAAAATGTTAAATAATTCACATGGTACATTCCTGTACATCTCTATCTGTGTATATTCCTTCAGTGCTACTACAATTATGTGTATTGTTGGGTGGGTGTCTTCTGGCTGAACAGCATGTATATTTCAACTGTCCATCTCTATATGTCATGACCAGGCAAGTTCTTTTCCTTCAGGGCTACTACTATGTGTACCTTAGGGTGTGTGACTGTGGGCTACAAAGTATCACTACACTAATTGAGCCAATCAGCTGTTATTACATCTTGTTGTAGTTCCTAAGAAAATTGTTAATAATTTTTCACTGATTTTTCCCGAAGATCTGCTAACCAGTGAAGAATGTTACTTGCATTCAAGAGAAAGTAGCATTAAGCCCAACAAACAAATAAAATGCTCACTGCGTTCAGCCCCATGGCTTTTATGGTGGATGACAAAGCAAACAGGTGTGATTCATTTGGTTCTGAAAGGGTCACTTGCACTAAAACTGTCTATAATATCATTCAGATGCAACTAATTTTAGAAAATGCAAAATAATATATGCTGATTTTTAGCTCTACTGGTCATAGACCAGAAGAGCTCATAAAATCTTCTTTTGTCCGGTATCCAGCGTCCGACTTCCATTAGCACAAGTTTGTTATCACTAATCCTTATAAACTATTGGGAGGATTGCCACTAAACCTTACAAATACATTCATTACAAGGTCTAATTGTTCCTAAATGAAAATGGTGCCCCTTGGACGTCCCATATGGCCATCATGGCAGTCATTTTGAAAATCTTGTTATCGCTACTACTACTAAAAAGATGGTCATATCAACATGGGGTTGTCACTAAAAGACTTTGTATGTTGTCTAGTTGGTCATATATGAAAATGGTGCCAATCTGACATACATTATGGCTGCTATGGGGTATGTTTTAAAAATCTTGTGATTGCTACTTCTCGTGAATGGTCCCATTTCTTTGGCAAGGTATAGCCAATAATGTGTTAAAAGTGCCATTAAAACCAGCAAACAAACCAGCTTCCTGAACAGATGGTTATATTGACATTGAGTTTTCACTCAAAGACTTCTTATGATGTCTGATATCTAACATGACTGCCATGATGGCCATTTTGCAAATCATGCTGTTGCTATTTCTTCTGAACTTTTGGTTGTATTACATAGAGTTTGCAATTAAAGACTTCTAATAATGTCTGGTTAGTCCTAAATGAAAATGGTGCTGATCTTACATCCAATAAGGCTGCCAGATGGTTTCAACACTCAGCAGTTAAAAAGAAGAAATAGTCTTATCTTGGATTCCTGGAAATTGTTTTTGACCAGTAAAGCATCAGTCCTTCAAGGGACTCTTGTTTATTAGTTGTGTCCAAGTTAGTGCCCACATAAGTTAGATAGTCATGGTGCATCAGAACTTGTAACTAATGCACTAGATTTCATGAAAATGTTGAAAAATGAAGGAAACATATAAGGAACTTAGAGCTTATGGGAATGGCTTGTTGTCTGTCATCCATCGCGTGTTCATATGTTAATACAAGTTTGTTATCACTACTCCTAAACTACTGGGGGGATTGCCATGAAACTTTATACACACATTCATCCCAAAGTCTAGTTGGTCCTAAATGAAAATGGTGCTGCTCAGACATCCAATATTGCCACCACAGCAGCCATCTTGAAATTCTTGTCGCTACTTCTCCTGAACAGATGGTTATATAAACAAGGGGTTTTCACTAAAAGACTTCTTATGATGGTTAGTTGGTCCTAAATGAAAAGGGTGCCAATTGGACATCCAGTATGGCCACCATGGCAGCCATCTTGAAAATCTTGTTATTGCTACTTCTCCTCAATGGAAAGTCATTGACATGGGTTTTCACCAGAAAACTTATGATATTTACTTGGTCCTAAATGAAATTGGTTCTGTTTGGACATCCAATATGGCCACCACAGCAGTCATCTTGAAAATCTATTCCTCCTCAATGGATGGTCATATCAACATGGAGTTTTCCCTAAAAGACTTCTTATATTGTCTAGCTGGTCCTAAATGAAAATGGTGCTGATCTGACATCCAGTATGGCCACCACAGCAGTCATTTTTAAATTCTTGTTTTTGCTTCTTTTTCTGGACAGTAGGTCATATCAGTATAGGGTTTTCACTGGGAGACATCTTGTGGTGTCCGGTTGGTCTTAGATAAAAATTGTGCCGATCTGATATACAATATGGCCACCATAGTGGCCATCTTGAAAATCTTATCACTACTCCTCCTAGATAGAAAGTCATATCAACATTGGATTTTCACCAGAAGACTTCTTACAATGTCATAGTTAGTACTAAATGAAAATGGTGATGATCTGACATTCAGTATGGCCACCATGCAGACATCTTAAAATCATGTTATTCCTTCTCCTGAACAGAAAGGCATATCAACATGGGGTTTTCACCAGAAGACTAATTATGATACCTAGTTGGTCCTGCGTGAAAATGGTGCTGATCTTACTTCAAATATGGCTGCCAAAATTAACATATTTAAAATCTTGTCACTGATTCTTCTGAATGGATGGTCATATCAACATGGAGTTTAAAAAAATCTTATTCCTCAAGAATATCAGAGATAGTTTCAACACTCAGCAGTTAAAAAGAAGAAATGGTCTTATATTGAATTCTGGGAAAAATTTTCAGACAGTAGAGCATCAGTCCCTTTAAGGGACTCTTATTCTCCTTCAGGGCTAGTACAACTGTTGGGTGGATGGGCTGTACTTGAGTAATTTATTTATGTCAGAATCAGATATTTCTTTTTTTTCAGGGTTACTACTATGTGTACCGTGGGGCAGGTGTCTGTGGGCTGAATACCATGTGTACTTCAGCTATTGTTGACTAGAGAGTGAACATAAGATGGAAGAAGAGTATTGTTGGTTACAACAGTCACACACCAGTCTTCTTTTTTTAGTGTATAAATTTAACACTAGTGAACATGAATGTTGAAACACCATGTTCAGAGTGCTTTTACATGGTGTATCACAGTCAAACTCTTTGTAATTTAGAATGGCTTCAACTGACTACATTAAAAAAACATCACCTCCATCTATCCTACATGATCTAAAACTAGAGATATTCCTACAGAAAAATTCATAGATTCTCAAATAAAGCTTCACCATATAAGAATTCATTTTAATTTGTGCATAAATCTGAAGCAGTATTCTTCTAAAATTGTAAACTTCATCCATTTGAAGATTTCCAGCAACATATTAATTTCCATCATCAACTGCATATCCAAGGTGTGTGTACTTCATGCTTTCTTATATTCATCTGTACTGATGCATGCACAGCTTAATTTGAACCATCACTTAATTAAGGTGTGTGTACTTCATGCTTTCTTATATTCATCTGTACTGATGCATGCACATGCTTAATTTGAACCATCACTTAAGGTGTGTGTACTTCATGCATTCTTATACTCATCTGTACTGATGCATGCACAGTTCAGTTTGAACCATTTTTTTAAACTTTGCTCTTTAACTTTTAACAGATGAATTGAAGAGACATCTTTTGTTCTTTCCCTGGTATGTAAACTTGTTAAACAAATGTAGATGTGCCTTTTATTGCTTATAAATTTATGCATTTATCATTTTGTATGTTACCATGGAAACAAAGTGTAGCATAAGTAAGATGATAATGACGGTTCTTGGCCATAAGTAGTATATACACCAAGGGTACTTGGTCATATGGTACTAGCAGAAGTAGTATACAAATTGAGAGTGCTGGACTTTCCATAAGTGGGGGACCAGGGGAATGTCATCTCATAATGATTCATGTTTTCTCAACTGATGAAAAGCAATGCGAGCTCTTAATAGGGCACTTGGTAGTGAATGTATATCAATAGCTTGTATGTCCAACCATTTGTGACCTTTTCCCCACTACCATTAGTTTTTATTACAGTGCTTCAATACTTAAAACAGACAGCTTCCTGGCAGGACCAAGGATATCAGACTGATTTTAATCTCAATATGAAATTCCTCATAATTTGTGTACACCTTTTGTGTAAATATGGTTGTTGAAAAAGAAATGACTTGTGAATATAATAGATAATCATACATTTTGAATTATTTTTTGTACATATAAAAGTAAATTTATAGAGATATACCTTTGTTTTTGTAATAAATGAATCCAGAGAGTGTTATTTTTTAAAAACTTTTGTTCGCAACTACTGTTGGTTTAAAGAAATGCGAGGCAATATCCTTTGATCATCAATGAGACAAGAATGATTGCAGTTGCACTTACTGGAGAAAGTTCAGTGGTGTAGTCTGTTGACAAGGTTATAATAAATTATTCTTATTTTTTCTTTTATCTCAGTTTTGTAATAAATTGGCAGCCATATCTTCTTATGTTTAAGTTATTCTAGCATAAGACTCGATATACTAATCAATTAAATTAAAAATTTTTGAAACTATTTGTCCATTTGTAAAGAAATGCATGAAAGACTTTTGAGGCATTGTGCCACCAGAATCAACTCAGTATATGAACCAACATAGATGTAGACCATTGGAAATACAACTCTTTCCAAAATGAATGTACCATACATGAAATACGACTGTTTTTCAAAATGATGTGTATCACAGGAAATGTGACTGTGTTTTTCAAAATGATGTGCCACACATCCATCATCTGCATGATTACAATGGAACTAAAATTACACATCAGAAGTAAAAAAAATGATCATGTCCTTGATGTACTCAATACGTTTCATGTACCAGCATCTTTTTTTTTTATGAAAACAGCATACTGGAAGATAAAAATACAATTTTGTGTGCAGTTGTCACATTTCACAAATTTATATGGATCTGTTGCAATTTACATTGTAGAAATATGCCATTATTCTATGGTTTTATAAATAAATCTAGCAAATTTGCATTGATTTCTGTTCACTTTGTGATTTACTTTGATGCAGTATTAACTTGTTTTAAAATTTGTGGTTTACAGGAAATTCATCCACATTCTATTGCAGCCTCCAATACTGTATAGTATAGTTTGCTTTTTGATACCTCTGTTGAAAATGATATGATTTTTTGCTAGATGATATAAGATTGTTTCCCCTGTAGTTCCAAATCTATTAAATGATGAAAAGGGTTCGTTATAAAATTGCTTACTAAATGAAATTCAAGGGACCATAATCAGGAGGTGACAATTCCAATTGACCCCTCAGTTACGGGTGGCATCTATCAATCAACTAGAGCACAACAGAGATTCCAACGGACTGCTAACCAATTAGATTGCCAGCTAGGTGTTACATTACATAATCAGGTGACAGGACAAGAGCTTGCCTGACTGAGGAGGGCAGACAGAAAGCTTGCCTGACTGAGGAGGGCAGACAGATAAGTTGCCTAATAATGAGGGCAAACAGAAAGCTTGCCTGAACAATGAGGGCAAACAGAAGAAATTTACTATATAAGATACAAAAATTCAACTCTTTATAACACTGACATTTTTCATCCAATTTTTATAAAAATTTCACAAAATATTCTTAGTGTCTTGTTCAATCACTTGATAATTTTTTGAAATGAGAAACACAGGTTTGAAAGTTAAAGATATGCAGATGAGTAGGCAGAGCATTGTCCATTTTTTTGAGAGATAAATGTTGACCTGCCAGCCTGGCAAGGATAATGCTGACCCTAGTCATTGATCCAGAACTTGTGATAGTGTTCTTAAAGTTGGATTTAAGCTCCATTACAAACACCTGCAAGGCTATTTTATCTACATGGATGGAGTTAATCAGGTTTGTTTTAAGAATGAATAAAGATATTCAGTATAGTAAAACAAACAAAGCAGAAAATTGCAATTTATTTTCATATTTAGTTATAAATTATTTCACACATTTATACAAGCTTTAAAAACAAATTGATTTGACTACAGATACAACATAATATATGTCACAGTGAATTTAATGCCAGTTACTAGTTTCACTGGAATAATTTATTTTATTAACTGAAGCTGCCCTTGTATGGTTGACCAGACCAGACTCTTTACCAGGATGTGGCAGTGTTGGTGTTGATGAACAAGAAAAGCATCGTAATTCAAATTTTCCAATCAAAAATTTTGTAGTGGCCATTTTTCTCGGTGACTGAGGAATTTGGTTCCATCGCAGCTACTTTTAGCTGCATATTATCTGAAGCTTTCTTGTTCTCTTTGTGATCATGATCCCACTTTTAAAAAAGATATGTAAACACTTTTTATTTACTTGTTATCATCACCCTACTTACAAAAATTATGTAAACACTTTTTATTTACTTAATGTGTGTTTTATATATGTACACAAATAAAAAATATTTTTGTATGGATCAGACTGTCTCCTGATTTGCATGGATTTCCATCAGATGACCACAATCTTCTCTCATAGGGCAGCAGTGCATGACAAATCTCCTGACCATATTGACTATTGATATAAAACATATATATTGGCCAGATTTTTTACAGTAAGGGGCATCAATGGTTTGTCCACTGTACATGTTACAGTGCATTATATATTATACACCTGCATAGCTCTTAATGATTATCTCCAGTGACAAAATTTGTTCCCTGTTCCACATAGACCAACTTCTGGCAGATGAAGATGAATATTTTCTTGAGTAAATCTCGGCAAAGTCTGCTCATCTCCATTCATTTAAGTTGTTACTAAGGTCACTTTAACTCAAAAGCCTAGAGCTCAGTTGGGATTTCTATAGCAGGTATACTGTAGTTGTTCGTTTTTCATTTGGTTTGGTAGGTTGTTTAGTACCAAGACAATTGGAGCAAAGTGACTTGCCCAAAGACACAGCACGATAGCTGCCCTGGGCTGATTTGGAGTTGAAACTACAAGCTTTTGATCACAAGTCTACACTAACCACTGAGCCGCCGTGGATCACACCATAGTTGTTGTTGCCATAGAATATAATACTGGTATATAAGACCTGAAATAAAATGGATCATACAGGTTCCTAGAGTTTTATCATCCTTTCAGCTTCACTCTGCCAGTTTTATTTTAAAAAATGTCTTCATAATATGTAATCTATACTAAGACTTCTTGCACCCAACTTTCTAGATGGAAGGGGAAACAACTCCAATAAATGACTCGCGTCGAAACACAGAAGCAACTGGCTACTCATTATGTACTGCAGAGAGTCCTAAAGTCAAATGTTTTATGCAGTATTTTGGTGGTAGTGACATAGATATCTTATTGACCAATCTGATATTATATATGTTCATGTGACTCAATCATTACAGGCATTGTATTGAAGTGATTTCACTGTGTTAATGCAACTTGAAAATTAAGTATTGCTTTGATTTTCTGGATCTATTCAAGGATACAAGTGTAGTGTGTAAAATACATATGTCCTAAAAATGACTCTTGGGAAATATCGTTCCAAAAATTAATTTGTTGTCAGAATTGGCTCTGTAGGTGTTAAAATCAAATCATTTCAACTATGTTTTAATCAACAATGTTTTATAAGCTACGGCCTATAAAATGCAATACAAAACCACTACCAAATAGTGATACTAATCTTTATTATGTAATCCCAACAGCTTGAATAGCTACATTGTTTGCAATACAATGAAAATAAACTCAACTACCAAAAGTGTTCATTGAAAACAGATGCCTCTCCACAGTGCCAGAAAACTGACCTCGATGGAAGCACTGTGTGATGGACAGATAAAGGGTAAACACTATATGCCACTACCACTGTCATGGTGGGATGTAAAGAACTACCTTGCCATTCTCAGACTTATAAGAGCATTGAATTCTCCATATGAAATTGAATAGACAAAGAAAATGCCATGAATCCAGGCAAATTCTTGACAAAATACATTTTATTCTTATATATATCTCAGTATAGAATAACAATAACATTTTACGTTACCAAGTTATATGCAAAACTACCTTGTACAAAACTGCTACCACCTTCTTTAGTAAGTGAAAAATCAGACAATGTATTTTGTACCGTCTTATCACACAAATTGTTTAAAAAAACAGAAATGTGTTAAAAGAACACAGATGCCCCACTGCAGTGCCAGAAACTGATCTAAATGCAAAACTTTTACCAAGGTGTGATGTATGGATAGACAAGGGTAACACTAAGTCCTACCACTTGTCATGGTAAGGCATAACAATTCTTTAAAAAAAATAGTTTATTTCATCTGACTGAAAAGGTAATATGTGAATTTAAGCTGGGTATCAGTTTATATTGGTAAATATCTGCATTAACTGTCATAGTTTAAAGCGGTGGTTCTCAATCTGTGGCCCACAGGCTGCATGTGGCTCAATCAGCACACTGCTGCAACCCATGTGACATCCTGTTAAAAAAAGTTAACATAGAAAATGTGCTTAGTAGACATTTAAGAGTGTAGAAATGAGAGGTATAACAGTATATTGATTTGTATTGAATTACTATGATTACTGTCAGACAACCGATGCAAAACATTTTTTCAATCGATACACAGGAAGGAAGTTGTGTGGGTGTCGCCCACATAACACATCAAGAGCTGCAAGAGTGGCCAACTGTGGTAAATAGGTTGAGAACTACTGGTTTTGAGTTAAGTTTGAGAGAGAAAACCAAGTCTTCATGTAGGGACTCAAAAACAAGAGATCCAAGTGGGCCTGATATTGCTTACCTACGTAACTGCCAAATGTAATCTTGTGAAACAAACGCATGTATTGAAACTGTGGAATGGAAAGAAATGTTTGGAGCACTTAATGCCATCATTCTCTATAAGGCCTAAAAAATAATATGCAAGTTTCTGGTTTCATGCTAATAAAATCTGGTTGGTCAATCAGAATAAAAAAGTTTTTTTTTATACTAATTTTTCACCTTCATTTACCAAAATTGAAACACAGTTGCATGACCTAATTTTATTCCTTTTAAAAAAGATCTTGTTATACAATAGTTAGATATGCACTCTATACAATTACTTAAATAATTTGCATTTGGTATAACACTGTCAACTGGAATTGACCACGATTAGCAAACATAATGCAGAGGTAGCCATTATTGAATTGTGCTTTCTAGTCTATGTCTAGTATGCACTAGAAAATATCGAGAGAAATAGTAAATATCCTAACAAGCATGATGTCTGATACCTTTTGTATGGTGTAAAATTACTAGGATCAGCATCCAGGATATTTGAGGGTCCAGATATATGAATCAATGACAGTAATTAAATCTGGAAGTATTTCAGGAGAAAAGCATATTGGTTTATTTTTTATTAATTAAAAGATAAAAATATAAAATAAATTTTAAATATTTGATTAATGGTGTTTAATATACAAAATACCATAAAATAATGCATATACATTTAATAAGATAAAAACAATACATTTTAATATGTCAATACCATATTAATTTTTTTTAAAAAATGTTTAAGTGAGATGTCTTTATTGTTGCTTGCAAAAGGGTTCCTAAATACACTGATTAGAATTTTATTTTTTTATTTTGTACAATTCTACATGACATTTTCCTTTATCAAAAGGACAATATGAAGGGATGAGTGCCCTATCAAAATTTTCTTTCATCTTTATCGATTGCACAATCAGGAATTCCAAAATAATTTAAATAGTAATTTTGTCAAAGACAATCAAGTCTTTCTCTGTGGCACAGTCATACAGCCAACTAAATATTTAGGCACCGAGTCATAACATGCAGGTGGGATGGTGAGATGATGATGAATTGAGAATGTGAGATGGATGAAGAGGTCGCTTGCTTTCAACAAAACTATTAGAATCTCCTATTATCTTCTGTAAAGCATCTCTGACTTCATTCATCTGCTGTCTGATCCTCTCTTTCATAGCTGCCCCTGTGGCCTTGGGTTCCTTCTCTCGGAGGTCAACTGTTGCTGCCTTGTGCCCTGTTACATTGTGTTGAACATGAACATGTTTATCACCTGCTGGTAATAACTACTGTCCAGTTATGTCAAATGCTAACTCAGTCAAGAGACCTGAGGAAACATTTTATAGTCTTTCTTCATCCTTGCCATTCTGAGCATTATAAAGACATATTAAATTTTCCTTTCCCATGGCAACAGTCTTGCCATCTGGTTACAAAGCTACCAAACATGGGCCAGAACGGGGGATTTTTCAGTAAAGAGAAGATACGAGTCCTGATCAAAGTTATACTAAATATTTGTATCCCAGTACTTCTGTGTATTATCTTTTGACACAGATGCCATTGTTGTAGAGTCTTTATTAAAGCAAAAATAATAGATGCCAGCACTATGACCTTTGAACTCAATCGCCCTCTTAACCTATTGAAAATATCCACTCTTGCTGAAGCACACCTCCCCCACTTTCACATTGGTGTAAAACCTAAAGAGGCTATGAATTGTGCTCAGGTTGACACAGCTCAAACTAGTTGTTCATCTGATGAGTGTCAATTTCTCCAAGGACATCACCTTTCTAGCTCTACTGGTCATAGACCAGAAGATCTTATGGGTTGGTCTGTTGTCCATCATCCGCCTGTCCATTAGAACAAGTTTGTTATTGTTACTTCTCCTAAACTACTTGGTGGATTGCCATGAAACTTTATACACACATTCATCCCATGGTCTAGTTGGTCCTACATGAAAATGGTGCTGCACAGACATTCAATATGGCCACCACAGTGGCCATCTTGAAAATCTTGTTATAGCTACTACTCCTGAATGAATGGTCACATCAACACAGTTTTTTCACTAAAAGTCTTCTTATAATGTATAGTTGGTCCTAAATGAAAATGGTGCTGATCTGATGTCCAAAATGGCCACCACAGTGGCCATTGTGAATACTTGTTCCTCCTGAATGGAAGTCATATTGACATGGGGTTTTCACTGAAAGACTGTCTTTGATGTCTAGTTGGTCCTAGTTGAAAATGGTGCCAATCTGATGTCCAATATGGCTGCCACAGTGGCCATCTTGAAAATCTTGTTAATGCTAATCCTCCAGAATGAAAAGTAATATTGACATGGGGTTTTCACCAGAAGACTTTTTAAGATGTATAGTTGGTCCTAAATGAAAATGGTGTCGATCTGATGTCCAATATGGCCACCACAGTGGCCATCTTTTGAAAATATTGTTATCACTACTCCTGAATGGATGGTCATATCAACATTGCGGTTTTTACTAAAAACTTTTTATGATGCCTAGTTGGTCCTAATGATGGCGTTCAGACATTCAGTATGCCTACCACAGTAGCCATCTTGAAAATCTTATCACTATTTCTCCTGAATGAATGGTCATATCAGCATGGGGTATTCACTGAAAGACTTCTTACAATGTCTAGCTGGTCTTAAATGAAAATGCTGTGAATCCGACTTCTAATACAACTACCACAAAGGCTGTCTTGAATTTTTTTTTATCACTACTTCTCTTAGATGGCTGGTCATATCGACACTGTGCTTTCACCAAAAGACTTCTTATGATGTTTAGTTGGTAAAACTTGTATCGAATATGGTCACCATGGCATCCATCTTGAATATCTTGTTATCATTGCTCCTCCAAAATGGAAAGTCATATCAACGTTGGATTTCCACCAGAAGACTTCTTATAAATGTCTTGTTGGTCCTAAAATGAAAATGGTGCCAAGTTGACATCCAATATGTCCACCCAGCAGCTAATTTGAAAATCTTATTATCGCTGAATAATATCAAAGATGGTTTCAATACTCATGGTCTTATCTTGAATTCCTGGAAATACTTTTCAGCCAATAGAGTGTCAGTCCCTTCTGTTTAGACCATATAATGAAGCCTGTGTCAGAAGAGCATATCATGATGAATTTACCACTACTAGGACACCAATGTTTATAATGTCTGCTTTGTGTTTCTTAGAAAAGTCCTAGGCAGTTGTGATATTTCCTGGGCTCAATCTTCCTTATTTCCAAATCTAAAAACTCCAATGGTATTTAAATTTTGCTGACCTTACTATGAAAGCTTTGGAATTGGGACAGAACTTGGTTAGTTTTCTCGAAACGGATGCAATACATAAAATTCATTCCCAAGATTACATACAATATATTGTTATGTCGGTTGATCTTATAATTTCATCTACTTACAGTGTTACTTGTTATATATCAATTGTATATTTTTCTTCAACTTCAAATTACGGATTATTCAATTAAATCCCTTGCTTAGGTGTATTATTTTGTTCATGTAAATATCTTGTTTTATTTAAATTTGTGAATCCTGTATTCTAAAATTATTTTTTAATGTTAATGTACATTTTTCTGCATGGGGGAGAACTCAACATAAACCCCAAACCTGTGATTTTCAAATTATGCTCTCATTTTCACAAAATGTCACTTTTTAGCATCTATGTGCAAAAACTATTAGCTTCTTATTAGACTTACCATGACGGTGACCTGACCTTTAGACCCCAGAAACTATAGGTTTCTTATTAGACTTACCATGACGGTGACCTAACCTTTAGACCCCAGAAACTATAGGTTTCTTATTAGACTTACCATGACGGTGGCCTAACCTTTAGACCCCAGAAACTATAGGTTTCTTATTAGACTTACCATGATGGTGACCTGACCTTTAGACCCCAGAAACTTTAGGTTTCTTTATTACCGGTATCAAAGTTTGGCCAAGGAACTTATTCTAGAACAATGATTGCTGTACAAACACATTTTCTTTTAGCAACAATGATCTTGACCTTTGGACCCCAATAATCAGTAGGCCTCTTCCATACCTTAAGTGCATGCCCTCCACAAAATGATGCAAAGAACAATTTTCTTCTTTCAAAGTGACCTTGACCTCTCACCTCTTGACCCCCAAATCAATAGGCTTCTTTCTTACCAAACATGTAGGTCATCCCGCAACTCTGGTGAGGGTAAATGGTTGATAACTTACATTTTTTTGCAGAAACAATTTTTAATTTGTCAGTGACAGTGACCATGATCTTTTATCTTTTGAACCCAAAATCATCAACCTTCTTCCTTACCCCAAGTGTAAGCCATCTACAAAACTTGGTCCAGATATGTGATGTAGAACTAATGTTATTTTGTGTAAAGCTTTTGCCTTCATTCAGCCAAAGTGACCTTTTCCTTTTTGACTCTGGAATCAATTGAGTTTCTTCCTTACCCCAAGTGCGAGCCATCCACAAAGTTTGGAAATCGCAGATAGTGGAGAACTTGAGTCGTTGTGCAGAAACCATTTTTCTCTCTTTTATAAAGACATTGACCTTTGATCTTTTCACATTGAAATTGATATGTTTTTTACTAACCCCATGTGCAAGCCATCCACAAAGTTTTCTGACTGTAGATTGTGGACAACTTGAGTTATTGTTCAGAAACAAAATCAGTAACAGACAAAATGACATAATATAATAACACTCCACCAAAACTGCTAAACAAATCGGGCAAAATTTGACAAAAAACATCCTGGCATAGAGGCTTTCAAATTCATAATACTCATGCTTATCTGCTATTAAATATGGCAACCATTATTAAAAATAGAAAAACCTTGAAACTATGACATTTCAAAACTGTTTAACAGAATTTGATAATACATATATAACAAAGGATTAGCATGATGACCTTTCAAAACTGTACAAAAATTATGCCGATCTGATTTCAAATATGACGACCATTACTAAAAATAGAAAAGTCATTGAAAATAAAAGAAAAAAAGATGTTGAACAACTTCTCTAGAACTGAATAATAGAATCTGACCAAACTTGACAGAAAGCAGCTTAGCATGAAGACCTTTGAAGTTTGTACAAATGATACCGATCTGCCTTCAAATATAGCCACTGTTATTAAGAATAGAAAAGCATTTAAAAGACTTTTTCTCCAGAAGTGCTGAAAAGAATTAGAACCAGCTTGACAAAAACCATCCTGGATCCAACATCAATTATGGTCACCATTACTAAAAATAGAAAATCTTTAAATGACTTCTCTAGAACTGCTGCATAGAATTTCACTAAACTTTACTGAAAGTGTGCTGGCATGAAGTCCTTTTAAATTTGTACAAATGGTGCTGATCCACCATCAAATGTGGCCACCATTACAACAACAACAAAAAAAAAAAAAAAAAAAAAAAAAAAAAAAAGCCTTTAAATTACAACTTCTCCAAAACTGTTGAATAGATTTTAACAAAACATGACAGAAAGCATCCCAGCATGAAGACCCTTCAAGTTTGTACAAATGATGCCAATTGTCATCATATATGGCTGCTATTACTAAAACTAGAAAAAAGAAAAAAAAACTTTAAATAACTTCTTCAAAACCCCTGAACAGAATTTGATCATATCTGACAGAAATCATAAACACTTTAAGCAACTTCTCCAAAGCTGCTGAAAAGATATTTGACCAAACTTGACAGCATCCTGACATGACCCAGCTTTCATCTTGCAATAAACGTAGCATTAAGAACTTTAAAGTTTGTACAAATGATGCCAATCTGCCATAAATATTGACACAGTTATTAAAAAAGAAAAACAATTAAACAATTAAATAACTTCTAAAAAATTGCTGAACAGAATTTAAACAAGTTTTACAAAAAGCATTCTGGCATGAAGACTTTTCAAATTTGTACAATTGATGCTGATCAACAATCAAATACGGTCACGGTTACTAAACTATAGATGGTGAACAACTCGAGTTATTGTGTTGAAATGGAATTGGTAACATATGGACATTGTAACTCAATACACTCCACTTTATGGCAGGCATAGAAAAACTAGAGAAACCTTGAAACAATTATTTTTATAACATAGGCAATCAACAGTATTGGCAGGAATCTCAACAGAAAGCATTCTCCTGACTCGTGTATCTTTTTGCCAACTGCTATTGCAATTTGGCTATTAGGAAAATGTCAGATATTTGAATGATTTTCGGCCCGCTTGGTCCTCGTATTGAAAAGAAATTTCTATTTTAGTAATGACAGCCACATTTTGTAGTGCATCAGCACAATTTATTAAAAGACTGACAGACCTCGATACCAGGATGCTTTCTGTCAAACTTAGCTGAACTCTGTTGAGTGATTTTTAAAGTCCTTTTTTAAAGTGTTCGTCTTTAGTAATGGCTGTCATACTTTTAAGGTATTTCTATCTTTAGTAATGGCTGACATACTTTATGGTAGATCAGCATTATTTAT
Organism: Margaritifera margaritifera; assembly: GCA_029931535.1. Lineage (NCBI taxonomy): Eukaryota > Metazoa > Mollusca > Bivalvia > Unionida > Margaritiferidae > Margaritifera > Margaritifera margaritifera. The sequence goes on along the minus strand of JAQPZY010001486.1, from coordinate 772,667 downwards.
ACAAACCTGAAACATCTTATTACAATTTGCTGTCAAATTCCCTTGAGAGTTTCTTTTCAAATAAATTATTTACAAGTATTACTAGGTTTATTGCAAGATGAAAGCTGGGTCATAGCATAAACCGACATAACCTGCCTGGTGAGCTAACAAAATTACAAACTTAATGTGTCCGAGGTGTTAAACTGGGTCCCATGCTCTCAAAACTGTTAGAGAAACACGAGTCCCTCAAATGGACTGATGGTCTACTGGTCAAAAAAAATAAATTCCCAGAAATCCAAGAAAAGTCCATTTATTCTTTTTAGCTGCACAGTGATGAAACCATCTCCAATATTCTTGAGCAATAAAAAGATTGTCAAGATGGCAGCTGTGCCAGCCATATTGGATGTAAGATCTTCATTTAGTCCCAACTAGACATCACAAGTCTTCTGGTGAAAACCCCCATGTTCATACGACTTTCTGTTAAGGAGGCATTGCGCGAACAAGATTTTCAAGATGGATACCATACTGGACGTCAGATTGAAACGAATTTCATTTTTAGGATGAACAAAACCATGGGATGAATGTGTGTGTAAAGTATCATGGCAATCCTCCAAGTATTTTAGAAGGAGTTGCGATAATGAACTTGTGCTAACAGATGGATGAACGACAGACAACATGCCATCCTATAAGCTCTTCTGCTCTATTACCTGAAGAGTTAAACAAGAGTCCCTCAAAGGGACTGATGCTGTACTGTCCAAGAAGAATATCCTGAAATACAAGACCATTTCTTCTTTTTAACTGTCGAGTCTTGAAACCAACTCTGATATTCTTGAGCAACATTTTAAAACTAGCCACTCTGGCATCCATATTGGATTATAAGATCAGCACCATTTTCAAACTAGACACCATTAGAAGACTTTGGTGAAAACCCCAAGTCTATATTACCATCCATTCAGGAAATATAGTGAAAAGATATTCAATATGTTCATTGTGGCAGCTGTATTAGAGGTCAAATCTGCTCCATTTTTATTTAGGACCAACTAGATATAATAATTTAGCCTTCTGGTGAAAACCCCATGTCGATAAAACTTTCCATTTAGGAGGAGTAGCAATGACAAGGTTTTCAAGCTGGCTGCCATGGTTGCCTTACTGGATATCAGATTGGCACCATTATCATTTAGTAGGAACTAGACATTATTAGAAGTCTTTTAGTGAAAACCCAATGTTATCACCATCCAATCAGGTGGAGTAGTGATACATTTTATATTGGATGTCAGATTGGCACCATTTTCATTTAGGACCAACTAAACATAATAAGAAGTCTGTCAGCGAAACCCCTATGTTGATATGACCATCCATTCAGGAGGAGTAATGATAATAAGATTTTCAAAATGGCTGCTGTGGCAGCCATATTGGATGTCGGAGCAGCATCATTTTCATTAGGACTGACTAGACTCTGTGCTGAATGTGTAAAGTTTCATGGCAATCCTCCAAGTAGTTTAGGAGTAGTGATAACAAACTTGTGCTAACAGTGAGGACATCGGACAACAGAAGATGGCAAACAGTCCATCCCACGAGATTTTCTGGTCTATCACCAGTAGAGCTAAATCCCAGCTCAAGCTCGAAACCCCAAAATCTTATATGAAACTTATGATGCACATTGAAATTTGGTCATCAAGAAGAGGGACCCATGTCAAGAAAAGTCTGTAAAGTTCAGTGTTTCTGGCTTTATTTAAATAAGGTAAATAAAAAAGTTCTTGGACTTTGACCTTGAGCACGAGTCTCATGGAACCAGAGTTCTTAATGAGCAGGTGCTCACAGGATAACCCCACTTCTGTGGCACGAGTCAGCATCTTTTGAGTAATGTTCAATAAATCCTAGAATGCAAGTAACAGCAACTCATGTTTGGTGTGTGATACTTCTTCGTGCCAAGATACACCCTCAGTTTACGATAGGTGGAAATATGTGAAAAGTTATTAAATAAAAACCCCGAAACAAGTTTAGCATTATTGACGAAGCCCTGAATAGGCAGGTCACAACTACCCAGTTTTGATGTGCACCACACCTTCTATCCCAGACATATCTCATGCCAAATTTAGTGGCAACAGGTTCAAATGTACAGCAACTGTTTTAATGTATAACAAAAGTTTATTCAAAGATGCATCCAAAATCCAAGTTGGATGTCACACTGTTGTAATATCAGTTACAGCCTGAACTAGGAGGACAGATGCATGGATCAAGACAAAGTGAATCCTACACCCATCTGCTTTTCCAAGCTGGGATACAACAAAAGATATCAGACAACAGAACAAGAGGCCCATGTAGGCTTGAAATTGCTTACCTAGTGGCAAGGGCAGATGACCATGAAATCTGGGTTAGTATGATGGTCTCCGACATTTAAAAGGTTTTTCCATTTTATTTATTTTTGGTAATGGCAGCCAAACTGGATGCTTGATCAGCATCATTTGTGCAAATTTAAAAGACCTAAAGCCAGGATGCTTTCTGTCAATTCTGGCCAACTTCCTGCCAACTGGTTTTTGAATTTTTTTAAAAAAGTTTAGTAACAATGGCCATAATTAATGGTGGATAAACATTGTGCAAAATTAAAAGGCCTTTGTGCCAGAATGCCATTTATCAACTTTGGTCAAATTCTGTTAAGAAATTTTTGAGAAGTCATTTAAAGACATTTCTTTTTTAGTAATCGCGGCCGCATGATTTGCACAAACTTTATGGCCTTCCAGTCTGAATGCTTGGTCAAATCGAGTCACATTCTGCAGATTTTGAGCTCAAATCATTTCAAGATACTTCTCGTTTTAGTCATGACAGCAATTTTTGATGGTAAATCTGCATAATTTGAATAAAAGCCTTCATGCTATGACGTTTTTTTCAAATTTGGTTAAATTCTGTACAGTAGTCTTTGTTAAGTAATTTAAAAGTTTTTCTTTTGAGAAGCCATTTAAAGGTGTTTCTATTTAATAACAGTGGCCATATTTGAAACCAGATCTTCATTATTTGTACAAATTGAAAGGCCTTCTCTTCCTAGATGCTTTCTGCAAAATAGTTTTTTTCTTAGAAGTCATTTAAAAGTTTTCAATTTGTACTAACAGTGGACAATTTTGATGGCATATTAGCACCATTTGTATATAAAACTTCAAAGGTCTGCATTCCAAGATGCGTCATGCTAAGATGCTCTCTGTCAGATCTGGTCAACTCTGTTCAGCCATGTTTCAAAAGCCACTTAAATGTTGTTTTAATGACTAGTAGCAGTGGCTATACTGGATGGTTGATTAGCATCATTTGTACAAACTTGAAAGGCCTTTATGCCAGAATGCTTTGTGCCAAGTCTGATTGAATTTCACAGATGTTTCCTGAAGTTGACAATAGAAACTGACGACAGACAACGCATGCAAGACACAGAATCTTACCCAAAGGGGTGTGGAAATCAATGTCCTACTTGGCTGACCTGTTGTGAAATCACAGACGAAGTGAACATTTCAAGTATGCTTCCCAATGGGCAAGTTAAAAAATACATTAGCTTTCCAAACAGCTTGAAGGTTCTGTTATATTCATTTCATTGTTTAGTTTGTAAAGATGGAAACTTTTTTTCAATCTTTTTTAAATTTAAATCTGTGGGGACAGCAGAGGTAGGTCAGGTTATCTATCTGAAGCAGAAATATTCTCAATAATCATGAAAAGGTGGTAGTTTAATGTAGGGAGGCTACTCATTTCTGACGAGGTGATGATGACTTATTTTTCATGCTCTATCAATCATGATAAGGATCATGCTCACTTTTGGTGCAAAAACTATAGGACTTTTGGTGCAAAAAAATAAAGGGAAAATAGGAATTTCCAACTTGAAATATAGGACAATTATAGGTCTTTCTTCATAAAATATAGGATAAATATAGGACACAAACTGAATATTTTTCCAATGTGAAACAAAACAACATGCAACACAGAAACCAACACAAAATGACCAATGTTCAAATGAATGAAATATATCAAACTTAGACGAGTTGTAATCAGGACAAAATGTGCATTTTGTGATGTAGATAAATTATATGACAGATTTCTAGATGTTCAAAATTTGTTATGTTACACACAACTGAACAGAAATCTGGCATAGCCAAAAGAATAAATGTTGATAGTATCGAAAACTGGTGTGCACAACATTTTGGCCTCTTATGGCCTGTTGACACATTTTGTGTGGTCTAACCTTCTGAAATAGATGTAGACTGTGCATCGACTCACAGCAACAAACACTAGCAATCAAAAATAGCAAGAATATGTTGCAATAAATCTTAAAAAGTGAGGTTACTTTCTATACCATCAAAATTGAAAATTAAAATTGTAAAAAATCTAAACAATTATTAATATCTAAATAAAAATGAATCATTTGAGTGGTGAAACCTGTTGTGCATGAACCTGTATACATATTAGACTGGTACAATGAAGCACTTAGCATACCCAAAAGTGTTGTAGATGTACCAGTATAGATCATGAAGAATTTACTTTGTTTACACTAATTTTGGGTCATGTAGGGCCATTCAGCATATTTTGAGGGCTGTTCCATTTAAACATACATGGTACCCAGGCAAGAGTGTTTTAAAAATGTATGCCTGGGCATTCTGATTACTCCATGAGTTCATATAAAAATGATGCAAAATTCTAAATTGCATCTGTGGGTCACTACTCCACATTCAAAGTGCCTTCCCTGGGCCCCCAAGTATGTTTAACTGAACAGCCCGGATATCAATTCCACTGATGTAACAATCAATTCAAGTAGCTGACAATGGAAGTCTCATGCAGAAAAGGATAGGAAGAAAAAAGAAAAATTTTTAAAGATAAATGGTTATCCACGTTTTATTGATCATGAGGACTTTAATGGCCAAGGATCTGAACAGAAATGAGGTGTTTATTGCATTTACTTTATAAAATGTAAAATAAAATGATGCATAAACCTAAGGGATGTTCCAGTAAAACATATACCCCCAGGGGGGAAGGCACTTTCAAATTCAACCAAGCCACAACAGAAGCAATTTAAAAAAATTATGATCCACCATCTGATGTTTTTTAATCGAAAAACATTGCCCCCTACAGAAGCATTTTATTTTAAATAATTTCTGGCTAGGGGTTAGTTGGCGGTAGAATAGATTTTAATTTTGGGTTGGGGACAGAAGCAATTTAAATGACAGCTAAATTTAGGTAACCTATACTGAATTCTTATATATCATATAATCCACTGCCTTGTCTTCATACTTTATATTCAATCATCTTTTGTTCTTTTGTTTATTTGTGTTGGGCATGTATGCCCCTGATACTGTAAAATCAAAAAATTTCTTGGTGTCCTGTTATTTGTAGATGTCGTGGTTCAGTCACTTAATACCTACTAATTTAATGTCCATGAATATAGATTTTAAAATTGGGATTTCTCTTACAATACAGAAATCATGAATTTGTATTCCTTAGTAATCTGTCATTCGTTTTGACTGTGCGCTTTTTTCAGTGATCGCTATGTTTTGCTTCAATTTCTTTGTTCTTAAGCATGCTGCTTTTGATTTGCATGTTAGTTAAATCTTGTATTGCTTTAAATGTAGTCAGATGCTGTAATTTCTGTTTATGCTTTCTAAAGAAATGTATTTGTAAATAGATATTACTTAAATTGTTCGAAAAAAAAAAAAAAATTAATGCCAGTGGAAGTGGTCACATTATTTCTGCCTACTTTTACACTATATAATTTCTTGTAAGAAAAATATATTTTTAGTGACTGATACATCTTATTTTTATTCCTTGTTGCATGACCAATATAAAATTAAAAAAAAAGAAATATAGCATGTCAAACATTGTTACATCATCATCCCTACTGATCAGTCAGATTATCATCGTCATTGCCGATCAGTTTTCTACCATCACCAGGTCACAATAAATCAGTTCATAGATTTTCTTCCCAACTGCCCCTCACTGGATGTAGCTAAAATATTTGATACAATGGCTGTCCCCGTCTTCACAAAAAAATAAAACTTTACAACCCACCACAAATTAGATCAAAAAATGGATGAAAATCTAGGAATAATTTTTTTGACTCCATTGTACTCTTAAAATCAACATCACTGCAGTTAAATGTCTCTTGTTAACAGAAGCATCAGTGTTGCTTGTATGATTTTTCAAAAGAGGGCAAACTCCCCGACCCCTTTTCCAAAAGTGGGCCAATTCTAAATTCAATGGGACAAATTTGGCCCTCTTCCTCGAGAAATATGGGTCACACAGAAGAAAATATTTCAAGTTATTGCAGCCTCTTTAAAACAGGCAAGCAGAAGGTTGTGATTTATTGTATCTAAACAATGTTTTTTTAGCTTGTATACCTGATCTATGATTTACAAAATATTTACCAATTGTAAATGTGTTCCTTTTTGATGGTATTCATGTATGTCAAGCATGGGTACAATAAAGTGTACATGTAAGAATGGCAGGTAGATAAGAGTTATAAAGGCAAAATTATTGAATTTTTAAAATAATTAAAACAAGAAACATGGGAAAAAAAGAATAAATACTGTTTGAAAGAACTTTATAAAAAACTCAGATTGGTGTGGACTTCAACAATACCATTACAGAACGAAAGCGCAAAAGAAGCAAGATTTATTCAGGCCCGTAATTACGTGCTCAAAATTCTTTTTCATGGCTTTGGCCCATACAGCTGCCACATGATCAGCTGAATGTTATGTGCCTGGCTATTGAACTGGTCCTGTAGTTTGTGCATCCTACAGTAAAAGTGATCGTTTTTCCGAGTTTCACACAGCTTACACAGCATCCCCATCTCTGACTTTTCTAACCACAACCATTCCCTGTGCCAGTTCAATTGAAGTTGTGCATGAAGTTTTGATTTGTTGCTTGCACTTGCAGCACTGCTAGATTAAAATCAATTGATTCCGTTTCAACAATAGATTCTCTTTCACGGTCTCTTCATTTAAAATAATCCAGCAAAATTCTTTTCAATACTCTGTGCGAACTTGCATGTTCTCCCTGACTTAGTACATGTCAAAGCAGCCTGCTACCAATTACGATACGGTGCAACTTTAAAATATTTCCCCATTTCATTTCCACCTCGGTAATGAGCTTCTAAGCAGGAAATACATAACAGATGTATCCTTTAATGTTTGGCTTGAAAATAAAGTGGAAAACGTGAGAACAGAATTCTGCTCAAGATCATAGTCTCTAAAGGTCAAGCTTGTGATGGACAAAAAACATACAAGAATTAAACATATTTTACACCGTTCCAATCTTACCGTTAATGTGACTGCAAGAAAAACATCTGCATTCTCTACATTTTTCAGCCTATATGAGTGTAATATGGGCTTAAGTTTGTTTGGGGAAAGGTTGAAATAGATTCAAGTTTGAAATGGTAGCAAAATTTGTCTGAAAGGCCCCAATGAGCCGATATTTTGGTAATAATTATTACCAGAAAGGGAGTGCTGTTCTTGTTGAAAGATTTCACTACATGATATAAGAACAGAAATATATCTCCTGACTCTATCAAACTGTTAGCAAACATCTGAATTTGAAATTTATAAGCTTATTTATTTTTGTATAGCAAGTTCCTTTTTACATTTTTGGACAAGTTGATCCTGGGTCCATGCAAGTGAATTTTATTTTTCAGCTACCCTGCATCACTACGTCTCAACTGCTGTTAACATATTTTTCTTTTATATCTTTACAATGAATGGACATCAGCACAATAAAAACAATGCCATAATAATTCATGATGGTGTTTTATTACATCAAAAAAATGTTTCTTCAACACTTTTATCAATGCCAAATTATAAAAAATCAGAATATGTGAAATATGTTTGATGACATGAATGACACAATGTGAAGCACAAATATATACACAAATCCCAAGAAAGCAAAAAATGGTAAACTGCACATATGCAATAATATTGATACTTTATAATGATAAATAAGTGATGGCCACAGCCATGCTAGCTTGCTCAAAATTCCAAATCAATTCCCATACCATGACAGGCAGCAGGCAGACCCTATCGTCATCGGCATGATGATGTTCAATGGATAACAACGAACATTACCATGGATGGCCCCACACTTCTTGTGTCAACTTTATTGGTTCAATCACTAATCAGAATGCAATCAGTGAAAAAAAAAAAATCGTACAATTTAAATATCAAACCATAAATTAAGGTCTTCTTTTACAACATGATTGGTCTCATAACTAGTTATTCAAATAGAATTTTTCAAAAAAAATCTTTAAAACCTACACACAATTTGTTAACTAGTTACTGACATACAAGAAACCTTCCACATACAAATGCTTTTACAAGTTAACTGACACATAAAAGTGACAACAATTTATTTTCAAACAATCTGTCAATGTTAAAACTGAAAAGGTCATGAATATATGGATCAAGTAGAAAGCTTCCTCATGGGAAAGCAGGCTACAATTAGAGATACTTTATTCCATACTCTTATTGATTTCTTTAAAGTCAATAAACTGCTACTTCTGGCAGTCAGAGAATTCCCTTCTGTGTAACAAGACCAAGCATAGTGCAATATCCATCCAACATTTCATTTCAGTTCTGATAAAAGATGATATGTTTGAAAAGATGTTTGAAGTAAACCACTATTAGAATTTTTCCAATTACAAAACAAACAGCCTATATGGCACTAGTCTGCCTATTTACAAGTATTAAAAATTTGAAAAAATGACAAACAAAAGAGTAACTCATGTAAGAACTCCATAGACCAATGTCCCAGAACAAAGCTGTTTATACAATTGTTTTATGAATGAAAAGAAATAATAAACAGCGAATTCCTTTAAAATATATTTTATAAATATCCAATCCTATCCAATCATTGTAACTTTTACTTTAACTGCTGAGCATGCAAGTTAATAATTATCTACAGAACATACAGTAAACGAAGGTAATAACAGACCCGAGAGGGAATTTCACTCAACTTGTAAAAACCGGTTTATGGAAATACGGAAATGTTCAAGTTTGCAGAAAGAGAACGTCTGCTAAACAGAAATATGACTTTAACGCGTTTCTTGCAAGGTTTTCAAAATTGTGCATCTTAGTCCACATCTCATGCAAAGATATATTTTTTAAAGCCCTTCAGTTCCTACTTCCATGCAAATCTGTTGTAAATTTGAAATAGTTGCTTTGTTTCACGCAATCACTTGGCTTTCCTGAACACTGATGAGCTGCCTGGTCACATCATACAATCACAACAGAGGAGGGATTCCCTCAAGTTTCAAAACTTAAAACAGTACCAAACACCCCTTTAAAAGTACAATATAAATCTGGATGTCAATGTTATTACTGACAATTAGTACCCCCCCCCCCCTTTAAAATTCCTTTTTCAAATGTTTTTAGATGCCATATACTTAATCCATGAATTGGACTTTAGACTCACTGAGGTCAATGAAAGACTATTTAAAGTTGCACAGTGTACAATTTGTTCAAACTATGTTTTCCTTCACGAGTCTCAACTTTGCATACATAACTAGGAAAATGTCGTAAATTGTAATTTTTAAAACTGGCCATACAGCAATTGGAAATTAAGTGAAATGCAACAAGACAATGTCAATAGTTCTCATCTTCAAACTACGTTTCATTTATTTTTTAATTGATTCTGCTTAAGTTCATTTTAATTTCATGTACAAAAATCATGGATATGTGTAGGTTCAAATGCTTTTACCCAGGATACTTATTCATGCTCAAGTATGCCATATGTATCAATGTTCTCACCATCTATCATCTCAGATGCAAGACAAGTGCTTTGCTAGACAGTATAACAGATCACCACCACTGCCACTAACCCAAAACAATAAATAAATCACACCACCAACCTCATGGTTTCATTTTAAGGGTAGAGGGGTGAAGCAACTTCATCACATCAACGTATCTGTGTGAATAGATTTATACTAGTATCCGGAGGATTGGTCGTAGGGTGTATTATCATCTTGCACATCACACATATCAACACAACTCCAATCATTGAAAACACAAGTAATAATGTTAAAGAATTTCTAAAGAATAGAACTTATTATTTACGCATCTTGATGTATTTGTAATAAAATGTCAGATTACCAATCATTTATGATTACATATAAATCAGTCAGTCACCCATGAACACTTTTCTGCCAACAGCGAAATTTATCTAGCTTTTGCAAATTAGCAGCAAAGATGCAATTGTTAAGGGGTTTTTCCCACTGGAAATTTGGATAATAACCACTAAAATTATGTAAATCAATGCCATGTAAATGCAGACATTGAATATGCTGTCTATATGCATCCACAGGTGATTACAAATTCTCCTTCTAACATGAACTGAATCTACATCATTTCTGGTATTATATTTCAGCTGGATGAATATAAATGCTTATTTGGAAATGTGTACACTTAGGCGTCAATTTATATCCCAGCAGTTTCTGCATTTGAAACTATATTTGAGAATGGTACTGAATATATTAAAAGTAATTTTTAAAAATTACTTTTGGTTTTAACCCTGCACAATGCATTATCACATCATACCACTGAAGGTTGTGCAAAGCAAACTCCCATCTCTTAAGTTGCACTATCTGTTTCTGTTTCCAAGTGGTTACGGAAAATATGCACATGGAGCTGACCCACTATTCTCGCCCGACTTTTGCGACTATAAGCATGATTTCAATGATCTGGCTTTTTACAGTTAGATTTAAAGATGTGAATATTTGAAAATGCTATAGTTAGGATAAATATGTAAAAATCTTGCAAGAAACCCTTTAAGTGTAAACAACCCCCCGCCAACTGTTGTCCCAAGGTCTTGATCCAGTTCAAGAAGGAAAACAGCATGGCTATGCTCTCAATCAGTGGTTCCATATGTCTACTGCCTTGTGACCCTTTAGTGGTCTACTTGCTGCCATAGGAGCCCCACTGGCTATATGGCTGGGAAGTGCTCTGCGGCTGACTGTATCCCTGGCTACCCCAGTAGTTGCCCCAGCCTGTGCCCCAACCCTGGGCTCCAGTGCTCTGTGTTCCCTGTGGCTGTCCTGATGCGCTGTACCCACTCCACTGAAAGACATCGGAGAACAACATATTTCACATACACTAAATCGATTGTGCAGGTAGTGCTCATATATATTCGAAAAGACCACTCTACTAAAAGCCAGGAAGAATGTCGATTATGGTATGTGGAGTCCACAAAATTTCACAATGAAGTATTTCATTCTAAAACAACGCTGGAATATTTGTTGTTGAACTATGCCTAGAAGGCGGCACTGAAGTTTGGACTTTGGGGCATAGGGGTAGAGGTGCCGTCATCTCATCTACATCAGTCTAGGATTTAGTTTCAGACTCCTTGGGTTTTTCGATTTTAAGCAAAAAATATTCTAAATTCATTCCTATTGTCTATATTTCTTTCTTTTTATGCTTTACACTCTAGCCATGAGACTTCAGAGCACTTCACTCACTGATCTAGTGGAGTTTACCACAGCTCTGCAAGTTCCTAGTTATGCTGATGGTGGGGACTTTAAAGCTAACACCAAATGCGTAGACAATTTCAGGGTTGTCAGATCCCAGCGATCTCATAGTTTGTGCGAGTTCTATGGTATTTCTTCATCAATTTTAACTAAATAACAAAATAACTGTCTTCTATATTCAATTTTCTACTTGTTTTCAGCGATTTTAGGTGCAAATGGGGGAAAGAAATGTATCCGTTTTAGACTATTTTTATTGATGCACAAGTCGATAGCATTGTCTCCACCATCAATAAAACCTGGGGATTTTAAGAACTCAAGTAATCTCAGCTACCACTGATCCAACATCTTTTCACAAACACAAGATATAGCACTTAATTTATCACTTGTCCTTACATATATATATATACATCATATATAGTACTCACAGAAATCTTGTTTAAAACATGCTTTCCATCAGTGAGTACCTGACAAACTTTTGTTTATCAGCCTCAATGGCCCAATCAACACGGCATCAATTCATTTTACAACACGAGATTGTTACAATCTCAAATGAGGTTAAGTACTAATGAAGACATAAATGACCCAACCGGAACTCTTGCTGAATATGTAAGCGACCCAACATGGAAGTAAAATTCTTGGAAGATCAGGGTTCTAACTCCTTTTTAATGGATCCTTTATAAAAAAATTTCTTGCTGTTTATATCAGTAAAGTTTCTTTTCTTCAATGAAATATGTTTGTCTCAAAATTCAAGCTCTTTTCAAGTACTGAGCAGTTTCAAGCACTTTTCCAGTGCTTTTTGGAGCTGACCTCAAATTCCAGCATTTTTTTCAAGGTAAACACCCAAATTCAAGCACTTTCAAGATCGTGTGAACCCTGTGTAACCGCATCTTGACAGCTCAATTATGATACATTATATAGAAAATGATTGTAAGCTGAACTTCTATGGAACAAATAATCTTCATGTTCTTATGACATTATCTGCTGTAGGATTATGGTACTCCTTCTAAGTGACCTGACTGTAGCCTTTCTAAATCGTGTGTAATGTTGAATCTGTAGTAACTACTTTCATACATCATCTGTAATATACTTTATATTAACCAGCCTGTCAAACGACAAATGTGATTGTTACAACCCAGAGATGCCAAACTGTCAGTAGGGCTGGCTAATCAGATCTGGAGTAGGTATCGAGTATCAGTTGAGTTCTATTGATATTTATTCAATTTTTCATCATTTTTTTTATGACAAGTGTAAAAAGGATTTTTACAGAGTGAATGTAAATCATGTTGGTAGACACATAAAATACACCTAGCATATCCTACATTTCACACTATAATCATTTTAAATGACACAACAAAAACTTGGTTTCATATAGTCTGAAAATCTTTTTTCCAATCAAATTTTAAGATGATTTTGTTGTTCCAAAGTCATATTATGAAATGTATAGGAAAAGCAAAAAAGGACAGTCGCCAGGTTTGTTCTGCGGTATCTACGAAACAAACAGAAAATTCCCACCTGCAAGTTTCACTGTAATTTTTTTAATGGTTCTGACCTGTGCCTGATACTGACCTGGTTATAACCTGACTGTTGGCCCCATGGGCTGGCCTGCTGACCCCAGCCTTGACTGCCCCAGCTCCCACTGGAAGGCTGACTGCTAGTGCCACTGCTACCCCAACTTCCACCTTGACGACTGCCACCCCCTCCGTAACTCTGCTTTCCCCACCCTGATCCTCCAGATTGGCGGGAATTGTAACCTCCACCACTGCCTCCTCCATAGCTGCGACTCTAAATCAGTAAATAAATATCCAGCTCTATCATAACTAATTATTCCACTTTAGGTAATTATTACAAACAGTTGTCAGCATTATAATCTTAATGGGAAACAACTCTTGCAGTTAGGTACTTAAGCCCATGAAAATACCTTTCATAGTACATAATAACATGTAGGAGAAAGTCCAATTAAGTTTTTCAGCATTCACATGCAATCCATTCTTTTATTCTCACTAAAACTACTTCTGAAACATTATACAGCAATTGTTGACACTTGAAAGTCGATCCTTATAACTTGCATGAAAATGATATCTATGAAAAAAATTGGGTGGGCAAGAGGGGGAAGTAAATGCCAATTACTTTCCCTTTTCATGTTGGAAACATACCTGCCAACCCCTACAGAGGTATAAGCGTAACCTAAGTGTCAAAAAAGCGTAATCTGAGCATAAAAAGTGTAACGTATATATTAAATGACATAATTACAATAAACTGTATGAAAAATCTACGTTAAGTTTTGCAACAAACCTGGATCTGCAGCTGATTCAAGTTCTTGTCACAAATGGGCAAAATCCAGGTAATTAGTATCAGAATACAAACCACAAAACATATTGGCAAATTATATATACACAACAATCACTTTAACTTTTAGTGATCGTAAAGTCAACTCTGCAAATTCTGCAACGATCATTATCATGTTAATCTTTCTAAATTTTTAAAGCACTATTTATTTTTCTTTTTTTTCTGATCCGACATGTTTTAAAGTTTAAAAAGATCCATCTTCTCTAACATTTTTCAGTCATATATAACTTCTGAGAGTCACATTGATAAAGCCTGTTTCGCTTAACATCTACCACCATTTATTAAAAGTACAGACTGGTCCGTTCCCGTATTCAGTATATTAATACAATGAATCTGTGACAAAAATTTATATACTGAAGAAACCAGTCCGTTTTCTTAGAAATCGGTCACATACAGCTGCTATAAATAAAAAATAAGGAAAGTACACAGAGGTCTATAACAAATGTATACTCTTACGTTATTCTTATGCAGCAGTCTTCTGTGTGGGATTAAAGATATGATAATAAAAATGACAAACACAACTTTTTATTCCTTTATTATTATTTTTTTTTATGTACCAGAAAAGCATAATCCATATACAGGCGAGCATAAGACGTAATTGTGTGAAAAAAGTGGAATGATTATGCCAAAAGCATAGTGGTTAGCAGGTATGTGGAAAGCAATCAAAATTTAGAAGATACTAATAAGCTATCACACTAATATCTTTATGGTAGCCATAGAAACAAGAAATAATCGTTTACTCCACAAAGAAATACATCATATTACCATCAATACAGACGGGAAGCAAACTGTTTAATTGGCGCTTAAAAGCCTGATCCGAGTCTTAAAGCAAAACTCTAATTGCCATGGCATGTGGTTGGAATATAATTGCCATGGCAACAGGTTTGGAATACTCTTTGCACCATTGGAAAGTTTAAGACTAAGGTAAAATAAAGAACTTACATTTCTATCATCATAGCGGTTAGACCTGCTGTCTGATCTTCTATCATCCCTGTAATTGCCACCACCTCCATAACGATTGCCACCACCACCACCACTACCACCTCCATATCTGTTGCCACCTCCTCCACTGTAACGGCTGCCACCTAGAACATACAGGAATCAAGATCTTGTATCAGATTTGACAGGATGACGACACTTCTTAGATTCTCATTTAACATGGAAGAAAAGCACAATGTTCATGCTATAAGATCAGTTTGTTCAAAAATGCTTAGACAAACAAAAACTGTCAGAAGACAGCACGGCTTGACCAGTGATGCTGCCAGGAATAAGCTGGAGGGGGAAATCCACCCTTGGCATCTAAAAAGTGGGAGAGTCAGGGAAAATTACAGGATGGTATTAATCTTATCCTTAACACCTGAATACAAGGTATTGGCAGCAGGAAATCTTCCGATTTCGGACTTAAAGTTTTTCAGCGAATTGTTTTTTCACTTCTTGAAATTCTGCTTTAGTCTTGATGCTACTTTGCCCAGTGTGAAGTGCAGTTTGCCTCTTTTAATTTTGTTGTGCAGCTCTTGTTGACAAACTGATCCTCCCACCCCCCACTTTGCTCTGTCAGCAGTTGAAAGAAAACCATCAGCTGCAGGTTGAACTGCTGCAACATCATGCTGTTCTTTCTGTAAAACCATACTCATTGCAACAAGAGAAGAAAAGAGGTCCATCGTAAGATACAGACTGAATACAAACACTTACAACTGGTCAGATGTTACAAGTTGTTACATCTTTTGCTCTCCTTATGTTTTTCAAAATATGCAACCAATAGCTTCCAGGATTTGACCACAGCCTCAGAAGCACTATAAAAAGCCAGCCACCCAATTTCATACACTTCCTTTATTGTGTATGGAGTGGACTCTAGAATTTCTTGAATCCCTTAAAGTTCAAAAGTCCTTAATCAACATAGAGTAAAATAATAATAAAATGAGTCCTTTAATACTTCCTGCAATACTAATATGCCACTACATCTGTTGCCTTGGCTGAACACAAAATTATAGTCTGTATGCCATGCATTTTAAAGCAATACAATGGGGGAAAATTTCCTTAATTCTAGTTGTCACACCACTTGTGCTTCATGTCTTCCAAAACCAATCTCTTTTTTAAAACTTGCACATCACTGGTCAAGAAATGTTGATAGGAAACTGAATAACACTTTTGCAGAAGCACTCACTTCACCGAGCTGAATAGTCATGGTTAAGACCTCACCATTTCCAAAACAAAACACTTTTTTTCAAACTTGCACCTCACTGGTCAAGAAATGTAGATAGGGCATTGAACAAGACTTCTGCAGAAGCACTCACTTCATCGAGTTGAATACTGCCAAGAAACAAAGTGTCTGGAACTAAATTGCCACATGCCAACCTACCATACATGATTAGTTTTTATTCACTGAAACATCAGTACTCTAATCTATTATTACAGTTAAATAGTCACTTTCTTGGGGATTTTTAAAAAATCTACATCTGACTGTACGACTTCTGTAAATACCTGTACAAATTCTTCTGTACTTCTGGATTCAAAGGTTGCATGATCCACAACCCTATGTAACATGCCTCACAACCATTTGTGGTCAGGTAGTGTAAAATATGCATGGAAAATGCCGTCATACACACAAAAAACTTGGCGACCAATACTAAAGCAGACAACTTAACACAGCAATCATGGCCAGACTTCATTTATATTTGTATGCAACAGATTTTTAATTGCTGGGGTTCAGGTTTCACTGCACAAGTTATTGTGCATAGCTAATTTGAAATTGCATTACAGACTGTAAATTCTGCACGATTAGCACACTCGTGTAGCCTGGCAGCATCACTGCTTGGCTGTAAACCAATGCCCACTGGTAACATTTGACCAAGTCTCAATTGTTCTCGTTTTTCTTGCTCGCCAATATACTTTTTTTGTCATGCTGTTGTCCAATGCCAGTGGCAGCATCAACTTTAATGTTAAACATTTGTGCATTTTAAGCAGAAGTTCAAGTTTTTATGCATGGTCATAATTATGAAAAAGGCAAGGCATTCTGCAGAACTCGTTTAAACTTTTTCTGCAATAGTGGTTTAGTATCATAAAATCCCTGCTGATAGGATATCTTGCCTTTTTGGGACAAGTTGCATAGCAATATAATGACTGTATTGTCGGTAGATTGTAAATGTCCCTTCCACGTTCACCTGGAGAATAAAATGAAACCAAAAAAATTGTACAATTCTAAATTGTACAATTGGACTCGATGACCATCTTTTTTTCTAGCATAAAACCTGTACTTTTTCGCAATCATTTTTCAAATAACAAAATTCTGCAAGACTAATTTATGCCAGCAGGTATTTTTATGCTAGTCAACTGATAGGAACATCTTGGACAGAGGCACTGAAAAAATACTACATGCAGAAACGATTGTTACCATAAAAATCTCTTGAAAAACAAGAATCATTAAAAGTGCCCATTAAATCTTGTAAATTAAATATGAAGGGTGTAAACATGAACCCTTCAAATATAATGAAAACCATTTATTAATGGTCATGAAATAACGATTTACTGTGGACATAAACTTTAAAATACCATCAGTTCCTTAAATCTTACAATTCATGACCATGATAAGTCATTACAATTTGTCAGAAGTAGCGTTAATGATTTATTTCAAGTGCATTGGGTAAAGGCTGTAACAGCCATTAAGCTGACAATAAAGTAGGGAAAATGTTTATTTTATAGCCATTAGTTGCATAATGTGAATTACATTTGCATTGTCAGATTGACTCCGTTGCCACATACTTTTATGAATTGTGAACGATATTCTTCCCCGTTAGCTGGTAACTTGGTCATACAGTGTGTGCCAGTAGCCAATGCAATCTTCACATAACCTATTTAAAACATCAATTCCGAGTGCGTTAAGATCACATGATCTTCTGACCACCCCTACTAACATTACCTGACACAAATGTTTTGTTGTTTTTGTTGCAGAAAGTAAATAAGCAACTGTATAATAAACCTCGATTTGTGCTTTAAAAGGTGGAATTGATGAGCTGTTCTGCTTCTACAATACTTTTTTTTACCTCTACCTCTATAACTCTGATAGCCACCACCTCCCCTCCTGTTGTCCCTGTTGTACGGCTGCGGCCTCCTGTCCCTGAAGCCCCCACGACCACCTCTATCGTTTCTTCTGCTATCAAATCGATCGTGACCTGTAGGAACAGAAGTATCTACTTAATATACCAATAATCTTTGACGAAACCAGAAACGTGTTCATACGACATGAATACCCAGCCAATATGGTGCCAATGAAGAGTGCTTCTCTGTCATATACTTTCAAATTACACTGAAAAACAATCTCTACCCATGTCCTCCTATAAAAAAGGCACATAACAAATTTGGTTTTAATCCATGAAGTCCTTCATAAGTTATCAAGTGGACACTATTTGTGATGGACATTATAGGACAAGATACCGGTAAAACCATGTGCCCCTACAATGAATATGCTGGGGGCATAGACAAATTTCCTATGCACTAAGTTTAAGGAAAGAAAAATGTACATGAATATGTATGAAGTAAGAATATAATTCCCCATCAATTAAGATTACATATAAACTTGTGAAGACTGAACATAATACTCTTGGCAAGTTCGCTATCCGACCAATGATAAAAAATGTCACAACAGGAGATGACAATTCCTATGGCCAACAAGATGCACATGTGGGCCTATGATCGCTCACTTGGCTGACATCTGCCTAACAGCCAAATGCAAAAGCAGTTGGCCAAGAAATCTGGGTCAGTAAGATGTTTTCTGTTGAAATTTCTCTGATGCTATTGACTGCACACATCATGAAAACACCCGTTTCAAGGTTTCTCTTTTTTTGCATCTTCATTCAAAGTTTCTCTCTCTTTTGCATCTTCATCCATATCTTATAGAACATCAGCATCAACTGTCAAATATTAAATGACCCCTTACACCAGGATACTTTGTGCCCAAGTTTTTCAAATTCAGTTCAGCAATTTTTTTCCATATAAAATTGTGTCAAAATTTTTCTACTACAGTAAAACCTGTCATGAGAGACCGCCCCTTCTGCCAGCAAAAAGCGGTCTCTCATAACAGGTTTGTACAAAAAGACCAGTTTCCAAGGTCGAAATTCAGCACTGTTTAAGAGGGAAAAATAAGCACAATCGTACATTTATTGTATTCTTTGTTCATAGTTCTTGCATGCATTAATCTGAAAATAATTTTAAATAGTAATAAAGATATAAATCTATCATTAAACATGAATCACATTTATATTTGAAGATCACACGTACATGTACTAGTATTAGCATATTAGTTCGTTTCTAATTTACTCCTCGTCTTTTATAACACCCTAAATTTGAGTTTTAACGACGTTTCAAGTGGCTATGTTGCAAACAGTCTTTCGTTTTTCACTTCTTTCAATTACATTAATTCTTTCCTCCAATGTTAGAATTTGTCTCTTTTTCATTGGAGGTTCTGCCGTTGTTATTAAAGTGCTAGGTGTTAATGTTATAAGGGATCAATTGTAATAACGACTGTAGTGGTTTTGATCAGGCTTTGGGGAAATGTGGAATACATATACAATGTATATGTACCAATGAATGAAATAAAAAGACAATTAATTTATCCAGAAACAGAATAAATTTATTTAGAGACAACAGTCAAAGACTTTATTCACCGACGATACAAAGGGATTAACTCTATAAACAGAGGGTGTAACCGGAGTCACTAAGGTTAACATATGACGGTTTGGTGTGTGGGCCGTAATCACTGTAATATCAAAAACACCCAAACAAACAACACAAGCCCTTCACAATGACAATCGAATCCGGAAAACGATTCTCACCTACTGGTATTAAAGACAAAGACAAAGACCTCATTCACCCCAGGCATTACGGATTAACTCCAAAGACAAATGATGTATGCGACCGCTATATTGACTTTGGCACTACAATGGCAGTTAGTGACATGTACTTTAGTCTGGTTTACAGTCTAGAACAAAGGAAACTACATGCATGACCTGCAAAAGTTAGAAAACCGGTAGCCAGTCTAATTTGTTTTTATAATTGTTTTTTTTTTTAAGAACAGTCTTTACTTTGGAAGCGGTCATTGTTACAAAGGATAAAATAAACGTCAGTGGTGTTTGTCTCGGTTCTCGTGATAGGGTCGTTCATAGCAGTATTATTTTAGAACAAGCTGCCATACGCAAATTCGCGGGAAATCCTATGGATCATACTTTAGTCTCGCAGAAATAGCCGAGGTATTTCCGAATAAGCAATTGGCATGTACTCTAGTCTGGTTTACAATCTATAACATATAACACTACATTCATGACCTGTACAATTTAAGAAACCGCTAGCCAACCTAATTTGTTTTTAAGTTTTTGATTTTGTTTTTAACGTATTTGCTTCTTAAGCGGTCGTGGTTACAAAGAGTTAAATAAAGGTCAGTTGTGCTTATCTCTGTTTTTGTGATGCGGTCGTTCATAGCAGTGTTGAAATGCATATTTTGCCAAGAAATCGCGGTCACTGGTCGCGTTCTGCAGGTGGTCGCTCACGACTGCGTTTATATAGTAAAATCGATCCGTGCATTACGATTGTGGTCGCTCATGACAGGTTTTACTGTAGTAGTAATGGCAGTCACATTTAATGGCAGAATGGCATCATTTGTATAAAAATGAAATTGGTAAGTCACGTATAAGAATTTTCTTTTTAATCTTTAGTGATAGCAGCCATATATATATATTTAATTATAGATCTGGATAATTTAAAAGGCCTTTATGCCAAGATGCTCTGTGCCAAGTTTTGTTGAAATTGGTCTGGCAGTTTTTGAGCACAAGTTGAAAACAGCAATTGTTGATTGGATAACAGACAGGTTTCTCTATTTTTGGCAACGACACCCATATTTTATGGCTGATCGGCATCATTTGCACAAATCTCAAAGCTCTTCAAATTAGGTTGCTTTCTGTCATTGGATCAAATTCTGTTGGGCAGTTTTGAAGAAGTTGTTTATTAAAAGTTTTTCTATCGTTAGTAACAGCAGCCATATTTGATGGTGGATCAGCAACATTGTACACTTGAAAGGCCTTTATGCCAGGATGCAGTGTCAAATTTGGTTTAAACTGGTGTGGTAGTATTTGAGAAATTATTGAAAATAGCAATTATTGAAGGACACCAGATGACACATGAAGGGTCATACCATAAGCTTATTTGACCTTATGGCCAGGTAGCCAACCACTCTGGACAACAATGGGCAAGTAAATTTTCACATAACTAGCCCAACTTTAAAAGAAATTAAGACAGAACAAAATTAAAAGCATTTGAGACCATTTCTCACAATCCTCCTTCCCAGGCTAGTAGGTTGGAATCGTTGCCACCTGCCCAAGTGGAAAATATATGCAACAAGTGGTCAAAATGGAACACTGCTGAAGAGAGCTGAAAATTTTCAAGAAATTATGTCAGAGATTACGAAGGCAACTTCCGCCTTTAAATGTCCAAAGGAGATTGAAATTCAACAAAGTAATCAAGTTTTCAGGGTGTAAGCTGGACTCTAATATTTTTTTAAATGACTTCTAACCACCAGCCAGAATAGGGTAAAGTTTGCGAAACTAGGGAGAAGTTTGTGCAGAGAGTTCAAAATGAATAATGCTCACTTTAGACTTGTGTTTTTGTATTTTCATGTCTTATGATTTAAATGCTGATGAAATACTATTAAAACTTAATAACAATATAAAAATTTTCTTATTTTGCTTCACCATTGTTTTTTTTTTTGTTTTGCTTAATACTGCCTCAAAAATAGGTTGTCGAAAATTGGCAACTTTTTCCATAGAAGTCTCCTTTTCATCTTTATAGGATGAAATTATTAATTTTATTCATAATGGACCTGGACATGTCCACGGAGTCATCATTTGTTTCCAACTGGGCTAAGAAATTCAATTTTGCACTTTTTTTTACAGGATCATGTGTGAATTAGGTATGAATTTCATATACAGCACTGTAATTTCTGACATTTATGATCAACAAATGAATGCACTGTCTTGAAACAAAAGGCGGGATAAATGGCATGGAATCATGGCAAGGTTAATTGAGCTTTGCTTTTTGGGTGTGTTTAAGTGACTTGTCAGACTCAAAGGAGTATTTCACCTGAAACTAGTGTGGATCCTGGTTGTACATTTCAAGAAATGATCCAAGATGAAAAGCACTAAAATAAATATTTAAGCTTTATCTACAATCATTCTCAAGATACATGTACCAATAACTTCTATGCCTGTTGCAAACTCATAAATTCACAAATATTGAACTGAAATTGTATTCTTTTGATACTACCAAAATCCTGAGTACTTTTGGATGCTGCTGCAGCGTTATCATGTGCTAAACCACGCAAACACAGACCAAATGAAGTAGTGTTGCTATATTCAGACACAAGGCGATTGTCCAACTAAAAATATCAGGAATCGCTGCCAACAGTGAGGGCTGTTCAAATAAAATTAAACAAAACATCAATACTGCAGTATCAGAAATTTTCGTTGGAGACCAATTTTCGTGGTTTTTGTTGTTGCCCCGAGCCATGAATTTAAAGACCCAACAAAAAATTAGCCACGTATGATGATGACCACCCCCCCCCCGCCCAATTTATTACTTTGTTTTGTTCTTAGAGATAAACAAAGTTACTAGTATTTTATAAATCAATGTCAATACTGTAATCTGGTAATAAAATATTAACTTTTACACGTGATTGTTTGATTTTAACCCACACAAATCGATAAGGTATCAGGTAGCTGTTGTTTCCACTCAGTGTCTTTAATCGACATGTGACATAAGGATAGAGAGAAATGAGAAAAAGCACAAGGTATTCAAACACTAGTAATACTAAACTTGAATGAAAGAATAATAACAAAAACTAGTATATGAAAATTAAATATAATAATTCATTCAAGTACAACTGTTGAAAAATTTAAATCCTCCTGATAGCACATTTCATTTTATCCATGCATTTTTTATCCAAAAGAACAAGCTTGTAAAATATTAGAATAATGCTTGAAGCACTATTATTAATATAATACTACGTATATACACTAATTACAGCAGAGTATTAACGCTCACACTTCACTGATTTTCGGACAAAGTCACAGTATCAACATCATGTCAATCAAGTCTCACGGTACACACAAATGCTTGTCAGGTAAATAATCCCCAAACTGCAGAATTAAACAAGTTCAGCTTTCTCAAAATCACCATAATTAGGTCCAATCTTTCACTCATTGCCGCGTGAGCTGCAATTATCTGTTTAGTGTGAACTGGCTTGATTAATGAGGTTGCAAGGTTCACCAATACAGTGCACGGATTGTCACCAGTAACATCTTCCTTTTCCGTGATGGCCTCCATGATCTGTGTAGCATACCAGTTGTTGAAGTGTGATTTTAATTTTTCTGTGTAATGTTTATTTATTGTCAAGTCTGGTGGAAGTTGATCTGTACATAAAGCAGGCACAAACAATGGAGCGATTCCACCGTCTTTCAATTTAGTTTATGCATCTTCGCACTTTGGTGGCGTTGGCTTCTTTTGATGTTGAGCACTTGGACGAAAACACAGTGTAAGTGATTGATCTTGATAGGTGTTTTATTTGTGCTCAGAGGTGGTAGTAGAGGTTAAACCACAAAATTATATACCTGCTAATATGCAAACTTTGACAGGCAAACCCTGAAATTAAGTACCCACGATTTTTTATTTTTTTTTACAAAACCACGAAAATAAATGATACTACAGTAAGTGGTATTTCATGATTATTTAGAACAAAAGTACCATAAATAGTACACTAAAAGCCCACCAAGTCTAGTTATTTTGCAGTAATGGTTCTTCTTTCTGTATCATTCCGCTTGACCCTTGACCTAAAAAATGGTAGGTGCCCTTCTGCTCTAAAATGCAATCCATTCAAAGTTTGGTCATGGTTTTTGGTATAGGACTAGAGGTATTCTGTGTAAACAGTTTTCCTTCTTTAAGTCCCTCTCACCTTGACCTTTAACTTTCTAACCCAAAATCAATAGGTGTCTTCCTGGTCGAAATGCAAACCATCTCAAAGTTTAGTCTACGCATGTTGCACAGAACTTGTTAGCTTTGCAGAAATCGTTTTTCTTTCTTTCCATTCACATGACCATGACTCTGAACTCCAAAATTAGTTACGTCTTCCTTTCCTCAAATGTAAGCTATCCAAAAAGTTTTTTCAAAGTAGGTGATAAAGAACTAGAGATATCGTGCAGAAACCATTTTTCTTCTTCGAGTCACTGTGACCTTGACCTCTGGACTCCTAAATCAATAGACGTCTTTCTGATCACAAATGATGGCCAATACTAGCGATTTAATATGCAACCTTCAAATTCAAGAAATATGTATTAAGGAAATTGTACTTTAGGACTATTAAGACCTAACTTAACATCTTGCCCATTGAATATGAAAGAATTAGCTTTCACAGGTTTGGTTGGACCCATTTTAGAATATGCTTGTACAGTTTCAGAGATGATGCCAGGATGTTATCTAAAGGGTGGAGCTCCCCCCATCATCGCCAAAATAAGGGGGGAGTAGAAACAAAACGAGGGGGAGGAGGAGATGGCCATAGTTCAATATTTACCTAACACATAAATATCTGTCTCTTTCTTTTTTCCTGCTCTATTGAAATCGAAATCCTCAAAAGATGACTTCCTCTAGTTGTATAAGCATTAATCTGTTGATCATTTATGAGCTTAATTTGTTCTTTATCTGTGTATAAATATTGCTCTGTGCTGAGAACCCCTTTTCGCATATGCATAGCTAGCTAAGCCAGCTTGAACAATTTGGAAAACTGTTCTTTATAGTTGTTATATACAATTTTCAACAGCTCATAGGTATTGCCTCTTGGATATCTCTGCTCCAAAATAATATTTTTCACTAACAAGTGCTCTGCCAAAGTTTCACTTTCTTGAATCAGTGCTTTGCTGACTACTATGCCAGATTTCTTATCTGTTCCACAATGTTGTATTAGGATTTCATGTCCATCAATGCCACAGTCAGCTTTTTCAGACACAGGTATTTTGATCAAAAATAAATATCCTTACTTTTTAATTTCTTTTTAGATTCTTATTTATTCAAATTATCTTAACCCTTAGAGTGCTACATAGCTTTTTACCATAGGACCCCTCAAGGCAGAATTGTTTGAGAAATTAAGTTAAAATTGCACTCTACTTTTAAATTGCCTGTATTTTAATTAGGCTTACTATTCTGCCTTTTTGACATTTAATTTTGAAATACCGCTTAATAGGGGGTTCACCAGCATGCCGTCTGTTTTTGTCCATCCAGTGTGTACATCGGACTTGTATTCAACTTTATTTTCGGGTTCAAAATTACTCACTGGTATTTCCTGTAACACTTTTCCAGGCTAAAATAATCACATATACTTCAAAACATTAAAAATCATTGTCATCATCGGCCAGTATTTGCCGAATGAAATCGTCATCTGAAGATGAATCATGTTCAGAGTCAGCCATTTGGGGTTTTCTAGGAGCCCTAACTTTAAACATGCATTTGTAAAACTTCATTCATGAATGCAAGGTTCAACCTCGACAATGCTTGTTCCAAGGCACAATGTACCAATCAAATTTAGTTTAACCATTTATGTCAAACCGAAGTACTCAGATGTGTAAACAGTTGCCTGCCAGAAACAAGGCAGATAACGTGACAAGCGCCACGAGACCTCTACTGGTGGCGCAACTTATGCAGAGACAAGCACTTTAAGGGTTAACAGTTAAATAGAAATTGTATACTGCGCAGAGCACATTTTTATATGCACGACTTTAAACTATTTTGCAGGAGTTCTCGCGCATCTTTGCTTTCCAAGTGCACAAAATCGTAAAAATTTTGCTTGATTCGTGCACTATGGCAACATCTCTGCAGTTTGGGGCCCCCACTCGCAAGTATTACTGTATGAACTTGAAAAAAAATCAAAAAGCAAGCAGCCACAATTATTACATCCAATTACGACTACACACCAGGAACTGAGGGTCCACGCAGAACTTGGAAGCCATGGTAGCTCAGTTGGTACAGCGTCAGATTCGTGATCCAAGGGTCACGGATTCAATACCCACCCAGGCCAGCCAGGGTCGGCTGCCTCAGTGTATCTGTGGGAAAGGCACTTGGCTCCCATTTGCCTCGGAATGATATAACCAATAATGTGTTAAAAGTTCAGTAAAAAAAAAAAAAAAAAAAAAACCCACAACATGCTGAACTCAGATTTGGGCAAAATGGCTTTTATCTCTTGCAGAGATGCTGCCAGAAATTTTCTTAAGAGGGGGAGGTCCCCCCACACCTACCCTCAGAGAGGGGGGGATCATCGGGGGAGGGGGGCAAGGGTAAACGAAGCTGAATGGTAGAAGATGGGTGACAACATTATTATAAGGTGTAGAAACACCTAATTTAAAACAAGCATTTAATGATTTTGTATCACTTCTTTGACAATAAATGTATAAGGTAGCTGCATACCTAATTGTTGCTCAGCTGGTAAATATTCTTCTTTGTTTCTTATCACTGCCCTTCAAATATGGCTTTGCAAACTGAAAATAATTTACTGGACCACACACATCTGTATAGTCATCAGTTTATTTATTGTTTCAGATGTTAGCCCAATGGTCTTTGAAAATCTATCACTGTTGTAGGAAAATGTCAGAATATCTTAGAGAAAAAAAATGGGGAAAAAAAATACTTAATCCGAATTATATATCTTTATAGGATTTTATTTTGTTTTGTTCTCAGATATTCTTACATTTTCTTACAACAATGATAGAGTTTTAAAGGTCTATGGTTACCCTATTTCGCCGAGTAGTGTGAATTTTGCTTTGAGAACTGAATCACCTTTCACAATCACTTTTTCATAAAGGCAAGAACTGCTGCAATTATGACCAGTCTGAATATTTTCGGGAACTGGTTTTCAGGTATCCAAAACACAATTTTCCACAATTCAGGCATGTTGTTCCTTGGATATTTCTGTCGATGTATCAGAATTCCTGCATGGCCTAAACCGTAGTAAACGACATCATGCCAGTTATTTCTGTATCACAGCTTTCTGCGCTATGTTCAGCTGGCAACAAACCGTCAGATATTTCCTCCTCCCTAGTTTCGTCCTTAACAGATGATCTTTCCATCTCGCTGAGTTTCCTAAAGAAATCTGTTATATTTTGTTTCAACATAACACACTACTGTCGCGCTTTAGACATTTCGATCGATGGATCAATTTACTACACAGCACCAGGAAACAATTCAATCGGAATACCTCCATAGTTTCTGCAATACTCCAACAGATCTCCATCATAAAGGTGCTTGTATTCAAACAATATTCTCCATAGATATAGGATTATTTGAGATCATGGAGAAAAGTCAAAAAAGACGATCTGATCAACCTAATTAAAAAGCAAAAAATAAAAAAGTCGCGCATTGGGTTCGAGAAATCGCGGGAAGCACAGATAATTTGCGCGATCTTTACCCCATTGGCTTTTAAAAGTTGCGTGACTCTCTATCACTTTTGCGAGAAACCCGCGGCCTGGCAGCATCTCTGCTCTTGCCAGAATAGCATGGTTGGCAAAAATACTGACAAGTGGGTGTAGAAAGTTCACAATTTATAATGTTCAAAATATAAGGTTTCAACTTTTGATTTTGCATATCTTCATGTCAGATGATTAAGATACTGATGAAATACTATCACAACTTTATACCAATATTAAAACTTTTCTTATTTTGCTTTATGGCATTTGTTGCATAACATCGTTACTGTATAAAACGGCAAACTTGAAAATAGGTTACAGCAGAAAATCAGCAACTGTTTCCAGGGAAGAAGTCAGTATTTTATATGTTTCTATAATGAAATATTGGATAAAATTATTAATTTTATTAGTAAAGGACCTGAATACAGTCACCGAGTCATAATTCAATGCCGATTAGTCTAACAAATTCAATTTCTTCACTGGGAATTCTGTAGATTGCAATGTAATTTCTGGCATTTATGAACATCAAATTAGTACCAAAATGGACTACAGAGCATAAAACTTCTTTATCTTTCCACCTTCCTCTTTGAAAGGAAAATCAACACAAAATGTGGACATTTTACTTTGATTATTAATACATTGTGTTGAAACAAAAGGGGGTGGGGGAAATAGCATAAAATACAGGCAATGTGAACTTCGCTTCGCTTATTGGGCACGTTTATGCTGAATGACAGACTTGAAACCAACTATTTTGCCTGAATCGTAAATTATAAATGGGAAGTATGACCGCAATATTGAGCAAGTTGTCTTTGCAACCCTGAAACCAACTTAGATTGGAAAACAGATCCACTGTCCATTGCAGACCCAAAAATCTGCCCTAAATGTTCCAAAATGGATACAAATTTGAAACATTGCTATAACGCCATGAAAATCTATTCATATCATCCACATTTGCATACAATCATGCCTATCAAATTTCTAATGTCTATCTCAAGTGGTTTTTGCTGAATCCTGCTAACAAGGTTTTGGTCACAAAAAGGTCACATACAAAATATTCACAAATGTATACAAATAATTCAATAGCTATAATGACCTGAAAATTTAACCAGGTCTTCTATATGTGAATACAAATAAGCCTGCCAAATTTAATTTGTCTACCTCTAGTGTTTTCTTAATTGTCCCAACAAGGTTTATGCCAAGAAATTAAAAATGTATAGAAAACTAAAACATTGCTGTAAATGTGTGAAAATCTAATCAGGTTATCGACATATAAATACAAATACCTTAAGTAGTCTACATGCAAGGATCTCGAAAATGATCGAACATGGGCAAGATCTTGATCATACAAGGCTATATTCCAAGTCTGATGAAAAATAAGATCAAAACTGAGTGCCAATAAACCAATCAGATGCATGATTACCTAATTACCATGCATGGATCTTGCTCATTATCGTACTTGTCCAAGATCTTGAAGATACTAGCACATATTCCATTTCTGATCAAAATTGAATCAGAATAATAGTCAACAGAGTGGTAAGAAGCTCAGCCAATCAGATGCAAGATCACCGCATTAATATGCACGAATCAAGAAAATTATAAAAATTCTCAAATATCTTGATGATATAAGCAGATACACCAAGTTTGATTGAAATCTCATCAGAAATATGGCTTGCAAGATTACCTCACTAATCCGCTTAAATCTCCCTCATGAATGAACCCATCATCATATAAGCAGAAATTTAAAGTTTCATCAAAATGAGATCAGAAATATGGCTTCCATAGAGGCAAAAACCTAGCTGATCAGATGCAAGATCACATCATTAATATGCATATGCACCTCACTTAATATCAAACACGTCCACAATCTTGATGATTATAATAAGCATATATTCCAAGTTTGATCAACATCAGATCAGAAATATGGCCTCCTGAGTGGCAATAAGCTCAGCAAGTCAGATGCATCATCACCTCATTAATATACATGGAACTCTTTCATGATCAAATTTGTTAAGAGATTTTAATGATAAAAGCCCATATCCCAAGTTTTATTGAAATCTGATCAGAAATTCTCACTCAGAAGTGTAAGAAGAGAACCATGAACATTACACACTTGCTCCAAACTATGTAGACAACTTAAATTATTTTGGAGAAACCACTTTTCTTCTTTCAGTCACAGTAACCTTGACCTTGACACAAGACTGATATGCTTCGTCCTTATCTCGAGTGTATGGCAATCGTGAAGTTTGGTCCAGGTATGCGAGACAGAACTAATGTTAATGTGCAGAAAACATTTTTCTTCTTTCAGTCAGCGACCATGGCCTTTGACCTCAAAATCAATATACTTCTTCCTTACCCATATGCAAGTCGTCCACAATGTAATGGCCCAAAAAACTAATCAGGTCATGTACATATGCATACAAATGTGTTTGAAAAATTTCATGTGACTACATTTAGTGGTTTTTGTGCGATCTTGCTAATAAACTTGTCTGAACAGATGAATGGACAGGACCAAATCAAGATGATGGCACTTACCTCCTGCATCTCTCCATCTTTTCTCTGGGGGAGGAAGAGCTTTCTGTGCCTCCTCCCGATATTTCTCTACCAGTTTCTCAGACTCCTCTTTATTCAGCTCAATAAACTCCACCTCATCAAACAGAGAGCCTGCATCTGGCACTGTGAAATTAGCTGCAACAGGAAAATACATGTTTTATTTGTGTTCTTTGCAGATGGACAGTATGGAAATCGGGCAAGCCACTTGCAAAATGTGCCTGACCAATCCCCATACCATTCTGCCTACATCTATCATAAACTAAAACACAGGATCATAGTGAGTGCCAAGTTTACTTTAAGATATCATTACTACTTTAGGCTCAATAATTGTTGCTTTTGGCTGCTTTATCCTATGCTATAAGGCAAGGCAAGTAGGGTATCGAATCAAGACAGCTCTTAAGGCTGCTCTGCCTACCTTTCATTTCAAGAACAGCTTTTTCTGGGACATCTTTTCCCTCATCCTTCTGCTGTTTCTCTACGCGGGATTTGAATTCTTCATCCGTGGGTACAATCACAATTGCCTTGCGATGAAAGCCTTCAAAGGGCTGCATTTTGCGACGTCTTGCTGATGCATACACATTTGTCTGGTGTGGCAAAGAACATATGAAATGTTTATCATGTTAATTGATGCATCATTACTGTTGAACTGCCATCTAAGGCAGGAAAAATATATCAACTATGTTGCATTTTTTCTCTGGTAGCAAGGCCTGCAATATACTCCAAGAAATATCATTATAGCTCTAGCATCAAGAATCTTCCAACAATAACATTGTGGTCCTTCTGCAAAGTCAATCTGATTATACGAGATTACTTACCTCTATATGCTGAAAAGAACTCGCCCTAACAAAGTATTTTAAATCTGATTCTCCTCTGGATGGCCCGGAGTATTTATTAGTACTGTTATACTTTCATCAAATGGACGATTTCCATGGTAAATGTTCCATATATAATCATTCACATATATCTCCATACAGCATGGTAAAAATAAATGGTCAGCCTTCATAATTCACATTTTAATTTACTAGTATAAGAATGCATCCTCAGGATGATGTGTTACACATGTCTGACAATGAAGACCATCAGTAGAGTTAACTGTTCATCTGTTAACTTAACCTCTGTTGGTGACCGAGCAAGATTATTAAAAAAATATGTATAGAATTTCATCCCATGTACAATCGGCATAATTTGATTTGCTTTGTGGACATCTCTATGATGCTTCAGCTTCACCTTACTTCAGTCTTACTAATAGTCCTGGACAGCAGTACATACCTTACCTTCAGTCCATAGCCTTCTGTTCTGGCTGACTACATACAGACAAGAGTTGGGAACAGTACAGCGATGCTTACCTTTTTGATTTGTTTAGTCCAAGCAAAGCCTGGATCAGACTAGCTGGCAGTAGGTATATAATAAAAAAACTTACCTTTACCTGTAAAGTGTGGGAATACTCCAATTCCTTGTACTGTCTTACCTGTCCATTACTGTCTACACACAACTTTGGGAAATAATATTGATGTCCTTTAATTACAAAAGCTGGAGGTATACCAAATATAATCCTATAACTTCCATTATTAGGATCCAAGCACCCCATGTTCACCGTAACACAATGGGATTACAAGAGGGGAAGGGGGGAAGAGAACAGTGAGCCTGGGTTATCAAAATTATGTACCTGATCCAGAATATAGTTGCGTTTCTTTCTGGCTGCCACTTCAATCAATCGGTTCAGACATTTGGTAGATTTATCAATGAGAACATCCCATCTGCCAGCATAGTTGCGCTTCCTAGGTAATCCCATTATCTGTAACAGACACACAGTTTCCTTAAGTATGAAATGGTTACATTAAGTATCCAACTAAATCAAAGCACAAAGCTTGAGATGATTTTAAAGTATTTTACTCCCTAGTTGGGAACTAATGCATTTTTCTAAATTTCTGATGAAGTCTTTATCATCAATACATTTATCGTGCCTTTGAGAAAACTGTTAAAGGCTTAAGAGGCAAGGACCAACTCAGGGTGCACTTGATTAAAATCTCACCATCTTGTGTAACAACACATAGAATATTTTGGGCTTTATAGCAGTAGCTCTGTTTCTTGGCAATTACAACTGGTCAATGTGTTTTTGGAAATCAGAGCCGCCCAGAGAAGAAATCAAGCCAAAATTAATATCTGCTACTTCGTCTTTAGTGCATTCATCATTTCTTGAAATAGTGCTTGGAGTAAACTTACAGGCAAGAATTTGCTTTGGACTGGACACTGCCATCTTGAAAGCACATTAGGTTCAAGGAAAGTTTCTGCCTCTAATTATGCTATAAGCAATATTTTGTGAGAACAGTGTAGCACTCGAAAGACACTAAATTAACAGCAATTTTTCTCACCTTCACTTCTTGAACAACTAAATTTTTTTCAAAAACTTTGACCAAATGTAGTAATTGACCAAGATTTATAGCCAATGAATGTCCCAACTGCCTGTGATGAAGAAAGGTGAGATTGTGATTACATATATAAATCTGAAGATTGCTCTCAATATTACCACTATTATCAACATGCATGGAACATCTGGAACTTCTCCCAATAACATTGCTTATATTAATCTAATGCACCATAATAAAACATTTACTATGCTTACTGCTGAACAAATATACCAACAGCATTGGTCTATATGCTTAAAATTAAACTATTTCGTGTCCTTTGAATGCATGAAACAGTTATGTATTCTTTTAGCCAATTTTTATGCATAAAATGCACAAATATACTGCTTATCTAAAGCTCTGAAAGCAAACTATGCCTCATGCTCAACCTGTAGTCCTCAAGAAATATGACAATAGACGAAGTTGCTGTATCACAGATGATTATTTAGATTCATTATATTTCCTGCTTTTTCCAAAAATGTAACATGATCAAAAAAAAAGCTGAACAGTCAAAGCACTTCTTCATGGAAAAGGCTGAACTCAATAATAATGTTTAGTAAAGAAAATGGATTGGACAGTGGTTGACTATTAATGACCCATTTATCTTCCAAGCCATACAAATATGACTTTTTTTTTTTCCTTTACAAAACTATCTCTCATCCATCTCTGATATGCACATAACTACTGAAAATTTGAACAAAAAAACATTAAAAAGGTTAATATCAGTTTGTGTCGTTTTTCATTATGTTTAATTTAAAGTAAAACAACAGTCAACACTGTCACTCCGATTCATCTGTTCTCCTCAAGGTTATGAATGTCATTCAGTAGTCTCACAAAATGTCTCCGGCATTCAACTTTGCTTTATGTCCAGGTGGTGTGTGGGCACGAAGTTGTCCTTTTTCCTCACTTTAAATATCAATTAATAACTAAAATTGGGTCAGTCTTTTAACCACTATTCTTATCAATGATGCCATCCTTTATTGACTGAAGATGCACCAAGCCAGGTTTTACTGGTCTTTATGGCACTAATGCCTCCTCCACATGCAGCAGATGTGAAACTGATACACATCAGTTTCTTATGGGAGCCATACGAGTGGCAAATTTTCAGGTTTTTTCTTTTGTTTCTCTTACTTGTCTGACATACATCGTGAAGTCTGCCCATTCATCAGGCACCTGTGTCGTAAAACTTTACTCGACTTTTAACGTAACAGAAGTTACTCCATACTTGAAAATCATATTCAAGATGTACAAATGCAGTTTCTTGACTGGCCATAATATTTTTTTTATTAAGATTTGTTATTTATGTATATGGTTTAATGGGACATTAGCACAATTCTGGTTATATAATGCCAGTAAAAAGTTATGATTCGGAGTTGAGTAAAGTGGATGGAGAAATTTGATGCATCTTCCACCTCCTCACCTGACAGGGCCTGTACAGCTTTACAAGTTTGTCCTAAAAATCTTATCATCTCGGCATCAAAACTCTCATCTCATTACTATTAGTTGGCCTGCAAATAATTGTTGGTTTAAATGGCACTCTTAACACGATTAGCTGTATCATGCCAAGAAAATGGCAGCAAGTGCCTCTCCCAAGGACACACTGAGGCAGCCAACATGAGGCTGGCCTGGGAGGGTATCAAACCTGTGACCCTTGGATTACAAGTCCAATGTTCTACCAACTGAGCTACTGTAGCTCTCTTCCTTCCATATAAATGTAAACATGAAGTACTACAAGATACAAGGTAAAAGGGAAGATGTTAAAATTCTGTACGATGCAAATCAAATAAAAGAAAAAGGTAAAAAATATAAAGTCCTTGAAATATATAGAAACTAACAGTATAACCCGAGAATACTTTTCTCTACGAGACAAATATGGGTTTCCTTTCTTGGCATCCAGCACATCACGTTCTAAATTATGAGACACAGCCAACAGTAATGTTACCACAGAACTTTCTCTACCTATTATGGTGTTGCACATATGCCAACTTTGTGATTTTTACCGCAAAAAATCAACACCTTTTCCGACCACAGCCACTGCTGTTATTCACTGTCAGAGGTAGGTTAATTGTGGATGTGAAAAAACAGAACCTGAAAGACTTATAATGAGTGATTCATCTGGCGCCTTTTCACACATTCCCATAATCTCTCACTGCATACTGGGCGGTGTGAGCCAATTAGAGCAGACTGGTTACTCGTATATTATAGTCCTAAACAACATGTGCATGTGCTCGATTTCAAAACTGATCTACCATGCATTCGTTCAACACGTGATAGTGTATGTGCTCTCAAATAGTGATCAATTTATTGAGCTATGAATATCTAAGCCATAAAAATTTTGTTTAAGGGATACATTAGATGATTTTATGCCAGAAATTGTCACAAACTGGCTGATCCAATGGTCTACAGAAGGGAAAATCTGCAAGTCCGCATAGGAAATTACCTGGTCCCAGACGATCAGACCACCAATATTTCAACCCCTGAGTCTGGCAACAAAGTTTATATATTGTCCAAGAATACATCTTGATCCAGTCCTTCTGCACTCTTCTATCACTTTTATACCTGAGACTTTTGTCCTTTAAAATTGCAACAGCTGCTCCGCCTGACTTGGGTTTTGGTAATTCAGACTAGAACCTGATTATTCTGCTTCTTGATTTGAAACAATCATTCGATGGCCTTTTATTTAATAAACAAAAATGTAAAAATCAATACAGATTGTGCGCTAGGATGACACTTGAAGATAATACAAATACATTATGATCCCTATCACTGAAAAGTGTGTCCATCTACCCCCTTTTTTCAGTGTTCCTCTCCTACAAGATAGCAAACAACCAGTTTGGAGCCATTTTCATGATGTCTAAATGCTTCCATATTTCAATGATGATCGATGCATATGTATAACAGTATAAAACTAAAAACTTTAATTCTCTCGATTGACCATTGTGATCTTTAAAGTGGCACTTTCAGGCGAAAATAGTCCTTACAATTTTCAGTAAGATTATTCAATGCTTGAAGCACTGTCCCAGTCCATGGTGTTGTAAAAATAAGAAACTCAACCATCCTAAAATTTCAGTGAAGTAGAGCAAGTGAATTTTTAACCACTCCGCAACACAATGAGAATAAGTAATAAAAGTCTCTACAAGGAACTGATGCTCTACTGGCTGAAAAGAATTTCCAAGAATCCAACATAAGACCATTTCGTTTTTTAACTGCTGAGTTTTGAAACCATCTCCGACATCCTTAAGTAATAACAAGATTTTCAAGATGACCACCAGAGCAGCCATATTGGCAGTAAGATCAGCACCATTTTCATTTAGGACAAACTAGACATTATAAGAAGTCTTTTGCTGAAGACATGTCTTTTCATTCAGGAGGAGTAAGTGACAATAACATGGTTCATAAAGATATTTCATCAGAAAATTCAAGCATTTTTCAAGGACTTTCAAGGACAAAAGTATTATTTTCAAGCACCATAAAAAATTGCATCTAACTTTTCAGATTGAAGTATTTCATTCTGAGACAAGAATGCTTAAATACTTTTGTTGAGCTAGGCCTATGTAAAGACACTGGCGGGACTTGTGTGCATAGGGGTGCAATCATCTGATCTACATCAGTTGGAGTAAGCGGTCTTATTTGCCCACGTTCCAGACTCTTTCTGGACGTCTTCATGTTTAAACCTAAAATATTCTGAATTCATTCCCATTCTCAACATTTCATTCTTTTTTGTGGTTTTCACTCTTGCCATGGGACTTCAGAGCACTTGAACTCGTTGATCCAATGTCATTTCCCTTTAGACAAACAGAACATGTAGCTCTTTGTTTATCACTTAGTCCCTTTACCCATATATAGCACATATGGCAATCACATTTTAAACAACTCTTCCCATTGCAATGAACTCAACAAACTCTTTCATCAGCCCTTACGTCAACATAGAACCCATTTATTTGAACATCATGAGGTGGTTACAATCCCAAACAAGGCCTAGTATTAACAAACACATAAACAAGCCAACCAGATGTGTTACATAAGTGACCAAGCACAGAAGTAAAATTCTATGAAAATATAAATTCTGACATCTAACAGATATTGGATTTTTTTCCCTTGATACTTACACCAGTAAATTATTGTTTTCCAATTAAACTGGTTAGTTTCAAAATTCAAGCACTTTTCAAGGACTCCTGCGCATTTTCATGCACTTTTCTATTACTTTTTATTGCCGACCTCAAATGCAAGCACTTTTCAAGGTAACCACCAAAATTCAAGCACTTTTCATGATTGTGCAAACCCTGGATAAAATTTTCAAGATGGCTGCTTCGGCAGCCATATTGTATGTCAGATTGGCAACATTTTCACTTATAATAACTAGACATCATAAAAAGTCTATTATCGAAACCCTGATGTTGAAAAGACCATCCGCACTGGAGGAATAGCGACAAGATTTTCAAGCTGGCTGCTATGGCCATATTGGATGTCCAAGTGGCACCATTTTCATTTAGGACCAACTAGACCTTGGGATGAATGCACGAGTGAAGTTTCATGGCAAACCACCAAGTTGTTTGGGAGGAGTAGAGATAATAAACATTTGCTAACAGACAGATGACAGATAGACAACAGGCCATCCCATGATCTCTTTTATGACCTGTAGAGCTAAAAACCCTTTAATAATGCCCTCAACATCATTCAAAAGCAACAGGCTAAATACCCTAATAGGATTCTTTAGCATATTATACATGTAAATTGTACCCAAGTTAATTTCTAAGATGAACCCCCACCCCATTTAATTAATCTATAAAGTGAAAGCGGAGTTAAAAGTATAAGACAAAACAGCTACAACACACTTTGATTGACAAAAGAAGTAAACACATGAACTCAATGATATGTAAGAAATCTGCCTGACCTTCATCTTGTCAATGATCATGTTAGTTCCCAGCACAGTGTACTTCTTCTCTGGATGAGCTTTGCTGTGTTTCTCTGCCCATGTTGTTTTGCCACATGCTGGCAGACCCACCATCATCAATGCCTGAAATAGGAAAGCATAAAGGATTAGAATATGTTTCACTTGGAAAAATTTCAACTGCATATTAACCCAGCCACAAGCTTTATCATGTTATGTAATGTTATGTCGCTGCAAGAAGGACCCTTTGGGCTATGCATGAGAGGTATCAAGAAGTCCATCTTAATGCATCTGCATTCTTATCTGTCTCACATATAAGCTAGAAGGTCCCTTTCATGGTTTTATTGACGTAAAATCATGCTATGCATGAGCTTGGTGGCCATGACTTTATAGCAATTACACAGAGAAGAGTTTGCAATGATGAACCACATGTACTCCATCAGTGTTGCACACAGGACCCAAAGGGCAGGGGACACTGTGTCCCCCTCCCTTCAAATGAAAAAAAAGAGAAGAAGTATATAATGCACTAATAGTGCTATAAAAATGAGATAATCTTGTTTGCTTCGACAGTCTTGCCACCTTAACTTTGTGGTCTGCGCTGTACTATCATATTTTCCTTGAACACTTACATTATTGCAATAAAAGTTTTATCATTTGCTGCAGTAACTCATGAAAACATTAACATGTTTGAGTATCTGGTTAACCTGAAATGAGCTGCACCATGGAATTTTCTATTCTGGATCTTGCTGTCATTTAACTTTAGTGTACACTCATTATCTACCAGCATTTATTATAATAAATACCCATTTTCCTGAATTA
The DNA here is from genome assembly GCA_029931535.1 of Margaritifera margaritifera. NCBI lineage: Eukaryota > Metazoa > Mollusca > Bivalvia > Unionida > Margaritiferidae > Margaritifera > Margaritifera margaritifera. The sequence continues at coordinate 734,720 of JAQPZY010001486.1, read as the reverse complement.
CTTTTCTTTCCAAACTAACAGATCATTAATTAAATGACAAATTGTGTATTTGCATAAATTTAGTCTCTTTTATCATTATTTAAAACTAAAAATAAATTAAATCTTCCTTGCCAAAGGGGCGACATTAGCTTAGAAAATATGTTACACTAATGGCCATCAAACACTTTACATTGCAACTCTGCCAACTACCACAAACTTTTAATGCTTTCATTTCCAGATACATTGTTTTAAAATAGATATTCATTGCCATCTTATAGTTTTATCACCTTTTGTGACTTTGGACATTGCTAACACCAACAGAGACATGGGTGGACATCCACTAACAAAAAGTTATAGGTGTATTTTTCTATTTTTTTTCTGATGAAAAGAACACCCATGGGTGTGAACAGGGTCAAGATTTGGTGGACATAGGACCAAAAAAAAAATGCGTGAAACCTGTGAGCATGCACTTAATTTGCAACACTGCTCCATCGAGGATTCTTTTTGAAGCAAAACCTGTTCTGCTAGGGTAATGTGATTACCGTACACTCGACAACTACTCCAAAGTTGGATGATAAAAGCACAAGGAGGAAAAAGCTCTCCACCCCCACTTCCTTTTAAAGATCTTAATAAGTTTCTCTTGGTAATTTTCGACCATTTCTATCTAATTCACAAGCCTCAAACCCTACCCAACACATACTATTACAACTCTTGACAATGGTCCCACAGAGCACTTACGATTTTCCAAACTGTAATTAAAGAAGCAAATTCCAGGAACTGATGTGCCCCTCCCTGTTCATCGGCTTCATTAGTAATATTTAAAGGAGTTATTGTACGGAATCAAAATGGACGTGTCAGAGAAAAGACTTTAATGTCACAAAATGATGCAAAACACTGAAAACTGAACTCTTACAGCGTCTCATGAAAATCAAGCCACATACCAAATTTTTCTGAAATCCAGTAATATGGGAACTATTGATGCAGACACGAACGTTAGTGAGTCTGATTATCATGGGATGAAACTCCACTAAACAATGACACAGAGTGCTGACAAATGAATGCAACCATAGTCTCCTCAGTATCAAGCAGCAAACCAAATTTGGTTTAAATAAAAAATAATCAAGGACTGTATTGTGCATGAATGAAAGTGGATGGGTTTGACATTTAGGGGCTACAACTCTGCAATGACCTAGAAGGAAAATGATCAAACTAACCTAAGGTCTGATCAATATCAAGCCAGATTTGGTTGGTTGGTTTGGTTTTGTGGTTTTAATGCCATTTTATAGCACATGATAGGTTATACATGGTGACCAGTATATTTGGTGGAGGAAGAACCCCGACCCATGGGAAGCTATTGTCAAGCTTTTCACTTACCCACTTCGGCTGAGCCGAGACTTGAACCCATGCAAACAGAGGTGAGATGTGAGTAATCTGTAAAGGCGAGTGCCATAGACAACCCAGCCACCCAGTGCCCCAAGTTTGGTTGGAATCTAATAATAATCAGGAAAGTTGGTGTGCAGAAACAAAAGCAGGTGGTTATAACAATCAGGAGCTATAACTCCACTAAATGATGAGGCAGAACACTGTCAACTTAACCAAGGTCTAATCAAGATCAAGCAGCACACCAAGTTTGATTGAAATCCTACAATAATAATCAAGGGCCTTGTTGTGCAGAAAAAAAAGTGTGTGGGTCCTAAAATCCAGCTACAACAGAGCTAAATGACATAAAATGCTAACAATCAAACTCCGCAAAGGTCCCACCAATAAAAGCATATCAAATCCAACTGAAATCAAATAATAAACAAGGACTTTATTGTGTGAAAACGAAAGTGGGTGGGTCAGACAACTGAACTATAACACTGCTAAATGATGATGCAAAATGCTAACAATCAAACTCAGCCGAGTTCTCATCAATATCAAACTGCATACCAAATATAGCTGAAATCCAATATTTATTTAAGTTACTATGCAGAAATGAAAGTGCAACATCAAAGGAAGAAGAATGGACAGGCCGAATTTAATATGGGCCCCTCTTCTAGAAACAGCGAGGAACAAAAACTGTTGATGACAACAATGATGACATTGCTGCTGCAAGGAGTGATATGTAAGTCTCATTATCTGCTAAATCAGGTGCAACAAATAAACTCCAATCAACAACGATGGAACAATGCCAAGTCTTAGTCAAGAATGTTGGAACAATGTTAAGTCATATTCAACATGTTAAGTCTAAGCATGAAGAGTTAACGACTTAATACAAGTTCATGATCATGTTGTAATTCATTTATTTCTGTCCATACCAATTGTCAACATCTTGCAAAACATATTCTCACCAATACACAATATCGTAGATTGGGAAAGTGTTCCTTTGGTTTCCATAAATGGATCATTGTTTGTTTGGACATTAATTTTGTGTTAGTAGCAACCATACTGAAAAAAAAAGAAAAAAAAAAAAGGTACCTCACAAATAATAAATAATTCGCACTTTATGGTTGAATATATCCTCTAATGCAGTGGATTTCAAACTTTTTTCTCGCTACCCAATTGAAGAAAATATTATCAGAAAATCATAATATTGCCCGACATTCTGCAACCTTGTACTGGGTCGCAACCTGTACTTTGAAAACCACTGATCTAATGCCACTTGCTCTGATTTACACAGCAATTAGAAAGTGTGCTGTGCACAAAGATTATCTTCTTTACAAATCATTCACATTACTATTGTCAACTCATTCAATTCCCCATACATTTCTGACAAATAGAGTGTACAATTCCAAAGTATCCGATCCTTGCCCAGTTCTTATCACAGCAGAAAGGATAAGGATGAATGTTCAATGTACAGGGCAAAGGTTTGGTGCTTTAAGGCACAGCAACACAAGTAGGTTATTTAGTGCCGAGGCAATTGGAGTAAAGTTCCTTGCCCAATGACACCACGGTAGCTGACCCAGGCTGGTCTGATGGTAGGATTTGAACCTGCACCCTTTGGGTCACGAGTCTTGACACGCTAAGCTCTGAGCCACCATGGTACAAACCGATTCAAAGAGAAATCCTGTTGATATCAGATAACAAGATGCAACAAATCCCACTAGTCTGAAGGAAATACAAGAGCTGCTACTTGAAAGACTGACTGGCAGTTATAGTGCAGCAAGCAACTTTTTAAGAAAAAGTGGCACAATTACAGCATTTTTGTATTTATCTAACTATCTTTTTGAAAACAAAATGAAACATAAAGGAAAGTGATGGAAAAGGTTAGATTTGTAGACAGCTAAAATTTGTGATCACATTTGTGAAACAGAACCTGGGCAAAGCTCAAACTCTGATACTAAGACAACCTTACCTCACATTCCTCTTTTTTCTCTGCTGGAAGGGTTCCCCTTACACGCTCTTCTAAGGGAACCTTACCAATAAAAGTGAAACCTTCTTTCAGGGGAAAATAGGGCTCTTCCTGTAAACAAAAACAAAACAAAAAAAAGGTCACATCATAATATACAGATCAGTTCAGGGTTGCACCTTTCCATAAAAATTCACTTTCACATCACCAACTCTCCCCAACTGTGAAAGATTTACCTATAAATATTTGGTGGCAAAATTTTACGTGAAATGTATATATTTGCAGTCTTTCCAGCAACCCTTTTGTGAAAAAGTAGGAATAATGTAAGGCTACCTTTTAAAACAAGAATCCCTCAATGGGGCTGATGCTCTCTTGTCCAAAAAGAACTTCAGAAATTCAAGACCATGACTTCTTTTTAACTGCCAAGTGCTGAAACCAGCTATGATATTCTTGAGCAAGAAGTTTTTCAAATTAGCTGGTGGCTGCCATATTGGATGTAAGATTGGCACCATTTTCATTTAGGACAAATTAGACACAATTACAAGACTTTTGATGAAAACCAATGCCATTATGACCATTCATTAAGGAGAATTAGTGACAGGATTTTCAATATGTTGATTATGGCAGCCACACTGGATGTGGGGCACCATTTGGGTAAAAAATACATATTCGTGGGTAACTAATTTCATAGATCTATCATTTAAAAAAAAAAAAAAAATGCACATGTCTCTGTTAAAGTTTATTAATATACCGTCATTCATTTCCATGCATGTGCAAGCAAACAGGTTTAATCCGTACTGCAGTAATTCAGTTATTTATTGCCAACATCTGGTGTAAATGCAGAGATCTTAAAGAAAATGCTTTTTTCCACATGTCCGCGTTAACACATTTAATAATACTATTGTAATCTTAAGTAATTAGGTTCTTAGGTGTTCTTAAAGACCGCTATCATAGCATAAAGTTCTCATCAATTTGGGATTAGGCACTTGAATAAAGCCAATGACTATAAACCTCTTTTTTCTAAACAATATTTTCCATATATAAGCAGTTCTGCCGAAAGTGAATTTCACCTCAAAAGTTAAAAATCAAAATGTCACTGACAGTGGTTAAAGAGTGGAAAACTTGTAGTAAAATCCCAAGTGACTGGGGCATGACATGTACAGAAACTCACTGGAGCAATGAGAATTCCTTGATTCAGTTTGTTGACCGAATTCTGATATCCTATGTGAACTCTATACGTGACTTGCTTCCACTTACTCAGTATAATCAAAAGGTGGTAGCAGTCTTTGACGTTTTCAAAGCACATCGCAGAGAAAGGCTGATGTGTCACTTAAAGAAAACAGGATTATACTAATGTTTGTGCCAGTCGCATGCACGGATAAGTTGCAACCCCTAGATTTAACTGTTAACTTTTACAAGGAGGAACACAAATCCCGATTTCATGAGTGGCATTGAACACAGGTGAACTGGAGGACAGTGGAGATGTACATTCAAATCAGGTCTTTGCTGACCTGAAAACATCTACCCTTAAGCCAATTCACTGCTGCACACATGACAAAGTAGTACTTCGGAGAGAACTCAATGAAATGGGCTTTGAGAAAGTGGCACTAATCTGCTGATTGTTTATTTACCAGTCAGTTGTGCAAACATGTATTCATAAATGGGAATATTATGTGCTTTGGGAAATAAAGGACACAGACAGTTTGTAAATCTGCTTTTTATTAATATTCTGTACATCAGGTGGAGTCATTACAATCTTACACGAGTTTGCAAGTTCATGAAATTTTGCATTCAAATTAAATTGTAATCAATCAGTTTCAGTGTTCCTCATCATGCATTTTTATCCTAATATACATTTCACACCGTCAGCACTATAGACAGCCGCGGTAATAAAACAAAGAAAATCAACAGGTCATGCTTTTCCATTGCATAAGACGGAGTGGGTGGTGGTGGTGTGTCGGCTTGGTTGATATCTCGTTGCGAATTTATATTCGTGGTCTGGTTCACCCATGAAAATTAGAACCCCATGAATTTAAAGTGTTTCACAGTATCTCCCAAACTTTACCTATTTTACTATATCATGATAAAAATTATCTGACAATAAAGGCGAAATTAATATGCACAGTCTCTGGCACATAATCAAAGTCATTCGGATCTTGATGAAAATATATCCAACAGATGAAAAATATCTTCTCAAGAGTGGTAATAAGGTCAGCAAATCAGAGGCGAGATCACCTCTTTAATATGTGTGGAGCCAACTTACTTTTGAAATTGCCAAAGATTTTGCTGATAAAAGCCCATATACCAATTATGATCAAATCAGATTAGAATTATGGATATTAGAGTGGTAATAAGTTCATCCATTCACATGCAAGATTACCTCACAATTATGCACGCATCATGAGCATTACTGACAATCCAACATCTTGACAATAAGTATATATTCCACGTCTGATCAAAATTGGATCACAAACATGGCTTCAAGAGTGACAAGTTCAGTCAATCAGATCCTAGATTACACCATTAATAGGTGTGGAATTCGCTCATTATTGAACCCAAGATATAGATGATACAAGCCCATATTTCAAGTCTGGCCAATATGGTATCCAGAGTGGCAACAAACTCGGTCAATCTGATGCAAGATCAACTCGTTAATATGCATGAATCTTGCTATTATTTAACTCATCCAAGATCTTGATGATATAGGCCAAAATCAGATCACAAATATGGTCTCCAAAGTGGTAACAAACTCCACCAAATCGGATGCAAGACCACCGCGTTCATGTGTGGATCTTACTCATCATTGAACGTGCACAAGATCTTGATGATATAGCCTATATTCCTAGTTTCACCAAATTATATAAAAAATATGGCCTCCAGAGTGTTAACAAACAAATGTTGACAGCTGGACAACTAACAGATGCACTTGGGATTATGGTTTGGTGAGCTAAAAATTCAGCTTACCTTGGCGCCAAAATTAACTTCATATTCTGTATTTTTGGTCAAAACGTGTGGAAACAAAGCTTTGTCTCCCAATTTTTCTTTTTCAACTTCAAAGCATTTTCCAAGATCCTCTCCATTCTTGGCAAATGAAATGATGATGGAATCACTTTCAAATTCCTGTAAGAAAAAACAACAAAGTACTCGTATCTATGGTTACACTCATGATGTATTAATTTTAATATCATAAATACAAACCAGTAATCAGTAATCACTGGAAACATCTATGCCCTGTTAACCCATTTTCTATCAATGACGACTTTACTTGTATCTACCACAGCTTACCAACTATGGCTATGACTCGAGTTTTCTTAGCACAATGAACGCTTAGCGACATCATGTCAAGATTTTGTGTACATGTGCTCACAAAACTGGAAATTTAACTTAGACTTTTCCTCTCAAGCTGCACTCAAATGTGACGGTTTTTAAGCAACAAAGAGTCGAGAATTTAGATGGAAGGTGCAAGTGTGAATGCACTACGGCAGAGGCAAGTTATGTTACCAGTGATGGGAGTAATGTTGAGGTGGAAAATGGAGCTTTCTGATGACTTTTGGATAAAAATCATGCAGCTAACAATCTCATAGACTGAGCGTAAGTTGTTCGGAGTAAATATGACTGGGTTCAGAATTTATTAGAATTGGACAGTGAGAACGAAGACTTTGATAGATTCCATGGTGAATGGACACATCAGAATCAACCAGGATTCCCAGAGATTTTACCCTTGAAAGTGGCCCTCATGTCATACATCCATCCAAAGGTGACCCAGTTAATATTCTGAGCTATTTTGGAGTGATCAGCTTTGGAATCAGATAGTTCAAGATACTAATAGGCAAAGTTCTGATTCAATGAAAATGTGGTAGTCCAAAAGAGAAGTAGTCAGTTCCCTAGCAAAAGAACTGATTTGCAAGTCTCAAAATGTAATTAAATATAGTAAATTTCGAGAAAATTTTGTTAACGGTATGCTGAACAAGGCAAACATGAGAACCCCCTTCTCCCTCTGCTGCAAAATGTTACCCAGTAGATGCACCCATGATAAAGGCAGAGGTGGGCCTTTGTCTCCGTATATGCATCTTGCAACTCCCATCTTTAGTGGACTACTCGAGACAAAGTGACTCAGAGATTCAATTCAATACTGTCATGATATTTGCACCTTTCTAATAATGCACAATGCAATGCTGGTGACATATTTCAAGTTCAACCATTCACAGACTTACTGAATGCCAATTTCATGACAGTATACACCCCACATGACTTCTAAGCTGTTGATGAATCCATGGCCAAATGAAAGTACAACTGGATACACACCTCGGTTCCAGATTTACACTGGTAGGGAGCTAGGTGTTTGACAGGAAGAGGACTTGGGTCACTGAGATGTGATAGAGGATTTTTTTGCTGTAAAATTTCTACACCTTGGCAGATCTCGTACAAACACTACTAGCGAGAGGAATACATATGCATGTGGAGCTGTTAGAGTAAATAGTAAGTCTTCCACAAGCTCTGCTTTCAAACAATCTGCAATTTCAAAGGTACAATTACTGCACAGCACAATGATCTTACTTGTGATATCTGGATGGATAAAAAGAAAGCAAATGTTATGTCCAATTACCATGATCCAAATAACAATGGACTGGTCAGAAAAAGTCAACATATATAATCTGTCTGAATGTGAATGTTCCAATGTTATTAGCAGATTATTAGAAGAAAATGAAGGTTGTTGATATAATGGACCAAATAATTGGATATTATATGTTGAATCATCGCATGAAGGAGTGGTGATGGAGGATATTTTTAACCTGCTAAATGCATCAGTTCACAATTGTTATCTTGTGGCCAGTGAAACCAATAATGATGAAGATCCAGAAAAATAACCCAACTTTCAAAGCTTGTTTCAAGAAGTTACAATGGTCTCATTGAAGACTTCATTACTCACCATGAAGCCCAGTAGAGTTACATACCTCTACAACAGTTAGTGATTCATGATGTGGTATATGCCTAATGTGCAGATCAGGGAAAAGGTTGAGTTTTTAGTTGTTTTTATTAAACGGCTTTGTATCGCCTATGGTATACCGTGCACTGGTTTAAACAATTTAGTAACTGGTGCAGTCTTAAAGGCTGAGAAATTTCATGAAAGCTGGGTCTGATCAGGTGAGCCTTTTTCCTGTTATGTGAACATAATTCAAACTACTCCCACTATGTGGTTTGCCCGTGGCTGCTGTTGGATGCCAACTTAGCAGGGCTAAAGTTAGTTTATATGTTCATAGTATGGTCACTAAGGGCCACTACATACATCAAGTCCATCTCAAAGCTTAAGTAAATTTCAAGACCCATTAATAGTCGACACATTCATATAACTGATACAACGAATATATCAACACATAAAAGGCAACATTTTGACGAGGCAATTACTGTAACATATCTTACTCAGAGACATACCACAGCTGATAACCTGGCCTGGCATGGCCTGGGCATAATTCAAACCTACACCCTTATGGTCAAGAGTCAAAGATGCTAGTCACTAAGCTACTGCAGCAATTACTGAAAACACATGTTTTTCCTGAAAGAAAGTTTAGGAAACGTGTTACAATGAAAGGAGGAGGAAGCTGGGAGTTGAAACCAAGTTCTTCAGACAAGTTGATACTTACAATATAAGCCGTCACTACGTCTCCAGCTGTGAATTTCTGACCATAGTCCTCAAATTTACAGTTGGTAGATGACTTGGCAGTGCCACCATAGCCGTAAGAAAACTCCTCCTCACCTACAGAAGTACAAATAGCACAATTATAATGCAGAGCTTCAGTAAAAAACAGAATATGAGAACAGAGAACTGTATCACAAAATACTGAAAAATTAAGAATGCAACTGTTTTGTCCAAGATAATGCATCTAATATTTGAAAATGTGCCAAGCTTTATATCATCCAAGAAAATGTTGGAATTAACAAAATGAGCTACATTGCTTAAATCCAACACAATTAATTCCCTTGCCAGATGAAACATGTTGTCAATCTGCCTTACACTTCAGCCATACAACCTTATAAGCTTCCTTTATTACTTTTTAATAGTTTATTTTTTTAAAATTAAAAGTACAGCTATCTAATAAAACCGAACGACAGATTTTATTCTGAGATTCAAAATGAGGCAATTTGGGAACATTCTGGAAAAATGTTCCACCCCTACATCAACCGGTCAAACATACGCTACATTTTAGACAAATCAAGCCTTGCATTTTAATACAAGTGTAAGGGATACTCCAGTAAAACGAAGATGTCAATTAAGAATGGAAATATATGTCATGACATACCCAACTGCATAGAAGTATCATCCGTTGACCAACCAACTCTGACAACATGGGGATCAACTTCATCCGATGTCAAATGATCAACATTCAAATTCTCCAGTAGCTGTAAAGAGTGATTTCAATAATTATGACGTTGACAAAAAATAAATACGACCAAGCAGCATCTTTAATTACTCAGATGCATGTAGATACATGTGTCTTCAATCCCTCAGATGCTTGTAGATAAATCTTACAAATACTACCTAGACAAAAACATGACAGTGTTATTACCCATTTGTTAAACAGATATAATAGTCACAATGATGATTGCAGGGTTGATTAAACATTTTCAGGGGTCCACTTGTCCCCGACAAATGACTTTTTAAAAACCACTTCCCCTGCATCATGTATCACTTGTCAGTGGATTAGAGCAACAGAGAAAACATAGGCAGTTGTTATTGTGAATTTGTTGTCATTTAATAGTCAAACATTCTAATTTTACAAAACAATATGTATTCATTTACAGAAATATTCCAATCATTACCTCTACATCTACAGCAGTAACATATTTAGAAGCAAACTATTTTTTTTGTTAACAATAAAAGGATAAATCAATATCAATATATAAAATTTTGGATGTCACAAAAACTGTGATTATTAAACATGTATAAACTTAATCTTTTATTAGCAGTATGTGAACTGAATATATATTTCTGGCAGGATCTATTCCTGGATGTGTGATTGCAGGATTCACACAAATTTCTCAATATTTGTGCCAACAATTCCACCAAATGTGCAGAAATCATGGATATTTTCAAGCCCCCCAACTTTTCAGTTCAAAGAATAGATAATAAATGTTAATGGAGACAATTTTTTATTGCTGTTAATTTTTTTAAAAACAAAAGCCCTGGAAGGGACTGACACTCTACTGGTGAAAAAGAATTTTCAGAAATCCAAGACCATTTTTGCTTATTAAGTGCAGAGTGTTGAAACCATCTCTGATATTCTTGAGCGACAACATTTTTCTAATTGGCTACTGTGGCAAGCATATTGATTGTAATCAGCACAATTTTCATTAAGGACCAACCAGACATTATTAGAAGTCTTTTGGAGAAAAACCACATGTCTATATGACCAACCATTCAGAAGTAGCAATGCCAAAATTTTCAAGATGAATGCTGTGGTGGTCATAGTGCATGTCCATCTTAATTTAGGGCTGACTAGACCTTTGGGTGAATGTGTGTGAAGTTTCTTTTGGTTTATGACCAGTAGAACTAAACAGGTTGTACAATAAATGCATCTGTTCATTCATAACAACAAAGTTCTCTGATAAAGTTCCTAACATATTCAGGATTTCTAGATTGCTACCATATACATCTCTTAATGTTAAACTAGTTTTATCACAACCGAGGTTTAGGTGCCAAACTGGTATCTTCTTCAGTCTCTACAGCTTTCTGGGTTTCTAATGCAGTATTATCAGGTAAAACAGCAATAAAGAGGTCCTCGTCAGAATTAATTAAGAATGTTTATTTCTGAAATTTTGGAGTATACAACCCTTCTTTTTCATGAAAACATTATAGGTTGATGTTTGATCACTCATTTCTCTCATCAGATACATGAAGAAAAGTGTATGAAGTAACTGCATATCAATGATGCAATTATGGAATGATCTCATCATTTCGAGTTCCACAGAAAACAGATTTTCCAAAAAGCGGACATCAGTAAATACTTTTTACTTGGCAACAGAAGGTATGAACCCATGTGCCACAAGGCTAGCATCTCTGCAGATGCAAGTGTCTTAGTTCTATACAGCCAAGCGAGTGTAACACGTACACAACAGTCTCAATAGTCAGTGCAGGACACTTGTTGCTTGGAGCTGTAATGTACAAGTGTCCACACGTTCTTTTTAGACCTGGCGACTGTAGATAGGCCTGCTGTTAACTTCTTTTCAAAATACTCACATTTACTAGAAAGTAATTTTGTTGTGAAAGCAAGCAATTTATCAGAGGCATTATTTTATATTCTAGCTGTAAATTGGTCAGAAATCTGCAGTTGTCCGACTTCAATTTTGCAAAAACTGACTGGTCCGAGAAATGCGCCTTAAAAGCCGTCACTAGCTTGACCAAACTCTTGTCCCACACATTAAACTATGGGATTTGCTCAACCCAGAGGACAAGATTGCTTTCTTTTCAATAATACAATGGGGGTAAATAAACATGTTTGCTATCAGGGGGTGGTCTTGTTCAAGGAATTAAGGGGAAGTGTCAAACAAAACAAAGAATCGTGACTATAAAGTTCTACTCGAGTGCAATTCCATCATCAGGAGGCACAAGAGGGCCTGAGATCGCTCAATTGGGAGCCATCTGTCTCAAGCCAAATGCACAAGAACATTTCACCAAGAAATGTGGCTCAGTAGGATGTTTCTGTAGAGATTTTTTCCAATGCTGTTGATTGCAAGTGTTATGAAAATAATTGTTTCAAAGTTTCTCTTTTTTTCTGTGTTATCCATATTTGTCCAATATTGAAAGACCTTTATGCCAGGATGCTTGACATAAGATCTGGTTAAATTTTGTTTGGCACTTTTTGTGATAAAGCTGTTTAACTGTCCTTATATGTTTAGTAACATCAGCTGTATTTTATTGCGAATTGTAATCATTTGTGTAAATATGAAAATCCTCATGCCAGGGTGCTTTGTCAAATTTATCAAATTCTGTTCCATGGTTATTGAGAATAACTGAAAGATTTTGGTATTTTTTCAGTAATGGCAACATGTCTGATGGCATATAGGCATCATTTTGTACAAAATTGAAAGACCTTAATGCCAGAATACTGCGAAATCGTATCAAATTCTGTTCTGCAGTTTTGAGTAGTCTAAAGCTTCTTTTACTATTAGTAACAGCTGCCATATTTGATGGTAGATCTTTATTCTGTCTACATATTCTAAAGCCCTACTTTAAAATTAATCTATCAATCAATCAGTCAGTAAATAAATACAATTGCATTTTCTCTGACTATATGGTAAAATCACTTAGACTCGAGGAAAAACAAACAAAGAAGCTCACAACAGAATTCAATATGTCCCTTACCTTCGTTTCAAAAGCCACTTTTCCTGATTTGACTCCATATGTAGATCTGCATCCAGCCCACATCATGGCAAATCCCTCTACAGTCAAGGGATGTGCCTTTAGAGCACTGTCATCTATCCTTACATTCAAGTCACTGTTGTCTGAAATGACAAGACAGTGTAAGCAAATAAAGTCTCCAAACTTAAGTGTTGTACCCACAGTGCAAAAAAGTGGGGTGTTTTTTTCCAAAGTCTCGTGTTTTTCAGATACTTTTTATGAAACGGGAATGGGTCCTAAGCCCATAATTTTGGGGAAAATATTAGACCCATCCAAAACAAATGTCTGAAACATATTCCAAGAGTTAATTGTTAAAATAGAGCATATCTCTCCTTGGGATCTGGGCCTCGTATCTGCTCCTAAGGATACCTTAAAAAAGCCCCCCCCCCCCCCCATCTTGTCCCCATCATGCCCAACAGATGTGGGAAAGTTAAATTGTGACACAATTACTGCCTATAATCATTTAATCACAAACTGTTCATTCATTAATTTTTGTAGGTATCCATTTTTGTAGTTGGGTAATAAAAAAAAAAAGAATTAAAAAAAAAAGGCATTCACCAGCATTTAAATTTGTGGTTTGCACTAGAAGTTCTAGTGTTTCCATTAAAGGATCATTTGTTGGACAATTCAATTCATGATCTGAAACCACAACGAAATCAAAGAAAAATGATGAATTCACAGTATTTTACATCTCTAAACTGAAACACATAAAAAATCATGACCTAAAGGCTGTTAGAAATCTAATTTTTGTAGTTCTACTTCACATATATCATATTTTGTATTTTTCACACGAAGATTAGTAAACTTTTTAAAAAATGTATGCGGGTTTTCAGGCAAAAGCAATGATGAAACTTTCAGACTAATGGTATAGGAATTAAAAATTTCCAAAGAAGGTAGTCCAGGACCTTAAAAAATGCAAACCGAATGAAACCTTTGCCAATGTGGTAAAAATATAATAGTCCCTGGTGACATTATACTCTGCAAAACAAAGGATGAATTGACAAACAAATACAATACCTATTGACTTCGTGGAGTGTGGTGACCACGGCAGTAGAAGATTGCAATAATTTTACAATACAGCTCAGTCTGAACATTTCCCATGGGGCCTGTACCCCCTCTTGGATCAGAAGTTGAGATACTATGCATTAAAATAAAATCTGAGAGAAATTTCTGGCATGTTACTGCTATTGCTGTTCTGTTTGTTTTATCATGCTCACGAAGCAATGTACACAAATATTTGACAACATGTAAAAGACTTATCTGTATACTTGGTCTCCAAATACAGGACTATGAAATGTACTGGCAGGTTACCAACTTAGATTAATCAAGACACACACACAGATACCTCTCCTTACACTCTGTCACTCATTCACACACAGTTATGGTGGTAATCAGAGTGAAGGTACAACACTTACATCTATCCAGCAGCAAATCAGTAAGACTGACCCAGCTATCATCTTCCATCTCAGGAGGTGGTGGGCTACGTCTGCAAAGATACAAAACATCACATTTTTTTGTTGTTGTTCTGGGTTTAAAGCCATTTACAGCACATGATAGGCTCTACAAGGCGGCCAGTATATCTGGTGGAGAAAGAACCAATGACCCATGGCAAGCTAGTGGCAAGATTTCTCGCACACCCATGTTGGGACGATTCAAGACTCAAACCCACGAGAACAGGTGAGATGTTAGTGATCTGTAAAGGTGAGCATCTTAGACCACGCTGCCCCTCACAAGGTTAATTTTTTTGCATTTTTTCATTATCTGTAAAGGTGAGCATCTTAGACCACTTTGCCCCTCACAAGGTTACAAATTTTACATTATTTCACAACTCTGTATGATCATACATGATAAATAAGTTTTAAATAGTTATGGGAACCAGCTGTATAGATATTTGGAGGTGCAATGGATCAGTGACTCCCAACTGAGAGAGTCCAGGTTCGAATCCTACCATCGGATCAGACCGGTTTGGCTACCGTGGTGTGTCCTTGGGCAAAGCACTTTACTCCAATTGCATCAGCACTAAAAAAACCTACTTGTGTTGCTATTCATGTTGGCGTCATCTGCCTTCTTTCCTAGACCTTAGGACCATTTTCTTGGCATAAAAAGGACAAGTTATTTATACAACCAGCATTGTCCCCTTGATCTTTCCAGCTCCTGGGCATAAAAATTGGTATAAACTTATAAGCACTTCATGCCAGAATACTTTCTGTGTAATTTGGTCATATTCTGTTGAGCAGTTTTAAAAAGAAATCATTGAAACGATTTTTCATTTTAAGTAATGGCTGCATATTTGATGGCTGATCATAAGCATAAGTACAAATGTGAAAGCCCTTTACACCAGGATGTTGTCAAATCCGATCAAATTCTGTCAAGTGGCAGCCATATCTGATGGCAGACCATCATATGTACAAAATTGAAAGTGATCTATGCCAGGATGCTTTCTGTCAAATTCTGTTGCGCAGTTTTGGAAATTAAGTCATTTAGAAGTTTTTCTATTTTTAGTAACAGCTGCCATTCATGCCAGGTTGCTTTCTGTCAGATTTGGTCACATTTTTGGAGTGTTTTTTTGAAGTTGTTTCATGATTTTCTATTTTAGTAAATGGTATCCATATCTGATGGCAGATTGGCAGCATTTAAACAAATTTAAAAGATCTTCTTGTCAAGATGCTTTCTGTAAAAGGAGGTCAGTCATTTTAATGTTTATACTTTTAGTAACAACTGTTATATTTGATTGTGGCTCTGTCCTGATTGAACAAATTAGAAAGACTCTCATGACGGGACATTTTCTGTCAGATTTGGTCAAATTCTGGTTAAGGCATTGAGCAGAAAGACTTGGGTTCAATTCCCAAAATTGGATAAGCCCAGAGCTACTATTAAATTCTTAAATTTTCTTTTTAAAAAAACCATGTTTCTTTGCTTATAGTAATTAAATTTGTTAAAAGTTTCCAAAGAAAATCATACTGCAGTGATTAATCTACCCCTGCGTCCCGCATGCACAAAAAATTGCAGGGACTCATTAGTTGTTCATATGTGCGTTCCTTTGGACGCAAGAAATTTTCAAGGAACAACAACGTGGTTACCATGATTTTTGTTTAACAGGACTTTCTTTTCACTAGGCAAATATTATCTTTGCACCGGTCATGTGGTACCGCTCAGTATACTATTATGGGATGTCATCAGTTCCCCTCATGTTTCCGGTTAAAATGCCGCCAAAGAAGATGATGAAAATTGACCCTAAGCAAAGGACATTGGATATTTTGTTTCATGATTCAAATTCCACTGATCAGCAGCATTTGGTTTCTTCATCTGATGTTCAGGATGCAAATGTGTGCTCAGCCTCCAACGTAATGCATAAATTACCAAAAGTTCGACAGCTTCAGCCGAAGTGGCTAAAAACTTACTCGTGACTGCGATATGACAATGGCTGTGCAAATAAAAATGAGGACTTTATGTATTGTGAGATATGCACAGACAATAAAAAGGTAAATGGTATGAACACGATTGCAAGGAACAGAAATTTTCAAAATTCAACGTTAACCAGACATGCAGATCTTGCTGACCACAAATTATGTCTAATAGCCCCAGAGTTACGAAATGACTTTGAAAAATGTAGTGCAAAGCTCATGTCAGATCAAGATAAAGCTATAACTGCCTTACTGAAGGTTGTTAAATGGATGGCAGATGAAGACATCCCACTGAATAAATTTAAGTCTTTTGTGAATCTTTTACATGAATTGGGAGTTCAAGATCTTGACGTCCTCAGAAAGAGTAATATCAATTATGAATCTTCAGTGACTGCCAGTGAGCTTCTGGAGTCATTAGCAGAGTTTGCTAACAATGCTGTAACTGTTAAAATTAAGAAATCTCCTGTGGTAACATTACTTGCAGATGAGAGCACTGACATGTCCAACAGGAAAAGGCAGGTCATGTATGCTCAGACATTGAATGAAGACTTTATTCCCAAGTGTCATTATGTGTGCAATGTTGAATGCTCAGATGCCACTGGGAAAGGAATCGCTGCATCCATTATGAAAGAAATGTCAGAAAAGGGTGTTCCAATAGCAAAAATAATGAGTTTGGGGTCAGATGGAGCATCCGCTATGATGGGCAAGGAAAAAGGAGTAGCTGCAATATTGAGAAGGGAAAATCCTCATATGCATAATGTTCACTGTGTTGACCACAGGTTGGCACTGTGTACCTCCCAGGCTGCAGAGAAAATAGAACCGTTAAAAAAGCATCAGCATATACTGACTGATCTTTTCTAATATTTTAAGGGAAGTAGTCAACGAGAGGCTCGACTTCATGCCATACAGGAGGTTTTAGATGATCCATGTCTCATATATAAGGAGCTCCATTCAGTGAGGTGGTTGTCTTACTTTAGTGCCCTGACTGCTGTATGGAGAACTCTTGATAGCTTGCTTACCTACCTGGCTGAAGCCAGTCACAAGGATCACAAAGCTGGAGGGATGAAGAAAAAGATAGCTACTGAAAGTTTTATTTCTACAACATACATGATGATGGATGCAATGGCACCTGTAACCATTCTCAGCCAGTTCTTCCAGAAAGAAAATGTGGATGTGGCCCTTGTGAAGGTGAAAACTGATGAGTGTATTACTAATCTGCAGAAGGTATATAGCTTTGAAACTCCATACATGCAAAAACTCCAGGAAGACCTGAAGGACAATAAATTTAAGGGGAATCATCAGATCACAAAGAACAACTTCAGCCTGGAGAAAATCACTAAGCTCTTCATTGACTCCTTAGTTGAGAAGATTCAGTCTAGATTTCCAGCAGATGACCTACTTACAAGCTTTGGTATTCTTGCTATGCGACCGATCAGCATGATGTCAAAAACAGAAGTGGATACATATGGAGATGAAGAGATTGACAGACTGTGTACATATTATGGAGAAGCAAAGACTGTACAATGGCAAACTAACAGAAGTATTGAGAAAAAAAACATCAGAACCTGTTATTGACTCTGTTAAGGCCAAAATAGAGTGGACTTTTCTTAAGAAAGTAGTTCTGGCTGAGAAGTACCCACAAGATGTGATGTGTAAACTGTGGCATTTAATTGACCGCCACCACAGAGAGGATTTTCCAAACTTGCTCAAGTTATCAGCACTTGCACTAACTTCAGCAGTACATACTGCTGGATGTGAGCGTGGGTTTTCTGCCCAGAACAGAATCCTGGTAAAAGCTAGAAACAGGCTGAATATTGAGACCCAGCACAAACTGAGTGCTGTAAAACTATGTACTGTGCCATTTGATTACAAGTCAGTATTACAGGCCTGGAGATCTAAGAAAGACAGGCGAATTTATTAACTAAAGTAAAGTGAAGGAGTTGATCTTGTGGTTAATAATGACCTTGTTGTAATAATTCTGTATTATAAATAAAGAAAATTAATGTATCTCAATGTGTATGCCATTTATTAGCAGAATCATTGTACTCGTTACATTTGAGCGGGACTCATGGTTTGAATATATGCGAGTCCTGGGACTCTTTGGGATGAAATTGTAGATTGATCACTGATACTGTATAATTTCTTACTAAAAACAAACAGGAGTTCTGTGAACGTCACATTATACAAACATCCCAAGTATAATAATTATGTCAATAACTGAAATTTTTGCATAGAAACCATTTTTCGTCTGTCTGTTACTTTCAACTTGTGACCAGGAAATGAAAGGCTTCTTCCTTGTGGATGTGCAAGCCATCCACAAGGTTCCAGCCAGGTCTGTGAGTTAAAGTAATGTTATTGTATGGAAACAATTTTTCTTGTTTTAGTCAGTGACCTTGACCTTTGAACTTCTGACCTCAAAATCAACAGCCTTCTTTCTTAGCCAAAGTGCAAGCCATCCACTAAGTTTGGTTGAAGTATGCCATGTAGAACTAATCTTATTGTGAAGAAACCATTTTTCTTTTTTCAGTCAGTGACCTTGACCTAGCAACCCAAAATCGATAGGGTTCTCCCTTAACTCAAGTGCAAGCCATCCACAAAGCTTGGTAATCACAGATGGTGGACAACTAGTTACTGTGTGGAAACCAAACTGATAAAGAGATAGACGGATTGACAATATCATGACATAATATGCTCTGCCTTACGGCCAGCATAAAAAACTACTATACAAATAATTTCAGACTGATAGCAATGAATATATAAATTGCATATAAATGCGACAACATTAGCAACAAATCGTTCAGGCACTTCAATATGACAATACCATTTCAAGGTCTCTAGTGGATTTCATTTATTCAGCAAATAGAGAATAGTGTCTTATCTATTTGGCATGTTAGTAAAGTATTTAAACATTTAAATTTTATTCTGCAAAGGGGAGAAAATGTACAACCAAAAAAACTGATTCTCAACAGTACTCGCCATAGGTTACTTCCCTTGCTATAACAGGGAAACTGTCATGTACATGATGCTTTCTGTCAAGTTTGGTCAAATTCTATTCAACAGTTTTGAAGTCACTTGAGGATTTTTCTGTGTTTGTAGCAGCAACCATATTTGATGGCAGATTGGCATCATTTGTATAAATTAAGATCTTCATGTCAGGATGCTTGCTTTGAAATTTGACCGAATTCTGTTGAGCCATTTTGAAAAGTCGTCTTTAGGTTTCTCTAGTTTTAGTAAAAGGTGTCATCGGATTGTGGATCAGCTTCACATGTATAAAATTTAAAGCCATCTATGCCTGGATAATTTTTGTCAAATTCTGTTGTGTGGATTTACATATGTCAGCTAAAGGGTTTTCTATTTTTCAGCAATGGTGGCATTATTTAATGGTTGAGCAACATCATCTGAACAAACCTGAAAAATCTTCACGACAGGATGTAGTTTAAAGGGTTTTTTATTTTTTAAATGTCGGCTACATTTGATGACAGATCTGCATCATTTGAACCAATTTTAAACACCTTCATGCCAGGATGCTTTCTTAAAAATTTGCTCAAATTCAGTTTAGTGGTTTTTGAGTAGAAGTCATATTTAGGTTTTTCTATTTTTAGTAACCGTGGCCATATTTGACATTTGACATATTTGTATAAAATTGAAAGTCATCAATGTCAGAACGCTTTCCATCAAATTTTCAGAAGTCATTTAAAGGTTTTTCAATTTTTAGTAATGGTAACCATATTTGATGGTGTATCGTCACCTCTGATCAAATTTGAAAAACCTTCATATTAAGATACATTCTATCAAACTATGATCCGAGTTTTTTGTTAAAAGTCATTTAATGGGTTTTCCAAGTTTAGTAATGGTGGGTGAATCTGCATAATTTGAAAAACTTGAAAAAGCTTTATGTTGGTATATTTTCTATCCATTTTGGTCAAATTCTTTTAAGCGATTTTTGAGAAGTTGACAATAGCAACTGTGATTGGACACGCTATGGACAAAGGACCATTCCATAAGCTTACACGGCCAGCTAAAAACATTGTATAGTCACTAGAACAAGAAAAGTATATCAATGTGACCTTTAAAGTAGGTCACTAAGGTGATTATTGTCCCAAATATAAATAGACCCATCAATTTTCATTACTACACATGTATCTAACGAACTGAGATAAATGCAACAAATTTAATGGAATTGCTGGAGCATGAAAAGTAAGTGCAACATACTTTTGCCTGAACAGCTAACTAAACTGAAACCTTTAAAAAAAAAAAAAAAAATGTCATCTTGTCAGATTCTTTTTCCACACTGAAAGCCTTGCAAAACCCAAAATTTGAGAGCCAGGTAATATCCAAATCTTACAGAAACAGGATTTGCTTATACAATCTGGAAAAAGTATTCTGTACTCGTGGCTGCCTAGTCACATTGGTATTAAGGAAAATCAAGGAGCAATGAAACAGATCAATCACCATCTGACTGACAGTCATGACAATGTGTCTGCAAAAACGAGTACAGGCACAATCAAGTGTTCCAAGGAATGTAATGTCAAGCTTGTAAACAGCAACGATTCTTTTTACACAGGAACTTCTAGCACAGGTGTCGGCAACCTATGACTCTTGAAAGTGCGAAGTCTTTGGAATATGACTTGCCTCTTGCCACATAGCACTATACAACTGAGTGGACCTGGCGCAGCAGTTCTAAACTGTTCCTGATGCCTGTTCTAGCATTACAGGGTACAAATATTAGACATGTAGTATTCTGACCCAAAGTGCAGGTGAATACAGGCACTGATGTTGAAGATACGATTTTTCACACACTTTGACAGAGCAACTTTACAATGTAGATAATGTCGACGCAATTGCTACCAGAAAATTGATCCTGTAAATTCAACAAACACAAGTGAGACGATGAAGCAATCAAGACAATGACTTGCTTTGTCCACTAGAGTACAAACAAAACTGTCAACATCATTACAGCACTGGCAACAATGTGTATGAAAGTCAATGAAGTTTAAGCAAAAAATCAATGTTACTGCATCAAGATTTCTCATCAAGAGTTTACTACACTAGACTGACCACATTCTCTTACCCACGCTTATGATGGCGGCTGTCCCTGTGATCCCTGTCCCGGCTCCTGCTGCGGCTGCGAGATCGCTTACGCTCCCTGGAGTGAGACCTCTTTCTTTTGTCTCCTCTCTTATCATCTTTCTCATCTTATTAAAAAAAAAATAAAAATGAATGACCAACATCCTACTTAAAAAGTAACATCAAGAAAGCAATCTATCTTGATCACAATTGTGAAAGCTCAATCCTATTTTCTGTATTGCACTACTGATATGAAAAGGCATGGGTTTTAAAGAGTTTAAAATCTCATAAAATCCACTGTACTTTCTTCACCCTCTTCAAGAGCACACAGGGCCATTCTGTGGAAATATCAATTTCCAGCAACAACAAAATACAAGGAAGATCAAGCAAAACCCATAGTCTTACAGATTTAACCCAATAAATTGATATATTTAAAAAGCACATGAACTTGTCTACCCTGCACATCCTCTAATGGTGCAAGTTTTCTCATCCATATAAACCTACCATCTTCTTCCTTTGTTTCATCCAGCGTCTGGAACTCTTCAATGCCCTCAGGTGGTTCTCCATCCCCCTCCCCTGCTGCTTGCTCCTCATCACCCCAATCCTCTTTCTGCTCTCCTGTCGTCTCGTCCTCTTTTTGCTGAAAATCAAAAAGTCCACATGCAAAGTACAACAAAAAGGAAAAGGTAGAATAAGTAAAATGCAAGTCAATGATTTAATAATTGCAAGCATCACTGGTTAAGTAGTTGTAACTATAAAGTTTAGATATTGCAATCAGAGTAATAATTATACTAAGGAACAATCTTTCAAATTTTGATCAAAATTGGCACAATGCCAATAGAGATGCCAGCAATATATTTTCCACCTGGTTGCCAGTGCAACCAAACAGCTGAAAAGGCAGCCACCAAAGTACAAATTGGCAACACAAGCCTTGTACAAAAATCAGTAAAATGTTGGGTCTAAACTGGTCCCATGATTTTCAAGCTATAAATATATTTTCCACCTTATTCCTTAAACCAAACATATGCAAAGGAAACCACCCAAAACACATCTTTAGTAAAACATGGTTTAACAAACATTCTTACCAAGTCTGATAGAATATGGTGTAATGCTTCCGCCAATGTCAAAAATAAGCTTTCCGATTAACAAGTGCATCACAGTACGTCACTCAAACCCTAACACATGCTATTACCCACTGACTGCCAACCGATACTATCGCTGGCAAAGGTGAGCACCATGTGATTTACAGGTGCACTGGCAGTTTGTCAAACTTTCTGGCCTAATGTTTGTCACCTATCAGACGGCCACTATATACAGTATCATATACAAAAATGTCTCAACTTGAAACATTTTTACCCATTTTTCATGCACTAAAACATTAACACTAATTCACATGGGGTATGTTAAAATAAAATACTTTGAGTTTATATGATGTACTATGCTAACGAGTAGCGCTTGGTTATCTCTGCTCTAGTTACAAGTCAATTGCTTTCAACATGAAACCATTGCATGACAAGCCACCAAAACCAACTGCAAAAGTTTTGCCCAAATACCTGTGAAGAAGCTTCCTGTGCACCATCCCCGGTTTCTGCAGCACCAGATTCTTCTGTTTGGATAGCTTCTGCATCCTGACTGGAGTCCTGTGTACTCTCATCCTGAACTTGGGATGAGTCCATAGATGCATCTCCATCCCCGTCCCCACCATCAGTAAGAGAAGTATCTCCCTCATCACCATCTCCTCCAGTCTCTGGTGAAAAATGTATGAATGATCAAAGGATTGAGACTCTCTAATTTGTACTTTTACCCTCCAAATGGGCTGCCTTTGTTGTTATAACCCTTAGCAATATTACAGGCATTTAAAAAAAAAAAAAAAAGCCCTATCCCAAAAAAGCCATTCATAGTACAAGTTTACTTGTCCACCCTTCTGTAAGAAATTCCTAGCATTAGCACCGACATATCAGGGTTTGAAATTAGTGGTAGTCAACTAGCCCAAGGCAAGTATTTCCCGTCAAACTAGTAGTTTTCATAATTTCAAGTCTAATGGCAGATAAATTCTCTATCTACTATAGTATGGGCCCGTTTCATTCTGAATCGTACACCACCTTCGGTCTTCGAAAGTATTAACCTGGGCCAGTTACTATCTAGCTGAGGATTATTTAATCTCTTTATACCTTACAAAATTTCAAACCAAACCTTGTTCCGTCTACGTATACTTTTTTAATTTGGAAAAATGCAATGTTAAAGAAAATGCTATTAATAGTACAAGCACTGCCTAATACATGTCGTAAGGTGCATGTTTGCGAAGCGGATCCTTGCGCAGGTAAAACTAAAAGTCGGTACATTTATACATTGCACTCGCCGTTAACAACTTTTTCCAAATTAAAAAAGTATGCGTAGACGGAACAAGGTTTAATTTGAAATTTTGTAAGGTATAAAGAGCTGAAATAATCCTCAGCTATATAGTAACTGGCCCAGGTAAATACTTTCGAAGACTGAAGGTGGTGTACGATTCAGAATGGAACGGGCCCATACTATAGTCCTTCGGTCTACAAAGAAATCATCGTTAAATTCTAGACCTGCATATACTCACTGATGTCAACCAGTTGGAGGCCATAGAGACAAGGAAATAATAATAACCATATATTTTAAAAAACATTAACGAATTATTATAATTATCATAAAATAAAAAATTCAATGCATAACATTAATCAGTTGTTTTTGAAAAAACTAACTAGTCATAATGCTGAAAATTCTCAAGTTCAAATTGAGGAGTTCATCAAGTCGTGCTTCAGGGTTTTTTTCAAAATGAATACAAGTTATCTAAAGAGTCTAATACATGTTAAATATTATCTGATGACGATCTGAAGGAAATGCATCAGAACTAGTCAACACTTTGCAACGAGCACGTTGCCTACACACGCTATCTACCTGACCTTGACCTTGTGACCACATGGCATTGTATCACAAACAAGCCCGGATACAATATGCAAACAACTCCAACAATTACGAAGGCATTTACATAACCAGTGAAAAGAAGGTGACACATATAACTAGACAGTAAAATATAACAGAAAATGAATAAAAATAATGAGAGAATTACTCAAAGCTTTTTTCAGCCGCTTCACCAACACCGCTTTTGTTCCTTTCGTATCCAGACCCCTAGATTTGAGTTCATCTCGCAGATCTGCAACCTTTAACTTGTCCAGTTTTGCCGGGTCTAATTCACTCATTTTTGTTTAACAAATAAACTGTAGAAGCAATAATGAGGAAAGATATATAATAAGATAACAATCAATCTGAAACTCAGAATCTACTCAACGCATTCAAAATGGCGGGCGAGAAAGAACGCGCACATGTGGAGCATGTAAAGTACGTTTAATTTATTTTAACGACATGAGTTGAAACGAAGAATAGAACGATTGCTGATTGGTCGATTCTTCAACAACTGTTTGTTTAAACATGTCGCTGTGACTAAATCGGGCCACGCGAGATGATCGGCCTGCACCAAAGAGGCTATAGACAGACTAGACAGAGCCATATTTTATTTAGAGTCAGAACTGCATAACATAATAAGAAACATTAGCTCATTGGAGCTATTTTGCAGTATGTTTGATTTACACTTCTCTAGAAAATTATCTTTATGTCATAGTTAACAATAACTGCAGCTAAATTTTGGCCATTCATTGAATGAGTAGTTAATCTGTATTAGTATGTAAAGAGCCATCAATAATAATAATAAAAAAATAATAAAAAAACAAAACAAACTTATTCAAACAGAAATCTTGATGTGTCAGAAAAAGCGCGAGAAATACTTACTTTTTCCTAAATTTATATGCACATATCAGGGAGAAACCATTTAATGTTTGTGGTTAGGGGCTGGGTTTTTGCGAGAAAAAGAAACTGTCGACCCCAAATACCTTGAAAAAATACTCTTGCTATTTTTTGTAAAAAGAAAGAACGAAAGAAAAAAGAAAAAAAAAATACAGCGCCCTTCTACCCAACCTCCTCATCCCGTCTCTTATAAATTCAATAGCCATACTTTACCCAAAGATTGCCTGTATTAAGATCCATCACATTTGTAAACGGGCTGTTTCATACGTTTTGAAATATGGGAGAAATTAAGCGAGAAAGAATACGGACACTATTCGGTCTGCCTAATCTAACAGTACGGTCGGTCAAAATAAGCAATTTGCACTGTTAAGTCTGCATTGGTTACTACTGACTCCTTTTTGGCTTCTTTGTCAATTACGTTAGCACCATAACAAGTAAATTATGGTTGCAATGACCTACTTTTTTTGCTAAGTCGCTATGCTAAGTTTTTGGACCATGTGCCGGCGAAGCAGGCAGGTTACACCATTCCCCCAAAAATCATGTTGGTTCATTCTTAGCACAGACCTTCACATTTTTATCAATTATAAATATGAATGAAGTGAAAATCTTTAATCGGATTCATTTCGTGGATGACAAACACAGCAACAACTTTGTTTCATGTAATTTCACTCGCGACTTTTCTCAATACTTTTATCAAATACCAATATCAGTCTTGTATTAACATCAATGGATTTATACCAGTTTGATTATCATTTTAAGTGCAAAGAAACCATACTTTCTTAATTTATGGGTGGTGATCATTATTTTATGGTGGGAATAGCTTTTAAAAATATAAGTCACCCTCCACCAACATGAATTGAGTTATGACTAGATACGATGTAAAAAAGTATGAACACTGAGGGAATTTTCTCGACTATTTTATTAAAAATTGTAAAACTAAAATAAAGAAATATTAAATTGTATCACAATATTGTGTATTAAATAGGAAAAAGAGCTTCATTTTATTTGCTTAGTTTACAAACCTAGAATAAAAGCTCCTTTTTTCTTTCTTTCAACATTTAAACTGTGCTCTTGGCTTAATGGATAACAAGTTGGATTTATGAAAAAACTAAACATTAAAAGTGTGTGTTCGGAGCCTGTCAAAGGAGTAAACATTTTTTTCCTTCTATTATTTGTGCATACATGTTCTCCACATCGGTTTGTTGTAATTATGACACCAAATTTATGCCAAGGA
Organism: Margaritifera margaritifera; assembly: GCA_029931535.1. NCBI lineage: Eukaryota > Metazoa > Mollusca > Bivalvia > Unionida > Margaritiferidae > Margaritifera > Margaritifera margaritifera. The sequence continues at coordinate 708,480 of JAQPZY010001486.1, read as the reverse complement.
CATGAGTTGAAATTGATTCAAATTCCGGTGCACCTTAATACCTCTGAGGGGAAAAATGACAGCAGTATAGATTGACTAACCTCTGGAGCTTCTAGTCCTTTGTTTTGCATAGAGGCTCCAATTGGGTTTATAATCAAATGCGTAATTTAATCAATCAAAGCGACATCCCGGCCAATCGGACCTCAGAAATCAACGAATCATGTCCCCTAGGACGGCCACGTGTACCAAAATCCTTAGTATTGGTCGTTCTCGTGGATTGACAGAAAATAGTGAGCAGAGGGACTTTTGTAAAACAATTAAATATAGTTCAAAGGTTATTTTTAAAAAAGCCGGGAAATATAACAAAGAATTATTTACATAAAATATTTAAAATGCCATTTAAAAATACCTGATAAAGAAGACTATTTAAGATTGATATATTGCGATCCTGAGGGTCCAGTTGTTTACACAAATAAAAATCAATTGTGGGAACGTATTAAACTTGACAAAAGGAAGATAACATACGCTGAATTAAGAGATAATCGCACAATCTGCCTATACTTTACACAAGCAAGCAAAACTACTTCCATTTAAAAGGTATATGTTAACCACATAGATGACCACTGTCAATCATACATCGTTGAGATGCAATCATATGAAAAAGAAAATGGATGATATAAATACATTTTGGGCAGTGATAGATGTATTCTTAAAATAGGCTTGGGCTGAAAAAGTTAAAACTTAAAGAAGTGAGTGAAATATCTGACGCATTCAGCAAAAAAAATGTTAAAGAGCAAGTTTGATGAAGGGAAAGAATGTCATAACCGCAAGGTTAAGCAATTATTGGAGAAAGAAAATATCAAATACTTTTCAACTTACTCTGATAAAAAAGGCATAATTTGTATAGAAAAGTTAAATATAACTCTGAAGACAAGAACAGAGATATATTTTACTGAAAATGAAATTAGAAAATGGGTAGATGATATAATAACTATTTGAAAGATACAACATTAGTTACCATAAATCAAATTCATCTGACTCCAATTATAGCCATTTGCCCGATAAAATGAATCAAAGGTATGGATTAACTTATTTGGTTTTCTGACAACTGATACTTTTGGGACTCCAAAATATAAAATACGTCAGACTGTTTGGATTTCAAAATATAAATAAATATTTGCAAAAGCCTATTTTCCCAATTTTATCAAATAAATATTTAAAATCAGAAGTCATTTTTGGCGAACCTACCGTTTATAAATTGGAAGACTCAAAGAGAGATAGTACTGCTGGGATATTTTAAGTGGAGGAGTTATCTCTGTAACACAAATAGAGAAGTTTAAAGTATAAAAAAAAAATGTATTAGTGAAATAGAAAGGATATGATGATTCATTGAATAGTTAGGAGCCAGAAGAAAATATTCTGTGATTACAATAATATAATATTCAGATATAGATATATATATATATATATATATATATATATATATATATATATATATATATATATATATCTATGTATAGATATAGATATAGATAGATATATAGATATAGATAGATAGATAAAACTTTATGAAATCAAACTGATATCATAATGGAGATGGTATCAAAATTACTTAATACAACCATACAACCAACAAAGATTTACTCGCGAACGTGGAAAAACTGTCAAAAGGGGCTCAATCTATAGAATCTCTAATCAACCATAAGATTACACGTACAGGCGTAACAAATATAACAATGACAATTGTAAACATTTATTTCAAAGATGCCCTATAAAAATAGAAAACAAAAAAAGTTTTGAAAATGAATGTAATATATATGCTAATGGGTACGAAACCGTAGATACACTTATAGGACCAGTACGAGTGACAGAACGAGAAATAAGAAATAGACAGTCAGGTAGATATGCAAATCGCATTTGATGGAGAAAATTAACATTATTGTGGAATAAAGGATTTGTCAAGATTGGCGTCATCTTAAATAAACAAAAGCATCATAAATACGTTTGTAGGAAGTGTTTAAATCACTTTTATTCTGGATTATTATATTATCATTACAAGAACACAAAAGTATGTGAAAACTATTATTATGTGGGCTTCTCAAATTCATTCATAAACAATGATCAGTATTAAAACTATTAACATTTAAGTTAAATAAGTTCTGTTTGTTTTGTTGTTCATCAAAGAAATATTTTGTTGCTTCGGTAGACTATTCCTGCATTTTATACCCGTGTGAATAAAAGCTGTTACGTAATCATTCCACATTAATCATTGTATTTTCTATTTCTGAATTAAAATGCTTTTTAGAATAAATTTATGTCTTGTTAAACTCAGTATCAAGACTCCTTGTACACTGACTCTTGGTGAATCAAGTATGATATTTGTCAAAATTGTATTGCCACCACATCAATGATTTTCTCTCTGGTGATGTAGATATAAAAGTAAGAAATTTAATTTCTGAACTTTCGTTAACAGAATAAGCCCTTATATCCAATCCATAATTTTGGTTTGCATCTTCGATCACTTCAGAGGCCTTTTCAAGTGTAAATGTAAATATCAAATCTTGAGGAAGAATGAAAGGATACAACGGACAATGATCTGTCAGTATCTGGAAGTCAAGTGGTATTCTAAATTTCTTTCCGGATACAATAAGCTGAATAGCTTCTGTACCACTGTTTTGTTCATTAGTCGCTCCTGGTCCTAACTTTCTCAATTTTTCATTAGTGATACCTTGCTCCATTTTGTTTATTCGCACAGATGCTGGTTGCCACAAATCTCTGAAAGTCATGAATATATTGTAGTAATTAAACTCGAAAATATCGTTACTACCGTAAGAAATGGTTTTGTCCCATTCTTTCCAAATTGTATACAACCACATTATTAGCATCTCCTTTAAACTTTGCATCGAACGATATTAATCTACTAGGTAGAATCATGATATTAGGAATGAACCTAAGTATTACCACTTGATGCATTTATTCAGGCTTTATACTGCTTGGAGTGTGAGTAATCCACTGATGTGTTGGAGTAAGATGTTTAACAACCTGTGGTGTTTTTTCTTGTTTGTAAAGAGTTATATTTAAAAATAAAAAACAATACGTTTAGGTTGTCGCGGTTTTTCTAAAACAGTATCAGGATGAGTAGAAGAAAAGAGGACAGAAGAATGATCCAAAATATTTAACATCTGAGCTAGCAAACATTGTTCCCACGGTTTTTTATTTAAGTAGTCGAGTGACTTTGTTGTGTTTCTGTTGAAATCTGGGGTTTTTTCCAGCAAGTTCTTCGTCAGATCCATTTGGATCAAATAACTTAAACAGATAATTACTTCATGTGATTACAAGACTGTTAGCTATTGCGCCACCAATGATTACTTCTGCTGCCTTTCTATTTAAGAGTAATACATTTTGATGCTGCTTTTAGGTTCGATAAGACCTAAAAGTGTTCCAGAAGATAAAGTAATATTTTGATTCAAACCAATACCAAAGTGTAAAATATTGTCGTCTTCTAAATTGCCTGTCTGTGATTCTTTTAAACTGTAATGACGACTTTTGTCTCCACCAGTTTAACCCAATCAATAGGAAAAACGTTGAGTCCTCACAATTAACACAGTGTACATTTCTATTTTGTAATCGTATTTATTTTTAGGGTTAAAAATCATTTCAGACTGCATGCCAATAACTCCTGTATACAAGCCTGATTTTGTATTTGAATTGCTTTAATCTTTAAAGTATATACTTCTATATTATATATTTCTAGTGGCACATGTTTAGCAAAAGTCGCTAGAGCATAGTTATATCCATAACATTTAGATAATTCTTGAGGTGTTGGTTTATAGTTAAACTTGTCTAAACATATCCCTTATCGATAATTCCAATGTAAATATCCAACCCGTCAACATTTTGTTATAATGATCGGTAGACTAAATGATGCAAAAAGATCGTAAAGCACAATACATCCAGGTATTAATGTAGTTTTGCCATCCAGCTTCTTTTTGTATTCATCTGAGCTGTTTTCAATTTCATCAATTGTAAAATTAATTGCAATACGTTTATACCCAAGTCTGTGTTCAATTCAATTTTTAATGTATATGTTTCCTTCTATTTCTGATTGAACCGTTTCAATTCTTCCACCTAATGCTAAAGTATTATCTGAGGTTAAAAATGCATCTGTTTCAACTGTAAACGTTTGTTGTACATCATTTAAAATATTTCCCTCATCGTTTCACCATCATATCTTTTTCATCAATACTTTCTTGTACCACACCAGTATTATTTATTACTTCTCGATCAACGTATTATTTTGTTTCTATTTTTTACTCTACTCGTCCAGCAATATATTCATTTTCAATTGTTGGTAAAGTCTGATCATTTATTATTTTGAGTTTGTCACTTAAATTGGTACTATATAAATCGTGGGCCATTCCCATATATTATTTAGTTTGTGTTTTCATCTATCTTTTTGGTTATTTCTATTAAATCATTTTTATTTTGCAACTGTGACAGAGTAATATTGCTTACCGCTACCATGTCTTACAGTTTTATGACGATACTTTTAAAATGACTAATTATATTTTGTTTCTTGATCGTTTTGTTTGATTTCATTATTTAAGTCTTTCTTTAACTGATCTGTGATTGTAAATTCTTCCAAAGATTTCTTGTATTTTCTCCACGTTACTCTGTAATGCATGTATTCTGAGTTTATCATTTTTTTCAGTTGGTTGCAAGCATTGTTTAATATTTGGTATTTCATCTGCTCTTGATTTTACTTTTTGCAAGACTTTTATAGCATTAGATATAATATCAAATCTCTGCTTAAACAAATCCTGCGCATCTAAGATTTTTCTTGTTTTCGTGAATCTGATTTTGCAACTTTTCAAGCTTAGTACCTTTTTCAGTACCAATCTTTAGTCATTTGAGTACCACTCTGATCCACAACTGTTAATTTATTATCTATATTTCTCTTCATGTTTTGATATCTTTTAAATTAGTATCTTCCAAAGTCTTACATATCTGAGAGTCAATTTGTTTTTGTAAATAATATTTACTAGCTGCATCACAGTTTTATACAGGATCAGCTAAATTTGTAATATGGTGGATGCTTAAACTGAAGTCACTGTTTAGTGATTGAGATGGTGCTGGATCTGCTTCCAAGTCGTTTTCATCTGTATATTTAAAACTAAAATCACAATGACCTCTTAAAGAGACTTCTCTCTTCATATTATGTTCTTAAAGAGGAATACATACATCACAGTCATACCGTGAAAATATATTACATTACCGTCTTCAACTTTAATGCTGATATTCAATCTGTGTATGGTTCCTCTTTGTAATTGTCTGTAATGTCCATTAATAGTGTATGAAACAAAGTCACCATGAAAACCATTTTAACAGGTGCAGACTATAGCAAACTTGAATAATAATTGAGTACTGTTTGGTGTTATTGATCTGATCAAGGAAAATGTTTGAACTACTTGTTTCATCTTGCGTTTACTCGCTCAAAAACTTAATTTTGTTTTTGCTCTTGTTTTAACTTTTCTGCTTCTGCTTGTCTAAATTCTTGTAAACGTTTTACAAGTTGCTTTCCACTTTTGGAGATATTTTCAGTTTTCTTTTCACCACCTTCCATTAATTTGACAACAAAATTAATAGTTAACGTAAACAAGATTTTAAGGTTAGCTGCAAATTTTCAGCAATTTTCTACATTTCATGAGGTTAATACACGGTCTCTTTTGAAATCCCTGCTTGTTCCAAAAGGATCTCTGCTTCTCTCCGTTGTTTTGGCTCTGTCAGATCATCTAATACTATTCCGTAATCGCTTATATTATGTTGTATCGATTTTCTTTTCATGGGCTCTAGCCACCACAATTGTGCGGGCTAAAGATGTCTAAAGAGTTCATCCATAGATAAGACATTTTTTCGATTTCCACTACTCGAAGAAGGTACAACGTGTATCTAATGGAGGGTTGCATTTCCATTGGTCATATCAAACACATCGTTCGAGTGTTGAATTTTGTCCACGATTTTAGGAAGACATTAATACAGCAGGCGTACTAAATTCTATCCAGATTTCAAACTGTTCTGAGTGATAGAAAGTTGCAAACGACCTTGATCTTCAATTTGGCACTACCGTCTCAACTCATCTAACATAGATTCCAATAAATCCGTAATAAATGGAGCTGCTCTCTCTGCAGGGACTTGAGACTTGAACTCTTTAAAGTTGACCGAGTAAGTGTAAGCAGTAGTTCTAAATTTTCTGGATGTCACTTTGTAAGTAGCTTGAATGTGAAAATAATCCTCAAGGGCTACCAAACTATTTTCTTTCTTGTCCGATCTTCACGCTCGGTCTTGGGGAGAAGGAGGATGGTATTGGATCACTTCCTCTTCAAAGTCCTTAGGGTGAACTTCTTCCAAAACTTCTCTAAGGGTATTGGGAGACACAGAATGTCGTCATTTTGTGTCTGGCTTCTTCATGAAGTGGTGTGATCGTTTGATGATGGTGGACTATACAAGATTGATTTGACCAGGGTCCATTCACTATATATATAGTCCGTACACAGGACAGCAATATAATTTTGAGTCAAACTGATGATTATGCACACATTTTATTTTAAAACTTAGCCCAGGTAGCATTGACTGAATATGCATCTTTGTTTTGTTTTCTGTGTTTTGTTTTTTTGTATCCTACCAGTTTGTTTACACACCCCGCTGTTGAGCTCGTGTAATGTTGTGGCTTCATATTTTGTACGCAACCAGCCATGTTGTAACACTTTGTACCTTAAGCATTGTTATATATAAGCTACTTTGAGTTAAGTGCTCAACCGCTCAACCAACCATATGATGAACTGTAAGTGACATGGATATTGACGAGACACTATACGAATTGACAGCTCAAGGGCGAGAAACGGACAAGTCGGCAATCGGAACGACGGCCACTGACGCCACGGTTTCCTCACCCGACGAATCAGCACTAGTACCGCAAGGTGATCGCCTGTTCTAGTTGGTGGCTTCTGGAGCAGCGAAATAATACAGAGGCCTACCTCTTAACTTGGCGGACCTTGTGGCAATGAGCGATGGACAGGTGGAAAAGACCCATGCCATATAAGAGGCTAAACTGGGGGCCACGATGACTGCATCGCTGGGGGCGTCTCTGCTCGGACTGTACACAGCAGTTATTAGCCACTTTCTGCCTATAGATAACATCGAACGTCCAGCGAGTGATTTGAAAAATGATCTAATCATCCAGACCTCTTTGTCGAACATCAGCAGCCACCTTAACTTTAGGTACGGTGCGGCATATCAATTTTGAAAAGAAACAATGACAAGAAATTGCAAGCACAACTGACGATGGATGCGTCAGCATAACAGATAAAGGATACATCAGGAGAACCGATAAAGGATACATCAGGAGAACCGATAAAGGATACATCAGGAGAACCGATAAAGGATACATCAGGAGAACCGATAAAGGATACATCAGGAGAACCGATAAAGGATACATCAGGAGAACCGATAAAGGATGCGTCAGGAGAACCGATGACGGATACATCAGGAGAACCGATGACGGATGGATCAGGAGAACCGATGACGGATGCGTCAGGAGAACCGATGACGGATACATCAGGAGAACCGATGACGGATGGATCAGGAGAACCGATAAAGGATACATCAGGAGAACCGATAAAGGATACATCAGGAGAACCGATAAAGGATACATCAGGAGAACCGATAAAGGATACATCAGGAGAACCGATAAAGGATGCGTCAGGAGAACCGATGACGGATACATCAGGAGAACCGATGACGGATGGATCAGGAGAACCGGAGACGGATGCGTCAGGAGAACCGATGACGGATACATCAGGAGAACCGATGACGGATGCATCAGGAGAACCGATGACGGATACATCAGGAGAACCGATGACGGATACATCAGGAGAACCGATGACGGATGCGTCAGCAGAACCGATGACGGATGCGTCAGCAGAAATATCTCAGGAAGTGACACAGGTCATCACCATTAAAAAAAAACCCAGGCAGAGTTGTTCCTATTAAAAGATTTGTTGAGGGGATGAAACGATGCCAGGCTGAGAAAAAGCGGATATTGCCGCACGCACGCCGCTCCGGCTGCTCAAGAAAAACAGCAGACCATCTTATGTTGTCTGGGGCGGTCTGGCTTTGGTGGCTGGCTTTCTTTACACCTCATCCCGCATATGCAAGAGCAGCCATCACAGTCAGAACGACAAGCACCGCAGTTGCCCACAGCATCTATAAACATACGCCTGACCCCTTTCATATGGAATTGTAGTGTGTGTTGCGCTTGTCGTTAAAACAAAATAAGATAAACTTTTAATCGCGGAACGCAGGTGCACAATGTCTACTCCACCGTATGCCAAGGACCTCGGAAACTTCTTTTACCATAGAGCAGTACTCGGCGGCCTTGAAGTTGGGTATTCGATGATTGCCAAAAGGTTGTTCAAAATGAAACCGGCCTACCTTGGTTGCCTAGACTTCGAAGATGATGCAAAGACCGTTACAATCACAGCGCTGAGCCTTTGAACGCAGGACATGTTAATTAAACAAGGCATAATTCTGTTATTATCATCAAGTCCGTCTAATGTCAATAATCACCTCTGTTGTTATCATGATCGGCGGAGCAATTGTTAATGACCGTGATTTCACTGTCTCAAACTTGCTCTTCTCTACTGTGCATCCAGATGCGGCCAACGTCAACCCCGACAAGGTTATGGGCAGGACTGGTACCAACGTAAGCGCAACAAGCGTCTCGATTACCTCAATGAAAGACAGCAAGACAAACAACATGCCGAAAGGGCTTACAAAGACGTCGGCGAATCTGCATGCGAGTGCTACCTGGAGACCGGCAGAAAAACAGACAACGGTCCACAGATAGGCGACGAGCTAAAGCTTTCTGACTTTAATACGCTTTCACCAGAGCAGCTAAAATACGAGATGTTTGTCACCTGGTGACTCGTTGCAGTCGTCTATATTGCCTATAAATGTTTCTAAACCCTTTGGCGTTGTATCACAGAACACAAACGAACGACAGCTATTTTTGTGCTGCTGTATATTGTTGTTCTGACGCGCGCAAGCGCATTGAACCTAATGGCGGCCGCGGCTATCTAAACGTTGCGGAGAGGTTTCGCGAGGTGTAAAATCTGTCCGGGCTATTTATCGCTTAGCCTGGCGCCAGCTTTGTTCTTGCTGCCTCGTCGCGCTTGCCGGTGGCACATGTACAGGGTCCGCTGGCTGGCGCGGGGACAGCTTGCAGCTCGTAATCGTCCCGGACATGCCTTTCAAGGTGAACGTGTCCACACCGATGCAGTTTTCAATGGGTGGACACCAACTGACCACCGAGATGCACTTCCTTTGGTAAACCATACCCGGTTTGTAATGTGGCATACCAGCACTTGCCTGTCATCCAGGCGGGGCGAGCGGGCTAAGATACATCTGTCAACACGAGAAGCCACATGGACTGAACGTGCCCGGTTGTCCGCTTCTATCCGTTCCATGTCTTTGACACCAACTTTGGCCGGCGACTGCCCGATGCCTGTATGCCTATGGCCGTTATTCCTCAAGAATTTTGGGAAGGGCGTCCACCCAGTTGTTTTTGCCGGTAGCCGACAACCAGCGCTCGAGCATAGTTCGGAGGGTAAGTTGAAAAGGCTCAATCCGCGCGAGTGGGGCGTGGTATTTTGGCTCAGCCAATTTGTGGTCAAATCCGTTTCATCAGGGCCGCAATAAGGAAGTTAACTCTGTCCCGCTGTCTGTCCATAGCTTGCGGACTGGGTCTCACTGAAACAAAATGCGGGTCATTGCCTCAATTGTGAAGCTTTTGCTTTTCAGAGGCTCCGTATAGACATAGCGGCAGTTGGAGTCGATTGCTGTGAGAATGCTCTTGTAACCGTGGTTGAGCCGGCTCGGCTCGTCGAAGAACACTATGTCGGTTTAGTATATACCAAGAGGACACCCAGTAGGCGCAAAGTCTTTTGGCTTTACGGCTCGCCGCGTTCACTGCTTCAAAGCTGTGCTCTTGTCCTTGGTTGCAAAAAGAGTACCTTCTCCAGTTCTTTGGATTCAGCACAATGTGTGGAGCCACTAGCACGAGTTTTAAATGTCAGAGCCCTGTCCTCTTCTACATGTACTTGTGCAGCAAGCGCCCGTTGTTGAGCCGTCTTGACTGTATTTTGCCGTTGAACGGTGTGTACTGGCGTTCAGGAAGCGCTTGCAGGTAATCTGGAAATTGCCCTGTGTGTGCGCGAGCATTATCAATGCAGTCGATGCTCCACTCCTTATCTAGCGCCTTTCGTCTCTGCATATCACTAGTTCTTCCCAAAGGGCCTCCATTCAGGGGAAGTCTTTCTTAGAGTACCGCTTGGAGTTGCAAAGGCCAAGACGCCGCGGGAAAATCTGCGCGAGGACCTCGTCATAGTACTTATCAATGTCAACGTCCAGTATCTGTCAGATACGCTCATTTTGGGATGGATTGCCGTTGCCAAGAATACTAGTAATATACATGCTTTTGTGCTTTTGGATGAAGTCAAAGATCCACTAAAGCTGCGACGCAGTGTAGAAAAAGACCCCCTCAAGATAATAACTCTGTAAGGGGTTGACATTGTGGGGGCTAAAAGATAGCATCGTCCTCTGTACCTTCTGGTATGCGGCCAATCATGCTGTGTACAGCGATGGCCTCCATCTCGTATTACTTGGCAGCAACAGGGATTGGTGGGACAGACAACGAGAACTTTCGCACGTGTGCTACGCCCGAGGTTTGTTTTCACAGCTAAGCTCAAGGGTGCTTCTACCGCTCCAGGGATAGCGTCCGACAACCAAGAGAAGACCGGCTCTTGGCGTGTCAGGCGGCTGTTTGCCGAAAAGCTCATCTACAAGGGTCTCTATTTCATTTTTTTCATCCAGTACCTCTTGTCTGTAGTCGTCTATTTCATTCGCTGTACACTTTCACGGTGAGCCTGCTTCAATCGGTTTTGCAGCCTCGTTGTTGTCCCATTCCTAATCCATAGTAATTTGCTGTTGGCTCTCGAGGGTAGATATACATGAACATACAGCTACCCCCAGGTCATCCATGGCGCAAGCGAGGAGGGATTCGGGCTAACGGGAGCTGGGGTTGATACACCTTGCCATCGGCAGAAGTCTGTTTCTGTAAACTGAGAACCGGCCCTTCGTAAACGCTGCCGGCCCTCTGTTCTGACAAAGTTCTGTAGATGCAATCTGTACGCACTGCTACCGCAGTGTCTCAGAGTACACTAATAAGCTTGTTGAGCAGGATGAGCATGTCTTTAGGAATGAGGTGTGAAATCGGCCGGTAGCCATCTGAGAGCTCTCGCTGTACTTGATCAACGACTCGGTGGAGGTGTGGGCCAAGCTCTTTGAGCATGCGACCGTTGTTGTATGTTAAGGCCTCGCTCTTGTCTTGGTAGAGCTGACTCCATGCTGCCTTATCATAGCGTCTACCAGCAAGTCCGAAGACAAGGTTTGCTACGTACTTTTTGTCGCAGTCACTGACCTCAGTCCTAGCAAAGCCGTACAGTTGACATAATACCTTGGTTGCATTGTGAGGCACACTTTGTGCAGTACAAGCTCTCCAAGTATAGTAAAGCCTATTCTCCGCTCCTTTGCATACAAGAGGACCCTGCCCAGGACAAAAAGCCATGTTTGGAGGGAAAGAGAATGGGTTCGGCGTTTGCAACCTCTGTCAAGGTAAAGGGGAATGGGCCAGATGGGGCCACCGTTGGGCTTGTGCAGACAGTCAACTTTGGATAGCACAGGCAAATATGACTGCTTGGAAATCATAGCAGTATAAGCGCGGACGACATCGATACCAATTATCTTAGTATCCTCTGGCGTCTTGGATGTAGTGTGAAAGATCAGTCCGGTGGACCACTTCGTTGCAGAGCTTTTCGACCCATCCCATAACCTGTTGCTAGCACTTTTTAGTACAAATCTTGCGGTCATTCGGCTGGTCACCCACAATGTCCCCAGGTAAAGCGCGCCGAACTCAGACGAATGATTGGCCTACCTTAACGACGAAGCCCTCTACCACGCCGTTCCAGAATACCAAACCGCTGATCTCGATGCTGTGAGCATGGTGCAGCTCGCAAAGAGACTATCGGGCTCTTCGCCGGTAATACAAACCACTTTTGTCTCTCTTTGCTGCTGCAAACAAGTTCCCTTTCGCTCTCCAGCAACAAGTAATGGAAGAAGAATGGAGGCTTCTATAAGACGGAGGGCTTCTACAAACCAAAAGGCTTTCCATAATGTCGCTGGCAGAGTCTACCGAAATAACTGTCTCCTTTATAGTTGCTGGGGTGATGCCATTTGTCACTAATCTGGTCGCTGGTCTTTGGTGGGGGAGGCTGTACCAGAACAGGCTTGTTGGCATAAAGCTGCTCAAAAGCCTTGACGTTTTTGTTTACAAACTAAACATGGTTTTTATGCAGGAGAAATGCAAATAGCGTCTTAACATGCGTTGCGCCGCTCTAACTAAAACTTGCAAACCACGTTGTCGTGAATGTCGATAGCAATACCTGGAAAACGCCACTTGCGAATCCAAACTTCGGAGTCATTCCAGCACATCTCCCATGGCTTGTTATGGGCAGGAAGGGGTTGTTCAGTGTGCGTAAGTTTCTATAAACCTTCGTATGTACGGTTGGGATTAGCCTTTAAGCGGCGCTTTCAAGAGTCTGCTTGTACCGGTTGAGAAACGCATTGAGCAAGCATCAATTCGGACGAAAGTCTGAGCTATTCCATAGCGGCTGTGAATTGTCCACCCACTAGGAGTTGATAGATGATTCGAATTTGCCACCCTCGCGTCGCTTTTTGGCCCATCAAGCGGAAGCCCCTGATTTGTTTCGGGATAAAAGACAGTCTTAACATGAGACTCGAGAGAGTCGCGAATTTCCAACCAATTTAATGGAATATAATGACTCTGTACTTAAAATTAACTTTAAAGTTTAAAGTTCATTCAATTAGTATATATACGACATTCTTAGAAGCAATATATATATATATATATATATATATATATATATATATATATATATGTATGTATGTATGTATGTATATATATATATATATATATATATATATATATATATATATATATATATATATATATATATATATATATATATATTAACTTCTCCTTTGTAAACATGGTATTACCGTATTTACCTTACCTGCAGGTTATAACTTTGCATTCTTATAACTTCTATCGTCGAGGTTTAATTTATCTAATATTTTAATTTGTTATCACGGCTATATGCACTGGCTAATAATATTATTGACTATATTAAATAATTTCTCTGTATGAAACTATAAAAAAAATGTAAAGTAAAAAGTGAGAGGAGGGACTTCCGCTAAGCTTATTTCACTCGCTCAAAGGCTACGGTAAAACTGTTTCTTTACATTTTCCTAATTTCGTTAGTTAATTCTTGACAGTAGCTATTAAGTTTCTGAAGCAAAAAAAAAAGTATCCTTCTGAAATCTAGTTGTTTTTATTTGTAATGACCTATTCTCTCTCTCTCTCTCTCTGTGTGTGTGGATTAAAGTATACAGATCTGCTGTGCTTGAGAAAGTTCTTCAGATACGCCAAATATCATCTGACTAATACAGAAGCAGTTTTGATTTTGGACCATTAGTTATGATTAATGTGTGGTCTTGGGTTTTTGACGAAAAAAAATTGTTTCATGGGGTGACCTATGAATTTTCCAAGACACATATTGGTAGGGTGGCCTATGATTTAAAAAAATATATATATATATTTTGGCGGATGGTAGGGCCATGGTGGTAGAAAAAAAAAAAAAAAAAAAAATTGGTGGATAGTAACACGCTGGCCTAGTTTTTTTCCTTTACTTTGGTTGATAAGAGGTGGTCAGGAATAGATTTAATATATTACTCACAGTCCGATATTCGCTTCTATTGGTCTAACAATGAAAAAGCTAAAACTACAAAACAGTTCACCAAAATGGTAAAAAAATATTGCATGAAATAAGTTTGGTCGGAAGGTTCTTTGACTCAATATGCAAAGTTCTTAAACCAGGTGCAAACCAGCTATATATATATATATATATATATATATATATATATATATATATATATATATATATATATATATATATATATATATATATATATATACTGAGAGTGACCTGTTCAGAATTTGTACATTCTACCTCTTCGAAACGTTCTCTAGGAAACGTTTCGATTGTTTCGCGCTCATTTTATTATTATTATTTTTTTTTTTTTTTTTTTTTTTTTTTTGGGGGGGGGGGTAATATAAAGAATATATTATACAAGAAGTTTCTATAGCTTTTCGTATCATAAATAATCCATCCAGTGACCCTTTTATTTAAGTTCTCCATGTTGGAACGTTCAAGTGAATCCCAAAAAATCAGAAATGACCTTTATAACAATAGTTTAAGGACAGGCTATATGTCGTCAGCCGACCCAAAAGAGAGAGAGAGAGAGAGAGAGAGAGAGAGAGAGAGAGAGAGAGAGAGAGAGAGAGAGAGAGAGAGAGAGAGAGAGAGAGATGTACTCCCGTTTGCTTCAAACTGTGTCGATTTTGTAAATGTGATTAATACAAGCGCCACGCATGCAATTTCCGGCTTTCTTTCTTGATGTGTTCGTATAAACAAAAAACGGCTCTCTTAAAATTGCTCCATACCAACATATAAATAACACAAGAGGCTCAGGCCCGCCGAGTAGGAGGAGGGGGGGGGGGATTGTCCATGGGCCTGGCGATTTATAAGGGTCCGCCGTCAACTCAGTTATAAAAATTAAATTAATCTTTGCAGTAAATATTAAAAGTTGTTCATTGCAAGAGTCTAAGTTATGGTAGATGATTACAGGTTGTGTATGCAAAACTGTACACAGGTTTTTATATACAAACAATTTAACTACTTTTGGGACCCATGACTGCTCTGCCCAGCGGCCCGAAATTTCTGCCTGCGGGCCTGATGCAGGCTAATTCCTTATCAGGGAGTAATACTGTTCTTCTAATTTCTTATTGTGAAAGGAATGCTAATTAGTTAATTAGTTTTAATTGTGACCTGTCATTACTATGTAGTCGGTAGTAGTCGACCAGTTATAATTAAAAGTACAAGAAACATGTGTACCTGCACACATTTTTCTAAAATATGTACATTCACAAATTTGTCTTAAAACTGAGTTGTAGAGCGTCACGAACACATCTGAGAAAAATATGCGCATATACAATTTTGAGTTTCGTTTCATTGTAATCTGTCGGCCGCTATCGGTCATCGTTGTACTTGAGAAGTTTGGCAGTAGTCAAAACAAGTGACGTAATACACGAACTTCTTTACAAGGGGTCGTCTGGTTTGTAAGCATGCCAAGATGAGTACGGTGGAATATATATTGATATTTTAATGCATGCTTTACTAAAATAACCAGTGTTTCAAATGAATCAGAGGTATCACTATGAGTATACTTTTGAAAAGGTGACAGCAAGTGCTTGAGTGCGTCAAAACGAATGATTACAGGATAATTGATTTCGTATTTTGTTAGACCATAAAGTTGTTCTCCGCCTTATTTCTAGCGTTACCAGTCATGTACAAAGAAAAAAAAGAAGAAAAAAAAAGAGCTTGAGAACAACTTGTTGGTCTAGTATTTGTCAGTTTAAATATCCGTTTGTCACTATAATTACAACACCTATATAATCCTTTCTTTTTTTAAATAAATATTCTACATTGTTAATTACCTACGATTGTGAAATAAATTGAATTGAATTGAACTGACTTATTTGAGTTTCCAAAATATAAATTTTCCGTGGATATATTGGTCTATAGGGATAGATGAACAAACACCTGTTTGACTACTTGCGCAGAAACTCCAATCTCCCATCGTTGCGCAGATAGCAACACATGTAAACAACATGGCGGGCACAGAAGAGCAACAGAAAGATAATGCTGGTGAAAATATATTTTTATTTAATTACACCCTTCATGCATCAATAATACATTAACATATTTGTATTTCCAAAATGTTGCGTACTGTTTCCCTATTGTCAGCCTATGTACAGAAACAATAATATCTACTATATTCATCTCCATATTGGACTCTCTCTCTCTCTCTTGATCGATCGATAGAGTAAGATACAAGAACACCAGTTTATAAGAACGAGTAATAAAGGACGAAAAGAGGAGAAAATGCAAAAGAAAAACAAAGAAAAAACAAAACAACAATAACAAACAATAGCAACAACATGAAATGAGTATTCTCATACAAATTGCACACCATTTCAAGACAACTTTCCAGACTCTACTTTTATATTACTACCCCATGTTAAATTATGTTCACAAGTGGAGTCTTTACACAAATGAATCTTGTTTTGTGTTGCTAGAAAGTGAAAAGTTAAGCACTGTTAACAAAATTATTGGAAAGTTGGTCGTGAGATTCTGAGATGGACATGTTCATTTATCATGGCAGTCAGGAAAGGTGTTATAACTTTGTATGAATGAAAGTAACAAAATATATGGGTTTTGCTACTAAAAGACAATACAACAATTTAAAATTAGTCTTTAGTGAATTTCTTGAATTTAAAATAAATACAAACCATCAGTTGTTCATTCATAGGGCATTTCAAAACTTGCCATTATGAATTCTACTGACAATACTTTTTATTCTACTATATAAAACCGTGCAAAGGAAAAGGAAAATTAATTGGATACACATTAGGCTTCTCATAACATGATATATAAGTGTAAGACTGGTTAAGGGATTATATATTCTTATGTACAAAATGAAGATGATATTATGAGGCAGAAACTCTGAATAGCTTCAATCTTACCTTTATGGAACCCCACATTTTTCAGTATTGATTTTTCTCCAGATGCTTCAATCAAATGGCTTGCTGTTTCAGCATTATATACCCTGTTAAGCAGATCATCTATAACTAACGTGCAGAGAAGTTGCGTATCTATCACATGTACACTACTACACTTGATGATAAAATATTGATATCAGCAATTTATAAATTTTTTCTTAAAAGGTAAACGAGTTTAGGTCCTAAGATGATCACTTAGCCTGCATCAGATGTAGCACTGGGTGTTTCAGAGTGCAAACTTAAGATATGAAGAATGCCATATTCACAATTCTGTAATTATGAAATACCAATACTGTGGAAATAGGCATACCGCAATAATAGCACTAAATTCAACATGGAATTTTTATATTTTAGTTCATATTTTAATGTGATTATCACTGGTATCTTAACTGTAGGAGAACTTTCCAAAGATGTTCAGCTGAGTTAGCTTAGGTAGAATCTTCTTTGTTAGGCAAAATACTTTGTTGATTTATATAGTAGATAAGTATGACATCACATGCCCTTTATAAAAAAAAAATTTGACATGCTTTTCAATGAAAGGGGATTTGATCTGATTACATTTATCAATGTAATTTTAAATTTGTTAACCTTGTATGAAATAAAAAAGAATTGTTAATTTCTATAATTTAATCTAATTCCTTTTGATTTTTTCTTCTTCAGATTCTTTGATCGCAGATATACAGAAAAAGATAACAGAGGCCTTTGATATATTTGATCATGAGTCAAACAAAACTGTGGATGTGAGGTGAGGATAGATATTTAATTATGCAGATGGTCAAAAAAGCATATAGATCAGATAGTTATAACAAATGTATTGTTTGGCAGAAATTCTATTTGCAATATTATGCAGTGGAATAACATAACACCTTGATCAAATGATACAGTTGTACATTAAATTCATAACATATATTCAGATAGCTCATGTTACAGTATGATGGTTAGTTGGTTGCTTGCTTTTTACTGGCACTTTTAACACATTATTTGCTAAGCTGACCTGGACTGGCCTGTGACCCTTGGATTTATAAGTCAGACGTTCTACAAATTGAAGTACCATGACTCCTATCATAAAATGAATATATAACAACTTAATACACTGAGCCATAGTTTTAGCTTGCTCGGATAACTTGCATACCCACTTTTAATGTGGAGATTGGTGTTGATCCCTTTTTTTCCCCAGCTCTTCTAGAGTCATAAACCAGAAGAGCTTATGTTATGGCCTATTCTCTGTCATCTGTTGTCCATCCATCCATTAGCACAAGTTTGTTATCACTATTTCTAAACTATTTGGGGGAGTGCCATGAAACTTTACACACATTCACCCAAGGTCTAGTTAATTAGTCCTAAATAAAAGTCATGCTGCTCAGACATCTTAAAAATCTTGTTATGGTTACTCCTCCTGAATTGACATGTCATATTAACATGATGTTTTCACTTAAAGACTACTTATGATGTCTAGTTAGTCCTTAATCAGAATGGTACCAGTCTAACATTTTTTATGGCCCCATGGCAGCTATTTTGAAAATCTTTTTATCGCTACTGCTAATAAATGGTTGGTCATATTAACATGGAATTTTCACCAGAAGACTTCATATGATGTCTAGTTGGTCCTTTCTGAAAATGGTGCCACTCATACATCTAGTATTTCTAACACAGCAGCCATCTTGAAAATCTTGTCATCACTACTCCTCCTGAATGGATGGTAATATCAACATGGGGTTTTCACTAAAAGACTTCTTATGATGTCTAGTTGGTCCTAAAAGAAAATGGTGCCCATCTGAAGTCCAGTATGGCCGCCATCTTGAAAATCTTGTTATTTCTACTTCTCCTTAATGGAAAGTCATATCAATGTTGGGGTTTTCACCAAAAGACTTCTTATGACGTCTATTTGATTCTAATTTTAAAATGGTGCTGATCTGACATACAATATGGCCATTGTGGCATTCATCTTGAAAATCTTGTTGTCACTACTCCTTCAGAAGGGAAAGTCATATCAACATTCTACAGCTCAAAACAGGTGCTTTTTTGTTTCTCAAGAATATGAGAAATAAGCCTAGTACTAGCATATCTCTGGCATAAGACTAGTGGACTTCAGGCATACACAGAGGCAATTTATTTAAATTAGTGTGCCCGTATTAAAACAGTAGATACATTTCATTAAGGTAGCATCAATGTATACAAGGTTGTATTACAGGCATAAAACACAGGCATAAACCAAAAACACAGTTGTAAACCAAACCCAAGTACAGGCATATTTTACACATTAAAAATTGAACTGCAATACCGGTATTCCTGTATTTTTCATAGAAAGGGTTAGTCAGTACAAGAACAGGCAAATAGTAGTTACAGGTGTATTTGCAGGATCCAAATGGCATATCATTTTAAAAATGAATGATTGAGGATTTTACTATTGGAGCAATGAGCACAGATGATAAAGATGAACAGTCTAATTGATTGTAATAATATTAATTCAAGATGTGTTGCTATAATTTATTTTCATGTATAAAAAGACTAAATTGTTAACCAGAACAAAAGACTTTAAAAAACATCATAGTGGTTTAAATTCTGAAGTGTGGCTGATATTGTTAACTGTTTAAACATCCGATGTATTGTGCCAATAAAGATTTGACACTCAGAACCTCATAATTAAGACATAACATAAATAGTGATTTTTCACCATCGCATGCTTCATTGTAATGTCATCACTACTATTTTAAGGTATCAGTAGGAACCTGTCGTGCCCAAAACTCTTTGATTCATAATTAATGTGTGCCACAAATGGCCACCTTGCCTATTGCAGAGTTACATAAAGAGAACTTATATTAATAAAAACACATTTGTTACCAACACTTTTGCATGGATTAGCAGAGACTCTGGATAAACTGATCAATTCAAAGAATGTAGAGGAAGTTTGTACCAAAACAATATTAGATTGATACTAATACATCCCAATATAAAGTGTCTTGGTAATTAAAGCTTTACTCTACTGTTAGGGCTCCTTTATTAGTGTTATTGTGAAGTACTACAGTTAGGGCTCCTTTATTGGTGTTATTGTGAAGTACTACTGTTAGGGCTTCTTTATTGGTATTATTGTGAAGTACTACTGTTAGGGCTTCTTTATTGGTATTATTGTGAAGTACTACAGTTAGGGCTCCTTTATTGCTGTTATTGTGAAGTACTACTGTTAGGGCTTCTTTATTGGTATTGTGAAGTACATGTACTACAGTTAGGGCTCCTTTATTGGTATTATTGTGAAGTACATGTACTACAGTTAGGGCTCCTTTATTGGTGTTATTGTGAAGTACTACTGTTAGGGCTTCTTTATCAGCATTATTGTAAAGTACTACTGTTAGGGCTCCTTTATTTGTGTTATTGTCAAGTACTACTATTAGGGCTTCACCATCACTGTTCAGGAATTTACAAATAAACTTGCCCAACTCCCAGGACAAACTCAAATTCAGATCAGGCAATCTCAGCTTTCCAAGATACTTGCTTGCAGGTAAGTCTAAAAATTGAGAGAGAGAGAGGGAGAAAGAGGTCATGTTCCATTTGTAATGCTTTATGTTCTGCAACTTTTATACCCTGTGATCTCACCACAGTACATATATCAGCACCTTTATTTAGTGTTTATATGTACTGCATTCTTCTATTACATAACTGGCTACTGTTACTTTCATCTATTGTATGTCATTTCCATCTTGTAGTCAATGTCAGGGCCAGTCTCGCATTTTCTGGCTCAGACGTGATAATGTGAATAATTACTTTTTAAAGCAAATTTTGAAAAATAAGGAATAAATATTTATATGTTAACTTTTCTGTTATATTTTAATCATAATATTTGTACATATCCGGGATGCATCGACTTTTAAGTCCTAACATAGTCTCAGGCAGTTTGTGAGGTTGCCAACTCTAAAACAATCAGCTTGTCAAAGATTTTTTTGATGTATGTTGCTGATTTTAACACTGGCTCATATCGTTGCTTACAATTTACCTATAAATCATATACACTGTATGTACTATATAATAATACAAGCTTGTATTATTATACAGTATATATATGATTTGTAGGTAAATTATAAGCAACAATACAAATCCTTGTGATTTTAAGGTGGGTAGGTATTAATTGTTAATAATATAACTTGTGAGATTTCTTTGACAGGTGTGTCAGGAAAAAAAAGGCACTTGTCTCTAACGATTAACCACCAGGAGAATTTCGTTCAAAGCGATATTGATGTACCGAAAATGTAGCACCCACAAGCGGTGTTTATGATCTGTTGTTTACTTGATAATTACAGGAGGCCGATACATACTTACTGCTTAGCAAACAGTTAAATGGATAAAAATAAGTGTTTTCAATCTCAAAAGTCGGCTTGTCAAATAAAAAAGGAAGCTTGATGAAGTTTCTAGCTCTAATGCAGGGATTTAAAATTTTTATAAAAGTCCAGGGCAAGCTGACTGGAAAATTGAACTGTTTTTTCTCTTCTAACTATATTTGCAGTCTAACCCTTTCTCATCTACATGTATTATTTATGTATATATTTTTTTTATAACTTTAATCATTGGCATATGGTTTTAAGGTGCCAACAAAGATAAAAAGAAAACAAAAATTAAAATAAATATAATGCAATTTCCTTAAAATATCCCATATTTTATCTCCTTTTTTTTATTCATGTTGGTACATTATGTTAGGGGCAAGCTCAAATTTCCAAAGGGCAAGTTCAATTTTCCAGTCAGCCCTGGGCAAGCTGACTTTTATATAATTTGTAAATCCCGGTGTTACTGTGGACACCATCTGTTCAGTTAAAATGTGCATAAATAAGTCACCTCTAAGCACATATGTCTCAGCAGTTAATTTTCTCTGAACCTACACTATGCATGGATGGCGTACCTGGTGTATCAATACCACTCAAGTCTGAGGGTTAAATAAGTCTAAAAAATGCATTTAACATGCATTTTATTGGGTGCAACAATATAAGAAAAGAGAGAAAATGAATCTCAAAGGTAGAGAGTTCCCAACATTAGCAAAGGGATATAACTGTTCTAGTAGTACTACACATGATAGTATCACGGTACCAATTGTTTTTCCATAGACCTCAATGCTAATGTATGGCAAAATAAATATAATTTATATCCCACTTCAGCATGCATGTTGCACACTGTCAAGAGAGCAATGTTAGATTGTCAATTTGGCATGGACCGAAGCAGGTACTCCATTGCATTTAAAAGAGATAACTCTGCTGGAACTAAACAGGGGTAAGAGTTATCCAGTCACAACGGAGGCATTGTCAATGATGTGTATCATATTTGTACAAAATCATAAAAAAATATAAAATATGAGCTAGATATGAATTAACATAATCTCACATGTTGCCAAGAGACTCAACCTTTTTTAAAGATTGACAGAAACTAAAATTTTACATAATGCACCAATCATCTAGTTTTGTTATTTTTTTCTGAATACAATGTTCCCTACACCTTAAGCTCTACCCCCTGGGCTTGCACAATTGGTACCATTATACCTGATGGTACACTATGACATTCATCAGTGTGTACTTATTTTATGATGAGTTTTAGTTGTATGAAATTTTCCTTAAATGTTAACTTTTTAAACATAATTATGCAGGCATTATGTTGAATATGGTATGTGTGTATAAAAATGTACAGTTTAAATTCATCCCAGTTTGTTCTTTAGTACTGGTTGGTTGTCTTTTTTTATAGGGAAATAGGTACAATAATACGCTCCCTGGGCTGCTGTATGAGTGAAGCTGAACTTCATGATATGCTGGCTGAGGTAGGTGCATTTTCCTAAATAATGACGATTCTTGTCATTAAATCATTAGTTACTGGTGTAGCTGAAATAGGTGCATTCCCCTGAATAATGAAGATTTTTCTCATTAAATCATTAGTTACTGGTGTAGCTGAAATAGGTGCATTCCCCTGAATAATGAAGATTCTTCTCACTAAATCATTAGTTACTGGTGTGGCTGATACAGGTGCATTCCCTTGAATAATGAAGATTCTTCTCACGAAATCATTAGTTACTGTTGTGGCTGAAGTAGGTGCATTCCCCTTAATAATGAAGATTCTTCTTACGAAATCATTAGTTACTGTTGTGGCTGAAGTAGGTGCATTCCCCTGAATAATGAAGATTCTTCTTACTAAATCATTAGTTACTGGTGTGGCTGATATAGGTGCATTCCCCTGAATAATGAAGATTCTTCTTACTAAATCATTAGTTACTGGGGTGGCTGAAGTAGGTACATTCACTTAATTCTTAAGATTCTTCTCTCTAAATCATTAGTTACTGTTGTGGCTGAGGTAGGTGCATTCCCCTGAATACATACTTGCCATATTCTCAGACAGTGTTCGGGGTTTTTTGAGACTCAAAAAGTGTGTTTTGAGGTCCCAAGGGGGGTCAGTGTGCGTCACCCCCCAAAAGCGACATAATCCAAATGAGAATAAGCTATCTTTTCAAATCAGCCTATAGCAAATTACTGGAAATTCAAATCTGAATAAAAGAAAATACAATCTGTTTTCTCTGAAGCATGTAATATACTTATTAAAAAAAAAAAAAAAAAAAGGTAGACTTATAGCATTGTCAAATAACATCACCACAAACATTGTCACAACCTCGCATACATTAAATACAAAACTAGACCAAGTTGCTTTCAATAGTTTAGTACTATAGTTGATTTGATGGTAATGCAAGTGATATTAGTGTTCACAAATATGCCTACACTTTTCCTACGTGAATGTGCTTCCACATCTATGTTGGCGCAAGAAATATGGCCACAGTCGCTAAAGTGCTAAAACCTGTATGATGGTAATAAATATCCATTTCAAAACAATGAATCTGCCAATTAAAACATTCAAGGTTTGTGGTAGTCGGCCGAGTTGCTAAAGTCTTTGACTGCCGATATTGTAACGTATTTTCGAGGTTAAAGTCGCACCTACGGCAGTGAAGATTTAATTTGTTCTCAGGCAGACTTGATGAAAAAGGTACTAATTTATGCAAATACACAATTTGTCATTTGATTAATAATTTAATACTTTTAAATTATTACAATTCCATGGTGCAGTTCATTTCAGGTTAACCAGATATTCAAACATGTTAATGTTTTCGCGAGTTATTTGATCACACGATAAAACGTTTATTGCAATCATGTAATGTCCAATGAAAATATGAGAAAGTTAAGGTGGCAAAACTGTTGAAGCAAATAAGATTATCTCATTTTTTTAGTGCTTCTAGTGCATTATGTACTACAATTTTCCTTGTTCCCTTTAAAATGTTGTGTCCCCCAAATCTGGAGGGTGAGGCACGCAGTGTCCCCTGACCTTTGGATCCTGGGTGCAACACTGCATTGGAGATTGAATGGTGTATTTGTTCAACCTACCAAAATAATCATTTTTTCAATTTTATATATGGCGTAAAAATCCGACTTCAGAGAAACGTTGCCACTGATCACAAACTTTAATAAAGATGGCTTCAACGTTTTCATTCAATGCAGTCAGTGATGTATAATAACATTTGTTTTTCAACACGCATCTGTTTGATGTACTTAACTTCAGACAAATTGGGTTGTTCCACTTAATGTACTTCACCAATGCAAATTAGCCTAATGGGCTCTCCCTCAGCAGTGTTCACTAGGATTTGACACGACACATCACCCTAGCTGTTGTGAGCCAAGTCAGTAAATCTCTGAAAGGTGTCTGCTTATCTCTGACCACCTAACCTTTTAATTATCTTTAAAACAGCTCTAGAAACTGCCCCGAGGATAGTTTTACATGAGCTCCAAGCAAGACTGTTTACTGTTTATACATACCACATATATCATTGTAATGAAGAAATGTACATTTTTTTAATTTTTTTTTTTTTTTTTTTTTGGTGGGATTTTTTTTGTTGTTGATAAGATTGCCAAAAATAGTGTTTTTTGAAACACAACCTGTCAGGGGGTTTGGCGGTCCGAAATCGTGTTTTTTGAGAGACACATCGTGTTATGGCATCTATGTGAATAATGAAGATTCCTCTCACTAAATCATTATTATTGGTGTGGCCGAGGTAGGTGCATTACCCTGAACAATAAAGGTTCTCACTAAATCATTAGTTACTGCTGTGGCTGAGGTAGGTACTTTCCCCTGAATAATGATTATTCTTCTCACTAAATCATTAGTTACTGGGGTGGCTGAAGTAGGTGCATTGTCCTGAATAATGGAGATTCTTCTCACTAAATCATTAGTTACTGGGGTGGCTGAAGTAGGTGCATTGTCCTGAATAATGGAGATTCTTCTTACTAGATCATTAGTTACTGTTGTGGCTAAAGTAGGTGCATTCCCTTGAATAATGAAGATTCTTCTCACTAAATCATTAGTTGCTGTTGTGGCGTTAGTAGGTGCATTCCCCTGAATAATGAAGATTCTTCTCACTAAATCATTAATTACTGTTGTGGCTGAAGTAGGTGCATTCCTCTGAATAATGAAGATTCTTATCACTAAATCATTAGTTACTGTTGTGGCTAAAGTAGGTGCATTCCCCTGAATAATGAAGATTCTTCTCACTAAATTATTAGTTACTGTTGTGGCTTTAGTAGGTGCATTACGCTGAATAATGAAGATTCTTAGACTCACTAAATCATTAGTTACTGTTGTGGCTGAAGTAGGTGCATTCCCCTGAATAATGAAGATTCTTCACACTAAATCATTAGTTACTGTTGTGGCTTTAGTAGGTGCATTCCCCTGAATAATGAAGATTCTTCTCGCTAAATCATTAGTTACTGGAGTGGCTGATATAGGTGCATTTCCCTGAATAATGAAGATTCTTCTCTCTAAATCATTAGTTACTGTTGTGGCTGAAGCAGGTGCATTCCCCTGAATAATGAAGATTCTTCTCGCTAAATCATTAGTTACTGGTGTGGCTGATGTAGGTGCATTCCCATGAATAATGAAGATTCTTCTCACTAAATCATTAGTTACTGGGGTGGCTGAAGTTGGTACATTCACTGAATTCTTGAGATTCTTCTCTCTAAATCATTAGTTACTGTTGTGGCTGAAGTAGGTGCATTGTCCTGAATAATGAAGATTCTTCGTACTAAATCATTAGTTACTGTTGTGACTGAAGTAGGTGCATTCCCCTGAATAATGAAGATTCATCTCACTAAATCATTAGTTACTGTTGTGGCTGAAGTAGGTGCATTCCCCTGAATAATGAAGATTCTTCTCGCTAAATCATTAGTTACTGGTGTGGCTGATAAAGGTGCATTCCCCTGAATAATGAAGATTCTTCTCACTAAATCATTAGTTACTGTTGTGGCTGAAATAGGTGCATTCCCCTTAATAATGAAGATTCTTCTCACTAAATCATTAGTTACTGGTGTGGCTTTAGTTGGTGCATTCCTCAGAGTCATGAGGAGTCTTCTCACTAAATCATTAGTTTACTGGTGCATGGACTTGTACAGTAAGGATATATCCCAATTTTTCTTGTACATAATTTGTGGCTGAAAGATCTTAAAGTGCATAGACCTAAAATATATAAAAAAATATATGTCTGTTTTAAGGAACTATTTTTTCATCCTGATATCTTTCTTCCTAAAGTAGACATTGTGCCAGAGCTTCTTTATTCATCATCATTATAATCATCAGTGTTTGATCAAACTATCCTTATGTATCATCCACAGATAGAGGAGGAGGAACCTACAGGATATATTAGATTTGAAAAGTTTTTACCTATGATGACTAAGGTGCTCATGGAAAGAAGGTAATATGTCAAAGTAAATTAAAATAAGTTTGCTGTTATATCTGATGCTTGTAGTATTTATACTGTTTCACAAACACATGCTTTATCTGAATAGTTGTTGAGATTCCTATTTAACTTCATGAGAAGGTCAGTTTAAGGTCAGAGGTGTCACTGACAGCATCAGATGTATTGAATTATGGGAATTTCTGGATTGATCTAGACTGAATGTTTGAATTCACATCAAATCAGCTCCTGAAGTTGAACAATGACAGGAAATACAGAATAGCTAAAATAGTTAAAATTGAGGTAATTGTACATCTGTAATGCAAAAGATATGCAGAATTATTGTCTAAAGAATTGTTTTATAACATCAGTGATCTTTTGCACTAGTTAGAACATGTTTTGAGTTAGATAATGAAAACACTCTGGGTTTAGTTTTCTGGGAAGTTTTCATTACTTTGAGATATTCTAATTTGCAGGTAAATATTATAACTCACAAGCTTAAAGCTGGAGAAAAATATTTCACATTTTATTACATTTTAAAAATTGTAAGTATGAATTTTAGTGTTACTATATTTTTAGAAAATGGGCATAAATTACAAAATGACACTACAATTTTGCTCTAAGACTCATTCGCATATGGAGTCTGGTCAGAGTTCAATAAATCCAAGCATAAATTTTCATTCACTACACATAATTGAATAGCATTCCTCATATCTTTACTGGTATATTGTAAACCTTTCATTGTAATCCCATGCTCAAGGATAATCCAATTCAAAACTATAATCCCATTCAAAACTTTTGCAAAATTAATTATTTTCTTTTTACTTCAGAATTTCTTTTCCTGATGATGAACACATCCCCAAGTATAATTTTCAAAACAATTACAAGGTAGACACCCTGACCCTGTAGTCTTATAACTTTTAGAACTTGAAACTCTAGCTCAAAGTTTGAAAATGTCAGCACTCAATAAATTTAATTAGACTGTAGAACATTCAATATTTTTTCACCTTGCACATCTACTTGCATTGTTATTTTTATTGATGCAAATTTTCTTTGAGTACCATTTCTAAAGTTAATGGTTTGGAGCTTGAGTTTGAGTATCACACTCAAAAGTTTCAAGAATACAGATCCAGACCCTATAATAGGAGAATACAGATCCAGACCCTATAATGGGAGAATACAGGTCCAGATCCTATAGTAGGAGAATACAGGTCCAGACCCTATAATGGGAGAATACAGATCCAGACCCTATAATGGGAGAATACAGGTCCAGACCCTATAATAGGAGAATACAGGTCCAGACCCTATAATAGGAGAATACAGGTCCAGATCTATAATGGGAGAATACAGATCCAGACCCTACAATAGGAGAATACAGGTCCAGACCCTATAATAGGAGAATACAGGTTCAGACCCTGTAATAGGAGAATACAGGTCCAGACCCTATAATAGGAGAATATAGGGCCAGACCCAATAATAGGAGAATACAGATCCAGACCCTATAATAGGAGAATACAGTGCAGATCTATAATGGGAGAATACAGGGCCAGACCCTATAAGAAGAATATGGTACCAGTCCCTGTAATAGGTAAATACCGGGTCAGACCCTATAATAGGATAATTTTTGTACCTGCATGCAGTGCTGAATCCTTCTTGTATCAATCACAGACATAGGGGACCACTTGCTATTTTTTTGTTTATGTTGCAGGTATAAGCCTGCTCCAGAGGACCAACTTCTTAAAGCTTTCCAGGTTCTAGACCAAGACGGAAAGGGATTCCTGAACCCTGAGGAGCTTACTAAATACATGCTTGAGGAGGGTAAGAATCAGATAGTCTCACTAAGGGGATCACATTTTAGAGGGTTGGCAGTTTTCTGGATCTTGTGTCATACTAGTGTGGTTTTGAAAACCAATTAATCATTTTCTGTTTCTTTTCTTTCTGGTTTTCATATATTTTTTATGCTGAGTGTACGGTCAGGCTTCATTTATTTTATGCTGAGTGGATAAGAAGGTCTGACATGTTAGTTTAACTATGTATTGTAAATGGTGCTGAAGGTGATATAAAGTGGATCAGATCTTAAACCATGGTGTTACAGATGATTAACCTATAACCATAACACATGCCAGCTCCTGGAATCAGAAGTTAGACCCTGGTGTTACAGATGGGTGACCCCTAACCATAACACATGCCAGTTTTTGGAATCAGCCATGGTATTAGAGATGAGTAACCCCTAACCATAACACATGCCAGCTCCTCGAATCAGGTCTTAGACCATGGTGTTACAGATGGGGAACCCCTAACCATAACACATACCTGCTCCTGGAATCAGATGTTAAACCATGGTGTTACAGATGGGTAAACCCTAACCATAACACATGCATGCTCCTGGAATCAGCTCTTAGACCATGGTGTTACATAATTTATATGTTGCCACACTGCTATTCATCCTACTTGCTCTTTATATACAGTGCTGTACCTAGGATTCCACTCACAAGGGACACTGTACCCTCTTGTCCCACAGTTCTGGATGACACACACAATTTGAATGGATAAATAACTGTTTGCATTAGAAGTACATGTATTGGTAAAAAGGCATGCCCAAGGGGTGCATAGAGTCAAGATTTGGGGGAACATTGGTTCATAAATTGTGGAAAACTCAAGGTACAACACTGCATATACCAAAACCTTTCCTATCATAGCTAAATCTTTATCAATATGCATTGTCTCCTTCTTGGTGTGTCACTGCCCAAATTTAGTAGTCCGAAATCTTTATCAATATGTATTTTCTCCTTCTTAGTATGTCACTGCCCAACTTTAGTAGTCTGAAATCTTTATCAATATGTATTGTCTCCTTCCTGGTGTGTCACTGCCCAACTTTTAGTAGTCCAAAATCTTTATCAACATGTACTGTCTCCTTCTTAGTATGTCACTGCCCAACATAATTACTGTCTGAGATCTTTATCAATATGTATTGTCTCCTTCTCAGTGTGTCACTGCCCAACTTTTAGTAGTCCAAAATCTTTATCAATATGTACTGTCTCCTTCTTAGTATGTCACTGCCCAACATAATTACTGTCTGAGATCTTTATCAATATGTATTGTCTCTTTCTCAGTGTGTCACTGCCCAACTTTAGTAGTCCAAAATCTTTATCAATATGTACTGTCTCCTTCTTAGTATGTCACTGCCCAACATAATTACTGTCTGAAATCTTTATCAATATGTATTGTCTCCTTCTTAGTGTGTCACTGCACAACTTAATTACTGTCTGAGATCTTTATCAATATGTATTGTCTCCTTCTTAGTGTGTCACTGCCCAACTTAATTACTGTCTGAGATCTTTATCAATATGTATTGTCTCCTTCTTAGTGGTTCACTGCCCAACTAAATTACTGTCTGAGATCTTTATCAATATGTATTGTCTCCTTCTTAGTGTGTCACTGCCCAACTTAATTACTGTCTGAGATCTTTATCAATATGCATTGTCTCCTTCTTAGTGTGTCAATGCCCAACTTAATTACTGTCTGAAATCTTTAAAAATATGTATTATCTCCTTCGTAACATGCTGCTGCCCAACTTAATTGCTGTCTGAAATCTTTATCAATATGTATATCTCCTTCTTTAGTGTGTTGCTTGCCAAGTAAATTGCTGTCTAAAATCTTTATCAATATGTATTATCTCCTTCTTTAGTGTGTCAATTGGCAGCTAAATTACTGTCTAAAATCTGTATCAGTATGTATTATATCCTTCTTAGTGTGTTGCTGGCCAACTTAATTACTGTCTAAAATCTTTATCAATATGTATTACTGTGTTGCTGGCCAGCTTAATTACTGTCTAAAATCTGTATCAATATGTATTAGTGTGTTGCTGGCCAACTTAATTACTGTCTAAAATCTTTATCAATATGCATTACTTGTATCTCCTTCTTAGTAAGTCATTGACCAACTTAATTACTGTCTAAAGTCTTGATCAGTTTGTATTATCTCCTTCGAAATGTATCAATGGCCAACTTAATTACTGTCTAAAGTCTTGATCAGTATGTATTATCTCCTTCTAAATGTATCAATGGCCAACTTAATTACTGTCTAAAGTCTTGATCAGTATGTATTATCTCCTTCTAAATGTATCAATGGCCAACTTAATTACTGTCTAAAATCAAATTTAATTTTCTCCATTTCTGTATTCATAAAGAGTGACAAGTACAATGTATGTATTTATACAGAATGTGTTTAAAAACTATATACAGTGGTCCTTCATTATTACTCTGTTGTAAGTGAGGTTATTTATTTGGTGGTGGTGGTGGCTGGGAGGGGGGGTAGGTTCAATATCAAAACTATTGTCATCACAATAATGGGATCCAAGACCATACTCATGTTATATGAGGGATCACACTATACTGAGGTGCTTTATAATGAAGGACCACTGTAGTTTCAAATATTTGATGAACATTAGGTTGACCTCATAAAATATGCCAGCTATTAATCTTTTTTGTTTCAGGTGAACCATTTTTGCAGGAAGAATTAGAAGAGATGTTATCAGCAGCAGTGGACCCTGATAAACGTGTTATATTATACAAGGACTATGTATCGACCATGTCTGTGGAGGACGTCTAGCATCATTAGTATATTCACAATCCATGCTGTTTTGCTTTATGTGCAAGGACAACAACATTGCCTGCAAATATTTATTGTATGATTGTTTACACTTGTAGGATCTGAGGAATATTATATCCTACTACAACTTTTTGTGTGCAAATTACACAGGCATATATATCAAACAAATATCATTCTTGGTATTTTGTCTCATTACATTATTTCTTTCTCCCATTTATTCATATTGGCCAATAAATCTTGGACAAATCTTTGCAGTTTTCCTCTGTTAATTGCATGTTCTTAAGGTAATCTTTAGGAAGCCATGGTAGCTAAGTTGGTAGCAGCATTGGACTCATAATCCAAGGGTTTGATACCTGCCCAGGCCTGCCTGATGTATCCTTGGGAAAGGCACTTAGCTCCCATTTCCTTGGCATGATATAGCCATTAATGTGTTTAAAGTGACATTAAAACCAGTGGCAGTGTGAGGGGGGTCAGAGGGGGGTGGTGGGGGGTCAATTGCCCCCAGGCACAGGCAAAGTGGGCGCCATTGGGAGGTTCCCCCCCCCCCCCCAACCCCAATCAAAGCCCCTGGTTTCAGGAGTCGGATCAGGGGGGGGGGGGGGGCAAGGGTTTGGAGGTTGACATAAAAACTGTTATCTGTGGCAAAGTAGGGGTACCACTAAAGAACATTGCCCCCGGGTGCCTTGGTAGCCATGGTAGCTAAGTTGGTAGCAGCATTGGACTCATAATTCAAGGGTTTGATACCTGCCCAGGCCTGCCTGGTGTATCCTTGGGAAAGGCACTTAGCTCCCATTTCCTTGGCATGATATAGCCATTAATGTGTTTAAAGTGACATTAAAACCAGTGGCAGTGTGAGGGGGGTCAGAGGGGGGTGGGGGTCAATTGCCCCCAGGTACCGGCAAAGGGGGTGCCATTGGGAGCTTTTTTTCTTCTCCACCCACCCCCATCTAAGCCCCTGGTTTCAGGAGTTGGATCGGGGGGGGGGGGGGGGGCAAGGGTTTGGAGGTTGACATAAAAACTGTTCTCTGTGGCAAAGTAGGGGATGCCATTAAAGAACATTGCCCTGGGGCACCTCAAACCCTCGCACTGCTACTGATTAAAACCAGCAAAAACAAAAACAAACAAATCAATTCATCTTTACAGTTCTGTATTGCCAGTTTGGATTAAGGGTGTGAATTATACCACAACCACTACCCATAAGTCGAGCACAGCTTGATGAAGTCACCATAGCTCTATAATAATTATTTTAAACGTACCACACCCACTAGCCATAATTAGGGCCCAGCTGGATAAAGTCAGCAGATCCCTGTAGTAATTATTTCAATCATACCACACCCACTACCCATAATCAGGGCCCAGCTTGATGAAGTCAGCAGATTCCTGTAGTAATTATTTTAATCATACTATACCCACTACCCATAATTAGGGCCCAGCTTGATGAAGTCAGCAGAACCCTGTAGTAATTATTTTAATCATACCGCACACAGTCAGCAGATCCCTGTAGTAATTATTGTAATCATACCACACATACTACCCATAATAAGGGCCCAGCTTGATCAAGTAAGTGGAGCCCTATAGTAATTATTTTAATCATACTACACCCACTAACCATAATTAGGGCCCATCTTGATGAAGTCAGTGGAGTCCTGTAGTAATTATTTCAATCTTACCACACCCACAATTAGGGCCCGTCTTGATGAAGTCAGCAGATCCCTGTAGTCATTATTTTAATAATACCATGCCCACTACCCATAATTAGGGCCCAGGCTGATGAAGTCAGTAGAGCCTTATAGTAATTATTTTAATCATACTACACCCACTACCCATAATTAGGGCCCAGCTTGATGAAGTCAGTGGAGCCCTGTAGTAATTATTTCAATCTTACCACACCCACAATTAGGGCCCATCTTGATGAAGTCAGTGGAGCCCTGTAGTAATTATTTCATCATAATGCACACACTACCCATAATTAGGGCCCAGCTTGATGAAGTCAGCAGATCCCTGTAGTAATTATTTCAATCATGCTACACCCACTACCCATAATAAGGGCCCAGCTTGATGAAGTCAGCAGATCCCTGTAGTAATTATTTCAGTCCTGCTACACCCACTACCCATAATAAGGGCCCAGCTTGATGAAGTCAGCAGATCCCTGTAGTAATTATTTCAATCATGCTACACCCACTACCCATAATAAGGGCCCAGCTTGATGAAATCAGCAGATCCTTGTTTTAACTATTTCAATCATGCTACACCCACTACCCATAATAAGGGCCCAGCTTGATGAAACAGAGCCCTATATTAATCATATATGTCAGTCTGTCTGGCCATCAATAGTATAGTTTTTATAACATAACTTTACTTGGAATGATATGATTTCGACATAATTTAATATGCAGCTCTATATTGATGTGACATAAGACACGTTTGATTTCAGTATTCTATGTCATTATTTTGAGGTGTTATGGTGTTTGATTGACTGTTGTAATTTTCTACAACATAACTTTACCAAGGATTGGTGGATTTCAACCACATTTGGCATGTAGCTTTATACTGAAGAGACCTCAGACAATCTAAATTTCCAGGAATCTTCATCATGATTTACAGGAGTTATGGCCCCTGATTGGCTTCCTAACTTTGGTTTCCACTAGTGATGTGGCATATAATAAATGTAATGGAAGGTTGGTTGCAAAACCCAAACAACTAAGCATTCAATTATGATTTTCGATTATTAATTATTAGTTATTACAGTGTTATATTTTGGAGATTGTATAATACCTTCAATTTTGATGTTTCCCTGTACCCCAATCAGATGTGATTTTTATTACATAATTAATATTAGACCATTTAAATTATGCTTTATTGGTAGTCAGTCACTACTTCCAAACATTTGGAGTTTTCTTTGGATTCAATTATCTGGTGACAATGACTATTAGAATTTTGTCTTTTGTAAAGAAAGAATGAGCAGAGTTAATCATGTGAAAATCAAACACAATAAGAATGACAATGATGTCAAGAAAATACTTAAACAGTGACTTTTCCCCATATTTATAAAATAATTGTAACAACAATCATTCTGGAAAAGTAAAACACATAAATTACAGGTTAAATCAGACTATGTTGTTTTAATAGAACCCAAAAGCACTAGTTGTCACAATATAACTTTACTAAGGATAGGTAGATTTCAATCGATTGCCATCACTAGTTGTCACAATATAACTTTACTAAGGATAGGTAGATTTCAATCAATTGCCATCACTAGTTGTCACAATATAACTTTACTAAGGATAGGTAGATTTCAATCAATTGCCATCACTAGTTGTCACAATATAACTTTACTAAGGATAGGTAGATTTCAATCGATTGCCATCACTAGTTGTCACAATATAACTTGACTAAGGATAGGTAGATTTCAATCGATTGCCATCACTAGTTGTCACAATATAACTTTACTAAGGATAGGTAGATTTCAATAAAATTTAGCATGGATCTTGATACTGGTGAGATCTTGAACAAGCATGATTTCCTGTCTTCCACATGGGCGTTGATAATGTCCATCCTCCTAACTTTTGGTTTCTGCAGCAAACTTTACTACATTTTTGGTGGGGATTTCAACCAAATTTAATATGCAGCTAACATCTTGAATGAGTTTGATGCCCAGCATTTGATGTCATCATTTACAGAAGATATGAATTACCTGAGGTTTTCACAGCATAACTTTATCAAGAGACAATTAAGGATCTCTTTTAGATTTAATTCAGCAAACAGTTCTGGAGATTGGTCCATGATGTAATAGGAGCAAAAATATGTTGTGAATGCATGGCCATGGCATATTATACTTCTGTCCCAGCTGATAAAACTGTACATACCGTATAATAATAATAATAATAATAATAATAATAATAATAATAATAATAAATCCTTTATTTAATTATATAAAGAGGATAACACAATTAACAATGAGCTATTCTCCATTGAAGCCCTCTAATATACTAACTAAAGATATATGTATAGATATTTTGTGCAAATTAAATTTAAGCAACACAATCATGAAATATCCTACTATATAAATGTACAGGTCAAAGAAGAAACAAACAGCCAGATCAAAAAATAATTATCCATTTATGGTACATCTGTATTTAGATTTAAATTCTTGCCAACTCGGTGCAGCCTTAACAGATAATCATAATGAGTTCCAGGCCATGGCACCAGAGTACTGAAAACTTCTTTTGAATAATTATGTGCATGGTTTTGGAATTTGCACGTTATTTTGAGCCTCAGAATGTAGGTGAAATTGCTTGTTTTTGCACACTTTGGAAAGATTTTGAAGAGAACTGGGTACCATTCCATGAACACATTTGTAAACATGAATTGCCCTTAAATAGTTTATTGTATCATGAATAGTCATCCAATGCAACTGTGGAAATAAATATTCTAAATCTTCTAATCTGGCTAATCACTATCTAAAATCCATTAACATACATTCAGTTTGGCTTTCATTAATTACCATTTTTTCTGAGTGACATCAATCAGGTTGTATTATTAAGGTCATATGTCAGTTTTTTTTCAGGATTTGATCAAGATTTTGACTGGAGGCAAGTAGAGTACCGTATATACTTGAGTATAAACCTTTACCAACTGCAAACTGCATAGACCCAGATCTGCCA
Source organism: Margaritifera margaritifera (assembly GCA_029931535.1). Classification (NCBI taxonomy): domain Eukaryota; kingdom Metazoa; phylum Mollusca; class Bivalvia; order Unionida; family Margaritiferidae; genus Margaritifera; species Margaritifera margaritifera. The sequence continues at coordinate 672,620 of JAQPZY010001486.1, read as the reverse complement.
TCGCATAATGTGCAGGCAGATCTGGGTCTATGCAGTTTGTAAGGAATTATCAGTAGAACAAACAACATAGACCTTGATCTGCCAGCACATTATGCGACAGCAGATGATGGTCTATGTTGTTTGAATTTGGACCCGGCTTATACACGAGTACATTATGGTACATGTAGTATCATCTGCAAAAAGATCTTACTAAACATAGTTAGCATATAAAGGTAAATCATTCATAAATATGAGAAATAGTAGAGGCCCTAAAACAGAGCCTTCTAGTACACCTAAAGTATTGGGTAAAGACTCTGAAATAATGTTCTCAATGGAAGCTTGCTGGTACTAGTTACTTAAGTATGGTTACTTAAGTATGGTTTTACTTAAGTGTGGTTACTTAAGTATGGTTTTATTTATGTATGGTTACTTAAGTATGGTTTAAATGAATTGATTACTTGAAAGGAAAACTTGTATACTTTTAGCTTAGACATAAGTTTTTGATAATTTACAAAGTTTGAAAGGATTTTTAAAATCCAGAAGAGTATTCCTACTACATTTCCAGCATCCATGTCCTTCAGCCATTTTTCAGTAAATTTTGTTAAGGCAGTAGCACAGGAATATAAATCATGAAGACCTGATTGACCCTCATGTAAAAGATAACACTCAAACAGACACACATGAGTGTGAATCATGAAAATCTGATTGACCCTCATGTAAAAGATATCACTAAAATAGACACACATGAGTGTGAATCACGAAAACCTGACTGACCCTCATGTAAAAGATAACACTCAGACACACACGAGTGTGAATCATGAAAACCTGATTGACCCTCATGTAAAAGATAACCCTCAAATAGACACACATGAGTGTGAATCATGAAAACCTGATTAACCCTCCTGTGAAAGATTATGCTTTGGACCCTCATTCAGGGATTGTGCTGGGATTCGCCAATGTCGCAAATTGTGATTTTTTTTCCTAATTGGCGACAAAATATACCATCTGCCGATTTTTTGGGCGACAACATTTTTGGCTGTTAAAACTTGTATAAACAATCGTGGGTTTGGACTGGAGGAATTCAAAGGCACCATGAAAGGAAGCCGCAAACTTGGATATAAAATGCACTGGAATCTATCTATTGTTATATAAACAAATCCTTTGTTCATATTGACAAACCATCTTACCAGTGCATTGTTATATCATAATACACTTATGCTGACATCTGGCCTGAGTACTGTATGCTGTGATACACTCAAATAGTCATGCTACCAGACTAGCTACAATCGATCAAACGACAGGTAATCCTTTTTTTTTGTTTTGAAAAATGTACCAGAAAAAATAGTTTTGCTGAAACTTCAAAGAAAAGTGAGTACCTTTCCGATCGTTCTGTATAAATACTAAGCAAATGAAAAAAAAAAAAATTCAGTCTCAATCTGAACAATATACTGTCATGGGTAAATGTAAGTTAGACTTTTCATGTTCATCGTCTCATCCTAAGAGTACCATATATACTCTCGTATAAGCCAAATAACTGAGGAAATAATAAAAGCCTGGAAGAAGGGGGGTCGGATTATCCACGGGACAAGGTCTAAACTTAAAATTTGTTAAGTTTTCTTGTTGACTATCTGTATATATTAGAGGAGACTGGATGGATGGATAGATAGATAGATAGGAATAATAAAGACAAAACCAGTGTAAAATACGATTAGGTATATTATCGAGTGGAATATGTCACAAATAAATTGACAACTTACATTTTGTTTTGCATCATGTCATAAAAATCTATAGAAATATATAATGATTGACAGTTTAAATCCGTTTGATATTATAAATCCATGAATTCTATCATTGGTCACATACCAGCATAAAAATAGTAGCCCAGAATGATCCGATTCACAATATCCCGTAATATGTTAATTTCACACGTCTGACAAATAAACAATGAAAGTCAAGTCCACACTTTTGTGATTCACAGTATCCTATAAAGGTCACTGTCTAATGTCATCAGGTACAAAGCCCAAGAATTCATCTGCATCGTCTGAGTGACCAATTATAGTGCTGAAATCATCGTCTAGTCATTGTAAATATCGTCTGACTCCAATTACTCGTCTTTACTGTCATATGCGGGTGCTTACATGGAGATTGAGCTTGGACTCTGTAAGTGATACTTCAATCATCCAGTCTGTGAAATCCATTAAAGGATGCAATTGAACAGGTGTCAATTGTACGGCAAGATCATAGGGAGTTCAAATAACCATCCTCTGTTACTTGGCACTGAACAAGAATCAAATACGCGGCTCGATCAAAGGGTTGTAATGTGGAGAAAACAAAGAGGGTGCTAAGGGATTAAGGTCAAACACGTATATGTAAGACGTGTAGGACTCTACTTGGCACTGAACAAGTATCAAATTAACAGGTATAAATCATAAACCAGAGAGAGAGAGAGAGAGAGAGAGACTGCAGATGTAGGGAAAGAAGATATTTAATATTTGATTATGCATTTATTTAAAGTGACAACAGTCATACCTTTGCACAGACCGTCATGCGGGATGCGAAGACAATGGAAGTAGCTAAGATTGCTGCTATTAGTAAAAGCAAAAATGCCGTTGTCAGCGACTGTGAACATGGGACCAGTAAGATGAATATCATCAAAATTGACATCAGAAAATAAACTCGCATTCTCAAACTGCATTCAGCAAGTGGGCAGCCACAAAATCACGACGCATACTCATGTGACATTCAATTTTATTATTTTTATGAAACAACATTTTGATAGTGCAAAACATAATAAATAAGCAATCAAAACAGTCATGTAATGATTTATTCTGTAATATTGTGGTATTGTATTGTTTGTTGTCAAAAAAGTAATAAATACCCCATCTTTTTCAATTTTCATTGCCCACCACATTAATAGACATGGAAAAATATTGACTTCTTGCTTGGCGACATTTTTTGAAAATTGGCGACAAAATATTGAGGCGACAAAATATTGAGGCGACAAAATATTGAGGTTGGCGATTTTTTCGGAGACAACATTTTTAAAGCCAGCACCATCCCTGCTCATGTAAAAGAGTATGCTTTGGTAGACACACATGAGAGTGAAGCATGAAAGCCTAATTGTTCCTCAAGTAAAAGATTATGCTCAAATAGACAAACATGAAGTGCAAAACATAAAAAACTGACTGGCTCTCATGTAAAAAATTATGCTCTGATAGATACACATGAGTGTGAAGCATGAAAACCTGATTGGTCCACATGTACAAGATTATGTTCAGAGTGACATTTGTGAGTGTGAAGTATGAAAACTTGATTGATCCTCATGTACAAGATTATGCTCTGATAGACACACATGAGTGTGAAGCATGAAAACCTGGTTGGTCCTTATGTAAAAGATTATGCTCTGATAGACACACATGAGTGTAAAGTATGAAAACCTGATTGACCCTCATGTAAAAGATTATGCTCTGATAGGTGCACATGAGTATAAAGTATGAAAACCTGATTGACCCTCATATACAAGATTATGCTCTGATAGATGCACATGAGTGTAAAGCATGAAAACATGGTTAACCCTCATGTAAATGATTATGCTCAGACACTCATAAGCACAAAGCATAAAAACCTGATTGATCCTCATGTAAAAATTATGTTTAAATAAACACACAAGTGTCAAGCACAACAACCTGGTTGACTCTCATGTAAAGAATAATGCTCAGATATACACACATGAGTGTACAGCATAAAATCCTGATTTACCCTCAAGAAAAAGATTAAGCTCAAATAGATGCACATGATTGTGAAGCACAAAAACCTGACTGAGCCTCATGTAATAAATTTTGTTCAGATATACACACATGATTGTGAAGCTCAAAAACCCGATTGACCCTCGTGTACAAAATTATGTTCAGATACCCGGTATACACACATCAATGTGAAGCACAAAACCTGATTGACCCTCATGTCAAAGATTATGTTCAAAAAGACACACATGAGCATGAAACCCAAAAGCCTGATTGACCCTTATGTGAAAAATTATGCTCTGATAGACATTCATAAAGTTGCTTAAAAACATGTTTTTCAAAAATTGTTGGATAGAACAAATCAGCCTGGACTTATTGAAACATCATGATTTACTAAATACGACATTAATTTGATATGAACAGTCTGAAACTGCAAATCAAATCAAATACATTTAATTACTACAAGAACTATTCAGACTAAGAGAAAAATACTGAAACTTTTATCATGAGAGTCTTCATGGAAAGAAATTAAAGGAGAGTATTACTAGGATCATTCCACCGAGACGTTCAAAGATTCACTCCATACTTTTAATACCTGGTATGCCAACATTAGAGAACACTCTGTCTTCTAGCCTGAATCAAGATAAAGCTGAGATAATCTAAATATGAATCAATGATAAAGCTTTTATAATATAAATCTGAATTTAAAAAAGCCTAATATAATCTAAATCTGAATCAAGATGAGACTAATATAATCTAAATCTGAATCAAGATGAGACTGATATAATCTAAATCTGAATCAAGATGAGACTGATATAATCTAAATCTGGATCAAGATGAGACTAATATAATCTAAATCTGAATCAAGATGAGACTGATATAATCTAAATCTGAATCAAGATGAGACTAATATAATCTAAATCTGAATCAAGATGAGACTAATATAATCTAAATCTGAATCAAGATGAGACTAATATAATCTAAATCTGAATTAAGATGAGACTGATATAATCTAAATCTGAATCAAGATGAGACTGATATAATCTAAATCTGAATAAAAACAATACTAAGCACTCAGTTCAAGGAAAATGGTTGAATTAAGGTTTTATTCCATCACAGATGGTTATTGTTTGAACAAGAAAAAAGTGATAGAATATATTGTCATGAATTAACTTTTAAATGAAAGTTATGGTATTTATAAATACTTTTAAATACAATAAAATGTAGCCCCCTCTATGTGTATTTCTCTTTTCTATATGAAGATGAATCACAAATATTGCATTTTCTGCCTGTCGCATCAGCAACTACAGCACTTCAGTTTTAAAAAAGCATATTTAAATTGCATAAATTATATGCCTGTTTTGCGTTTTTGCGATGTAATACCATCTTGGAATCTCATAAACGGCCTATACATTCACTATGTAATTTTTTTGAATATTTTGTTTCAGTTTTATTTTTGTTGCTGAATAGCCTATAACATCCATAACATTTTTGTGTTGGTTGCTTAACAATTTCACCGTAACTAATTAAGAACACAGAAAATGTTTATGGACTACATATTAATACTTACAAAGTAAAATCGTGCCTTCTATAGAATTATATTGATCAGATTTAGCTCAAAACATATTCAATTACTTGGTGTTAAGCTGTCACATTTAGGAACATAACTTCTATAATTCAATTTTCAAATAAAAATGGTCTATTTGTGGCATTTTTGACTAGTTGTCCATATCAGAAAGCTAAAACCATCAATACATTATGGTTCAAAGAGAAATACAAATTATTGCTGATGTTATAACAAATTATAAGTTACATAATTTATAACATTGTCAGTATTCAAATCTGGACAAAATCAAAATGACTTAAATAATAAGATCAATCAGTTGATCCCATTGAACTGAAACTATAAAGTTTAATTTTGGGATATTACAAGTAAATAGTATATAAATTACTTTTGTAAAGAATAAACTTTTACCAAAAACTAACCTCCGTAACAATCACCTTAGGGGTTGTCCATAAAGGATGTCTGCAGATAATACCTGTTTTCCTACCCCCCCCCCCCTCTCCCCTTGTCCGCTTTTGTGCGCATGTGGCTTACCCCCCCCCCCCCCCCGGCTGCGGACGTCCCCATCTAGCATTATACACTGCTCTATGGTCTGGCAGTGTAATAGCTGGTGCTCTCAAAATATAACGCTCACTGATCTCATCACAACATGTAGCTCAAAACAAAGAAGAAAATAAACAGAAAGTTCTTTCTTTAAAAAAGTCTTTATTCAGGCACTAGCTCTGCAGTTGCCTGGTCAGCCAACACATTCATATATATTCTGTGGCATGAATCGTACAAATTGAAATTAACAAATAATTTATACTCAGGGATCACCCATAAAGGACGTCCGCAAAACATACTGGAATACATTCAGTAGGCCTAAAGCAGCTGTTCAACACAGAATATCATAACAAAAAATACTAGCTTGCGGACGTCCGCAAGGTCCTTTACACCCCCTCCCCCCCTTGTCCGCAGTTGTCCGCATTTGAACAAACCCCCCTCCCCCCATCTTTGTGGACGTCCTTTATGGATGATCCCTTACCAGAAAGCCTCAGGATACCTCTAACTTTGTTGATAAATGACATTTGTGGGTTATTTTTTTTTATTTAAAAGGCTGAATATATCTATTTATCAGAAAACTTCAAAAAGTGTCAATTTTCCTAAACTTTAAAATTGAATAATTTTGTTCTGAATTTGGGATTGGGTGTAATATAATCTAAATCTAATCGATATAAGGCTAATATAAACTAAATCTGAATCAAGATTAGGCTAATGTAATATAATTCTGAATCAATATAAGGCTAATATATACTAAATCTGAATCAATATAAGGCTAATATGTACTAAATCTGAATCAATAAAAGGCTAATATATATACTAAATCTGAATCAATATAAGGCTAATATATACTAAATCTAAATCAATATAAGGCTAGTATATACTAAATCTGAATCAAGATTAGGCTAATGTAATATAATTCTGAATCAATATAAGGCTAATATATACTAAATGTGAATCAGGATTAGGCTAATATAATATAAATCTGAATCAGTATAACATTAAATTGATATAATTTAAATCCGAATCAGTATAAGAGAGTTATAATATAAATCTGAATCAATAGAAGGCTAATATAATCTTAATCTGGATCAAGATTATGCTCATAATCTAAATCTAAATCTGAAGGTAAGGCTAATATAAACAAAATCTGAAGATAAGGCTAAAATAATATTAATCTGAATGAAGATAATGCCAATATAACCTTGATCTGAATAAAGATAAAGTCAATATAACCTTAACCTGAATCAAGAAAAGGCCAATATAACCTTAATCTGAATCAAGATAAGGTTAATATAACCTTAATCTGAATCAAGATAAGGCTAATATAATCTTAATCTGAATAAAGATAAAGTCAATATAACCTTAATCTGAATCAAGAAAAGGCCAATATAACCTTAATCTGAATCAAGATAAGGCTAATATAACCTTAATCTGAATCAAGATAAGGCTAATATAATCTTAATCTGAATCAAGATAAAGCCAATATAACCTTAATCTGAATCAAGATAAGGCTAATATAACCTTAATCTGAATCAAGATAAGGCTAATGTAATCTAAATTCCTTTAGGTTTAAGTCCAGATCTTTGGATGACAATACAAACAATTAAATGTTTATCTCATTAAATGTTTGATTATATTTACAGAAGTGAAATAGTGATTTGAAAATGTCATTTGCATTACTATTAACAATATTTTCTTGCCTCTCATAAAACTATGTAATGTACAGTACTCTTAATGGTCATGTACTTATGGAAATACAACTTATGAAGTTACTGAATAATACAGATTTTTAATAATTCTAATGGTAAGGCATGGTTATTGCCAAAACATATATTAACATCAAATGGTAAGACATGGTCATTGCCAAAACATGTACATGTATTAACATCAAATGGTAAGACATGGTCATTGCCAAAACATGTATTAACATCCAATGGTAAGACATGGTCATTGCCAAAACATATATTAACATCCAATGGTAAGTCATGGTCATTGCCAAAACATGTATTAACATCCAATGGTAAGACATGGTCATTGCCAAAACATGTATTAACATCCAATGGTAAGGCATGGTCATTGCCAAGACATATATTAACAAAATATTGATAGAGGTAGGAGGCCTATAAAAGCTTTAACATCTATGTCAAAATAGAACAATATGGTCATATTTTTCATCATGCATAATTGTACTCTGAAAACAAATGTACAAAGATAATGTGTTAAATACATTTAATTTAGCAATTAATGACTGCAAATGGATAATGCTCTCTAGTTTTGGTCTCAAGAGTTAACCCACTTACCATAGTTCTGCATTTAATCAGCTAGATTCAATTAGTTGCTGCACTTCCATGAGCTTTCTCTTTAGTTTCTCATTCAGGAAATTTAGTGGAGAAAAGCAGTACTTTTAACTGTAGGGAGAGTGATCAGGCACTCTCATATTGTACTGTTTTTGACACTGTAGGCTAAGATATTGTATTTGTGATGATGGCTGGATTATTTATTGACCATGATATCATTATCAATATGATCCAGGGTGCAATAGACACATTTCTGGCTGCACCAATCAATGTAATTTTGTTTAATTAGAAAATACTGCTAATGGATGTGGGGGACAAATTTGTATAGTTTTAGTCCAGGGACAAATTCTGCCAAGACATTTCACTGTTGAACATAAAGAATCAAAGTTTGTTTAGTTCTGCCAAGTAATTATTTCAATGGGACACATATCAATAAAGAAGTTGCTTACATTAATATATTCAGTGCTTGCCATTCTGATCATGCTATACATAATGTTTTGTTGTCTGGTTGTGCTTATTGGGCCTGTCTCAACATTGACTTTTCTTAATTGGTCGTATATTGCCTGTTTGATATCAACAAATTATTAATTTGCTTTATTATAAGTCATTTGTTCATTTAGTATATTGTTTTACATGAAATTATATTATAATAAAAAATATTGTGAATCCTCAAGCAGAGATACTTTTATTGCTTTAATGACTGTTTATTTTATTGCTTTAATGACTGTGCAAAGAGATACAACACTTGCTTGTTAATTTTATGCAGGAGTTCTCTCCCATACCACACAGATGTATGTTCTGTATCTAATAGTACAGATCGTTCGTTGGATTAACGACGTGTGCAGCCATTCGGCCATTTACGTTGAATAGTACAGATCCAAATAGTCACTGTACATGCACAAACTTTAATTTTGATCGCTGCACTTTCCTGTTCATTTTGAAAGGATATTCAAGCATTCTTAATAAACAAAAACATTATAATGATAATTGCTTTTTATGTGTAATAATATCATGGCCTCTCACTTATAGCCAGGCCCTCAGTATACTGTATATAATCGCTAAAAAGTTGAGCCAGATCTGCCACTGCATACAAATGTGCCAGTACATCTGGGTCTATGCTGTTTTTTTAGGAGTAATCAGTAGAGCAAACAACATAAACCCTGATCTGCCAGTGCATAATGGGATGGGAGATCAGGGTCTATGTTGTTTGCAGTTGGACCTGACTTATAAGCGAGTACATATGGTACTGCTGTCCTTCTTACAATGTGAATATGGTCATGGACTGTTTGAATTTGTTTTATCATGTTGACTCAATAAATTATTTCACTTAACGGCAAATGAGAAACAATTATACCAGTAATTTAATATCAAATCAATAAATATTGTACCATATTTTGGGTACTACCGGTATTACCAGTAATTTGATATCAAATCAATAATTACTGTACCATATTTTGGGTACTGCCGGTATTACCAGTAATTTAATATCAAATCAATAAATACTGTACCATATTTTGGGTACTACCGGTATTACCAGTAATTTGATATCAAATCAATAAATACTGTACCATATTTTGGGTACTACCGGTATTACCAGTAATTTGATATCAAATCAATAATTACTGTACCATATTTTGGGTACTGCCGGTATTACCAGTATTTTGATTCAGTCTTGTTTGGACATTCCTCAGTATAAGATTCCCCTCTCAAACAACATGGGCCACTTTTATTGTTGCTGTTATCAGTGATTGAGATTGATATTGAAGAATGCAAAAATGATATGCACTTGAAAAAAGAAAAATCTTGTACATTTGAGTAATGTACAGCATATTAAAAATAGAATCTCTCAAAGGGACTGATGTTCTGTCTAAGGGACTGATGTTCTGCCAGCCAGAGGGACTGATGTTCTACTGTAGAGAGAAATTGTTCTTCTGGATGAAAAGAATTTGCAAGAATTCATGAGAAGTCCATTTCTTCCATCCTTTAATTAATTTTAACTGCCGAGTATTGAAACCATCTCAGCTAGTCTTGAAAAACTCCAACATACCAAATTTAGTAATAATAACATTTTCTTATCTGAGTTAACATGTTCACTAGATAAGCGTTGTACAAAATCTTTGCCATGGCCTTGGACATTGAACCCGATATTATGGGTAGAAGATCCATGAATTTGTCTCAGATTCTTTCTGAAAGTTTTGTTAAATTCATAATTAATATTTTTTTTTTAAACCCAAAGTTATTGAGCTGGCATCATTCAATGTATTCTTCAGATATATCCACAAACAGGATTTTATAAAAAAATTCATTCGTACTTGTTTGTGTTATGATGCTTACATCGCCATTACAGATAAAAACCTGAGTCAAGACCTAGTTTGACCTTGAAATTATTTGTCAGAGTGCTGACTATCAACTTCTTTATTAAAAAACAATGAAATAAAAAGTCTGGTCAAATTTTTTTTGTGTATGTAAAAGTCTATGCAGTGAAGTATAAAAATGCAAGTCATGACCTTTGACTTGACCCAGAGGTAAATTAGGTCTGGTTTTCAAACTCATTCACAATAGGATCATCACCAGGACATGGTGGCCATTTATACTGAGAAGCAAACGGAACATCATAATGAATCTAAGTGCCAAGTCTCATGACTTGCCTCCAAGTAATTTAGGAGAAATATTAATAACAAACAAGTGTTAATGAACATAAGACAACAGATGATGTATTATGGACAGATGTAGGTCACAGGACATTTGCATCAGCTCTTCTGGTCTTTTACTATTTGAGCTAAACATCAATACTTTATCCTTGTTCCCCTCTCCCTCTTCAGAGAGGTAAAGTATGGCAAACTATTTTGTAAAATAAGCATTTTCTTATAGAAAATAGTAAAATATATTGATTTTTCTAACACTAGACATTGATGTTTCTGATATAACAAAATGATTTGTCAATATTAAGAAATGATTATCAAATATTATACAATTATAGACATTTTATAGTATTAGAAGGTAATTTTTTTATATTAGGAAATGAATTTCTAATCACAGAAAAATATTTTCTTACATAAGTAAATGACTATTTGTGTCCACCATGGTTTTGCTTTAGGCAAGTGAATTTAAGTTTCAAGCAGCATAATAAAAGTTAGTTTAAAAGATTTGACATTACTTTTATCTTGAGCACTTAAGATTTATTTTTGCTCAAAAATGACACTAGCACTAATTATGAATGAGTAACATTTTTTTTTTCTTCTTCTTATTTATTTTGTATTTTTTTAAACTATATTATTCAGTATAAGCTTCTTGTGACTTTCTGATTACTGGTTGCATATTATCAAACTCTACTTTCGGCCCTTCATAAGAAAAACAACTTTTGACACTGACTGCTTTACTTTAGAAAAAAAACAACCCAAAACCATTTGCTTCTTTGAGCTTTTGCTCTGTGCTTCTGTCACTCTTTTCCCATTCACTTTTGACAAAAATATTAGTGTTTTAAAAAATGTTGGAAAGTTTTAAAAAAAAGACTTTGTGGATAAATACAATGGTCAAAGCAATCATGGAATAAATGCCAAAATTAAACAATCCAGGATGTAATGAAACAGGAGGAAGTATTGCTTTCATGCAAACTTAAATACTCTTCACGAAGAAGGTGATCGCCCCAAAGAGAACATTTTGTGTAATGAATCGCCAGACAACAGCAGAAATAAATGGGTTACTAGAAACACCGAAATACACTGAAAAACCGAAATACACACCAAAATAGACATGTATTTACATGTTCTCGGTGTATATATATTAATGTATACACAGGAATTATGATTTCTTTTTGTTTGAATAATAATATAAAGCAGAATAAAATATGATTTATGTGATTTTTATATGAATTATTTACTTTTTTCCTATTTATAGCACAATTCATGTAATGGTGTCACTTGGTCATAATTGATTCAATAGATATGATAAACAGTGAATCGTAGTAATACATACACAGAATAAAAGTGAAAAGTATCAAAAGTATTCGCAGACATTATATTATATATTTACTTCAACTTTTAATGATATAGTTTTTGACAAATAAATAGCATTTAATTTTTGTTTAAAATGTTTCCAAATATTTGGCAATAGTGAAACAAGTACTTATATACTGCTTTTGTTGATATGACAGTTGATTGTAAGGGTGTTAAGAAAGTCTTCTTCTTGGAAATATGTGAACGGGGAATTAACATAAAGGATTCGGAATTGATAAAGAGTTAATTTAATGCCCAAAGACACAAGAATGTTTAATTCATTAGACCAAATGTTAGATTCCCAAAAGACTATGATATAGACAAGGTGCATTTTAATGAGAAAGGACAAAACAAGTTTTTTTTTTTGTTTTTTGAGGAAGGTGTTGACTTCTTTGCGAAAATAATAAGTACTTGTATGAAAAATAAAAAGATGACAGTCTGTCATTAACCATTTGTGTTTAATTGATATATTCCAATAAATCCAACCGAAAACAATCATGTACCTGATTCACATTTATATACACCACAGCCTGTTTATGACGAAATCTCTAGGGAAGTATATTTCAATGTTCAGGTTTGGATCTTTTATCAGTATTTATCACAGCTTGTACATTAATTTTTCGTTTCATTTGTATTTGTTTGAATAATAATAAAAAGCAAATTAAAATTTTATTTAAATGTATACGAATTATTTACTCTTTACTTGATTGGACAGGTGTGATAAACAGCGAATCGAAATACATACATAGAATGAAAGTGAAAAGTATCAAAGTATCAAAAGTATATAAGATTGTATATGCAAGAGTGAGATTAAGAGTGCGATTGTAACAAGCCTGGATATATGATGATAGACAAAGACAACTCAGGAAAGCATTTTTGTAAAAATATGTATTATTCATTCTTTGGCAGAATTTAATATTTACATTTAATTACATACATACGGTATCAGATTTCAATAAATGAATAATCTGAGCACGAAGATGAATTTATTAATCCAATAGTATTCAAGTTTCTGATCCTCTTGAAAATCGGACTTCAAGTCATGTTACACAAAGTAAATAAACCTAACCAAAAACAATAAAATATAGCACATTATGACGAAATCTCTGGTTCATGTTTAGATTTCTTAGCAGTAATTATAACAGTTCGTACGTTAATTTTTCATTTCGTTTGTCCAGGTTTTTGTCTGTTAGTCCTTGGTGGAACAACAATTGTCTGACTGTCCGTAGAAATCATGTATTTTGTGTCTATGTCAATGTGGCGTCTAAAGCGTTTTGAACATGTTTGTGCGTTGTTGCTCTGTCATTTTTCTCCAGTCTGTTTTTGTCAACTGAAATTGTTTATGACTGTTGGCGAGCCAGAATTCTCCAGTGCATACTAGAGCACACCTCAGATTTCTGAATTGTCCGGTTACTAATTCATCCGTCGGATGTACAAATTCCATGAGAGTTTTCGTCTTCCAGTCAACTGTCTGTTTGAGAACAATAGTTCATAGACTCACAATTATTATTTTTCCAATGATGACAATAAAGGGTGTGCAGTCAATTCGAAAATGAATTAAGCGACTTAAAATATAAATTAAACCAACTTTCACTGTTCGTTCCGAATTAAGCGACTTAAAAACATATTGTTTTCTTAACTTGAATAAGAAACGGGTTCAAAGGGAGGACAATAAAGGTGTGTGCAGTCAATTAGAACATCAATTAAGCGACTGAAAACAATATGAATTAAACCGACTTACACCGTCCGTTCCGGAGGTTACCTCCTTTCCGGAACGATCAGTCGTTTATCATACCACCTCCGTTCCGGAACGATCATCCGTTTATGATACCTGTCCAATTAAGTACGACCGAGCGACGAGTGTTATAAGTAGGAAAAAAGTTAATAATTCGTGTCAAAATCGCTCCAATAATATTTTATTTTGCTTTATATTAATATTCAAACAAAAACAAATCATAATTCCTGTGTGTACACCGATATATACAGCGAGAACATGTAAATACATGTGTATTTCGGTTTTTCAGTGTATTTCGGTGTTTCTAGTAACCCGAAATAAATACCCTTATTATTGAGATGGACTGTATGAAAATTGTGTATATGGACAGTGTATAAACTATCCGTGGGTTTTGGATATTGACAAAAGACTACACGTAACCAAGGTACTGAAACGTAACGGCAAGGTAAAATCGAGCTTATCCGGGGAGCTGCTTCCTCTCCCGCGTCAATTGCAAAATACAACCTACTCAGCAAGTCTGATGAACCCTTCTACCTGTGTCAATATCCTACCAGTTTTCGCAGATTCATTTTTTTTAGGACGACGATGTCTTAGTTGGTGGTTGCAACAATATCGACAACAAGTAATCTCCCCCTACCGATGCAGCATCCTATACTTCCGGAAGCAGTCCCAACCAAAGAAGATATCTATTGCGAGTCTTCGTGATACCCGGAAGAAACACCCCAAAAACTTGACTATTGTCCATATAATCATAAAAAGTGTAAGATACAAGTTTACAGAAATTCGTGAAGTTCTAGACGATAAAATTATTGATTTCCTTGTTATATCGCAAAGCAAACTTGATTATTCTTTCAGCGACAGTCTCTTCCATGTTGATGTGTACAAACTTGAGAGACGCGGTCCTACTAAACACCGCAAAGGCAGACAAAGTCATGCAAAGTCTGTTTATTTTTGTTTTATTTGTACATATTTGTATATATTATACTATATTAACTTTGTTTTGACAATATTGTAATTAAAATTTTAAAAAAGCGTGTTTTAATGTTGTTTGAAAGTAAAATTGGTATATACGCACCCTTTATTGTGTCCCTTTATTTCGCGTTGTGACATCGATATATATGCCGACAATTGTTAATAAACGTTCATTAACGAGTTATTTAACAAAATAATTATATTATTGAGATATACACAATAATATTATGACTATTATATTACATAAGTATAATATAAATATTTAATAGAACAAAGGCAGATAGAGTATGACAAAGTCATAAAACACAGATAGCATATGACAAATGCAGACTTAATGTGACAAAAATGTACAAAATAAAACAAAAATAAACAGACTTTGCCTGACTTTGTCTGCCTTTGCGGTGTTTAGTAGGACCTGAGAGACGGGATCGCACTGCCAATTGTGGTGGGATTATGTAATTTATTCGTTCAGTTATCCCAGCATGCAGGATGAAAGAACTAGAGTCTGATTACCTGGAGCAGATTACTTATGAACTTTATCTAAATAAGACTAAATGGTTAATCCATAGCGTGTATAGGCCCCCATTAATGAATGAAAAGCTCTTTTCGGAAAATTTAGTAAATGCGCTTGACGAAAGTCTGGTAAAATGTGAAAACCTTATTATCATTGGTGACCTAAATTTTGATATGCAGGACCTATCCAAATCTCGTTGCCTGTGTGATATATGTGATATTTTTTATCTTGCATGCTTAATTAGAGAACCTACATGTTTTAAGAATGTGTGTAATCCATACCTGTCAACCTCCTGAGACAAAAACCTGTACACCAGACCAAAAAAAAACTTACAAAGACCAGAAAAACCATACACCAAAGACAGGGCTGAGCAAAAAAAAATTTCATCCACTTGTCCAGGACAAGTGGTTTCAGAAAATTCACTTGTCCAACCTTACTTTTCACATGGCCACCTTACTTTTCACTTGTCCCAAAATGGTAATCACTTGCTGAGATTTGATGAGATGTATGTACTTAATCCATAGAAAGAACAAATGAAATAATATACAATATAATTATTTCTAAAAAGAATTTAATTTTTCTAAAACAGTTGTTGATATACGTTTGGCTACTTCTGGTACATGTATATATGTTTTAGCTGCTGGATTTTGAAAAAAATGGCCCTGTACATGTCTGCCATCTGCACCAGCACTAAGCCAGCAGTTGATAGCTGTGTCTGAGTTAAAGTTCTCAAGCTCTGGTCCATTTGGTGAAATGTTCATTAGAATTGTAACACTCTCTTGGTTTAAGGAATTCTCACACTCAGTAGCAGTCTTACGTTTTATCCCTCCACTTTCACAAGAATTTTACTTCTTCAAATCGTCCTTATTACCTTCCTTGTGAAAATAATTTTGCAAACTCATTTTATCCACATAGTAAATATCAGCTTGCCTGACAACTACTTCTAAAGTGATCATAACAAACATTTTCTCTTTTAAATACGAACAGAGCTCATTAATTAGCGTAAATGTTTCGCTTCAAATGCAATATCGCACGTGAAAGTTGATTTTCTTTATAATCAATTAAAAATGAAAGAATCATTACTGTCATTTAATCAGTTCATAAAGGAAACCAAGACTGATGTCTGTAAAGTACCTTTCATTAATTTAATTACGCTGACTCGCTGGATTAAAATCAAAGTGAGCCACTCAAAGGATCTGGTTTGAGTAAACACAGTGCAACAAAGCCGCTTAAAACACTGTTAATTAATCATACCGGCTTTGCTTTGCTTGAGGTGTTTTGATTTGCCGATAATTTGGTCGCTTAGCCCAATATGCAGTCAAGCGGTAACAGAATGTGCACATATGCCCTAGTTATCACTGACCACCTGTAGGTGTTATACAGGATGTAAATGTATACATGGAGATTGGTAGAATCAAATATTTAGTATGCCCAGAGGGCATGAATGGCCAAATAAAGGTAGATGTAGTGATTAAAGCACGAAAATAAGGACTGCCCCGATTTTTTTTTAAAAATATAAAAAAACTGTACAAAATGGTTGTACGGCCGTACACTGCAAAAACCCATAAAAAAACCGTACAAATTACGGGATTCCCGTACAAGTTGACAGGTATGGTGTAATCCATCTTGTGTCGATCTCATACTTACAAATAAACAAAGCCAATGTATGAATACCTGTACCGTGTCTACTGGAATTAGCGATTTCTATAATATGGTGTTTACTCCGCTAAGAGACACTGTGCATTCTGCAACCAGAATAAAAACATCTTATAGAAGTTTCAAAGATTTTGATGTAAGTGACTTTGTAAATGATTTACAAAATGCTCCATTTACATGTACTAACTTGTCTTCCAGTATTGACTCAGAATCTGTCAACTCTGACTATGTTAAATTTGAATCAGTCCTGTTAAATGTTATTGACAAACATGCTCCAATAAAACACACATTATCACGTAGGAAACCATTACCTTATATATGCTAAACATATGTTGTTTACAAAATATACTCGGCTCAGATCATGCAAAGCCTGGGAAAACTATAGAAAGCAGAGAAATTTGGTAAATAAATTAAAGAATAAGTCTCTAAGAACGCACTTTTTAGAAAGATGTGCTGGGGGCACTAAATCTAGGAATTTCTGGTCAACTGTTTTTCTAATAAAAGTTATGATCGTCAAGATAAGATCATTCTTGCTGAAGGTACAAATTTTGTAAACAATACCAGGGAAATTTGTGAAATCTTCAATAATTTTTATGTAAATGTGGCATTAGACATTGGAAAGGATGTTCCTTTTTACCCCATAACTCATCAAAGTATCAAGGCTATTAAGGATAATAGTAGCATAGATACAATTTTTGAATTTAAGCAAATAAACCATGAAGAAGTGTATAAACTGATAACAAGTTTAAATTCGAAAAAAGCTACTGGGGTGGATCAAATTCCTGTTAAACTGTTAAAAACTGGGGCACCAATCCTTGTTTGCCATATTACAGATCTAATTAACAAAACTTTACAGTCAAATATTTTTCCTGATCATCTAAAACAGTACGAGTAGTTCCAATTTTCAAAAAGAATAATCCTCTTGACAAAAGTAATTATAGACCTGTCAGCATTTTTCACAAATATTTGGGTGCTTTTTGTAAAGGTCATGGATGCCAGACCACTCTTTTATGTTTACTTGAAGACTGGAAGAAAGCACTTAATGAAAAAAAATATGTAGCTGCAGTTCTGATGCATTTGTCCAAGGCAATTGACTGTCTCCTCATGATATTCTCTTATGCAAGCTTAGGACTTATGGGTTGTCAGATGGTTCAGTTGGACTCTTGCTGAGCTATCTGTCAAATCACAAGCAGCAAATTAAGATGCAGGGTGTCTTGAGTAGCTGGACCGAAATTCAAAAAGGGATTCCTCAGGGGTCAATCCTCAGACGTTTACTCTTTAATGTTTTTATCAATGATATTTTTTATTTTATTAAATATGGCTCTTTATATAACTATGCTGATGATAACACTTTGTCCTTTTCCTCACTGGACTTTAACATTCTGATTGACACACTTGAAATAGAATCCAACATTCTGATTGACTGGTTCACTGCGAACAAAATGCAAGCCAACCATGAAAAGTTATAAGCACTAGCTGTGGGTAAAAAGACATTCAGTATGAAGCCTGTACTAAACATAAGCAGTGCTGTCATAAATTGTGAAGAAATTGTTAAACTGCTAGGAATTGACATTGACTATCAACTGCAATTCGATTTACATGTAAAGAATCTCTGCAGGAAAGCTTCAAGGCAACTATCTGTCTTGAAATATATTGGTCAGAAGTCAACTAGACTCAACAAACTGACAATCCTACATACGTTTATCCTCTCAAATTTCAACTTCTGTCCCTTGGCCTGGCACTTCTGCAGTGACATGAACACTACTAAACTCAAAAAAATACAAGAGTGTGCTCTGAGATTTGTGTATGATGATTGCACATACAGCTATCATAAGCTATTACTTCAGGCAAAAATGCCAGCCCTGAAGGTGCGCATACTTAGGGCTATGGCTCTAGAGACTTTTAAAATTCTGGACAAATTAGCCCCAAAATGTTGGGATGATTTGATATGTCTTAAACAAAATAAATACAATTTTAGATATTCAAAAAATATTTTAGATGTGCAGCTGCTGTTTTATGGAATGAACTACCTAATCACTTTAGAGAACAGTCAAATTTTAACTCCTTTAGATCATTAATATTATCCTGGAATGGTAAAGACTGTAAATGTAATATCTGCAAATAAAGCCCCCTCCCCCCCCATCCTGCCATGATGACAACAACTAATATTTGTGTTACCAGTACCATTTTGTTTTATGTGTCCTTGTCATATGTACTATCAGGTGCCAGCTGTGAGCTCCTTTTTTTTAAGTAATGCATAATCTGCATCTCAGTCCAAAATTGGTGCTTTTGCCTCTTGCATTTAATATAAATTTTGATTGTTAACCTGTAATTTTGTAGTAATTTTTTTTTTTTAGATGACGTAAATACTGAATTCACTTTTAATTACTACGATTTTAAAATGCTCCTTTTGTCTATATTTTAAGTTATGCACTATGCGTTTTTTGTCCAATTGTATCTATGTACTATGTTTGTATGTCTTGCAAATCTTTGTTTTAATATCATTATTTTTTTATTATGTCACGTCGGTAAAAAGCTCATTAGAGCTTATGTTGAACTGTTGTTTTAAATCATGCTGACTTTAAATAAATCTTATCTTATCTTATCTTATCTCAGAGAAGGGACGGATTGTCTAGCCTGAGAGAAAGCTAATGGTGAGAAGGGAACTTCATGATACCCTAAACCAGGGTGCTAAAAGTGAAGTCATTGTAATGGACTTAAGAAAGGCTTTAACAAAGTTGACCACCTGAGACTACTGTTGAAACTACACAGTATTGGCATTTATAATAACATCAGCAAACTGGATAAAGGCCTTCATGACAGGACAATCTCAAAGAGTCATCCTTGATGGCAAAGTCAAAATGAATGGATGAGTCTTCAAAGTGATGCCAATTGGGTCAAGGGGAGATACAACCTCCCAGAGTCGGTTTTGGGTGGTGTAATATTTTGGGGGTTTGTTTAAATCATATTGCAGGCTTGCAGCTATATATATACTGCACAATGGATTTTTAAAAAATCCAGTGGGGGGGGGGGGGGCAAATGCTCCCCTCCTGCGGACGCCCATGGCTAGATGTTAGATAAGTGTCTACCATTGGGGGGGGGGCCTATAGAGGGTACAATTAAGAAAAAAATATAGACACTATTTAATGTCAAGCTCCTTCTAATACCCAGACCTGGTAGGCAGAAGGCAGTTGGGAAAAGTCTTACTTTTTGGGGATTGTTCTCAAATTCATGGATGTCATTATTTTTATAACTGCTTTTTCTCTCATTAGAAAATAAAAGACAAATGAAGAAGAACTTTTGCATGCCTGATAACCAGGCACACAGATACAATCCAATTATCCAGTTTGGTATAATTAGCCTTGGGGTAAATGTTTAATACTAGAGGTATGGATAAGTTACAATATCTCCATCATTATTAGTAAAGGTGTGACTGTCATGAATGTATGTTGTTACGGAATTATATATAATTTTTTCTTTTAATAATGGTATAGTTTATTAGTTTATGATCTCTGTTCTTAGTCTAACAGCTGTCGTCTTGCCATGAGTACACATACAGTAGGCTCGATCGATATTTCGTTGAAGCTTGTGTCATATCACATGGTTTTAGAGCGCGTGAAGATTTGAACTTCTGACCTAGATTCTATGAATCAATACATTATTTACTGTTTATAATGTCAGGGCACCAGCACTTTGGAGATGTCACGCATAACCTAGTTTCTGATTGGTTTGGAGAGGGTTGCAATATTTCGAAATGCGCAGTTGTTTATCAAAGACGTAATGGGTAGACTATATTATAGAATTAATAGCAGTATTCTGGCATTCTTCATGGTTACATTTGATTGAGGGGTCATAAACGAATTTGGTTCATTTTGTGTGTGGGATCTTCTTCTTTGGAGATCTATTTATTTTAATGCAGTGCATTCTGGATGAGTACTGTTTCTTCAACCTTAATAATTATACAGCTCTGTGGAATTATCGGAAACATTTCTAGAACTTGTGATATTCCATATTTGCAAGGATTACTTGGATATAACTTATTCTTATTAACTCATTAGTACAGTGAAAGTTACTTCATTCGGAACATACTACATTCGGAATATTTGGATTGACTTCCGGATCAGTGAACTTTAAAACAATTTAGGACTTTTAAGGATATTCTATAATGTAAGTTTTTTAAAATTCTTTCACTTTAATTGTTTGTTGAAATATTTTAATATTTTAGGAAATTAAAGATTTGTATTTTAAATCTTGAAAGCTTGTTTGAGTCTTTTCTTTTGTTACATTACCCCTAGTCATAACAGAAGAAATTGGGGACTTGTCCGGGATTTGAAATTTGAATAATTTCAGGATCCGAATTTGAATATTTTGGGATTTAGATTTAATTAAATATTTTTGAGGTTTTAATATTTCTGAGATTTTGAAACTTCAGAAAGTTTTCTTTTTGGGATTTGAATTTCATTGTTTGAAATTTTAGTGGTCTTTTGATTTCCCAATTAAGAAATAAAGAGAAACGAACAGGCTTTCATAATGACATCCAAAGTAGATAGTTTCA
Organism: Margaritifera margaritifera; assembly: GCA_029931535.1. Lineage (NCBI taxonomy): Eukaryota > Metazoa > Mollusca > Bivalvia > Unionida > Margaritiferidae > Margaritifera > Margaritifera margaritifera. The sequence goes on along the minus strand of JAQPZY010001486.1, from coordinate 651,067 downwards.
TAGCTGATCCTACCCAGGAGAAATTTGAGTCCTTAAAGAAGAACGAATTACTTCAAATTGCTAAACATTATAGTCTGACTGAAGCGAAGGCTTCCATGTTAAAACAAGATATTAGGAGTATCTTGATACACTATTTGGTACAAACAGGTATTTTTGAAGAGGGGGTTTCAAGTGTAAAGAAGAAATCTCCATCTAGTTTGGGAAAGAAATTAGAGATAGCTAAGGACATAGAGTTAGAAAAGCTCAGATTACAATGGGAACTAATGCAGATGCAAGAAAGAAGGGAGGAAAGGGAAAAAGATAGGGAAAGGGAAAGGGAAATACAAAGGGAAGATAGGGAATTAAAAGATAAGGAAAGGGAAAGGGAAATAGAGAGGGAAGAAAGGGATATGCAGGATAAAGTAAGAGGTAGAGATAGTGATAATGAATTAGAGAAGGAATTAAGGGATAGGCAGGAAAGAAAAGAAGATAAGGAATGGGAATTTAAATTAAGGGAATTAGAATTGACCAGTAGAGAGCACTCTCATGACAATACGGGTTCATACTTTAATATAGCCAAACATCTCAGACAGGTTCCCCCTTTTATAGAAAAGGAGGTTGACAAATATTTTCTCTGTTTTGAGAAAATTGCTGAGAGTCTGAAATGGCCGAAAGAATATTGGACCTCATTATTGCAGAGTGTATTTACTGGCAAAGCTAGTGATGTATATACTGCACTTTGAACAATCTGCTGATTATGAAGTGGTCAAAGAATATGTCTTGAGGGCTTATGAGTTGGTACTTGAAACTTATCATCAGAATTTTATAAATAGTAGAAAGGAAACTACCCAGACTCATTTAGAATTTGCTTGGGAAAAAGAGCGTTCGTTTACGAGATGGTTTACGTCTAAGAAGGTTGATAAGTATTATGATAATCTTAAGCAACTGGTGTTGATTGAGGAGTTCAAGAATTGTCAGTAATGACATTAGAGTATACCTTGAGGAGAAAGGGGTTGAAACCTTAGAGAAAGCAGCTTATGCAGCTGATGTATATTTTTCGATTCACAATGTTCCATTTGTAGATGGATTTTTCTCTCAACAAGATTTTGTTAAGAAACTATTTCAGACTCGTTTGAGTAATTACAAACCTCAGGTTGATGTAACTATGGAGAATCAGATTTCTGATAAGGAGTATCAGAAAACCTTATCTCATCCTACGTGTTCCTATTGTAGGATGAAAGGACACATGATTTCTGATTGCTTTAGGTTGGAAACTAAGCAACTGAATTATAACAGAGCAGTTCCAAATGCTCTAGTTATTAAGAAGTCAAGGTCAGGGTCATGTATCAAGAACAGTACTGGTTTGCAGGCTTGCATACCTCAGTCTGATTTTGTAATGAAGAAATACGAACCATTCATGTCGAAGGGTTCGGTGTCACTTGTTGGTGACTTGGGTAAGACTACTCCCATTAAGATATTAAGAGACACAGGAGCTTCTCAGAGTCTATTGTTGGATAGTACTTTTCCATTTTCTGAGAAGACTTCTACTAGTGAAATTGTACTAATGCATGGGGTAGAATGTGGATATGTTAATGTCCCTCTTCATTGTGTTAATTTGTCATCAGACTTAGTTTCGGGACCTGTGACCATAGGAGCAGTGGCTTCTTTGCCTATAAAGGGCATCCATTTATTACTAGGTAAATGACCTAGCAGGAGATAAGGTCGTGGATAATCCACTTGTGACTGACAAGCCTAGTATGGGTCAACGAGTTGATCCTATTGAAGTAGAAATCCCTGGTTTGTATCCAGCTTGTGCAGTTACTAGAGCTGTGGCAAAGCGTGCTCTTGAGAATGATGTTGTTGAACAGGATGTATTTCCTTTAGCGGACACCTTTTTGGGTCAGGCTTTTAATGAGGTCACTTTTGCTCCTAGTAAAGATCAATCAAGTATTGATCATAGTGATACTCTTTCAGCTACACAATCTCATAAAAATAATCAGGGTGATAAAAGACCAACACTAGTTGTCTTACAACAGGGGGATCCAGATATCTCCTGTTTGTTTCAGGGGGCTATGACTGAAACTGAAGCCACACAAGAAGGAACTTGTTACTTCTTGAAGAGTGAAATCCTTATGAGGAAACGGAGACTGCTCAGGGTACCGGCTGGTGATGAGTGATCAGTTAGTAATCATATAGTAGTTCCTAGATCCTATCATCAGGAAATACTTTGTGTAGCCCATGAAACGTCATTGTCTGGTCGTTTAGGATTTAGGAATAAATAAGACCAATTTAGGCAACCAATACTTGTTGACGATGTGTGCGTCCAGAAGTTTTCCAAAAGCTATTAACTTTGTGGAATATTAAAACTGAGACCATAGTGAAAGCTTTGGTCAAGTTTTTCACACTGTTTGGTCTTCTTAAGTCTATACTATATCAGACTTTGGAACGAATAATTAAAACATATTGTTATGAGATAGAGTATAATTCGGATTTGTTGTGGAACAGAAAGGGAATATGTTGAAGGTGTCCAATTATTGTTGTTTGCTGCGGGGGGGGGGGGGGTCAGTTTAGGAGTTTTCAGCCAGGTGATAGAGTATTAGCTCTGCTACCCATACCCCAAAATCCTCTTCAGGTTAAGTAATTTGGCCATTATACCATTGAAAAAAAGGTGAGTGATTTATATTATATTATTAATACTCCTGGGAAGAGAAAGCAGAAACAACTTTGCCTTATTAATATGTTGAAAAACTATGTAGACAGAAATAGCCATATAAATTATCCATTTACTTTAGTAGTACCTGTCCCACACATTCGACATTTGAATGAAGATGAGAAATCTGATAGGATGATTTTGAAGTCACTACTCTTTGCAATTCAGAAATTCTGGACAATCTGGACAAGAAGCTTTCGCATATACTGCCGACTGAGATTAATGAACTGAAGCAGTTGATTAAAGAAAATGAACATTTATTTCCAGACATTCCCACACGAACCAACAAAATTTTCCCAGAATTTACTGGAAAATGACTTTATTGAACCAAGTAAAAGTGACTGGAGTTCACCATGTATTTTAGTGCCAAAACCAGATAAGACTTTCCGTATGTGTACAGATTACAGAAAAGTAAATAGTGTCACCAAGACAGATTAATTTCCAATTCCTAGAATTGATGATTGTATTGACAGGATTGGAAATGCCAAATACGTCACAAAATTTGACCTATTGAAGGGATTCTACCAAATTCCAATTACGGAGAGAGCAAAAGAAATTTCGGCATTCATGACTCCAGATGAACTTTACCAATACAAAGTCATGCCATTTGGGATGAAGGGTTCCCCAAGTTTTTCCAACATTTGATGAAAAATGATAACATCTGGAATAAGAAATTGCGATGCTTACATTGATGATGTCATCATCTGCAACAACGTGGCAAGATCACATAATAAAGCAATTCTTCAAAAGACTCAGCGAAGCGAACTTGACTATCAATTTGAATTAGAGTGACTTTTGTTGTGCCTGTGTTACCTTTTTTTTAGGGCATGATTGTGGGACATGGACAAATAAAACCAATAGAAGCTAAGGTTACGGCTATTTCTAAGTAAAATTTAATTGCTGATGCACTTTCACGTGTATAATACTACAGTTGCATTGTTGTGTGTACATGACTGTTTCATGTATTAATTTGTTATATGCAATCAGTTTACTTATATGTTAGAAGTACATACTAAAAGAAAGTTTTATTGCATAAAACGTTTCTTTTTCCAAAAGGGTGAGGATGTTACGGAATTATATATCATTTTTTCTTTTCATAATGGTATAGTTTATTAGTTTATGATCTCTGTTCTTAGTTTAACAGCTGTCGTCTTGCCATGAGTACACATACGGTAGGCTTGATCGATATTTCGTTGAAGCTTGTGTCATATCACATGGTTTTAGAGCGCGTGAAGATTTGAACTTCTGACCTAGATTCTATGAATCAATACATTATTTACTGTTTATAATGTCAGGGTACCAGCACTTTGGAGATGTCATGCATAACCTAGTTTCTGATTGGTTTAGAGAGGGTTGCAATATTTCGAAATGCCCAGTTGTTTATCAAAGACATAATGGGTTTTATTTTGTTTCTCCGTAGTGGGAGACTATATTATAGAATTAATAGCAGTATTCTGGCATTCTTCATGGTTACATTTGATTGAGAGGTCATAAACAAATTTGGTTCATTTTGTGTGTGGGATCTTCTTCTTTGGAGATCTATTTATTTTAATGCAGTGCATTCTGGATGAGTACTGTTTCTTCAACCTTAATAATTATACAGCTCTGTGGAATTATCGGAAACATTTCTCCAACTTGTGATATCGTATTCGATATTTGCAAGGATTACTTGGATATATCTTATTCTTATTAACTCATTAGCACAGTGAAGGTTACTTTATTCGGAACATACTGCATTCGGAATATTTGGATTGACTTCCAGATCAGTGAACTTTAAAACAATTTAGGACTTTTAAGGATATTCTATAATGTAATTTTTTAAAAAATTCTTTCACTTTAATTGTTTGTTGAAATATTTTAATATTTTAGGAAATTAAAGATTTGTATTTTAAATCTTGAAAGCTTGTTTCAGTCTTTTCTTTTGTTACATTACCCCTAGTCGTAACAATGTCCACCTGTGGTAGGCCTTGTGGAACATCAGTTTTGTGCAGAAAACTTGTGCCAATTGGGTTTGAGATTAAGTTCAAGGTCACCTTTGTTAAGGGGGCTGTTTTACTAGGAATAACTTTCCACAGGTACCTGCTTGGCAGTTCTCAGTGTAAGTAATTCTGTGGAAAAACTGGAAAAACTCGCACTGTTCATGGCCCACTTTTCTATTGATTTTTTAAAACATATTTGAGTCTTGCTTGTTAAGTTTTTAATACCGGGGTACTGTCATTTCCATGATTTAATTTGGTATTGTTCTGTAATGGGGATAAAAATGTAGATTTATGCTGATTTTTACTCATTGTTGGAGGGTGGGATGGTATAAAAATAAATAGGTGAAATAATCTGAGGAAATGTTTTGTCATGCAGCTATTTTATTTATAGTTTCTTCTTCCTCTTACTAGCATAAAAATATATACTAGTACATGTTGATGATTGTAATGTATTGCATTGATGGATTTTCATCTGACATGGTGCATGCAGACATGTGGACAAGTTCTCTGATACTATTTTTAGTGCTATCCCAATCAAAAGGGCCGATTCTAAAAATTTTATATGAAATTACTTCTAGTTAAGTACCGTATATACTTGCATATCGGCTGGGTTTAAATGCAAACAACATAGACCCTGATATGCCATTGCATAATGCGCCAGTAGATCAGGGTCTATATTGTTTGTTTTATTGATTAGTCCTTACAAACTGCATATACCCAGATCTGCCAGCGCATTATGCAACGGCAGATCTGGGTCTATGCAGTTGGTATTGGCTTATACGTGAGTATATACGGTATGCGACACCAACTTTTTTAGTTGAATTTTCTACCTGTTTTAAAGAATATTTTTTACAATTTGTCTCTGGCACATAGATTAAACATATTTATTTTTCAAAATATTCAGTAATTTAAATTTTGATATTGTAAAACTTGGTATCTTGTCTCCCTTCAATTATCAAAGGTGCAATTCATCATCAAATATCTCTGAAGTCCCAGTTTATTTCCAAAAGTCCCACTCCAGAATATTTATTTAAGTATTCCTCTTGTAGAATATATAGCTTGTTTATAGTTCTAAAATGAGCAAAGATTTTTTTTTAGACAGCTTCAAAATTACTTGGCTGTCAAAGACATAATCAAAATGGCACTGACTGAGTAGCATATGGCTTAAGGAAAATGCCTAAAGTTTTTAAAACTGCACTTGACACTTTTCTAAATGACAATCTCCTTTATTAATTAAAAATCTTTCAAGAAGTAAAAAGCAAAGTTTGTGGTTACTGACCTACGGAAATTCAAGACACCTGAGAGGTTGATTTTCAGAAACTGAAACTTGCTTTTGTTTACTAGGTTCTGCTGAAAAAACTTATGCTGTCATAAAAAATGATGTCTCCAAATCTGAGGACATCCTAAACAATCAAAACTTTCATTTACTAAAAGGGTCTACTTTTCCGGTATTGGACAGAGCACATAAGCACACATCCAGTGACATCAGCAACATATGTTCTAGGAATTCCATCCAGAGTCCCAATGTTTGTACTTGTCAATAAGTGATGATATCCATGCAGATTTTTGCACATTTATTTTCTGGGAGTCAGGGACTCTCCTTGTGGAGTTAAAAAGAAATCATGTAACATAATATCACAATTTTAATTGTGCCAGGCCAGACTCCATTACTGTATCCATATCCATAGACTTCACCAGTCTTAAAGTTGGGTTCATTTTTCTTTCTCACTCATCCCACTTTTGCCAGGAAATTTGGCAGTGAATGATTTGGCTGTAGAAGACAGCAATGATAAGCAGACAGGCAATTAGCCTATTAAAGCTGAAGATGATATGTATATGTATGTCATAAGAATGATGTACATCTTGGCTAGGATGGAAAATGTTTCCCAAAGGTAGAAAAACTTGATAAAATTAGTCTATATAATCAAGCAGTAATTTTCAGAACAAAATCACAAAACAAAGCAAAACACATGCAAAATATAATTGTGCCACTACTGATTTAATTCACCTCGTTTTGGAAATTAATTGTTATTATAATACAGTGTACAGTAGTCTTGTTTATCTAGCATCCATTTTTTCGACAATTGCTTTTATATGACTCCTCATATGGGAATAATTTCTTAAAAGTCTTTCATAAATTGAATTTGTTTCTCTGACAGTCACCTTTATTCAGCATTTTTAGTGGCAACAATGTGTGTTGATTAAATGAGATCAGCCTTAGCCTGTGTTAAATATGTAAAAAGAAAGCCCTTAATAAAAGTTTGAAAAAATCAATTTCACTGATGAATGTCCATATTTATGTCGTGATGGTAGCTGTGTTCATAAGACCATCAAGACTGTGCAGCATTGCATTATGGGATCACTTGCAATGTGGGTCAGTTCAATTAAAGAGTTATGTCAGCACTTGCTGCATGAATGCCTCACTTATAAAAATATTATAATTGTTTTTATTATTATTATTATTATTATTATTATTATTATTATTATTATTAACCAATAACTTTTTGGATCAATGGAAAATTCATCTTAATCTATCTCCATGCACATGTTGCTTTTTTGCATACCGTAGATCATATTGAGTGGTATGAGAACTTCCAAATTTCAATCACTCCATTGTACAAGCATTTTTACTTGAGATCATGGAGTGGCATAAGCAGTGAGAATATGTGTTTGTTATATAGTACCAGATGTTGAAAATTGTGAAAAAAATGTATGGCCAGGTTCAGCTAATTCCACCAGTCATAACACCTTGCATTCACATATCATCATGTAATAATCTTCACTGCCTAAAGTCTCTTAACAAACAAGTGTCCAAATAATTATTGGAATATTATTTGATCTGTTATTCTATTTCATGACAAAACATTTGCTTCCTAGTTAGTACTGTAAAAATGTATGCAAATTAATTATAAATAATAAAAATAAAAAATAAAAATATAAAATAAATTGGCTACCTTGATTTTAATAGTTTATATACCAGCTTATTAGATTACTGTGAATTCGCCAGTACCAATTATTATTTACAGCCAAGTGAGCTTACAGTTTTGCCCTTCGTCCATTGTGTGTAGTAAGTCATCCATTCACAGTTGTTATTTGCAACTTTTAAAAAAAAATGTTTGACCAATTTGCACATAATTTTACTGGGAGCATTGTGGCATCAAGGCCTTTCAGATTTGTTTATTTGAAGCAGATCCATCATCCAATATGGCCACCATTACTAAAATTATAAAATCCTTTAAACAACTCCTGATAAAAAACCAATGAACAGAAGTTAATGAAATGTTTCAGAAAGTATGCTGGCATCAAGGTCTTTCAAGTTTATACAGATGATGCTGTTCTGCCATTAGATTACTAAAAATAGAAAAAGCTTTAAATACTTTCTTCTTGAAAAGCACTGAACATAATTGGACCAACATCGACAAAAAGCATCCATTAGAGCTTTCATTTAGGTTCAAATGATGTAAATCTGTAACTGACAATAAAAAAAACTTTGTAATGACTCTTTTTCCAATCCACTCAGTGGAATTGACCAGATTTGACAGGAAGCACTTTGGCAAGAAAGGCTTTCAGATTTTATAGGTGATGCCAATCCACCATCAAATATGGCCACTATTACTAAAATTGAATAGCACTTGAACAACTTTATTAAAAAAAGCCGCTCAACAGAATTTGATCAACTTTGACAGCATTTTTGCATATAAAGGTCTTTCAATATTAAACACATGATGCTGATTTGCCATCAAATATGGATGAAGAGACAACAAAATTGAGAAAACTCAAAACAATTGTTTTTTTAACATATTCAATCAAAAGCATTGGAAGAATTTGTACAGATAAACCTTGGAAAATAAATTGATGTCATCATTATCTTGGATGAGTTGGGATATGGGCAACATCTGCATAATGTGGCGATCCAGCATCTGACTGGCAGAGCTTGTTACCATGCTGAAGATCATACTTCTGATCAGACTTGGAAAATGTGAGCAATACCATGAAGAAACATTTTGAATGTGAGCTACATTCTTGCATATTAATGAGGTGATATTGCACTTAATTGGCTGAAGATTTTACCACTCTGGAATTCATATTTCACATCCAATTTTAGTCAAACTTGGAATATAAGTTTGTATCATTTAGATCTCAATCAGTCATGAACATAAACACTGTTCTTACATGTATATATTAATTGGGTGATCCTGCATCAGATTGGTTGAACTTGTTACCAATTTGGATGCTGCACATCTGATCTGATTTTGAATAAACTTGAAATATAAACTTATATCATAAAGATTTTGGACAAGTTTTGGATATATGTGATCTTCACACATGTTTCTGAGGCAACTTTGCATTGATTGGCTGAATTTGTTACCAATTTGAAGGCCATATTTATGATCCGATTTTTATTACACTTGGAAATTTGGGAAACTTGTGATGATTTTAGAGAAGTTACTATGGACAAGATTTGTTAATATTGCATTTGATTCGTCATCTAAGTTTATTACTGCTCTTGCAACTATATGTTTGATCAGATTTTGATCAAAAATAGTTCAGTAAGTAGGCATATCTTACCAAGACTTTTCGTGAGCTTGATCACCAGTCAGATCAATGCATATTAATGAGGTAATATGGCATCTGATTGGCTTAGTGTGTTTCCAACCATGAAACTGTTTTTTTTTTTTTTTAAATCAGATTGTGATCATGCTTAGTAAGTTGTATTTTATGATGCTATGTATTATTATATTGATTTAAGCCACCAAATGATGAATACAAATAAAAAAAATCTTTAAATCACTTCTCTAAATCTGCTGAGCAGAATTTGGCAAAATTTAACAGTAAGCATACATGCATAAAGGTCTTTCAGTTTCATACAGATGATGCTGATCTACTTTTAAATATGGCTATTGACACTAAAAATAGAAAAACCTTTAAATGACTTTTTCTCAAAAACCATTAAACAGAATTTGAGCATATTTTACAAAAACAACCTGGTTTGAAAGCCTTTAAATTTTTTTTACAGATGAGGGGGTGATCTATCATCAAACATGGTTGACGATAGTAGAGAAACTTCAGCTAACTTTTCTTTCATAACCAACCAAGAGACTTTGAAGAAATTGTGACAGGAAGCTCTCTACTAACCCAGATTTCTTTGCAAACTGCTCTTGCATTTGGTGATTAGGTAGACATTAGGCAGGGGAGTGATCTCAGACCCACTTGTTTTTTTTTCACTGTTCCTATTTGTTAGACTATTGGGTAGGTCAATATTAGACTTGCATTTTAAAGTTCCATTGGAATTTTCTTACATTTCTAGAGATTACAATATTTTTCAATCATTATAACAATGAAACCAGTGTTAGTGGATGCTTCCATATAAAAGATACCTGTTCTTAAAGGGCAACATTTAACATCACTGTTATACTCTTCCTTATGAAGGATACCTGATCTTAAAGGCAACATTTACCATTACTTTTATACTCCACTTCCATGTTTGTTATGGGCAACATTTAATATAACTATTATACTCCACTTCCTTATGAAGGACACACGATCTTAAAGGACAACATTTAACATCACTGTTATACTCTTCCTTATGAAGGACACACGATCTTAAAGGCAACATATAACATCACTGTTATACTCTTCCTTATGAAGGACACACGATCTCAAAGGGCAACATTTAACATTACTTTTATACTCCACTTCCATATGAAAAACACCTGTTTGTAAAGGGCAACATTTAATATCACTATCACCACTTCATTATGAAGGACACACAATCTTAAAGGCAACATTGTACATCAATTTTATACACCCATTTTCATATAAAGGATACCTGATCTTGAAGGGCAAACATCCATTTTATACATGTACTCAGCTTCCATATGAAGGATGCATGATTTTAAAGGGTATTAACATCACATTCATACTCAACTTCCATATGAAGGACACCTGATTGTAAAGGGAAACATTTATTGTCCTTTAAATGTCCTTTATAGATAGGTTTTACTGTCCTATCAATGTACTTTATAGATAGGTTTTACTGTCCCATTAATGTCCTTTATAGATAGGTTTTACTGTCCTATCAATGTACTTTATAGATAGGTTTTACTGTCCCATTAATGTCCTTTATAGATAGGTTTTACTGTCCAATCAATGTCTATTATAAATAGGTTTTACTGTCCAATCAATATCCATTATAGATATGTTTTACTGTCCCATCAATATCCATTATAAATATGTTTTACTGTCTCAGCAATGTCCATTATAGATAGGTTTTACTGTCTCATCAATGTCCATTATAGATAGGTTTTACTGTCTCATCAATGTCCATTATAGATAGGTTTTACTGTCTCAGCAATGTCCATTATAGATAGGTTTTACTGTCCCATTAATGTCCTTTATAGATAGGTTTTACTGTCCAATCAATGTCTATTATAAATAGGTTTTACTGTCCAATCAATATCCATTATAGATATGTTTTACTGTCCCATCAATATCCATTATAGATATGTTTTACTGTCTCAGCAATGTCCGTTATAGATAGGTTTTACTGTCTCATCAATATCCATTATAGATATGTTTTACTGTCCCATCAATATCCATTATAGATATGTTTTACTGTCTCAGCAATGTCCGTTATAGATATGTTTTACTGTCCAATCAATATCCATTATAGATATGTTTTACTGTCCCATCAATATCCATTATAGATATGTTTTACTGTCTCAGCAATGTCCGTTATAGATAGGTTTTACTGTCCTATCAATGTACTTTATAGATAGGTTTTACTGTCCCATTAATGTCCTTTATAGATGGGTTTTACTGTCCAATCAATGTCTATTATAAATAGGTTTTACTGTCCAATCAATATCCATTATAGATATGTTTTACTGTCCCATCAATATCCATTATAGATATGTTTTACTGTCTCAGCAATGTCCGTTATAGATAGGTTTTACTGTCTCAGCAATGTCCATTATAGATAGGTTTTACTGTCTCATCAATGTCCGTTATAGATAGGTTTTACTGTCCAATCAATGTCTATTATAAATATGTTTTACTGTCTCAGCAATGTCCGTTATAGATAGGTTTTACTGTCTCATCAATGTCCATTATAGATAGGTTTTACTGTCTCATCAATATCCATTATAGATATGTTTTACTGTCCCATCAATATCCATTATAGATATGTTTTACTGTCTCAGCAATGTCCATTATAGATAGGTTTTACTGTCTCATCAATGTCCATTATAGATAGGTTTTACTGTCCCATGAATATCTGTTATATATATATTTTACTGTCCCGTCAATGGCCATTATAGAGATGGGTTTTACTGTCTCATCACTGTCCATTATAGATAGGTTTTACTGTCCCATCAGTGCCTGTTATAGATAGGTGTTACTGTCTCATTATGTCTGTTATGGATAGATTTTACTGTCCCATCAATGTCTGTTATATATAGGTTTTACTGCCCCATCAGTGTCCATTAGAAAGAGGTTTGACTGTCCCTTCACAGTCCTTTATAGATAAGTTTTACTACCCCTTCCCTATCCTTTATATATATATATATATATATTTTACTGTCCCATCAATGTCCATTTTAGATAGGTTTTGCTGTCCCATCAATTTACATTATAGATATGTTTTACTGTCTCATCAATGTTCGTTACAGATAGGTTTTACTGTCTCATCAATGTCTGTTATATATAGGTTTTACTGTCCCATCAATGTCTGTTATATATAGGTTTTACTGTCCCATCAATTTTCATTATAGATATGTTTTACTGTCTCATCAATGTCTGTTATAGATAGGTTTTACTGCCTCATCAATGTCCATTATATATAGGTTTTACTGTCCCATCAATGTCTGTTATATATAGGTTTTACTGTCCCATCAATGTCCATTATAGATAGGTTTTACTGTCCCATCAATGTCCATTATAGATATGTTTTACTGTCCCATCATTGTCCGTTATAGATAAGTTTTACTGTCCCATCAGTGACCATTATAGATAGGTTTTACTGTCCCATCAATGTCCATTATAGATAGGTTTTACTGTCCCATCAATGTCCATTATAGATAGGTTTTACTGTCCCATCAATGTCCATTATAGATAGGTTTTACTGTTCCTTTCAGTGACCATTATAGATAAGTTTTACTGTCCCTTCACAGTCCATTATAGATAGGTTTTACTGTCCCATCAATGTCCTTTATAGATTGGTTTTTCTGATGTACAAAATGTTGCCCAGCGTGAAAGTTGTTGTACTGAGTTGAAATATCACCTTTTTTTAAACTCTCAATTTCACACTATATTTTAGTTTTCATTTTGTACAATTAATTTCAGATTATGTGTCTTGGGTGATGGAACCCATCATGTCAGCCTCACACAGTGGAGAAAGAGAAGGAAGAAGAGAAGGAGCCAGTGCTAGGGATATGTTTCCCCTGACTGACCTGCCTGATGAACTACTAGAGAGGGTGCTGTCTCATTTGCCTGGGCAAGACCTAGTGACCAGCTGCTGTTATGTCTGTAGGAAGTGGAATGAGCTGATTCAAGGCCAAGGAATGTGGAAAGAAAAATGCCTTAGAGAAAATTATGTCATCCCTAGCTGTTGTGGCAGTCATTTTTCAATAGACTTCAGGGGAATTTACTTCCTGAACCCATATGGGAGAAATCTCTTGAAAAATCCAGATGCAACCAATGGTATACTTACATAAGTTGAGTGCAACTGCAGACTGCACAGACCCAGATCTGCCTTCACATAATGTGCCAGCAGATCTGGGTCAATGCAGTTTGTTAGGTGTAATCAGTAGAACAAACAATGTAGACCCTGATCTTCCAATGCATTATATGACAGCAGATCAGGGTCTGTGTTGTTTGCAGTTGGACTTGATTTATAAGTGTGGATGTATGGTACACTGTTTTCAAGACTACAGAAGAAGCCTAACTATACGTAAAGTGCCAGTTCAGTTTGAGATAAATATTTAGTTCCTTTATCATTGCAGTTCATGATATATACATGTATACACAGAGCCATTAATGACATTGTTAGTATTGAGTAGGTCCTTATTTTCAATTCTAGCAAATAAACCTTACTCATCACTATCAAAAATACTTGTATGACAGTCATTATTATCTGCCTGTAGACCAAGTTATCATGTCATCATTGAATTTGATATAATTCAAGACTTATTATTTTATTGAAATCATTCATGACTTATTATTTTATTGTATTTAGTGTTGGCAACCTTCATGCATTCTCTATTGGGCTGTATTTCATATAGGAAATTTACTGTAAAGCTAATACCAATTAAAGTGTTATTGCAGCAATAGTTTGTTATAGTGTTATTGAGACAATAGTTGTAGTGTAATTGGGACAGTAGTTATAATGTTATTGGGACAATAGTTTGTTATTGTCATTGGGACAATAGTTCCAACAAAATTTGTGACTAAAAGATGTTAAATAATTAAATGTTTTTGATTTGTTTAACACTGGTGTGAGGCGCATACCATTCACAGGAAAGTGCTAAAACATTGTCACACCTGTACATGTATTTATCACTTATCTAGTGATATTGGCAGGGTTAAGATTGGCATTTGGTTTAAATAATATTTATTTAACATCATCAGCCATTATTTCATAGATAGTACATCACACATACAAGATTGAGCCACAAGCAATATTACTCATGTAAAGTGTTCTCCTTGTTATAAGCCTGCAATCAGGTGGAGCATATTATGTTATGATGTTATTCATTGATTATTGGGTGAAAAGGTCAAAAATCAGGATCATGGTGACTCAAAGAAAAATGGACTTTGCACAATAACTTTTATTCCAAGATGAAATTCGTTAACCAGACTTTGTTGGTGATATGCACATAGGGTAACAAAGAGATCTGTAGATTTTGGGTTCTGAAAATCAAAGGTCATGGTGATGGTAAGTCTAATAAGAAAATAATTGTTTCTGCACAGTAAGTTTAGTTCAAGCATAAAGTTCCAGGTCATCGAGACCTGTCAGTCAGTAATTTCCAGAGTCAATAATGCCCGACTAGTGCCTACATAGAGGACTATTAAACACAGGGCAGGAATATAATGTGCCATTCACAGTACTCTTTTTGACAATATACTTAAAATGCATGGTTTTTACATTGACTGGTGTGAATATAGTGCAAGTAAGAAAGAAATTAAAGCATGCAAAATTGTCATATTTATAAATAAGATCCAATGTTAGTATTTTATATTTTGAACAACAGAGTGAAAATAAAAAGAAAGATGCATATATTGATGTATATTTGTTGGTGGCACTTGTGGGTTGGGGGATGGCTAAGTATAGAATACATAGTGGTATAGTGTCTTGATAGTCAAAAGAATTATGATCAGGATTAGACCACAGTATAGAGGTAATTTAAATAATTAAATGAGGCTGTTGGCAGCTGGTATGAATTTCTGGACTGAACCAAACATCTCATCATTTTCCCCAAATGATAGCAAGGGATTCATTGTTAGTAATAAAGATATATCAGACTGTTGGGTAAAGCTCCTGTTGTGCGATTTCTAACAATACCAAATTTAAGACAATCTAGAAGAAAGTGTTTATCAGTTTCTGGCATACCACACGAACATTTGTCATTTAGTGACAATTGAATTTTGAAGAGATCTGCTTCAAATGAACTACAGCCTAATTGTAATTGAATATGTTGAATGTAAGTAATTCTTTTTACCTCAGTAGTAGTAGGCTAGGGGCTTTTCTGAAACCTATTCAAGTAAAATTTAAAAGAATATATGGAAGGGTTGTCTCTAACTTTTAATGGGAGAATTTTCCATTTGGTAACAGATTCTAGTATGAGAGTATTCTGGTATAAGCTGATCCTGGAAAATGGTGTTTGTGGATTTGATCTACCATGAAGTTGTCTATTATTTACCTGCCAGATGCACCTTCTGTGAGTAGTCGAGGATTAATTTTGTCCGGGTCTGCTGCCTTACCTATGTCTGGAGATGAAATTGTCTTCTTCATTATTTGAACCAATGTTAATACTATTAAGAGCAATATCAGGAAAGAGCATTTCAGGTAAGACAGTTGAACTGTCATCAGCAAAGGAATACTTGGAAAAATATTTATTAAATACATTTGCTCTATCGATACTAAAATGAATTGTTTTGTTTTAAGTCTGGATATTCTGAACAAGATCAGACATAGACAGCGATATTTGTGCATGGAAGATTTTGCCCCAGATGTTGCCACCAACAAGTATCAAACTCATAAGAACAAAAAGGTCAAGTACAGCTAAAAATAGAACAAAAATGGAAAATTAATAAGTACATATTAAGTGTATGCTTGTTTCAAATTGCATTATGTTAAGGTCATGTGTTCAAGTTTTTGAAAGTTTCGTATCTTCTACAAAAGTTGCAAGAGCTTCAGTAGCTCATTGCTTAAAGCTCTGGATTCATGACCAAAATGGTTTGGTTCAATTCCCACCATTGAGTCAGCTCAGATGACGTGTGTCCTTGGACAAGGCACTTTAGATTCTTTGCCCCAGCATACTATAACCTTAGTAGTTTTGCTGTGCCATTAAAAAAAAAGATGAACAGAAATCAACATCAGTTGCTTTATTCATTTGAAACTTGAGATACTATTTCTATGTTTCTAAAGTTTGTACCCTGATATGCTTCAAGTTTCTGTGTTGCCTGTGTAAGCATAAATCAGGTGGCATATTATCCACAATGTTATGGTCCTGTGACACTGGTTTTGAAAGTCATATAATTTCTATACAAGTTGCTCTGTTTTATAGAAACTTTAGGTTGGTTTGTTTTTAATGGCACTGTCACTATATTATTGGGTATATCATGCCAAGGAAATGGGACCTAAGTGCCTTCTGCAAGGACCTAAAGAGGCAGCTGATCCAGGCTGGCTTGGGTGAGTATCAAACCTGTGATCCTTGGATTATGAGTCCAGTGCTAAGCCAACTGAGCTACTGTAGCTCCCCTGAAACTTTGGGATACTACATGTATTTCTACATGTCTGAAGTCTGTACTATGATATGTGGGATTATATGATGTTAGTTGCATAAGCAAAAAGCTTAATAAAACTTATCACATATTGTGAGAATTAAGCTACACGGAACCCTTGTTTATTGTATTATATGTTTTTGATTACCATCAATACAGGATGATATAATAAACAGGTTTCTCCTCTGACAGGGTTTGCTAACTGGAGGATTCTACAGAATGGTGGAGATAAGTTCACATGGGAGAAAGAAGCTGTCGGGATCAACCCAATATTCCAGTATGCTCCAGTGGAAGGTGAGTATATGTCGTTAGAATTTCTATACCTGGAGGAATCTGTGAACTTTACCATCTGTCCTTACAGTCCCTATACCTGCAGGAATCTGTAAACTTTACCCATCTCTCATTGGAATTACTGTACCTGCTGGAAAATATGAACTTTACCCATCTGTTATTAGAATCCCTATACCTACTGGATTCTGTGAACTTGACCCATCTGTCATAATTCTTATAATTGCTAGAATATGTGAACTTTATACAACTGTCATTATAATCCCTATACTTGTAGGAATCTGTGAACTTTACCCATCTCTCATTAGAATCCCTGCACCTGCAGAAATCTGTGAACTTTACCCATCTCTCATTAGAATCCCTGCACCTGCAGAAATCTGTGAACTTTACCCATCTCTCATTAGAATCCCTGCACCTGCAGAAATCTGTGAACTTTACCCATCTCTCATTAGAATCCCTGCACCTGCAGAAATCTGTGAACTTTACCCATCTCTCATTAGAATCCCTGCACCTGCAGAAATCTGTGAACTTTACCCATCTCTCATTAGAATCCCTGCACCTGCAGAAATCTGTGAACTTTACTCATATTTCCTTAGAATCCATATACCTGCAGGAATATGTGAGCTTTACCGATCTGTTAATAAAACTATACCTGCAGGAATCTGTGAACTTTACCAAGCTATTAGAATTCCTATACTGTGAATGTGTGTATATATTGGTGTTTAATGGCATTTCAGCACAAAACTGGCTATATGGTGCCATTTAAGTATGTATGTATGTATGCATGTACCATATTTGTTGGCCTGTAAGTCGATGTGGAGTATAAGTTGAATTAGCTAATTTTGTAAATTTTCTATCCTACATCCATATATAAGTCGATGCGGAGTATAAGATGAGGCCAGATCAACACCTTGGCTTCGTCTTTTTCACTAGTTATTTCTGGTTTAATGAATATTAATGGTATCACTGTATGCTATTCCAGATTACCGATACTTGGGGAAATTGCGTCACTGATGCTAAAATGCTTTTTCCACGGTTTCGTTTCGGAGAGAGAGAGAGAGAGGACAATTGTAATCTTTCAGTTACCTGACGATTGTGATCTTACTCATGTACAAGGGCACTACTATATTCCATTATCAATTGAGACCCCTGAATAAACAGTTAATTCTTGTTTTAATTATGATATCCATTGTCACAGAAACCACATGGCTTTGCAGTGTTATTTACATGCAAATTATATATGCCTAGAGCTTTACCTAGGTTATTCCAGCTGACACCTGTTTTAGGGAAAGATTCGACAGACGATATCAAATTAGCGAAGCTACCAATAGGGAAATGAGGCTATCCATAGGGAAGTCAGATAAAGAAAATTAATGACAGAGACAGAAAAACAGAAAAAAGTCACATAAAAAGAATAAATAAAACACTTTTTTATAATTCTTTAATATATCTATGTGAGATAAGTTGGATGATTTGTTCAGGATATTTATACAAATGATTAGGACAAAGAATTGATGAAAACATGCCAAACTCATTAAAATGTACTAGCATTACCACAATGAAAACAATGTCCTCGGCTAAGTTCATTATTTATGCCCAGAGAAGAGAGAGGGCATCATTTCTTGAGTTCTTAATCCACTTGAGATTGCAAAACTGGTACCGTAATTGATGTGGATTAATGATAGAGAACAAAGGGGTACCGACATTACCTAATACCATTAGCCGAAGACAATATCATGGTTTAAACAGTTCTGTAACTGGCTTTGATTGTTGTTGAAAACAATAGATCAATTTATCAATTACTGGTATAATCAAAGAGAGATGCTGAAGTAACAGCTGGTTAAAAATGAATATGGGTAATGTGTTGACATTACATTTTGCTTTAAGCTGAAATACAAAACTAAAAACTGATCATTGATGATCTACAAATAGTCCATTTCTGTTTCTGAGTTTTAAGCTATACAGTGAAGCCCCACTATAGCACGATGTTCGGAGTCTACAAAACGACTTCATGCTATGTCCTGAACCGTGCTATAACCAACCTAGACAAAACCAAGTCATTTAGCTGAAGAAAATGATGCATGCACCAAAAAAAAGGGGGGGGGAATTGTGTACGCAAAACAACGTGCTTCATTGGCACAGTTACCATCTTAAATCAATGCATATTAAACGAGAAATACACATGTAGTGAAAACAGAGATTGCACATATAATATCTTACTTTATTTAGAGAACCATGAATTGGTACATGTATATGTCTAATGTATAGCATGAATAGTTAAAGTATCAACACATGTACTCGCCAACCGATCTCATGGCACGCATAGGATTGAGTCCATAATAATTCCATAGAAAATATGTACACACAAGTTTAATATTTAGTCATAGATCATTATGTGTCTGAATTCAATGCAAAAAACAATAATCGATAAATCATGTAAAGAATGATGAAACACATTTTCAGTTCAGCGTGTATGCACGTGTACGTCCCAAGGTCAATAAATGGTGCCTACATAAATTTCAGACTGCTATAATTGTATCTTCTATGAATGAGAATACTTTATTGTTTTTTGTAAAACTGATTAATTTTCAGCTGCTTCCTGCTACTGTCATGTTTACACTTAGCAAAGTCAATCATATTCCTCAACCGAAGAATTCGAATATAGTCAACATCCTCGGATGGTCGACTTGTGAACGCCTAAATCTCTAGCTAATTTTGTTTGTTTAACACCGGACTTAATCCTGCCCATGGCTTCAAGCTTCTCTTTAACAGTAAAAGCTTTATGTTTACGTGCACTTTATCCATTGTAAATAACTACTAATTAAAACTATGATACCTATTTGTTTGAACGACTACAGCAAGAATAATTGTTAATCAACAATGGGGTCATTTTTATAGAAAATGGATGACATTATTCACTGGTCAACTGATTGCGTGGCGATTGTCTAACAACACCGCCAAGCCACGTGTGCGTGTTGGCTGCTTTGTTTTTTTTTATTGTTTTATAAATCACTGCCGCATAGTTTGAATAAGCTTTAGCTTTGAGATTGACTTTGATGATTATCAATGACTTAAATTAATTGATTTATAAATTCAGGTGAGAATCTTTTATCAACCACCGCATTGTTTGATGCTTGACTATGAATGCAGTTGAATGAGCAAACATATGTCGGCTATTGTTTGAGCAACGATTGTACATAGAATGTATTGAAGACAAACACAAAGAAGACTTAATGACTTTATTGCTCATGTGTCAAAAGTAATAAGATTAACACTTATCAGTTTTTAAATGAGCTGACATCTTTCAAAAATAAACTAAGATCAAAGTGCACTTATTGACTACTGACACATTTGAAATGAACATTCACAAATAGAAATGTTCAACATCTTTAATCATATAAAGAAAGATGCAATCATAAGACACTTTTTTCTTCAAGAATACAACACATTTATTAAATCAAATTCTTGTTTATTTTGGTACAAAACTATGCAGTAGTTCAAGAAATTGGTGAAATTATTGTAAAATTTCAGGAGCCACGCCACTATAGTATTTTATCCGAATTCATACACGATCTTTTCCCCAAAATGATAATTAATATTTTACACATTATTTTTCATACTTTGAAAAATAAATTTATTTTTTCTTTTTTCGAAAACATATATGAAATTTCGGGAGCCATGCCATGATCGTGTTATATCCGAATTCTTGCTATAACGAAGCGTGCTATAGCGGGGTTTCACTGTATTAAGGGCATTCTTTAATGAAAATATGACAGTATTGTGAATATATGATAATTATGTGTGTAATCTACAATATTTTATAAATATTCATCAAACATTCAAGTTGTTAATATGGATTACATCCCTTTGTGGGATCAGTTATATAAATGAAAAAGATCTTGCGGTAATTGTTTGAGTGCATCAAATAAAATACTGGTAAATCAAATATCAATGGACCTATGGCTAAAATTTGATCAGAAAGAATGGTGTAAAATAAAGATAAATAAAGCAAAATCTTTTCATATGTTTTTTTTAGGAACAAACTATATGCTTTCAATAAGTACAGTACACTATAGAATATAGACTGTAAGTGTGCTATGTGGCCCATAAATTTTGAACTCTTTAATTGTTTTCTTTTATTTCCTGTTGGAGAAATCAGAAAATACAAGCACATACAAATGCATACAAAATAATCATAAAACTTATAATATAAAAGCCATCATATTAGTTTAAAACAATTTACTGACATGGTAATTGAACAAGAATTGGTACAGCTGTGTGACCTGTTTTAGATTTAGCTGATTTTCGATTTTGCCAATTATTATATACTCATTTTTTTTCTCCATTAACTTTGCATTGTCAGAATCGTGCAGTATTTCTCCATACTGCACGGCTTCATACTGCACGACACGTGTGTCTAAAAATAGTATCGCGTGTTAGGAACTACTTTTTATTGTAAACAAACAATGTACGCAAATGTAGCAGACACCGGAGCTTTGCTTTATTAGATTTGTCTGTGGATGAACTAAACAAGCTGTTTGAGAGTAGAGATGATAAAGCTGACGATGTGGATGAATTCATTGAGTAACAAAAGAATCTTTCAACCAAGCAAATGACTGAACGTGATATTTACAATGTACAGCGGTGGCTTTATGACAACAAGCGTGAGGCATGCAGTATTGAAAATATCATTCTGATCATTTAAACACTTATTTAGCCAAAATTCAGACTATGAACCGTGCTCTCTAGAGTCTATAAAAAAAATAGCATAAAAAGGCATCTTATGACCAAATGATATTCCGTTTCTCTCAGAGACCGTCAATTTTACAAGTCAGTCCAAGCACTAAATTCGAAAAAAATACAACTAAAGAAGGCGGGTTTTGGTATAAAAGCAAGTGCCTCGGAGCCAAGAAGCCATGATAACGAAGAAGCCTTATTTTCTGCTGACGAAATGGGCTCTCATACCCCAGCAGCTTTGCAATTTTGCCGTTTTTTTTTTTTTTTTTTAGAAATTGTTTGGATTTATAGTGACAGTACATATAAATATGTCATCTATAGCTGGTAATAAGAATGGCAATTAATGTACTTACTTTTCTGCATCTTGAATTTCTTCAAAATGTACTTTCTGATCCACGGCGCAAAATTTCACTGCAATCTAGACTACATTTGCAACAGAAATCACATTCCAAAGGAGAATTTACTGCACTCCAAAACGAAATGAATTTGATATTCCCTAACAAAAATATTTAATCCTGCATCTTCTTGAGAATTTCACTTAAAAGAATTTCATATTTTGTCCACAATATGATTCCAAACTATCAATGACAGGCAAGTAACACATGTGTAAGCTAGCTTGCTGTCGAGGCCAGTCCCTCTAGCTACATGTATATCGTACGTAATAGAACCAGCTAAAAACTAAAAGAGCAGAATTTAGTTGAATCGACAGAAAAACAAAATCCCTCCATTCCAGATCAACTGGAAAAGTTGTTCCAAGGCGCAGTCATTCACAATATGACTCAAAATTTCAATTTTAAGTAGACCAAAATGAGATTTCTTTTTGAAACAAATCACTGAGCGCGTAGTACTCTACCAAGTTCAAAGGTCACTGGGCGGTGCCATGTGCGCATGAATACTGTTACTGTGTATTGGTTTAACTTCGGTTGTGTATTTACTTTAGAATATAGCAGAAATTCAGTTACTTTGTTTCTTGTAGTGTGTTCTTTTTTTTTTATTCAGCCTTAGGTATAAAGCAAAATGAGTATATAATAAAAAGGTTACTGCATTTGTATGGGAAAATATGAACTCGTTTTTTCTGAGCTATACTGCACTCCTGACGTCGTGCAGTATAACTCAGAAAACTCGTTCATATTTTCCCATTCAAATGCAGTAACCTATATTACAGAGCAATTTCAATGACATAATCCATATATAAGTCAATTCGGAATATAAGATGAAGCCCATACTTTCAGGTCAAAAAGTATCTACTTATAGGCCGGCAAATACGGTATGTGTTTAATGGCACCTCAGTACAAAAATGGCTATATGGTGCCAGTTATGTATGTATGTATGTATGTATATTTTACAGCCCCTCGCCACAAGAATGGTTATGTGGTGCCAATTCAAAGTAAAGTTCTAAAAATATAAAGATGAAGAATTGCACAAAAACTTTTGGAAGATAAATCTGGGAACTTTACCCATCTCATTAGAATCCCTATACTTGCAGAAATCTGTGAACTTTATCCATACACCTCTCCCCCAATAACTCACGCACGATGGGGTCCAAAAGCATAGACAGCACTATAAGCAAGGGCATGAGTTACTGAGGGACCTAAAAAAATGAAGAAGGGGTGCCATCCCTGCTGAACATTGAGAAAACTGTGCGGGGTCAGATAACGGGGATGTTTAATAGCTGAATACTCGTTTTATAATTGATTTAGGAATAATTGTCAATAAAGTGCTTTATTCTAATGTAGTTGTTCGCTTTTTTGTATAAATTTACCTTTATTTTCAAGATACCCAACCTCTGAAAGATCGTTAACAAC
The DNA here is from genome assembly GCA_029931535.1 of Margaritifera margaritifera. Lineage (NCBI taxonomy): Eukaryota > Metazoa > Mollusca > Bivalvia > Unionida > Margaritiferidae > Margaritifera > Margaritifera margaritifera. The sequence continues at coordinate 627,566 of JAQPZY010001486.1, read as the reverse complement.
ATTAGTCCAAGTGGTTTCAACAACATGTGTATGCGAAAACATTGTGTATTACGTCACTGCTTTTTTCTTGTTGCTGATTCACAACAAAACAAGAAAATAAAACTAGGGATGGCATACCCGAAAAAGTTGTTTCAGTTAATGTCCTGCAATATGCCCAAGACTTTGCTCATGTTATTTCAATACAGCACTACTCCCAGTTGAATGGTTTGGCTGAAAGAACTTTTGAAACCATCAAGAATATTTGTGACAATAAAATGGTACACGTCCATATTTAGGCATTCTTTAATAATGTATTACCCTTTAAGAATGCAACACAGCTGCTAATGATCAGGAGACTAGTGCTGTCTTACCTTTTGCGAATTGTCAGCTCAAACCTAAAGTCATCAGTCATAGACCACCATCAGTCATAGACCACCAAACTGCTGCATAACTGTTGTTTATGTCAGAAATGGTATTACAATGTTTCTGCCAAACCGCTCCAACAAGGAGAAACAATGGAAATCCATGATAACAAGAATCACTGGCAGTCTGCCATAGTCGCAAAACAGTATGACATATGTTGTCAAAACAAAAGATAGTGTTTTTTACTGTCACAATTGTTGTCATCTTCTTAAAACTGGTAAGAATATAGTACTGAGCCATCTCCAGTTGTCCTTGACCTCAGTGAACCCACTAAGGACAGTATTCCAACTTCAGCCTCGTCCACTAATCAATCAACAGACCCAGATAGCAATACAACTACACTGTAAAACTCTGCAGACATGGCATCCAAAGAGTTACCACCAAACTAGAGTTGTATTTGACCTAATTCATATGTCATTTTCTCAGAGTAGATGGTTAAGCCTCTAGTTATTGTGTATTATGTAGACTGCAGTGAGAGGTTTCTGATGATAAAACCATGTATTTGAAGCTGTTATTAATTTTTTAAGTTTAGTAATTACAAATCTTCCAATCACTAATTTCCTTGATAACTAGAGAATTATACTGCATTTGACATTTTCCACCATTCTAACCATGTTTATGGAATGATATGTTTAGTGTATTACAAAAGGGAGGATTTAACAGTATGATTTTGTTCTGTTCAATCCATCACCATTTTGATACCAATGTTGTTTGAATATTTAGTGCTTGCAAAGCTTGGAAGCTGGTGTTTGAACCACATATATTACTTCTGGAATAAAATGTGTTGATGAAAGCCATGCATATGTGTATTTGTATCTTTAGAAGTCAGTTTTGTTCTTGTTTTTTTTTTTTTAACGGGATTTTTAACACATTAGTGGCTATATCATGCTGAGGAAGTGGGAGCCAAGTGCCTTTCCCAGGGACACACCGAGGCAGCTGACCCTGGCTGGCCTGGGTGGGTATCAAACCTACAACCCTTGAATTATGAGGCAGACACTCGCAGTAATTCAATATTCCATTCATTCAATTGCAATACTCCACTCATGTCCAACAAGTCAGAACTTGTTGTTTTTAAAACCCTGTCTTAACCCTGTAATGTGTTGTAATGGTATTAAACCCTGTATTAACCCTGTAATATGTTGTAATGGCATTAAACTCTGTCTTAACCCTGTAATATGTTGTAATGGTAATTAGTGTCAGATATGTTGTTCAGGCATATAACAAGTTCACTTTGACACGTATCAATCAAATTAGTTTTCTGTATTGATACAGCTGTACATTGACAGATTTATTTTGAAGACATAGTGGAAACATGAACACCAAAAATGTGCTAGTTGACTTGTTACGTGTCATAGAATATGCAGAAGTTCATGGAAATCAGGATGCAGAAAGGGAATTTTATTATTATCCCAAGAACAATCTGCATCATAAAGAAACTCATAATATAACTCATAACAGAATTTTCATCAAATCTTGTACCTTAAGATTTTCATATTCTATTTTCCCCCAAGATAATCGGTACTACATTTCTAGTCTTTGACAATATAATTACAAATAAATTGCATATTTTCTTACCTGACATTTTTGGGGCATTTTTTTGTATTGTATTTATGTCAACATGCAATGTCTTTCGTTTCTCTTTCCATCTTTCTTTGATTGTTTCAAATTAAGATGTTAATCTCATAATCTGTACTATACAGTTATATTTATCAAATGATTATAGGAAACACAGAATACTAAGTGTTGGCTAGACAGTTTTATGCAACTTGTATAAGAGTCAAAGACATAGACCATGCATTTAAGGTTAAATATAGGGGTGACATTTATTTATAGCAGCAAATTAAATAGTATAAAATAATTATTTGGTAAATTTTGCGATTAAATTATTAGTGTTTATATTTACATCATATTAAGAAGAGTAGATTAGTCTTCTGCTTCCTTGATGTTGTTACAGGCCATGTACCCTGTTGGGTGACATCATACCATGATTGCAAGAAGACCCAGCAGGTAGACTTGATACAGAGTGGCTGCAGTGCAGATGTACTGGATGAACTACAGCCAGCAATTGAGATATCTGAGTGGTAGGGCAATAACCACTTTTCTCACACTATTGCAGCAACCTGCTAGTTCAGACCCACTTTCTGTCTCATCAAACACATTCTCACATTGTCTAGATCCAGATACCAAAACATTATGTTGTTTGGTACAGTTTACTTTATCTGACTGTCCTTTAACCAGATAGTTGTACTAAAACATTATGTAGTTTGTTACTGTTTACTTTATCTGACTTTCCATTAACCAGATACTAAAACATTGTATAGTTTGGTACAGTTTACTTGATCTGACTTTCCTATAACCAGATACTAAAACATTATATAGTTTAATACAGTTAACTTTATCTGACTTTCCATTAACCAGATTCTAAAACATTATATAGTTTAGTACAGTTTACTTTATCTGACTTTCCATTAACCAGCTATCACAGTTAAATGAAGAAATTTCATGCAACAGATCATATATTGTTAAAAAGTACATGTTAATATGACTGTTTAGAAGCAAAAGTTATTAAAATGTGCATTTTACTCACTGATGCTATAATTCTGGTTTAATGCGAAGTCATTTAATTCCTTAAAATTACCAAATTGAAAGTGGATATTTATCCTTTTCAATTCCAAAATTCTTAAATCAGTGGTTCAACAATGAAACTGAAACATCCTGCATATTACCCTGGTATTGCATGTATGTGGCTCATTAGTATATACCTGTTTTTGTGTCAGTCACATTTTGAAAGCATTTATTAACGTGACTGATTTTATCAGATTAACAAGAATATGGTTTATATTTTATAGATTTAAAGTGATACTTCTGAATTTTTTCTTTCAATAAATTATACCAGAAATCATGGACACTATATAATTACAGCATAAAAGTTTGTGTGCAGTTTTGCTCATATTTCTTTTATTTAAAATCTCTTGATGTCATGTGTTAGCAGTCTGTCTCATGTTTCCCCCAGGTATGGCAGGAGGTTTGATGTGGTTTTCAGTTCATTTTAAGGGTGTCTTTGGATGAGCCACTTCTTGACATGAGAACATTGTTACTTTCTCGTGGTTCTTGTTTCCTTAACATAAAGAACATTGTTTACATATGTTCTCAGGTTGAAACTTCACACCACCTCTGAAAAGGGAGTGGACAAGACCAAAAGGTGGTGGTATATGCCAAGTGTGATGTGCCATGTTTGTTGTTCAGAGAATAACTCTATGGGTCTTTGGGTGATAAAGTTTATGACTTTGTTCTCGGGTTGAGAACTCACACCATCTCTAAAGCAGGAGTGGATGAGAACGAAGATGGTGGAAGATACTGAGTTTGATGCACTGTGTTTGTTGTTCACACCCAGGAACATCCAGTAACATGTACTTGGCGTTTGGACAAGAATCACAAAACAGGTCACCAAAGATGGCCTAGTTGTTAGGGCAAGCACACCCATGAATACCTAAGAATATGAACTTGGCATTTGGGTTAAAATCCCAAAGCAGGTCACCCAAAAAAGGGTTAAATATCTCACTTCTTCTATTTTTCACAGGTATGGAGGTAGGTTTGATTGTGGTATTCGGTACAATTTAAAGGTCCATCTTTTTTATTTTTACTCACAGGTATGGAGGGAACTTTGATAGTGGTTTTTAATACAATTTAAAGGTCTGTCTCTTTCACATTTCTCACAGGTATGGAAGGAGGTTTGATTGTGGTGTTAGTAAAGTTTAAATTTTGGTCTCATTCATGTTTCTCACAGGTATGGAGGGATGTTTGATTGTGGTGTTCAGTTTAGTTTAAATGTCTCTTTCATGTTTCCCACAGGTATGGAGGCAGGTTTGATTGTGGTGTTCAGTATAGTTTAATACCTGTCTCTTTCATGTTTCTCACTGGTATGGAGGGAAGTTTGATTGTGGTGTTCAGTATAGTTTAAATGTCTTTTTCATGTTTCCCACAGGTAAGGAGGGAGGTTTGATTGTGGTGTTCAGTATAGTTTAAATACCTGTCTCTGTCATGTTTCTCACTGGTATGGAGGGAGGTTTGATTGTGGTGTTCAATATAGTTTAAATACCTGTTTCTGTCATGTTTCTTACAGGTATGGAGGGAGGTTTGATTGTGGTGTTCAGTATAGTTTAAATACCTGTCTCCTTCATGCTTCTCACTGGTCAGGAGGGAGGTTTGACTGTGGTGTTCCGTATAGTTTAAACATTTTTTTTATGTTTCCCACAGGTATGGAGGGAGGTTTGACTGTGGTGTTCAGTACAATATAAATGTCCGTTTGCTGTCAGAAGATGCACGCACTGTCCTGGATGAGTTCAGGTTCGAGGATACCAAACCCGCAGGGAGAGACTGGTTTCATGTAAGTCAATAAACTCATTCTGAAGTAAAAAGCTGATATAGTTAGGGATTGATTCATGTATGGATGAAGGCTGCAATGTTTACACGTGAAAACAGCTTAGTTTAGTTGACTGCCTGTACACATTTACAAAATTGGTAAACATGTAAACGAACATGCACATGATTGTCAGTGATGCAGGAACTACTGGTTCAAATTAAATGATATAATTCCACATCTCCGCTTAAGCAGACTGCTTAGTAAGACACTTCTGCTAATTCTTTTCTTAAAGTATGTTTTCACATGAAATGTGGCATCACTAGGAAAAAGATGAAGTTGACGAGAATTGGTTGTAATGCACATTACACATCAGGCTGATTTACTGATAATGATATAAAATTTGATTTAAGCTATATTATTTACCTTTGAAAAACATGTTTGTTATTACAGTAAAACCTGTAATGAACAACCACAATCGATATGCACAGATCGATTTTATTATATAAACGCACTGTCATGAGCGACCACCTGCAGAACGCGACCAGCGACCGCGATTTCTTGGCAAAATATGCATTCGACACTGCTATGAACGACCGCATCACAAAAACAATGATAAACACAACTGACCTTTATTTAACCCTTTGTAACCACGACCACTTTAGAAGCAAAGACGTTAAAAAGAAAATCAAAAACTTAAAAACAAATTAGGTTGGCTAGCGGTTTCTTAAATTGTACAGGTCATGCATGTAGTGTCGTATGTTATAGATTTTAAACCAGACTAGAGTACATGCTGTTTGCTCATTCGGAAATACCTCGGCTATTTCTGCGAGACTAAAGTATGATCCATAGGATTTCCCGCTAAGTTGCGTATGGCAGCTGTTCTAAAATAATGCTGCTATGAACAACCCTATCGCGAGAACCGAGACAAACACCACTGACATTTATTTTATCCTTTGTAACAACTACCGCTTCCAAAGTAAAGACTGTTCTAAAAAAAATAAATTATAAAAACAAATTAGGTTGGCTACCGGTTTCCTAACTTTTGCAGGTCATGCATGTAGTTTCCTTTGTTCTAGGCTGTCAACCAGACTAAAGTACATGCTCACTCGGAAATACCTCGGCTATTTCTGCGAGACTAAAGTATGATCCATAGGATTTCCCACGAAGTTTTCCTGCTATTGTAGTGCCAAAGTCAATATAGCGGTCACATACATCATTTGTCTTTGGAGTTAATCCGTAATGCCTGGTGTGAATGAGGTCTTTGTCTTTATCTTTAATGCCAGTAGGTGAGAATCGTTTTCCGGATTCGATTGTCATTGTGAAAGACTTGTGTTGTTTGTTGGGGTGTTTTTGATGTTACAGTGATTATAACCCACACACCAAACCGTCATATGTTCACTTTAGTGTAGCCGGTTACACCCTCTGTTTATAGAGTTAATCCCTTTGTGTCGTCGGTGAATTAAGCCTTTGACTTTTGTCTCTAAATAAATTTATTCTGTTTCTGGATAAATTAATTGTGTCTTTTTATTTCATTCATTGGTACATATACATTGTATATGTATTCCATATTTCCCCAAAGCCTGATCAAAACCGCTACAGTCGTTATTACAATTGATCCCTTATAACATTACCACCTAGCACCTTAATAACAATGGCAGAACCTCCAACAAAAATGAGACAAATTCTAACATTGGAGGAAAGAATTAATGTAATTGAAAGAAGTGAAAAACGGGAGACTGTTTGCAACATAGCAACCACTTGAAACGTCAGTCAGACTCAAATTTAGGGTGTTGTAAAAGACCAGGAGTCAATTAGAAACGAACTCAATGCTAATACTAGTACATGTATGCGTGATCTTCAAATATATATGTGATTCATGTTTAATGATTGATGTATATCTTTATTACTATTTAAAATTATTTTCAGATTAATGCGAATAATATTTTAACAAGAACTATATATGAACAAAGAATACAATAAATGTACATGATTGTGCTTATTTTTCCCTCTTAAACAGTGCTGAATTTCGACCTTGGAAACTGGTCTTTTTGTACAAACCTGTTATGAGAGACCACCTGTCTTGAGAGACCGCTTTTTTCTGGCAGAAGGGGCGGTCTCTCATGACAGGTTTTACTGTAGAACCTTTGGTTAGTAACATTATATTTGAAAAATAACACCATTTCAAGTTTGTATCCCACTGTAGTTTCTTAGTTATTGTAGATCCTACAAAAGTATCACATGTGCTTGTCCACACAGTACATCCATAAGCATTTATTTATAGATTTTTATCATGTACATGTATGTAGCAGTAGGAAACAATATCATGACAATCTTAGTGATATTTTCACTAAATTATCAGATATATTCAGCAAAGACATGTCTTACATAATGATTCCTGTCATAATAAGAGGTAAAAGATGTACAGCAAATGAAACAGTCGCAAGTTGAGCGATGTACTGCATGCACATTATAATAGCAAAGATGTACAGCAAATGAAACAGTCGCAAGTTGAGCGATGTACTGCATGCACATTATAATAGCAGTAAGTTGTTCAATAAGCCTAATGGGGAAATATGGGGAAAGGTTGAGTTTCTAATCAGTGGCATCATTTCGGTTATTGTAAACCCTGTACACGTTTAAAAATTTTAGTAAATGTTGCATTCTTAGTATGGACATGCTCACAGAAAGGCATAAATAAATAGCTAAATTGAAGGAATGATGGATGGATTGACAAGCTCATCCACTGTTCACTTGTACATTTATGTCACAAAATGCATCTTAAATATTTACTGGTCAAACATTCCAGCTGCTGTGCAATTGAAAGTCCTTTCCACTTCCAACCTAACACAATTATCTCTTTTTCTGCCACTGGACCAATTCACCAGAGAAAACTGAAGTTAATGATGATGTTGATGATGATGATGATAATGAAGTTATCTAGTGATGATTTTTAAAGAGAAGCCAATTTTTGGAGTAAAAAAGGTTTCTTTGATAATACTTAACCAATCATAATACATAAGAAGTACATCCACTACCTAGAAAATCCAGCCCTTCCAAGCTAAAAAGAATTTTGCCACATCTTTTAGTTCGTTTTAGCAACAGAAGTGCTAAAAAGTTATCTGCCTGTCAACTTGGAAGTCTGAGGGTGATTTCCCCATGTAATGAGGCATTGGCAACAAATATCACCAGTTCATTAGTTACTATGGGAATGAATATGTATACTTTTCCAGGGAAGTTACTGCATGGAGGACTTGGCAAGTTGTGCCTGCATTAGCATCAGGTAAGTATTGTCAAAGAAACATAATTTACTCTAAAAAATGTTTTTTTCTTCAGATATGTTACCCGATTATAATACATTAGAAGGATAGGGAAGAGGAGGAGGGAGTTGCATCTCTTACCCCAGAGCTGGCCTTGTCCCTGGTAGATTGCTTATATTGCATGGGTCAATTATTATTTTCCATTGCCTTCAAGCTGTGATTATGTGGATGCGGTTCATAGAACAATTTTCACTCCTGCAAATCCAGCAGAAATAGAATAACCTATATCATTACAAAGCTGCTGAACGACCTGGGAAGGTAGCCAGTTGCACTGCTAATATAGGTCCCACTGAGTCAAACTGAGCCCTTTGGGATGCAACGTCTCTCGGGTAAAAGCTAGAGAATTTTGTCTATGACATCCATACCATGGCTTGGATGATGTCAGTTAGGGAGCAGTTGAAGAACTTCATCTGGTCTTAGGTTAGTTCCTTGCAAGCTGAACAGACAACTCAATGTATCCAGGATGACAGGGCCTGAGCTGAAATATCATCCCTTTCTTTGTGAGTGGCAAGAACATGCAAGATCTCCCTCTTCTGATCGGCTCAGTTCACTTTAGGTACCATTTCTGAGCCCTTATGGAGTCTTGTAGATGCCCTTGGGGCGAAAGGTTGAAGGAAGCCAAAGGTTCAAGACAAAGGACTTATTTTCCATGAACAGGAGTCTGTTCTTGACAATAAGAGCTGGGACCATCATGTGTGAAAATGAACCAACATGGTGGAATTGCAGATAGTTAGGATTAAGCAACAAGGCAGTATCTCACTGAACATCCCTGCTGTAACTATGACTATTAGGAAGCACATTTTATACAAGAGGTGAGTCAACGAGGCTCTAAACAATGGCTCAGGGAGTGCCTTATTCAATCACATCAGAACTAGTGAAAAATTTCATTTAGGGCAAAGGATCAAAGCTCATGCAGCAAGAACATTCCAGTTCAGGGAAAGAGCATTGACTGCCCAGGTTTTGGGATCTGAGACTGCAGAGACGATGGTTGGGAGCTTTGCAATCCGTGTCATCATATAAATAGGTCTATGAGAGGTCAACTTATATCACATATTTAGACCAAAAGGGAATCCCCTGAACCAGTAGATGGTGTCCCTGTATGAGAATCTTAGTGTCACTATTCTGAATGTGGTGCCTGAATGAAGTGGAAGAGAGAGTTTGCATTGTGAACTAGCTCCTTTTGGTAAGTCTCTTGAAATGTCTGTAGTGAAGGAAGCCATTGATAAGGGGAGAGGGGGCACTGAGTGTGGTCTGGAGGCCCTCCAAAACAACTTGTAACACCCATGGGTGGACAGGGCAGTGTCACCATTCAAAGAAGAGTGTTGAATTATTCCTCACACCAGGATGTCAGAAATGGGCAGCATTAAGCATATTACATTTTCAGCTGTGGGTTGATGGGGAGAGAAGCAGAGTCAAAATTGGTCATTGTCTCCCTGTGTTTTGTCATCTATGGCCTTTTATATTGGGTCCTCATCAAGAGAAAGGGATTGGAAGGGATGTTCCTAATTTGGCATTCCTGTTTTGCTGATTTCATAGGAAATGAGGGGTGGGCTCTGGGTCGCTGGGCCTGTGTGAGGTTTGCCTATTTGGTAGCCTTTTGTAATCTAACAATAGACATGGTGAGAAATGCATCTCTTCTCTCCAATCTGAAGATTAACAGATGCAACTGTGGTATTGGATAGTGAATGTTGAGCTGCTCTTTTAGCACATGAACCATATGAGAGGGTAACTTCCAAGCATGACTGTCAGTGGGGTTCTTGACGAAAGGGTTTTTGGTTATCTTCAGATTGATGAAACAGCCATGGAAACCAAGTCAAACAAGGATCTGTCACTATGGCAATTCAAAGCAGTTGTGGGTCAAGGTAGGACTTTCAATCGATATGCGCAATGGAAGGTTTGACTGTCCCAAGCCTGCAATGTCTGTCTTGTAGCATACCAAGTTAGAATTTGATGGAATTTGCCCATGCAAAAAGAAAGGCCTGTTGATAATTGTGTTTTTAAGTGGCCTTTGAAAACAACGAAGAACGTCATTGACTCAAGCAGACTGTGGTAGTTGCTTGAATGACAGCTGGTCTTTCTTGACTTAGAGATCAGTGGATGCGGGAATTTGGTAAGAGGCCAAGAGGCACCTTAGATGGTGGATGTAGACAGAACTTTGGATGCAGAAGCTGGAAAACTTTGTTGATTGATGCACAAAAGACTGTCTTTTCTGGACATTCTCAGATCAAAAAAGGAACATGGCACTTTTGAGCATGAGTCTTTGCAAACAGAAGAGTGTGGTGATAGGAGAGCCTCCTGTGAGGGGTGCGATGACTGAGCAGGTGAAACAGGCCATGTGGGACAGTGAACAAAGGTTGAGAGTTGGTCCATGTTGAGATATGTTTATCTCCAGGTGTTCACTGATTTCACCTACATTCCAGGACTTTTACTGGTTTGACATCATTCAGCTAGAAACGTTTACACCCCATGCACTTAATCCTGCCCATTGTATTGACAACTGTAAATACAGAGAGCAGAACAATGGCATAGACAGGTGAAATCAGTCAAGTGTTGCATTGAACGTACTGTGAAGAGGATGCTATGAAAAAAACAAACTGCCCAAGGAAATTATCAGAATGATCTTATTACATGTAATAAGTAATGATATACTGTCAGAAATGGGGTTGAGTACTGAGTTGAATTGAAGGTACTAATGACCAAAGGGCAGGTAATTGATATTGTGCTGACAGGCTTACGGAGCAGAAGTAGTTACTGTTGAATTGACAGAATTTGGCACCAGTTCCTCTATGCAAGGGAAGACCACTCGTCTGGCTTACACTTTGGCAAGCAGACAACTTTTTAGCACTTTTTTTGCTAAAACAATCCAACAGATGTGGCAAATGTCTTTTTTAGCTTGTGATGGCTGGATTTGGGATGTAGTGGATGTACTCTTAATGTATTATGATCATGTAATACAATAAGTCTGCTGCGTGGAAAATGTTTTGTTCATGGTGCAGTTGCATTTAACATATAGCTTTCAAATAATAATATTATTATTCTGTGAGGTACTTTTGCATCAGTTTTTTTTTTGTTGCTCTATACAACAGGCATTGGTGATAAATTGTCAGTTATTTTTTTTATAGAAAAACTGCAACTTGTCTAGGAGGCACATTTAACATTCTTAAAAATAATTCTATGGAAGTAGAGCAAGAAACAATTTCTATATAAACATTCAGAGTAAGAAATGCACATGTCTTGACACGACTGAGAAGTGCTTAATCATAGTTGATAATTGTACCTGGTAACTTGCTCATTAGTTCATGGATTCTCTCAATGATTACTATGACATACCTATTTTTGGTGGGGTACCAATATTTGTGGATTTTGTGGTTGCTATTAACCATAAATTGAAAGACTCGATAAACAATGATGATTCTGTGAAAGCAACAGGTCTCCTCCCTAATCTACGAATTTATGTGCTTACAAAAAATCCTATTTTTATCCAAACCACATACATTGATACCACCAAAATATTGATACTACCAAAATAAATAAACTCACAGTAATCTCCATAGTAATTTTTAAAAGTACAAAGAATCTTCAATACAATTCATGCTGCACATAATTAGTTTTACCATTTGCATACTGAAGACTTTAATCTTTATGAGATACTTAGATTAACTTTAAATTTGTTACAAAAATTCTTCAGTATCCTCTTAGTGAACACATGGGATGCCCTCTTATGAGGGGATCCCTCATGGGATGAAAAACTGACCTTACAAAGCAGGTTGCATCTGTAAGGACATAAAATGTTGTGTCTATATATATAGTAAAGATTGTTTATAATGCTTCACAGGGGACTGGGATTTTTATAACGTTATAACTGATAAATGTTATATCCAAATTCATGTATTCATTCGTATCAAAATGTTTATGTACTTGTCCACATTGATGTACATGTCAATGACATTGGACATACAAGTAGTGAAAAAGTTTTACCATCCGCTGAAAGTATCAACATATATGTAAATGTATCAGCCAGTGAATCATAAAAATCACTTTTATGTGAAAATGTCTCTGTTCAATAACTTAACGACTAGTAAATTAGTCCTTTATTAAACGGTATTTGGATGGAAAGAAATGGCCATCTGTTTTTTGTTAATCTGAGATTTTTTTGTCATCTGTTTTTTGTTAATCTGAGATTTTTTGTTGATATGTTTTTCATTGACATGCAAATGCTTGCAAAGAATTTCAGGTGTGTCACTCTGAGCTTGTAGGTATGGTCTAATGTCCGCAACTCTATCTAGAACCTTGCTGGCTCTGGGTACAAAGGCAGGTACTGAGTCATCCTCATCCTCATTGCTTCCAGTAACAGAAACATTGGTCACTTCATAGTCATCATTAATTTCACAAACAATATCTTCAATTGTTGATGGCGCACATGTGACAATGTCATTGTTGGAATTAACATAATCCAAGAAATCAATATCATTGTTACCAGATCCAAGTAGGCATAACGTGTCAAGCACCATATCAAGGGGAACATCATCATCGCTGTAACTGGTAATTACATCTGTTTGCTCTCTAAACTCTGCCTTAACAAAACGTTTTTTTCTGACTGGCAGAGATTTACCTCAAGCTGCACTCAATTATTCAACATATAGATATAAAATGATAGCTAATGGATATTTCTACATTATTTGGTCAAAAAGTACAAACAAAAGCATTTCTTTTCATGCTTTAATTGCATTGAACTCACAACCCATGATTCTAAATTACTGATTATGAACTGTGATTATCACGTCTTTGTTACCTGGCACCTTTGCTATGCCTTTCTTATTTACCAATTATGAATGAGGCATGATTATCACGCCTTTGTTACCTGGCGAATGTGTTACGCATTTGATATTTAAATGACCACCATTGTCTACCAGACTTTCGCACGTTCGGTGATAAAAACATTTTAATTTGAGCCAATTTTCTCTGATGGACAACACAATCAAAAATTATAACCAATTTTAACCATTGTAACAAAGGAACATTATAACAAAGCCTTTGGAATATATAGTAGTAGTAGTAGTTGGACAGGGAAATAAATCTCAAACATTAAAACAATGAAAAACGTTTTATCCAAGATTGTAATAAACAGTCTTTACTGTTTATCAGGGATCATGAAATTATAATGGCTCTTGGTGGACATTTTTTCCTGAAAATTAACATGGTGGTCATTTGTGAAATTTAATATAAAAACATTCAAAGGAGATTTAAGAGGTTGTGACAAAAAAGAAAAGATTGTTATACCTAATTATTAAATGTATCAGAAAATTTAATTTTGGTTCCAGATTTGTTGCTGCCTTAGTATTAGCAATTATTCTTTCATGATTCACTGGTTTCCTCAAACTAATTTATAACAATAATATTTTCTCTCAAAGGGCCATCCATATATGACATCACGCATTTTCGTGGATTTTTGATCCCCACCTCATCACATTTCATTAAAAAAAATCAGACCACCCTCATATATGACATCACAAAGCTCCCCCCCCCCAAAAAAAAAATTTCAAAAATAAAATTGGTTTGAAATTCCTTTTGTATTAGGAAAACCAACAAGAATACAACACTCCGTTCTGAATTATTTATTTCTCAGGTGGATCGCACTGGTATTGTTTTTGTGATATAACATTTTTCAAAAAAAAACTACCCCTCATTGTCACACAAGTTGGACCCCTCGAGTGCATGACATCATATATGTATGGCCCCAAAACACCTTTCTTTAGAATTTCACCCAACAACAGTTTTTTATTTCACTTAAAAATACATAATACCTCATTGAAAGGCATTTCTGGTAATGTTAGGTGAAGATTTATTTGGTCAGGTCCTCAAATAAGTTTTGGAGGATGACAATAAACATTAGTTGTTGTTGCTGGTATCTTTTTTTCTTAACTTGGGCCTTCGCTTCACATATTTTGTTCTAAAGGTATGATGTGAAGACACCGTGACACAATTTAGTTAAGAAATGTGGTGTGGGGGACTGATGTATAGTACAGACCCTGGGACAATCGTTCAATTATAGGGTTTATTATAAGTCTAGGACAGGGGTCTCGAAACTACAGCCCGCGGCTTCGATTTGTCCGGCCCGCGGTGTTGTAGTTTTTAAAAAACGATTTTGTAAATATTAACATTTTTCACAGTCGCATCGGCCCGCAAACCCCCTTCAGAAGTCTAACATGGCCCTCGTCTTATAAAGTTTGGAGACCCCTGGTCTAGGAGATAAGCTTTCACACATCTTGTGTCTTGTGCTTTCTAGCTTTAGAGTGTAAACAATTGGGAAAACATGACTAAAAAAAGCTTAGTCAGTAATACCTCTATTGATTGCCTGACAAAGAACCAATCTGTAAACTAGAACTAAGGACCTTTTATTTTACTTTGCTAAGGTGTTTATTGGATTAAAAATCAAAGACAATTTGATATAATGATGTTTGAAATATCCTATTACCGATGTCTGGTTGGTCAGAGTGTATGCATGGTCAAAAACTTTGATTTGGCAGACATGTGGTAAATAGTGATTTCAGGAACTCTAATATGAGGTGGCCTCTTTACAAGGAGTGGCCACTCTTGAGAGAAACCTTGTGAGAAGTGCACCATTGTACCATCTTCACAAGTTGCCATTTCTTAACATTATGATTTCCAACTTGCAGGCGAGTCATGTGTTCCAGAAGTATGGTCAAGGTTTGAGGTATATCCAGTACACACATGGAGGCAAGGACACCCAGTTCTGGGCTGGACATTATGGGGTCAAAATCACTTTGTCCTCCCTCATGTTCAATTTCTCTGAAAAGTCCCAGACAGAGCCATGCGGGACTGGATTCCAAATTCCCAAATCATGTGTGAAGGTCAAGAGTTGAGTATGATATGTACTGTAAAATCATTATGTGTGAAGGTTAAGGTCAAGAAATGAGTATGATATATGTACTGTAAAATCATTATGTGTTAAGGTAGAGAGTGGAGTATGATATATGTACTGTACAATCATTACATGTGAAAAATGAGTATGATATATGTACTGTAAAATCATTATGTGTGAATGTCACGAGTAGAGTATGATATATGTACTGTACAATCATTACATGTGAAGGTCAAGAGTTGAGTATGATATATGTACTGCATAATCATTATGTGTGAAGGTCAAGAGTGGAGTATGATATATGTACATGTACTGTAAAATTATTATGTGTGAAGATCAGGAGTGGAGTATGATATAGGTACTGTAAAATCATTAATGTCAGGAGTTCAGTATGAGATACATATTGTATAATATGGATAAGAAGTGTATATGCTTAATTTTTAAATTCATGAAGGTCATATACATTTATTTTTAACTGTGCTTACCAAAAGTGAAAATGCAATAATCCAGCTTATAAATAAATTAAAAGAATAATCATCCAAGAGCAAACTTTACATCTTTGATTTTCTTTTCTGTACATATAAACATTTTTTTTTGCTACAAACATCCCGAAGGTCCATGCACTTGTATATACAGTGGTCTCTACTCATAAAGTCCCTCAGTATAATAGGAGTCATGGTGGCTCAGTAGTTAAAATGCAAGGACTCGAGACCAAAAGTCAGATTTGCCCAGGTCGGCTACCATGGTGAGTCTTGTGCACAGCCCTTTACTCCAATTGATTTGGCACTAAATAACCTACTTGTATTGCTGTGCTGTAAAATCCCAAACCGAAACCAAACCCTCATAATACTGCTACCCCTCCTAAAACATCGGTAATGTTATTGATTACATTAAACTGGTCACATGTCGTTTTATCCTTGCTCCTTGATATATTGGGGTTTTTAGTTCTTCATTCACGAGAACAAATTATAATACAATTCAACATAATTAAATACTCGATTTTTTGTATTATTGCATTATAAGGACACAGCTTTGTTGGAATATCCCTCAGTATACGGCTCCCTCACTTATAAATTGGGGCACTTTTATGGCTCCCTTGAATAGCATTATCAATAGGGAGTGCTAATAGATCTATAAATCAGTGCTCTCTGTAACTGCTTTCAGCACATGAAGGACCTTCAGATTGCTTGTTTTGTGCTTAAGGAATAAAACTGTGCACAAGTTCTTCCTGTTTCTGTGTGTTTCCTACTGCCAATCAGAATTTAGAATAATTTCTAACAGTCTGCAATCATGGAAAAATAAAGTTGCAGAATTGCTTACTTACATAAACAATGTTATTCAATATTATCATGTAATTTATGAAGGAAAATATAGGCAGCTGTCTTTCAAAGCCACTTCCACAAGATCTCTGAAATCCAGTAATAACAGTATAATAGTATGGCCACATTTACTTGTTCTCCCTATTTTCCTTTTCAGTAGCAGTGTGCATAGTGCATACACGATGTCCATGCAGTGTTGTGTTTTTGTTTTGGGTTTTGGTTAGGTCTATTACACCGCAATAGGCAGAGCCAGTTTGGGACAGAAATCATGTTGATCATTGGAATGGACAGGGAATTTCATTTGGTGTTTTATGGCACAGCAGCACAAGTAGGTTATTCAGTGCTGAAGCAATTGGAGTAAAAGTGCCTTGCCCAAGGACATAAACAGTCGTCGACCTGGGCTAATCTAATTGTGTAATTCGAAACCCACACCCTTTTGGTCGCGAGTCCTGCATGCTAACCACTGAGCTGGACAGTGAGCGCATTCAATGCACGCATTACTAAGACACTTCTGAAGTCAATAATAGATGTACTTTTTACATTTGTCCCCTATGCATCGACATAGTGAATGCACTATACTATTTTTCACATATAAACAACAGTTTTGCAATGGAAATGACAACAAAAAATGTACCTAAAAAGGAATTTTAATTCAAGGAAATTTCACTCACACCCTAACACGTGCTGGCACCTATGAACTGCCAACCAATACTATCCCTGGAAAAGTGTCAACACCACGTGATTTACAGGTGCACTGGCAGCCAGACATTCAGGCCTAAATGTTCATCACATATTCGACTGCCACTATACATCATATATAAATTAAAAATTAAAATTAACGTAACTTGAACATTATTCAACCATTTTTCATGAAATTTCCGGTATGCACTAAACAAATTAACACTAATTTACATAGGGGTAAGTGTAAAAAAAAATTTTTTTTTGCTACAATGAGCTATATAGGGTGTGGTTATCTCTGCTCTCGTGAGAAGTTAATTACTATACAATGGATTACAAGTAGTAATTTTCATATAAAGGCCTTTTGTGCACATGAAAATATGAAGTACAAAATACTGAATAATCGGAGCATAATATTTCTTTGTTGTTACTATCAGAATACAGTGACAATGCCATGCATTTACTATCAGAATACACTGACAATGCCATGCATTTACTATTGGAATACAGTGATGATGCCATGCATTTACCATCAGAATACAGTGACAATGCCATACATTTACCATCAGAATACAGTGACAATGACATACATTTACTATCAGAATACAATGACAATGTCATACATTTGGTGACAATGCCATGCATTTACTATCAGAATACAGTGACAATGTCATACATTTACAAAATCTATGCACAGGCAAGAAAATGTGATTTTTAAAGATTACACTTTGTACAACACCATGAGAGATCTCTGTATGTAAATAAATTTTATACAATCAAATATTTCCATACATTGTTTTGTAGCAATGGGTTGGTGAAAGAAATGCAACATTTTCTACATGCCAAACAATCTGTCATCTCCATCATTTCTATCCGTTTACTTGCATTTTTTCTCTGTACAAGTTTTGTTCCCCTTACACAGTAGATATTCAACGATAAAACTTCCAAGGATTGTGAATGGAAGAGACAAATCTGATTTCTTTCCTATATACATATTTATTTACAGAGATGCATCCAGGTTTTCCTCAAATTTGGGGGGCACTTAATTCACATAGGGGGCTCTCTTGGATACATTTCTCTCTTAATGAGTGTCTTTGCCAAAGACCATTCAATTGTCAGCTTGTCTCTGTCAATCAAGGGTGAGCTGTTTATATCACCATATTTCTTTTCAACACCATAATGGTCACACAGGATAGCAATCTTGTCATTACCATAATGGTCACACAGGATGGCAATCTTGTCATTACCATAATAGTAACACAGGATAGCAATCTTTTCATTACCATAAGTTTCAAGTTCTTTTTCTGACAAGAAAGTCAAAGTTCTGAATCCAAGTACATCAAAACCTGTTGCAACCTGTGTACTCTCTTTAGGAAATCTTGCCTTTTTCTGTTCTTGTAGATTAACAAAAAATTCAGTGCAGAGCTTAGCCAAATCCTCTGTAGCTTTCTTCACAGTGCTTCTATGAATTGTCAGTTCAACTCTAGTGAATGAACATTTTGTCTCCTCCCCATCTTTAGAATAAGTCAGCTTCTCTTCCAGTGGCGTTTGGTGATATGTATTCCCAGTGTTAGCTCTTTTCAGATTGGAATCAACATTTTCTAGAGCTGACATTACTGCAGCAATATCCAGGTCAGACTTCTGCAAGAACATGCTCATTTGAGCCAAATGTGGGATTATGTCCATCATAATCGGACATGATTGTGGTCCTCCCCCCCCCAAAAAAAACAGAAAATGTGATGGGGGGTTTGGGGGTCCTCCCCCAACGGGGTATCATGGGGCGGTGCCCCCGGATCATGGGGTCCAAAAATGCATTTTAGACTCGTACAAAACATGCAAAATTGCTCCTGGTGGACCATATTATCATAATATATTGCAAAGTTTTTACTTCATTCCAACAAAATAATCATCTGAAAAAAATAACAAACTGACCAAAACTTTACGCAATACTTGAAGAATTTCACAATGTTCATTGTCACATCAACTTGTTCTCCAAAATATTAGTGCTGAAGTTATTACATGTGCATGTCAGTGTTCACACAGTAATTCAGTCACAGTAATTTGTCAATTTTTGCAGCGCATATTATATTAAACTTTTCTCTTTTCATAACAAATTTGTAAAAAAAAACACAAAAACCCCCCCAACTCAAATACATCAACTATATACACATAATCACATAAATGCACTGGTCTTTTCCGCCACTGGACACAACCTGTTGATATTGATATGCTAGTCTTGCTCTTTTTGCAGCCTTGGCAAAGATTTATTTTGCTTTTCTTTTTGTTACCACTAACTTTTTTTGCTCAACGTTCAATTTTTTCTTTTCATTCTCAACAATGGTTTTTTTCTTTCAAGGTCCTCATTGTATTGTCGATATGCTGTGCACATATTCTGACACAGGGTTACATCTGCCCTCTCG
Source organism: Margaritifera margaritifera (assembly GCA_029931535.1). NCBI lineage: Eukaryota > Metazoa > Mollusca > Bivalvia > Unionida > Margaritiferidae > Margaritifera > Margaritifera margaritifera. Next base: position 608,184 of record JAQPZY010001486.1, on the reverse strand, counting down.
TGTAAGAAATCTTCCTTCTTAAAATAGTTTATTGCACTTTTTCCAGATGCCTTTAGGCCATATTTGATGTTCTGTACTGAGTTGTAGGTTTCAATGTTTTATAACTCTTCTAGCCTCGATTGGCATAGTTAAAATCTTTCTTGCAAATATCACAAAATGCCAGTCTGCTAGCGTTCAGTTTTCTTATGAACTGACCAACTACATTTCCATCGACTTTCCGCTCAAGCCATTCCCATTTCCACACATTTTTCAAATCTTTATCCAAACTTTTTGTGTCCTGGTCTCTGTCAATAACTCTAGATGCCATGTTTTGCAAGCATGCTTCTTTTTTTCCATTTCCATCAGTTTCTGTTATGCGAAGATTCATTAGACGAGTAGAAACTTTTGACCAATCAGAATGCTCTTTACAACGATCATCTGTTAAATAATACACGGAACAAATACTTTACAAGGATCATTGTGGAATGGGACCGGACAGACCGTTTGTTTAAAAACCGGAACGGAGATGATATAAAAAACTGACTATATCGAAAAAAATCGGATTCAAGTCAGGAGAAAATCGGAATTCCGCTTTAAAACGGGGAAAAATCATGTCTGCATAATGTGCATAACTGCCACAAATCTGTAGTCGGTTATTCTACTGAACAGAGACGTGCATTCTTTTGTTTTCATATTCTTTGCAAAGTATGTCACAAGTGCCTTCCAGCTGTGAAACACAGCATAAAGCGCATCATAAAAAGCCAACCACCTTATATCATGAACCTCCCTCATTCTAAGCTCAAGACTCTCAAGAAGCTTTTGGAATTGTTTCAGTTCAGCTGTTCTGTTTACTGACTTCCTAAAGTAGTACAAATCTCTGAATGTTACCTCAAATGTACCCTTAAGGTCCTCTATGTTCTTAGAAGCTTGTGAAGTGCACAAATTAAATCAGTAAACCATGAAGTGTACACTAATTACATGTGGACACCTTTCTCTCAATCTTGTGGCCACCCCACTTGTGGCATGTCATTACAGATGCGCCATCACTTCCAAACCCTATTATTTTCTCAACAGTTATCTTCTTCTCTTTCACAAATTTTATTATTTCATTAAAAAGTACTTCTGCAGTACATAAAGACCCTACCACTGAAATATCGCTGAGGAAATGTGTTGAAGGCACAAATGTTTCTGATTTATAATTCTTGCATACATCACAATTTTGTTAGTGTTTGAAATGTCGGTGCTTTCATCTGTTAAAAGGCTAATATATGGGTTTTCACAAACTTTTTGCAGCAAGTCAGACTCTATCACCTCCTGAAAGCAGGAAAAAAATCAGTTAGGGCACTACTTAGTCCAATATATATCTTCTCTATTGCAGATTTTCGTAATTTGAACTTCATTTTTATTGATAGTTTATATTTTTCATTTTTGCCAATGTTTGCAAATAAATATCAAATGTAAGATATGAAAATTATGGAGATCATCATAATAGGTACTTTACCATAAGAAGTGCAGGCATGTGTCTAAATATCTGGACTCAACTAGTAGTAGATTAGGTCATCTTCAGAAATTTACCAGTATTAAAATTACTCACATGGACTTTTTTCAAGATTAACTTTCGATTTACTAAAATCTGTTTGTTATGTACATGTATATTGAATTTATAATACGTGTCCATCAGGTAAGTTGAACTGGAGTGGTCATTTTGTAAATAACATGTCAACTGCATTTGAGTTCAAGGTTAGTCTTGTTTACATAGCATTTAGTACTTAGATTGGAACTTTCCATGTCTTCATGTGAGAAAAGTCAGGTATGCACAGTGATTTTCCATTAGAGTTACTCATATTCTGGAATATTCTGTCAGGTGACTTGTCTTTATATTTATAGAGCATGTGGTAAACAAAATTCCATTCCTATACTAACCTTCACGTTATAAAGATCAGTCGATTCAGGAATTTATTTTAGTAATCAGATCTTACAGTTGTGAAATCCAAGTAAATTCAGAGGAATTATTTATTTTAAATATTCATTGGAATTACTAAAAGTGCTAATTCTCATTTTGGATTAATACTTGACTTTGAGATTTGTGTGAATTCAAACATTCTATATTTAGGACTTGTGATTAGAACACTTAGGATTATTGGATTATTTGGACTTTAAATCACATTTTTGTAAGGGTCTTTTGAATTTTCACTTTAATTGTCTAGAAATAAATTGCTTGTTGATTTTACTAACATTGTTGGTTTCACTTTCTTTCTGTTACATAGTTTTAGGCCACAGAGTCGTAACGCAGTTTCATTTTTGACGCAAGTCAGCAAAATCTAAGAAAGATCCTGATTTTGTTGACACTGTTTTCTTTAGTCATATAAAGTCATATAATAGGCCACACCCATAGCCTTTTGCAAAAAATCAGACTTTTAGCCTATAACGAAAAGGAGTCTGAATAGAGAACAGATCTAAAAATAAAAATAATTTTAAAAAAAGAATTTTTGATAAAATGTATATTGTAGTAAATAAACAACACCAACCTGGAAATCGTCTACAGCTACTGTTGATAAGTGGCAATGTTGCCCAATCTCATGCTGCTCACATCCACCTCAATAAAGTCAATAACATCGAAGAAAGATCCGAATTTTGCTGACGCTATGTTTTCTTTTTCCATATAATAGGCTACACCTTAGCCTTTTGCAGAGAATCTGACTTTTTACTGAAGGCATTAGTTTTTAATATTTTCATATTTTCACTAGGTTTTAAGTCATCCACTGCTTGTTTATGCGATGTTAATTCCACATGTCTAATGTAGAAGTGCGAAAATTATTATTTCCTCGCATTGTACTACTGTTTATCTCCGTCTTGATGCACCATTTGCAAAAGCATCTCTCTTTTGTCATTAGTAATAAGCCAGTGTCTATTTTGCCTCCACTCCACTTGGAAGGCATATATCCATTTCATGTTGGCCTCGACTCTGGAACTCTCCTGGAAGGAATATTGCCGTTGTTTCTTGCTGGGCTGTGACTCTGAATGGCTAGGTTCAGCATCTTCACCGTTTTCCTTCCTGTGCCCCGGATCAGAGGAGTTTGGTTGAACATTTTGAGTGTCTGCTGGCTCTGAAGCATTTACAGATGAATTGGAGCATTTTTCTTTTTCTTTTGTTTGGATAAAATCTAATGTTTTCTTCGTCACCATAGTTTGTCATGTGACTATATGAAACTACAGAGTATACTCCCTTTGAAAACTAAACTGTTTTGAAAAATCATTATTGGTGCCAATTTTTACCATGTTTCAATACAGTTGGTTTGTTTGTGGTTTGTTATTTGTTACAAACTTTAGGTAGAACCAACATTTAGTGTGTGTTTGTGGGGAGATAGGTGTCTAGGTGTTGGTGGAAAGGGTCAAGAAAAGAGCATCTTTACACCCTATATTAAACAATAGTATAGCCGCGATAAACGTCACTAACGAGTCATTCTTTTTTCTTTTCATTTTTCTTACTTTTATTTTTAATTGCGCGGTCAAAATCGGAAACTGTGTTCATCACCAAATTTTTGCACGATATATGGTGCATGGCAAATATGAATTTGCACCACACTTAAAATTTTAGTGTGAATGCCGCAATCCTAGATGCATCTCTGTATATACATATTACTGCCCCTGATTTGCTAATAAATGATTAGAGTGATATCAATGAGAAAAATGTCATCTGATTATAGTGATGTCAGTGGCAACAATGTCATCTGATTAGGGCGATGTCAATGACAACAATGTCATTCCGATTACAGTGATGTTAGTGAGAACAGTATCATCTGATTACAACAGGTACAGGTTTGGCACAGAATCTTCTGATATACATTGAGGCCCTCTGATGTAGTATTAATATATGTTATGAACTGAATATGAGCCCTTTCGTACCAAATAAATTTGTAAATGTCATCATCATTGTTATAAGTCATTTTAACCCTTTACTGCACATCAGTCTGGAGGCTGAACTGCCTGATCTGCAGATTTCTCCATTAATTAAATAATTTGGCATCACTTTTGAGTTTACTTCTTGTGCAGTAATAATTTTCTTTATAGTAGGAAATTTATTGTGGACACTGGATGGATATTGGGTATACTTTATTTCAGCATACAGGGGATGAAATGGTTGCCATGGCAACCAAATCAAGCCTAGAATGTGTACAAATCATGACAAAATTGCATATTTATCAGTATTCATTTATATTAAGCTTACTATTTTCTTACCAAATCAGTCATTCTTTCAATTTTGTTTTGAGAAAAGCAAGATTTTCTGTTTATTTGGCTTGGATTGTCCAAGTTCCACCAAATATAGGCACAACAGTGAAGTGTCATGCTTTGAATTTTTTCAATTTTTGATTGAGAAATGTGAGAATTTCTAATTATTTGGCTTGGATTGTCCAAGTTCCACCAAATATAGGCACAACAAGTGTTTTGCACAGGATTTATCCATTAATTCAATAATTTGGCATCACTTTTGAGTTTACTTCTTGTGCAATAATAAGTTTCTTTATTGTGGAAATTTTGTTTTTGGACACTGGATGCATATTGGGTATACCTTATTTCAGCCATGGCAACCAAATCAAGCCTAGAATGTGTACAAATCATGACAAAATTACATATTTTTCAGTCTTCATTTATATTAAGCTTACGATTTTCTTGCCAAATCAGTCATGCTTTCAATTTTGTTTTGAGAAAAGCAAGATTTTCTGTTTATTTGGCTTGCATTGTCCAAGTTCCACCAATATAGGCACAACAGTGAAGTGTCAAGATTGAACACTTAAAGTCAATAAAGTTTTGGATGTATATTCTGTGCTTATATGTTTTTTTTATTGTACTCACATGGTCTTAAACATTTCAAATATAAAAAAAGTATTTTGTTCTAACATTGAATTTGTTGAAATTTATACCAAATAGCTTTGCTACTATGGTAACAATTAAAAAATGCAGTGATAATATTAAGATATTAAAGCTGATTTTATACCATATCTCCAAAATATGAATGCCTGTGTTCAAGTTCAAAAGAAGTTGAAAGAAAGCTGAAGAATGACAAACAATTCACAAAAACCATGAAGATAAAAGTAGTATAATCAATCTCATGTGTATTTATTCACATATATACATATGCATGTACTTAGGTGCTGCATTATTTTGATCCAGACACAAGGAGTATACCACGATGACCACTGATGATGAAACAAGCTCGCATATCCTAAGATACAGTGATCTGTAGTTTATTTGGAAGCACATGGTTTTAATATTCGTGTCAGAGCACATAATCAGAAAATAATTAATCATGTACTTTTTTCACTTTGGGATTTAACCCCCCCCCCCCCCAAAAAAAAAACAGTTGTCAAAAGAAAGAAAGAACTTGACTTGCATCAGTTACTGAAATATTCCACTTCAAGATCGGATAGAAACTTCAATATATATATATATATATATATATACACACACAACATACATTAAAAATAACATGGCTTATAAAGTGTTGGTATAAAGCAATTTGATATACCAATACTGTTGGTACATCAAATTGTGATCCGCCCATGGCGCATGAATACGCATTTTAAACATGGTTTCAACAGTGGTTATTGCTTCTGTACTCTCTAGATCAGTGATGAATTTTCGCTTATTAATCATTATCGACATAAGAAATTAAGGAGAAAAAATATTAATAATCCCATTTTGAAATGAATTCAATCTGGTACACAATTTCATTGAAATCCCTTCTGCTTTCCATTTTCTCTCCCTCTCTCTCTCATGCATAAGGGATACACATACGTGGAAATCTATGGAGAGAAAGAGAAAAAGAATTTGAGCTGGATGAAACCCTTGAACTTGAACTTACACCAAGTAACCTACAAGAACCTGGGTCGTTGTATGGTATGCTTGCACTTTTCATGGGATTTATCTACAGTGTCCACAATATCAATAATACAAAGTTGCAATAGCCTGTCGAGACTGTACGGTAAATTTCTTGGTTAGGCGGCACACACATACTGTAATCTATGTAATGCTTTGTTTTTGCTTTTTTTTTTAACCTATATTAGGTTTCCAAAAGCATTATTTTTAAATATTAAAATGTCCAAAAGCCTCTCTCTCTCTGTGTTGGTTGGTCAGGCAGCAGACTAATTGACCAACAGAGAAACAGGAATGGATAATCAAAAAAAATTTTTTATGCTAAAGCCCTACCCCACCTCTCTTTCTCTCTTTGTTGGTTGGTCTGTCTCAGCATATCAGTTTATCAGTTTTACCACAGTCGCTCTCTCTCTGTGGATCATCTTCGCAAGCTACGGGCAAAAATCCGAGCATAGCGGATTTTCACCTGTCATGCGACGATGTCTCTGGACCTATGAATGATAATAAAATGTACCTAAAGGGGAAAGAGAGAGATGGAGGATAAAAACAATCTTATGGTCGGTAGCAATGTTAATTAAAGCATAACAATGACTTAGATCAACTGCAAATACATTTAAATGTTTTAATTACCTCATGTTGGCTTGTCATTTAGCTTAGTCTATATTCCACACTCGTTTCAATATACTCGACAGTGACTGAATGGCTGCGCGTTCAGTGTTTAAGAAGCTAACCATGCTGTGTTTGTAGTGCTCTACTTTCTTCACTTAAACCATCTTTCATATTTAAATCATAAGTGTGTCTTATATTTATTTAATCAATATGAATGAAAATAGAAGCTAAAAAAAGAGAAAAGAAGCAACGTATCAATTTGCAAAGAGAATTGTGATTAGTCGCAATAGGTACAGAACTACATTTTGTAGCGGAGACACTGGGCAGGGATGTGACGAGTTCACTCACTCCATCAATACACAGCTTCCTGTAGTCAATCTTAACTCCATTGGAAATGCAAGTATGTGTATTTGTATGTGATATAAATAAAATATATGTATAGTATGTACGCTGTATCTTTGACATACCACTCGCTGTATAAATTTTTCATTAGAAGGAAACTCTGCAAGTCTTGTTTCCTTTTAATGAAAAATTTATACATCTCGTGGTTTATCAATGATACAGAGTACATACAATACATATATTCTATATATGTATATATACAGAGGAGCCTCGTTAATCCGGACTCCGTTTATCCGGAAACCTCACTATCCGGACAGAGTTCAACGGGAATGGATTTCCTAAACGTTATTTTGCTCCGTTAATCAAGAAATCCATGTTCCGGATCCGGAAATCAAAATCGGGGACCAAAGTGAAAATTACTATAAAACTTGCCTCGATAATACAGAAATAATCTGTCCAAAAATAAGAAAATTCTAAAAATCGTATATGAAAATACAGTCAGTCGGATAACACCGATTCACCTACGCAAATTTTGAGGTGTGTCAATGTATCAATCTCTGATTGGTCAAATTCTAGTGGCACATTAAAGTTATAAATTGATCACGTGATCATGTGAGGAAAAACTTCAAGTAGCGTGACCGTATTATAACCAGCGATTGTATAAACAATGTCTGTTTTAGCCAGTCGCCTACGGTGGTGTTAATAATTAAATAAACACACTAGGATCAAATCGTCCACACTTTTTGACATAACATATGGTTAATAAATTAAGCGTGTCATTAAGTGTCTTTATTGTTTACCAATTGTATGTAACAATCACAGTTTGTTGATGGCTGAACAAATAAGTGGATTGACTTAAGCTATAGGGCTTCATTTCAGAATAAAAGGGGACGTCAATTATCGGCTCATTAACAGGTATAACAGTTGTAAAATACAACTTATAAAAATGACTGCATTTTATAAGTTTACCATAACACATTTAACTGCGAGATATCAGTTTGTTTTCATTGTACTTTTTATATTATTATGGCGACACCATCAAGCAAGCGTAGACAAGTAGAGATACCGGCCAGGATAAAAAAGATTTGCCAGCACAAAGAAGATCACACAAAAGCTACCATTCAAGATATCCGCCAGCATATTATAGCCGACTCATCCTTAGACATTGGAAAGTCGACAATTGAGGACATCTTAAAAAACAAGGACAAATGGTTGTCTGTACCTGCTGACTCGGCAGGCCTAACCCGCGCTCGCCATGCCAAATATCAACAAGTCGATGATGCTGTATTCATGTGGTTCTCAGACATGTCGGCCCACCACACCGCCGTCAACGATAAAATGCTCCTTGCCAAGGCCAAGATACTCGGAGACCATCTATGCATCACTGACTTTGCCTATTCTCGTGGTTGGCTACAACGCTTCAAGAATCGGCGGGGCATCAAACGAAAATTGTATGAGGGAGAAGCAGATAGTGCCGACATGAACAAAGTGCAGGCCGGCAGAGAAGAACTACAGCGACTACGACCCGCAAGACATATTCAACCTTGATGAAACTGGATTGTTCTTCCAACTGGGCCAAACTACAGTCTAGCAACCCAGACGTCAGCAATATTCACTAGTGATGACATAAAGCACAACAGTGAAGCCCTTGAGAATCTATGGACACTATCAAGAATCATTGCAGATCTATCGCCAAAGATTCCAGGCAAAGAAAGGTCACAGATGTCTTCAGGAAATTGACATAATATATGTATGTACAGTACATACATGTACATGTACATAGTGTGATGTGTTTGATATGTTAATTGTTTAATCTTATATTTACTGTATGTGTATGTATAAGTGCATGTTATAATAAAGTGAAAAAAAAACACAAGTCAATAGATGTATTTATTAATTTATTTAAACCATTATTGCATATACAGTATATTTACAGCTAGCAAATACATGTACATATACAGTACATGTATACGGTATGATGACATTGTAAAATAAAAATGTGCATGATTCAGTTATCCGGAAAACTCATTAATCCGAAAATATTCACTGGGAACGAAGGTGTCCGGATTAACGAGGCTCCTCTGTATATATATATATATATGATGGCATGGGGAATGGAAAGAATCTCCTAAAAGCTGGCTTATTTAAAACTGAATATCCAAAGTCATATAAAAAAAAAATTATATGAAAATCAAATTTTGGAGGAGTATGCAAGAGAGGCACCTTTTACAAATGTGGCACATTTTTTGGGCAAAGGTGTAGTTTTTGGAGCATAACAAAAAGGGCATACTGGTTTTTCTCAACCCAAGAACACACTTTTGGCCACAATATTTAGGATGTTCTTTTAAAAATAAAGAACAAAGAAGCTTCCACTCAATGAAGTATTCTATATTAAATAAAACATAATAATATATGAAATTATTTGACGATAGCACAGTTTTAAGTAGGTTTTTAGTAATCTGGACAATGTGGGATGGATGCTAGAAAGGGCTGAGGGGAGGACATTATAGGCAAATATGGTAGGAGCATCCCTTTCTTTATATCTTGTTTGAGTATGGAGTGCCACAGATGTCAGATCTTGAAGGATTATTAAAAAATATGAACTGCTGTATACAAATTTATTTTAAAAAATGTCTTCATAAACCATGAAATATTCCCAAAGATCAATGTCTGAATGACACTGCTCAGAAGTAATTATCTTTCATTTCACCATGTCATTTATTGGATTAAGAAGAAAATTAAAACATGTAGTTATCATATGATTAATCTAGCATATTAGATGTTTTGCTTATTGGGAATCATTAAACATTTTATTATGAGAAAATAATAAAGAGGATGAATATCATCATTACTTACACATGGAATAAACATCATTAAATAATTTTCAATCAAAATTAACATTAAGAGGAAGAATATCTTAACTGGAGACGGTCAATGGTAGTGGGAATATAGGTCTCTGAAATAATGACAGTCAAAATATGTGTGGAATAAAAATGTCTAATATAATAGCCTTATGAAATGCATTCAGTTTGAAGCCGTATCACTATTTTTTAAAAACTTATCACATTATTGAAAAGAATGACAAAAAAGTACATAATTGGATGTCTTTAAACAAGTATCTAATTAAATCTAAAATATTGTAGAAAAGAATTATATTTCACAGTCGACAGGCTTGCATAGGTAAAAAATTATTGGAAATTCTGTGAAGTAAAGCTTGAATGAATAGGACATAATAATGATACATGTATCTTGAAATAAAAATAATCACCAACAATAACTTTATAAAATGAATCCAAATAATGAGTGGATACATTATTTTTTTTGCCTGAAACTATTTCAATGGTTATCTTGTTAGTATGTGCCCTGTAACATCTGTGACAGATGGAAAATCATTACTTTAATGTTGTCCCCTTTCACTAAAATTTAGATTCACTGACCAAACCAAGTTTTGCCTGATGCAAAATGATATCTCTTGATTGCACAGACAAGTCTAGTGTCTTTTTCAATTCTTGAGCTTTCCTAATTGGATTGTTTAAAATTACTTGTATGTATTATACTCAGTATTAAATATTTTATTATATTTTATGTACTGTATTCTGTAACTCTAAAACCAGACACATTTTCTGTGAAGTGAAATCATGAAACTGAAACTTAAATGTGTCATATATACCTCACTATAGCTTTATACCCATGTACTATGATCATTATTGTTGTTGAGTAAGTTATTAAGAGACCAATATGAAATTAATTTATCCCATCTCCGTATCCCATATTAATGAAAAAGCATGATGTTAGCTTTGATTTGAACTTCCGTGAATTTTCTATGCCAAAAAAGGTTGTCGAAGTTTCAAAATCGTAAAACCCACCATCCTACTCTCTCATTATCAATGCAGAAAGCAACTTGAAATGTGCTCTTGGGAGCAGTAATGAAATTGCTACTGATTAAAAACAAAGGTTCTAGCAGACCTTTTAAAACTGGGTGGGGTGGGGGTGGCAATCGAGAATGAAATCAGTATTGATATGCAGTATTTAGTATATTTAAAGATTTTAATGGTTTTCTAAATGTAAAGTGCTTGATTAACTCATTGAGGTCATTGAGGTACTCGCTATCGTGCATGAACTTTCTTGTGAAATTCAACAAATTATGAGCTGTAATGATTTTAAAATGATATGTAACATTAATTAATGATTTAAAAGTATTGAAACACGTTTCTCTATTTGGCAAATCCTAAATTTTACCACGATAAACATGCACTATCGATTAGTAGAGTTGAGCAGAATTTGCCGTGCCATGTGACTAATGGTTTTTCAGTGTTTCTGAAAATAGACAAATATTCGAGGACTTCATTTGTATATTTTTCGTGCTGATTAGTATTACAATTTGCGAGTAAATGTCTTTTAAATATAGAAAATCCATATTTTTTAGAAACTGGCGCTTCTTGGTCATATCTTTTTGCTGAAATGATGGATATGAACTTAAGAAGTGAACACATAGCAGTAACTTATTTTTAGCCTATAGCCTCATTCCAAAGTTTCAAGTTTGCTCTAATATTCGTCTTTTTTGGTGAAACCTTGATAATAATGAACTGGAATAGTTCCAAGAATGACATATTCCCGTGTATATTATCAAAAATCTTTCAATTGTAATATTCAAAATTTCAAATTACTTAACGTCGCAACTACGAGATGCAAAGCACATGTTTACAAATGGTGGATATACTGTTACAACTGATGCATGTAGATTGTACTGCACAGTTGCTTTATTCCTGTGAATAAACTAATGATTTGCTTCATATTTATTTTCTAGATTCATTCTCTTGGCCATAAAAGCGATAGTTATGGGTACAAAGACTTAATTTTGGTAGTTACGGGTATCTTAATCGGATTTGTCATGAAAGGCGTCATCATTCAGTAAAGGGGTTAGCGTCAAAAGGCGTCATCATGCAGTAAAGGGTTAAGAACATCATCCAAAAAGTGTTGATTTAAAAAATGAATAAGATATAATTCTAATCCAGACGGCAAAAACTTAAAATCAGTATATACACAAATCATTGGAAAAAATGTTTTATTACTTAAAAAGAACAAAAAACATTTCAATGATAAAATAAAATAAATTTGTAAATGTCACCATCATTGTTATAAGTCATTTTAAGAACACCATACAAAAAGTGCTGATTGAAAAAATGAATAAGATATAATTCTAAATTAGATGGCAAAAACTTAACAATATTATTTAAAAAGAACAAAAAACGTTTCAATGAACTTGCTATTTTATAAATAAACGTTAGTGTTTGTACTGTTCCTTGTACAACTGGATTTTGTGAACTGCCCAATACAGCATTTAATGCCTTTCAGCAACATCTTTATTTTTAGGGTTGAAAGTTTTCCTATTTACCGGTACTTAAATACACACCAATCAGCTCCCCTGATTTATTACAAGTCCAAAATTGTAAGTATTAGAAAAATCTTCATATTTCAGCTATATTTCTACGATGTTTTATTAATTTTTATATATTTAAAATTTAAGTTTACTTCCTTCAGAAAAATCACACACATTTGATAGTAATCAATGAACCTGTCTTCTGAGGCTCATCTGGTTTCCTGGACATGCATGAGGACCAGGCTACTTTCAGGAATGTTGTGTGCAAGTCTAATATACATAAGCCTACTGCATAATTCAAAGAGCACTCTGCAATGATGAGAGCCTGGTCAGCTCATTGCCATATATATTGCACGTTCCATTAATCCAAACTGTATACAGATCAACCAGCTTACACACAATTAACAAGTGCTCTTACAATTTTAGTGGTGTGGGACATTTTCAGATTAATCAGACCTTAAGTTTAGGTAATCTAAGAGAAAATTTATAATCACAAAGTTTTAATGCTGATTTCTATTTCTAATTTATCACGAAAAGAAATGTTTCTGATTAGTGCAACCATATGCAGATCACCATACTGAATAATATTTACCATATTAATGAAATTAAAAATAATTATTAATTTCAGAGTAAGAAAAATTACATGTAAAATAAATAATTATTATTTTGTGGTACTGACCGTGTATGAAAAACAAAGGGATTGTACCCAAACAATGTCTACATCACACAAGATACTCGACGACCTAAGGGTACTAATGTACAAAATAAGCGTACAATTTTGTCTCATTCTGCTCTCAACTCAAGAACCAATTACAATAAAAATATAAGTAGGTACTTGAAAAGACTTTTGTTGTTATTAGTGAATGAGTGACAGAGTGGAGAGATGGCTGAAACAATAATGTTGTCTATGTGTGCAAGATCATGTGTATTCAGAGCATACTTCTTTGTAACTGTTACGGTGTTATGTTGGCAAAATGATTAAGATGGTCTGTACATGTATTATTTATGGGTATTATTTATTGGCAGATTGTAAACAATGATACAGAAACCTGATTATCAAATTACAATAAAAAATAAAAGAATTCAAATAGACTTGTTGTTTTTAGTCAATGTGCCTGTATGTGTGTGTGAGACAGATTAAACAACATTGTATCAGTGTGTAAAATCGTGTGTGTATTCAGAGCATTTTTTATTTGTAGCTTTTGGAGAGAGAAGATTAGAGGTTACAGGGTGATTGTAATCTGTATTTTTCAGTTACCTGACAATTATGATTCTCCTCATTTACAGGGACACTACTATATTCCATTATCAATAACCACCTCTAAATAAACAATTAATTCTTGTTTTAATTATGATATCCATTGTCACAAGAACCACATGACTATAGTGTAATTTACATGCTAATTAAATATACCCAGAGCTTTGGCCAGATTATTCCAGTTAACACCAGATTTAGGGCAAGATTCAACAGAAGAGATCAAATTAGTGAGGCTACCAATAGGTAAATGAGGCTATCTGTAGGGAAATGAAAATCTGTTAATCAGCTATGAAGGCCATTGTCCAAACAGCAGTAGATGTTGCAATTACAAGCGATCATATGCATCACTTGTTATTTGTACTTGCAGATAAAGATAACAACAGAAGGGTGTATCATAGAATAGATTCCCAATCCAATGTTAATTATATCCAAGTAAAAACAGCACAAGTACTTAAAAGATATTATATACAAAAATCGATTTCAGAGTCAGCGACTTTCAAATTTATGATAGAAAATGACCAGGTTTTTATATTTTATTTTTGTATTACTATAATGAAACAATAAGACTAATTGACCAATGTTCTGTGATCTTCACTTAGCATGTATTGAGATATAATTTTTGCTGGATAAGAAAACATCAAATGGTTCCCGAACTCATTTTAAAACGCACGTGGTGCTTTTTTACAGTGACCGACTTTATAAAGAGCACTCATTAACGACACTGTTTATGGATATGTACTGTAAAGGCCATTGTCCAGTTGTTAATGAACTGAAGTAAATATTGTACTGACAATAAGAGATCATATGCATAAATCATTATATTTTCTTGCCGATAAAGAAGACAAAGAAAGGGTGGATCAATGAATGAGAGTAGATTTTCAATTAACAAACAATTACCCTTTCAATGTGAGATGATCAAGGTCTTTCTGCATGATTATAAATGGTGATTTTTTCTTTATTTCTTGATCTCCTGTTTCATTATTGGACACAATAGACGAATTTAACAAATAGGTTGGGTATGTTTTAACTGAGTCGACAAGTAGTTCTATTTTTCATTTGAGATTATATAAAACATACAAGCAAGCAACACATTGGTAGTTTGACATATCTATATTGTACATCAGTATTTTTCCAAGGTCATACAAAAAATTACAGGAGCTCTAGTCTCAAATGGAACACAACACAGCAAAATTATGATGGCTGCTGCTCTGTTAATCATACAGCCAATTCAAAAGCTTATATAAAAAATAAACATTTAACTGAATCAGAAAATTCTACCTTGACCCCTAGTAAAACAGAAAACTTGAAACGTATCAACAAGTGTATTAACAAATATATCCTGGACAAACCAAACAAATCAATGTTTAGAGTGGACACTGAACTAGACCTATATTTTTGCTTTTTGCCTGTCTAAGTGCTTGTTAAATAATGCAGTGGGAAACATTTTTCCTTGAATTCTTAATATATTAATATGTTGCAAAAATATTGTTGTCACATTTATCTTGTTATGACACATAATAAAAGTGAAAATCAATTGCTTGATGTCTTCTTTTTCTCACTCTGAAATGTAAATACAAGGAGCGAGTTTAAAAGTCTCATTCACAAGTCCACATGAACTTAAATCTCCTTGCAAAGTCTAGCAAGGAAACATGCTATACTAAGATTTAAACTTTAAAATCATACTTCATACTTTTAAAAGAGTTAATAGTACAAGAAATGTATTGACATCTGCAGGTTTTTTTAGAAAACGCCACTAATTTTCACTCTATGAGAACAACAAATTCATTTTGGTACAAGAATATAACTTCTAAAATGATGCAGTTTTTTTGCAATGCAGGGTGGGTTGGTCAGTATACTTTTGTTTCAAAGACACCAATTCAGCCTGAATGCAAAGTAGTTTATTTGCATACATGTACTTTTGAGGCTATAATTTATTAGGTTGTAATTACTGGTTAACATGAAGGAAAACCATAAAACATGTGAAGGAGTAAGTTAAATACTACTTATAGGCACATCTAGATGTGACGTTGTGATTATACAGATCTTTTGAAAGGGGATACCTGTCCAACTTCAAATTCCAACAGATTTTCCTGGACATAATCAACTCCAATACTCTAAGTACAAATATAAGATTTATTATCAATGTCCTGTCAGTAAGATAGGAATATTTCTTACTATACAAACGAAATATGTACTATATATATATATATTGTACTATTCCTTTTTACACTAATGCTAACTTCTAATTTATTCTCTGAAACTTTGTTAGCCATAGCCAATACAATCATGTAGCTGTATTCTTTCCAGTTTTGTGTTGTTATCTGGTAGCATATTGATCTGGTTGATCTCTGATATACTACTTTTAGATGCTACTTTCTGCAATCAATTTTTAAATAGATATAAGATTTACTGCAATTTATTCTGTTGGAAACACAGGTTAACTTCCAAGTGTCTATCATGGTTGAACAAGGACTTGATTACACAAACACTGTTTTGGGGATATCCTTTAAACTATCCTTCTACCTGTTTGACATTCTTTCTAAAATTTTCCGAGTACCCTCAATCCATCGTATAGAACCCATGTTTCTTGGAAGTATTCCATGTCCTCAGCATCCTCCTCCTGGGAGCAAAAGTGTTAATTACAGCTCTAAAAAATAGGTTGAACTTACATGTCAGCCCAGGGGCAGATACAGGATTTTTTCTACAATATTTGATTCTGAGAGGAATGGTACTTCATTTTGAGTGGAAACTCCTCTAAATCTGCCACTGCAGCTTACAACTTTGGAGTCAATACAAGTGAACAACATGTAAGACTTAATTTTAGAATAAAAGTTTTCTGATTGCCAAATTAATTATCTGCATATGTTTGGATAGCAGCTGTTTTCTATCAGCAAAAGTCATTATCTACAGAAAAACTATGTAGGTTTAATATTGCTGACATGAACCTCTAGGGCAAATAGTCAATCTCATGACATACAACTGTTTCACATTTTTGTTTCTCAAGTACAGAATATACATTATTGCTAACAGGATTAAAACTGGCAGTCTCCTTTTGTTTGATATGGATTTGTAACCTACTTATAACTTTGGGCCCTTCCATTACGTATCAAAGCAAGGCTTACACGTTTCCTTTGAATCATCTTTTTACCCTGTTAGAAGCCTGACAGTTGTGATGAACAACTGTCAATAATTTGTTATCTTAACATGAGCAGTAAAATCAACATTTGACAAGTGGCAAGTTATGACATAACAGGAGAAGGAGGGGATCCAATAGATTTCACAACAGATTGTAGAGATCTCAGGATTTAATTATGAATCTAGAATCTCATTGATTTCTAGCAGAGATCATACTCCAAGAATTTTAATGTGACTGAGTTTCATGTTTCATCATCAAATATATTGTAAATGTAGTGTGTGTGTAAGTGTGTGTGTGTATATATATATATATATATATATATATATATATATAAAAGAAATTTTTTATATTAGGTAGTATGCCAAGTCCTAATAAACTGTTAGAAAATATAGTCTCAAAATTATTAAGTTCATCAAGTACTGTGAAATTAATACATGTAACTGGTCAGGTCAGACTACTTGGCTATATGTGGAAAAATTTAACTAAAAAATATATCCATTAATATCTTATTCAAGTATAAACTCTAAGTTGCAAATCCTAATGCTTCTGGAATTTGTCTGAGAATATGGACAGGGCGTGACATTCATCACATCTGTATGGAATCATGTCACTAGGAGCTTACGCTTCAAGTTTCATCAAAATATATTCAGATATATAGTTTAAGTGTTCACAACATCAGTCAATATGATGCCAGATAACATAAATATGCATATAATTCTAATCAAGCAAAATAAGATCAATGCAGTACATAACCTAAAATAGCAAATGACAAGTATCATTCCAAACTTTTCAGATAAACTGCCTCTGGACTGGTGACTAAACCAATTAGATGCCATATCACCTGACTAATATGTACTAATGATTTAATTCTTCTAATAAGTAGGTGCCAAACCTGCTGATTGTCACACTTGTACCAGTTCTCTCCACAACCTATAGAATAAAATTTGAGAAATATGGCCGCTAGAATGTGTTTGCATGCAACTGTGGTGGGAAGAATGACCGATGAATTAAAAAGAATAGAGGATCATCAGATTAAACTAATGATGAAACACAAAAAACACAAAGGGTATAACAAGAGCTTTTATTAAGAACACATCATGTTGGATCCCCATTGTTTATGCCCAACTATACAGTGGCTTAAAAGTAGAAAACAGAGGACTTCTGACCAACTGGGTCAATAAGCAGAAAACAGGATTTCTGACCAACTGGGTCAATAAGGGACCATCTGGGGCAAGAGATGGGGAGGGAACAGGTGCTCAGGAGCAGCTCTTTATTCAGCTAGTTTCACACAACATTTAAACCGAAGCTGTAGTATCTCCCTCTGCGTTTCAAGGAAAGTTATTCTAACATTTGCATATTCATTGCTGTGGATCTATTAGATAATTTAGTGAAGTTTATCTTGTCTCTACAAGTTCCTTGCTATTTTATGGATGGTGGGGACTTTAGAGCTAAAGTCAAAGGCATAGACATTTGCAGCAGAGTCGCCAGATTACAGCAATTATTCATTTCAGGCCGACCAATAAAATATTTATGCATTCATGTGAAAAACTGGTACTGTATTGCAGGTGTCGGCAACCTATGGCACGCGTGGCAACTGTGGCATGCCAGACTCTTTGGAAAGTGCCAAGTCTTTGGAATGTAACTTGCCTTATGGCTCGCAGCACTCTACACAGCACTATACAACTGAGGGGATCTGGCACAGTAGTTCTAAAAGGTTTCTGATGCCTACTGTATTGTCTACTAGCTCTAATTGATTTAACCCCTAAAAAGTGCTACATAGTTTTGTAGCACAAGATCTCTCAGTATTTTAATTACTGTACATAACAGATACACAAACCCTATATGAAAAATAATTATTGAAGTCTGAAGTTTATTGTAAGCATCAAGTCACAAATGTAACTTTGTCATATTTGCACTTAAAGGTGAAAATACAGTTAAATTAAAAATTACCTTTGTATTTCACCTGTATTTTTTTTTTAAATAAAAAAGTTCACACATGACTAAAAAAATACTCTACTTTTTAGTGGTTCAGCCATACATATGTACGTCTGTTACAACGTTATATCCAAGTTGTGAAAATCGCAGGTGAAGAATAGCTAACAGTTAATGAACATCCAGTCAAAGAACACCACAAGTAAGTTTACACTCCTAAAGTCTGTAATAAATGTTAAGAAAGCTTTGCAGTTTTTCTTGTTATTTATTCTAGTATATGTCTGTCATCTAATGTCCACTTATGAGCTTGCGAATACAGTCATATGTCTAGTTCATTACCTGTTCAGATGTTATTTGCTTAGAATAAAAGGAAATATATCGCAGCTCTTTTTTTGGCTTAAGTATGGGGTTGATATCACATATTCAGTTGCCCAGTAAAAATCGCAATCAGATTTATGCACCACACCCACAGCCATAACCAATGCAAAAAAGAGTTTCAATTCTTCCGGTGTGACATACTTCCATTTTCTTATGCGACTGTTGTCAATCAAGTCTACCCCATTTATTCTCTGATCTGCACAATGATTTGTTCGATCTATTTAATAGTCTTAAATGGTCTACAGGCCTGATATTCTCCATTTCTACATTTAACTTCAAAATACAGCTGAATAGGGGTTGACCAGCATGCTGTCTGTTGTTGTCCATCCAGCATGTACATCAGACTCATCATCAACATAGTTTTCAGGCTCAAAATCACTCACTGGTATTTCCAGTAACACTTTCCCAGCTCCAATAGTTTCATATACTTCAAAACTTTCAAAATCATTGTTATCATCGCTATCATCAGCCAGTATTTCCGAATTAAATTGTCATCTGAAGATGCATCATGTTGGGAGTCAGCCATTTGAGTTTTCTAGTTAGTGCATTTATTAGACAATCATTTGTAAAATTTCTTTGATGAATGCAAGGTTAAAACTATGACAGAATTCTTGTTCCAGGGTACAATATACCAATAAAATTTTGTTTCACAACCATTCACAACCATTCATGTCAAGCCTAAGTACCCAGATGTGTAAACAGTTGCTTACCTGAAAAACGACATATGCTGCAACAAGTACTACAAGATCTTTACCGGCGACGTGACTTATGCCATGACAAGCACTTTAAGGGTCAAAACACAACATTGTCCGACACCTACCATTTTCAGGCCATTTCTTATCACAAATATTGACTTGTTTACCAATCACAGCCATTTCAGCCTTTATGAATCCCGCCCAGGCAATGCCTCATGATATCACTAAGCTTCCTGGAACTAGTAGATACATGATTGTTTCATACAATAATTTTTTTATTTTTCTTTAAAATCAAGACATACATACCAGCCAGCCTCAAATGCCAGATTGCATGGACCTGGCAACTCTGCTAAAATACCTGTGCATTTAACCATAGCTCTAAATTCCCCATCATCAGTAAAATAGCAAGAGACTTGTTGAGTTAAGGTAACTTCAGCTATTAGATGCTTAAAATTTGCAACCCATCAGGTAAAATGGTGGAAAATGTTGAAAGTTTGGGCTACAGACTTGTTTACCAATCATATCCATTTCAGACTTTAGACATCCCACACAGGCAACATGTTATGATATCTCAAAGCTGTTCCGAACTAGTAGAAAAATAATTGTCTCATACAATAAAAACTAGAGACATTTTGGGCAACAGATATTTAGGGATGGACTGGGAACTCTGGGTTGAAATGTTGTGTGACCCTGGCATCATTATCCTCCAAATGTTATTTGTGTAACATCACTAGTTTAACGTCACATTTGTTAAATAATTTTTCATAATTACATTTCGTACAATATTGATAAGTATTAAGTTTAGCTATACTTAAAAGGTATGTGAATTTATCCAAAAAAGCTTTGGGATATATGAATAAAGTTTTAAAAACTATTTTGTGTTTATTTATTGTAAGAACAGGCCTTTCTTTAATAAAGTGTCCACCAATGCTATTTAATTTGTTTGGTTTGTCAGAGTTAGGTTTGTCAGGTCCATTATGACCTTGATGAAGATTGTGTCATCCTTTATGTAAGTGGGTGTCTCTAGCACAGAATGAGAGACAAAAAGGGGGCACCCTGATGCAATGTTCATCTCAGTGGTGGGTCGTTTGAAGCTGCTGCTTGCAGGGTCAGGTTTGAAAGTGTCTGACAGGTTTCGCTGTCCAAGCTGTTGGTCCAGTAACATCAGCGTCACTTTCTGTTGAAATGGCCATGGCAGCAGTGCATCATACTCACCTCGCATCACCACAAAGAACAGTGACATGTGTGTATTCTTACCCATCCCATCACCATTCAGGTAGACCCTGGCACACATTTTGTAGCCAAACCGTGAAGAGTAGAATGGCTGGCTGTATAGTGATAATGTCTTGCCTGCGATCGCCTCCTGCTTGCGTCGTGTGTAGTCTCTTATTTTCCACAACAGTGTCCCATCATAGCTTGCAGTCTCCAGCACTTGGAAACGTAGGTCCAACTCGGCCAGACGCACATCAAGGTTATGAAACTGCCGATCATGCATTGTAAGTTGCTGCTTCATATCTGAAAAATATATTGTGTACGCCCTCTTGAAGCAAAACAATATTAATGAAGAAACAATACCAAATTAGGCTAACATAGAAATTTACAATGACAAAAAAATGCAGTTCGCTTCACATGTGTTTCAAGGAGGTAAAAATCTACTGCAGTATTCCCCACATGAAGGACTCGCAGTACTAATTATATGGAACAACCATGAACCAGTCTAGAAATGGGTGAAGATTTAATAGAGTATATATGGGTTTGGTGGTCCATAATTAGTTAATAATGAAAAGTAAAATGTTAGTACAAAATTATTTTGAGAGCTTATCCTATCTGTACCTAAAAAAAATAGAGACAAGATTCTATTGATGCAATTTTAGTATTTTTATAGACTTGACTTAGGAACAGTCAATAACAACAGTAGCACCTAATTCCTTAGGTGCAGAATGGATAAAACATGTTTCATGTACATGTAGATCCAAAATATGGCGTGGCTAATGTGGTTTTCTTAACACAGAAGCTTGCAGCTTGGATGGGTGTATACTGATAAATATAGGTTTGATAATGAGCATTTAGAAATTTAAAGTTATTGAATTTTTAATTTCATGATGTTTCCATAGGTTTACTATGGGAGTTGAATTAGTACCGTGAGTCCTATAGGGGCACTATACCATACCAAGAACCTTTTGTTTCCATGGTTACCGTGTGCATCCAGGTTATTGTTTCGGTGGTTTTTGGTTATGAAAATCACAGTGGAGTCTTATTTTCATAATTTGCATATGATTTTAGAGAAAATTTCTGTAAATAGCAGTGCTGGAAAGGGTTATGTGCACATTTTTAGGGGTGGTAGATGGCTCAGGTTATGGAAAAGAGAGAATAGTATGGCCAGATGGCAGAATTTCATATGTTGGTGTCCACATATTGGCTTATATGGCTAAATACCATTTAACATATGCAACTATTCCCACAAAGGGGTGGGGGGAGAGATTTTAAGCATAAGCCACATGTCACAATAGCTTATGTATCAATACTGAGCATTTAAATTTAGAAACACATTCAATAAATCAAAGCACGGAGCATTGTAAAAATCAAGGACTGTAACTACACGTGCCACATTGCATCGGCCTGTAAAAATGTGCTATAATGAAGGTTGATTATGGTAATAGTGTTGATATTTTTCTTTTATTTTTGTAGCATTGCATACAGCAATTGGCCTTTATCATAATTATTTTGCTCTTGATATTTCTCATACAGTTTGTAAAGAAATGTCCTTTTCTCAGATCTTTTCTTTTCTTATATACTTTACTTGATTTGTACATTTTATCTCTGAGATATACATCTTGTTTGGTTTTCAGATGTTGTGCCATGGAACTACAGCTGAAACTGGACAACCGATAGATTTACATAGCTTCACCAGAGATTCTCCAGGTCCATGGTTACAGTTATGAACAGCACTATGAGCCCTACCATGGAAGTTTCTGTTGAAGGTTATATTTTTAGGTAAGCTATGTTTTTTAATCCTTGGATTGACCGATTCCACTTTCTGGGTGTTCTTGTTCAGTTTTGTTTTCAGCTCTGTAGATGTACCTAATCGATACTCCATATGCATGCATAATGTACACCCTTCACTCTAACCGGATATTTTCAGCTTGAAATGACTTGGCAATAATGTGCTTCTATACACCCAGTTGGAACCATCTACCCAGCACACATTAGACTGCTTAAAACTTAAGACTGACTATACATAAAAATAATATAGGCATTAAACTTTCATTTCCAACAGAAGTCTGTGAAAATCCTATCTGTATGGAGCTATTTACACAGACTGCCTTTCTTCCTTTCTTGCTGGTCTTCTGTACCTCATCATAGAGATTAAACATTTTTAATGTATACATGTAACTGCATGTCGAACATATTGCTCTCTCCTGCCACATGAGATCTCTTTTCTCTTCATGACCCAGATCCTAGGAGACAAAACCATTACACTGTGGGTGTTTGAACTGGTGTTCATGGATCACAGTATTCCACATCTGTGCATTTTTTCCTGTGTGTACTAAGTGATATGTGTTTTCTTCTCCAGATCGGTTAATGTAAATAGAAGAAAACATGTTTATTGTCAGAAATGTGTGCTCAGATTTTGAAAGAAGAGCTATTTAGAAAAGGAAAATTGCTCTACACTTAGTATCAATGGTAGAATAGACTAATTTAACTGTAAATTCAAGTTTGCTGCTTGGTATGCCAAATTAAGCTATATTACCTCCCCTTTGACTGTAACTGAATAATTGCAGGATTTTCTTTATTTCCCTGTTTCTCTATAATTTATGCATTTTAATCAGCTTTATCTTGATAGATAAGAAATTTAACACTACTTGTATTGGAAAGTTGGCACAATATTGATTTGGGGGCTTTTTCTTAACTTTTTATGTTTTGTGGCTAAAAGTAGGTATAGATTTATGTATCGGAGAACATTATGTAATTGAATCCTATGCTTAAATTTACTGAGTATCTTATGCTGTCATAAATTATATCATTGTATGTATATTGTATTGACACATGTATTTGCCTTGGCATCGCAATGTTTTCCATATATTTCTCCACCTCCAGCTTACTTCTTGGCTTGGGCAGCATCAATTTACACACTGGCATGCCATCTCCAACATCAGTTTCAGCATCATAGGAACTTTGAATAGATTTTTCCAATTTTTCTCTTGTTGCCCTTATGTAACAGAAGAAAAACAAACTGTGCGAGTACAGATGGATAGGATGCTAAGAGAGAATGACTAAACACCACATAGCTCCACTGGACCTCTCTGACCATACCTGACATGTATTGTTATACAACCAATCTAATGAATTCCCTCCCAGAAAATAATGTTTACTGCCAAAAATTGATTATCTTAACCAAAAAAATATTCTAAAAGAGTTTCGTTTTAAATTGGCAATGGCTATTACTAACTAATTAACCCAATGTCTAGGTATAGTTGACCATTCAGTCTAACTCAGATCACCATTTAATTCTTCTGATCTGGCAATGGCTATCACTAACTACTTAACCCAATGTCTATGTATAGTTGACCATTCAGTCTAACTCAGATTACCATTTAATTCCTCTGGCCTGGCCAGCACACCTCCTTCTGATGACCCCACTCCAGAAGCTGGCCGTCTCTCCAATAGTGTCAGTTTCTCCCGCAGTTCACGTACTGTGTTTTGAAGTTCACGTACGTGCTGCTCGCAACGCTCCATCACCTCACGCTTTACACTATCCTCAGACCGTCTCTCCATCTGTATTATTCGTTCTGTCTGAGACACCATCCTCATCTGAAGCGGCACAAGCAGCAACATAGGTACGGGCATGGTAGAAACTTAAGGATTTATTATCTCTATTGATTAACAGATCCTTATCAGCACTGTAGGAATGGGCAGGGTGTGAACTTAAGGATTCATTATCTATACATATTAACAGGTTCAAAGCATTGTAGGTATGGATATGGTGAGAACTTGAGGTTTCATTATTTATAGTGATTAACAGGTCCATATCAGCATCCCAGATATGGTGAGTACTTAAAGTTTCGTTATCTACATTGATTAACAGGTCCATATCAGCATCGTAGGTATGGGTATTGTGAGAACTTAAAGAGTTTATTATCTATGTTGATTAACATGTCCATATCAACTAAAAATATGCAAGTAAATTGTCCTTGTTGCTCCCTTGCAAAAATCTGATATATAACCTTTGGTCTTTATTTTAAGGAAAGATTGCTTATTTTTATTGGTTGATAATAATCTGGATAGAAATGAAATGTTGTTGAAAAGGAAGATGCTCACATAATCTATTAACACAGTACTGGTAATGTCAAGTGAATTCATACACAATCCATTATTTATTAAATGTAATATTCATTTTATTCTCTGTCTATAGCTGATACTAATAGGGCCACAAATTGTCCTTTATAGAAAGGTGTCCTTTATACAGGTACAAGTTAAATTTGTATGTAAAATAAAAGCAAGGGATTCATTATGTTCTTTGCAAGCAGATGTCCTTCATATTGAGGTGTCCACCAAGACAAGTTTCCCACCAAGACAAGTTTCAATAACAAAATCTGTCTTTTGCTCACAAATATCATGATTCATCTTTTTGGGGGATGAGGTATAATTTTAAATAATTTATTGACGAATGCAAAATTGCATAAAATGTCTAACAAAAGTAAACAAGAGTCCATTGAAGGGATTGATGCTCTACTGACCGAAAAGAATTTCCAGAAATCCAAGATGGAGTCCATTACTTCTTTTTAACTGCCGAGTAGTGAAACCATCTCTGATATTCTTGAGAAAACTCCAACATAACAAATTTTATAACAAAAATATTTTCTTACATGTCTAAGTTAACATATTCACAAGAAAATGGTGTGCAGTACTAAATTCTTTGTCAAGATCTTTGACTTTGAACCTGATATCATGGATGGATTGCTGAACTTGTCTCAGACAATGTCAAGATATAATCACATGCTAAGTTTGGTTACAATATTCTAAAATATATTTTGGGAAAATAAATCCCCATAGAAAAAGTTATTCAAGGTATTCTTCAGACATATTCACCAAAGGGTTAATTATAAAAATCATATTTGTTTGCATTATCATGCTTACAAGCCAGTACAGTTAAAATCAGATTCAACCTTCAACCTTAAAATAAATGTCACAGTGCTGACTATCAACTTGCTGATTGGAATGCAACTAAATACAAAGTCTGGTCAAAATTCACTTGTACATGCACGAGTTACTGCTTTTATAAGTTCTGTGAAGCACAAAAACTGCAAACAATGACCTTTGACTTGATCCCATGGTCAGTTAGGTCTGGTTTTCAAAACTCCTGCTCAAAAGTGTGGAAATGTTGGTAGTAATGCAGACCTACACCATTTTAATTCAGAACCAATTAAATATTGCAAGATGTGTTTGTTGAGACCCCATGTCAATGTCATCGATCATGCATAAGGAGTAGTGATAAGATTTTCAAAATGGCCATGAGGGTGCCATGTTGTAGGTAAGATAAGCATAATTTTTATTCAGAACCAGCTACATATTGCTATAATAATGTTTTAGTGAGAATCACATGTTGATGACACCATCTGTTCACACAAAGATTTTCAGGATGGCCACCATCAAGTCGGCCATTTCGGAGGTTAGATAAGCATCATTTTGATACAGGAAAAACTATATATTGCAAGAAAGCAGTGTTGTTTTTAAATGTCAGTATGGCTATACATTAATGAGAAGTAGCTGTTGACATATCTGGGAAGGTGACATTGGTATCAATTTTCATTTAGGACCAACAACATATACTAAGATGTGTTTTAGTGATAACCCCATGTCGATACAACCAACCTTTGAAGAGGGATAATGATAACAAGATTTTCAAGATTGCCACCATTGTTATTTAGGGCCAACTAGATATCACAAGTCTTCGGTAAAAACCTTATGTCCACAGGATTATCTGTCAGGAGAAGTAAGATAATAAGATTTCAAGATGGCTACAATGGCAGCCATATTTCAAGTCTGAACAACACCATTTAGGACCAACTACATATCATAAGAAGTCTTTTACTGCAAATCCCTTGTCACTATGACATTCAATTCTGGAAAAATAGTGACAAGATTTTCAAGATGGTCACCATGGACATGAAATTGGAGGTCTGATTAGCACCATTTTTACTGAAAACCAACCAGACATTACAATAAGTCTTACTTGATGTCAAAGGGTAACTTTTTCATTTAGGACCAAATAAACACCATAACAAGTCTTTTAGTGAAAACCTCGTGTTAGTATGATCATCCTTTCAGGAGCAGCTATAACAAGATTTTGAAGATGACTGCCATGGCAGCCATACTGGATGCTAGATCATTTTTATTTAGCAGATCTGCTACCCCCAAACAAGACCTTCCCAGTAAGGCAGTTTATATTTTTCCGTAAGTGAGACCAATTTTCAGTAAGGTGTAACAAAATATCACGAACTGCTCAGGTATTTGAAAAAGTTCAGAAGTGTGTTCTGATGCAGCAAAGGCAAACATTATGTTCAACTAAAAAGTCTGTAAAGTACACTTAGACCTTAATTACCATCAGTATTGTTTCAGAAACTGCAGTTCCAAACCCCATGGAGCTCAATGGCTTCTTGCTAGATCTCTCAACTTCATTTAATTGTGTTTTTTTTCTAAACTTATAACGTGGCGATGGCAATCATCACTCTGCCATGAGACATACTCAACTCAGCATGACATGATGTCCAATAATCGTAACTATTGCCTTTCATGCTTTTTTTTCCAAGAATCTGAGTATTCCTTTTTATACTTCTGTGCTGTTTTGCCTTCAACATGTTTTTGTTTGTTAGATGATATTGTGAACAATCCTATAAGCAACAGCCTGATCATGCAGGTGTTTTGCACGAAAAACGTGCAGAAGCATCTGAGGAACTTCTTTAATGTAAGTCTAGTTCCCTGAACAACTCCACTGACTCTAATCTGAAACCTGAATCTGGATCAAACTTGGACAAGCTAATTTCTGGATTTGATCGCAATGATCATATTTTTGGTATTATTCTGTAAGCCATTAATTTAAGGGTTTTTTCAGGAAGACTTGCAGTCAAATCTTAAGGGTTGGCAGGTCTGATATAGGGTCAACC
The DNA here is from genome assembly GCA_029931535.1 of Margaritifera margaritifera. Lineage (NCBI taxonomy): Eukaryota > Metazoa > Mollusca > Bivalvia > Unionida > Margaritiferidae > Margaritifera > Margaritifera margaritifera. Next base: position 580,436 of record JAQPZY010001486.1, on the reverse strand, counting down.
AAACATCAAAGGAAGTCTTGAAGTGAAAACTCCATGTCATTATGACCATCCGCTCAGAAGGAGTAGCGATAAGATTTGTAAGATGGCCACCATGGGATCCATATTGGATGTCTGTGGGGCACCCTTTTCATTTAGGACCAATAAGCCCATCCATTCAGGAGGAGTAGCAATAACAAGATTCTGAAGATGGCCACCACAGACTTTAAGCAAAAAGCTCATTCTGATTTGACTGTCCAATAAGGTGGAGTGTTGATTACAAGATTTTCAAGATGGCAGCCATGGCAACAATGTTGAATGTGAGATCGGTAGGAGTAGTGATAAGATTTTTAAGATGGCTGCCAGGGTGTACATTTCATTTTGCTTTGGTATTTCACAGCAAAGCAACACTAATAGGTTATTTAATACTTAGGCAATGGGAGTAAAGTACCTTGCCTAAGGACACAACATGGTAGTCGGCCCAGGTTGATCCAATGGAATGATTCAAAGCTGCACCCTTTTGGTAACCAGTGTGGCAAACTAACCACTACAGCTCCTGCCTCCATTAATCACCTTTTATGAGATGCAGAAGGATGCATCAGGCCTATTCTACATCCCTTAGCCACAAGGGGTAGCCATACTGGATGTCAGATTAGGACCATTTTTATTTAGGACCAACTAGATGTCATAAATATGACTGTCCATTCAGGAGGAGTAGTGATAAGATTTTCAAGATGCCACCATGGTGGTCATATTGGATGTCAGATCGGCACCATTATCATTTAGAACCAATTAGACATCATAAGAAGCCTTTTGGTAAAAACCCATGTCAATATGACCATCCATTCAGCAGGAATAGCAATAACATTTTCAAGATGGCCACCATAGTGACCATATTTGGATGTCAAATCAGCAACATTTTCATTTAGGACCTATTAGACATCATAAGAAGTCTTTTGGTGAAAACCCCATGTCAATACGAGTATCAGTTCAAGGAAAGTAGTTACAACACTGGACATCAGATCAGCACCATTTTTCATTCAGTAGCATGCATACATGTGTACAGGACCCAAGAGCTCTAAGCCAAAGTGTTCCAGACTCGCACTCAGTTGTGCATTCCAGTCTCACTTGGCAGTAAAGATCAAAAGTGCTGACTTGGCTTTATAGGGACACTGGAAGCTCCCAAAATGATGTTTCATACCATATGTAACCAAAAAGCAGTACACCACTATATTCTGACAAGAGCAGACCCCAACTAATGCCTGTGATAATACTGCTGTACCTGATAATATTACATTAAAAATTTTCACAGTTGTAGACACTGTAGAAGATTACTAAACTAAATGTGTAGGTCAAGTAGCTGTACTAATATTAGCTTAACATTAGAAGATGCATATGATAACATCTTAGAATGCTTTGAGTTGTAAGGAAAGTAATTATGAAACTTATTTTGGTCATAGATCAATCAATGCAATTATAATCTTGATGGTATAACTGCAGATAGGTTTGGTGTCAGTCATTACATGTCCACGGCAGTTGCTGGTATAACTGCAGTTACGTTTGGTGTCAGTCATTACGTGTCCATGGCAGTTGCTGGTATAACTGCAGTTAGGCTTGGTGTCATTCGTTGTGTGTCAATTAGGTTTGATGTCAGTCACAATGTTTCCATTGGAGTTGATGATATAACTGCAGTTAGGCTTGGTGTCATTCGTTGTGTGTCAATTAGGTTTGATGTCAGTCACAATGTTTCCATTGGAGTTGATGATATAACTGCAGTTAGGCTTGGTGTCATTCGTTGTGTGTCAATTAGGTTTGATGTCAGTCACAATGTTTCCATTGGAGTTGATGATATAACTGCAGTTAGGTTTGGTGTCAGCCATTATGTGTCCTCCCCAGTTAGGTTTGGTGTCAGTCATCATCCATTGCAGTTGCTGGTATAACTGCAGTTAGGTTTGGTGTCAGGCATTATGTGTTAATTGCAGTTGATGATATAACTGCAGTTAGGTATGGTGTCAGTCATTATATGTCCATTGCAAGTTAGGCTTGGTGTCAGTCATCATCTACTGCAGTTTGGTTTGGTGTCAGTCATTATTTGCCCGTTGCAGTGGATGGTATAACTGTAGTTGGGTTTGGTGTCAGTCATTACATGTCTGTTGCAGTTCATGGTATAACTGCAATTAGGTTTGGTGTCAGTCAGTGTCCATTGCCAGTAAGGTTTGGTGTCAGTCATTACATGTCCATTGTAATTGATGGTATAACAGCAGTTAGGTTTGGTGTCAGTCATTATGAATCTACTGCAGTTGATGGTATAACTGCAGTTAGGTTTGGTGTCAGTCATTACACATATATTGCCAGTTAGGTTTGGTGTCAGTCATTATGCATCCATTACAGCTGATGATATAAATGCTGTTAGGTTCAATGTCAGTCATTATGCATCCACTGAAGATGATGGTATAAGTGCAGTTAAGTTTGGTGTCAGTCATTACATGTCCATTGCAGTTGATGGTATAACTGCAGTTAGGTTTGGTGTTAGTCATTATGCATAACATATACAGTTACATATGTCTATTGCACTGATTCTTGCTAGCCTGATAAATTGCATATTTTTTGTCTTTACGTAAAAATCTGTTGAGACATCATCCTTTGAACAATTTTTGAATGAGAAAATAAAATAAGTTTTCTGCTATGACACCTTAGTTTGACTTCATTCCAGATATAGTATTCTCTTCACACACAAACATAATCAATATAATTGTTCTGCATGTATAACAATTAATATTTTACCTGCATGGTAAGTTAAAACACGCTGATTGCATTTTGTTCTTTAAAGAATGAATGCTGTTTTTATTCGGATAAAAGATTCTGCCAACAAATTTTTGAAATACATATTTCTTTTTAATCCTTTCAGATTTTGTAAGACTATTTTTGGTCATCATTGGGTGACGTGGAGGTGGAGTGGTTATAAGCATTGAGTCTTCAACTCGTTGAAGTGTGAACTGTGTTAGGCCACAGACCAATGTCTCTCTGGTTTGAGCCCAGCAAATTTCACAGAGGCAATATGTCTGAAGGGTCAGCCTTTTCTCTGATGGCATGGTGGTTTCCTCCAGGTACTCCAGTTTCCTCCACCTCACAAAGGTGGCCTCCTGTCGCTCCCCTACTTAGTGTAGGGATAGGTGGTTGGTTGTGAATATAGAAATTCCTAAATGTCCTGAATACATAATCAAGGTTGGGGAGTATCAGGTTCATCACTCTAACTCGCCAATTTAGGGTGCTCCAAATAAAGTACCAGAGGGATCTACAGACAAACAACATAATCCATGGCAACCAAAGTAAATTCTATATTTATTTATTTATCATTTTCTGTATGAATGACTAGTTCTGGTTCCTTATCATTTAACTACAGCCATATTTCATATGTAGACAATTTGTAGTTAATTGAACACTACAACAACTAAATATTATAACATAACAGAAATGTTTGGACATGTTTGAAAGTAAAACTTTATTCATCCAGCTTAGACCTATAAATAATGAACTAAGGATATAGGTCATATTTAGACAAAAAAATCGGACTAAACATAAACACATCCAAGATAATGGTACTATATATACTTGCTTATAAGTGGAGTCCTACTGCAAACTGCACGGTCTCAGATCTGTCATCACATAATGCACCAGCATATCTGGGTCTATGCAGTTTGCTAGGAATAATCAGTATAACAAACAATATAGACCCTGATCTGCTGGTGCATTATGCAACGGCAGATCACGGTCTATGTTGTTTGTGGTTGGACTTGACTTATAAGTGAGTATATACAGTATTTGATGGAAAGGTATAAAGTATATTTAATTATTTTCAAGAAATATTTTACCACCCTATTTCCCTATTTGGTTGCTATGGGAACCATGAACAAACATCAAACATCAATTTCACTGGAATTTTAAATATTAACATGTCTGTTTCACTTCGTACAATTTCACCACAATCTTAATATAAATACTAGTTTTGCAGCAGTTATATGGAACTTGCTCAGAATGTCTGTATTGTTCTGAAACAACTCAGCATACACAGATGGGGCAGTTCGGAACAAATTTGCACAGGTGACAAAGTCATGCAAAAATAACCTACCACTATAGGGTTAATGAAATTTCTTTCAAACACAAAAAACTGAGTTCAATTTGTAATATATGTCATAGAAATATATACCTACACTTATCATGTGCCATACTTACTTTTGCATCTTTGCTGGCTGTCTTCAATGCATCTACCTGTGACTTCAGTGAAGCTAGTTCCTCCTTTTGTTGTTCCAAACGTCGCTTCAGTCCATCTCTTTCAGATGTAATATCCTTAAGCAAAAGCATATTGTGATGAACACAGCAATTAAGGTAAAGAGGATCATGGGACAAAATGGATACAGTGTTTCATTACCTAATTTCATATTACTGATATTAAACTCATATGTGAGGTATCTCATAGAAACAATTTTCCAGCTTGCTCCATCCATATGAAACTAATGAGACTCATTAGATTTGAATGTTTTCTCATCAGGGCTTGCAAAACTTTACAATTATTTTGCCATGGAGACTTCGTTCTCTTCTTTTAATTAGTGATTTGTCTGGAAGCGAAAATGATTTTTCTGATGATATACCTGATTTAAGTAATAATGATGTTATTTCTGATGATGGATCTGACATTTTGTCATCAGATATCGACACTGAAATGTCCTTAGACTCAAGTGACACTGATGATGATCAGCCAAATTGGTTAGCAAGATAATGACATTAGTCCATTTATTCAGCAACAGAACTAGAGTATTTCCATTTGCATTTTCCAGTTTCACTTACTGAAAATATGTAATTGAAACAAACAAATTTGCAGCTGAACAACAGGATGATCATGAAATGTGTGATAAAAAAATGGACATACACAAATGTGCCCGAGATGTCTGCCTTTCTTGGCATGTTGATTCTTATGGGCATCATACAGGCTCCTAACTATAGTTTTTATTGGTTGAATGGCAAGTTTCTTTCAAACCAAGTAATTAAAGATGTAATGCCATGCAGAAGGTTTGAAAAACTGCACCAGTACTTTCACCTAAATGATGACACCACAGATTTCCCAGTAGATCACCCTGATCATGACAAACTTCAGAAAATACGTCCTATACTAGATGAAGTTCTAGCCAACATAGAGAAGATATACAAGCCTTGCCAACATCAAAGGTTGAAGGTTTATATATACAATTCACTGCATTTACATATTTACAAATAACTAGCTAATAATGCCTTTAGCTTCTTTCAAAAAGTAAAGTCTAATGCAGACACACAAACTCACCAATAGAAAGCATAGGAGGAATAGATATACATACATATATACATACATACATGCATGCATACATAATTTATTGTCTTTCATCTTTACAATGAACATGACAATTTTTAAAAGACAAACTAAACAAGCACAAATATAATAGTGATTACATACTATAATCATGTCCACTATGTAGTATGAATGACTCACATGTCGGCTTGAAATTAGGATCTTTTTTCACTAACCCACAGGATTGCCATAATACAATTTGTACTGATCCTGCCTAAATTTTATTGATCCTGCTAAAATCAAACAGAAGCCAGTTCAGTTTCTAATTCAACATTTATTATTTATTAACATCAACTCTAAACAATAACTGTATTTCAGCAACAAGACTCACAAAAAGCTGAGTGTTTGTGTTCAAGCTTCTTGATGACGATCTTGTTCAAAGATGCTACAATTTGCTCTACTTCTGAGAAACCAACTTTTTGTTTTGGTTTCACATATCCCTCTGCCATTATGTGAAGGGAGCATGCATTGTGTGATTCCAGGGACAATTTATTAAAGTTTTTACACCCATCAACAAATGAACTACCTCACACACTTTCATATTTCTCCAAATACTCTGTGCAGAAAGTGCACAACATCACAACCATTTTTGGGTCATACTTCTGCCATTCGTATTCATTCGCACAGCATTTCTGGCTCTTTCTTAGTCTTTTCTCTTCATCATATTGGTGGTCACACTCTCTCATCATCATTAAATTTCTGCCATTTCAGTGGCAGCTGCAAACTTGCAAATACTGTCACATGTTTACAATTGTTGCTGCATAATGCATTGAATATTTATTAACAACCCTATAAATACTAAAACACATTTGGTATAATTCTGGATTATTCATTGAGTCAGTGAACATGACCTTTTCTGATTGATCTATACTAGCCTGATACCCTATAAATTTTGTTCTCATCATTAATGAAAGCAGTGCTTATAGACAGTACACCAGACTAGTTCCATGTGTGTGACGACTGTTTTGACAATAATCACACAAATTTACTTGATGAGTGGATGAGTGGTTTAACACCTGTCCATTTGCACCATGAGCATTTATTGTATCTCATCAAGTGCAGGATGTTGGTACATACTCATTTATTACAATGAATAGATCAATTAACCATTAAAGGGAATGCAGTCTCACAATTTATTTGATACACCTAACACAAGACCTCTTGTTAACTGTTATGATAGCGACTGGCAGTAATTTTCAATGAATAATAATTCATGAATATAAGATCTTAATACAGAAACATATTTTAATGATTCATTTTACCAAAAGGATGGAGAATGCTCTGGGATTTGCATGTAACAAATCATTTTTAATTATATAAGAAGTCTAAACTTTTAATTTAACATATTTGACTCTCAAGATAATTTTCTTGAGAATGATACATGCTTAATTAATCTGTTTGACTGCTGATGTTAAATATGATTTCTAAACTTTATTTTATAACTATCATTGATAATTATATGATTCTCAGATTCATACAATGATTATCATGACAGCAGAATGCATAACAATTTTCACATGCTTAAGATATGACATGAGACCATAATAAGCAGTCAAAAAACACAAAAATGTGCATTTGCTACTATATATTCCATTACCACTGAATTCTGAAATTCAGAGTACACTTAACTTAATTAGAAGATTTTCAAACAATGCAAGAATATAATTTCTTCAAGATGATGTTGCCTTACAATTTATGTGTTTGCTTGGGAGCATGGGTATGTCATGAGCATCATATAGAAGGCACAGGTAATAGGGTTGGATTTAAATGTAAGATCTTGAAGAGTCAGCCTTCTGTAATGTTATACCACACAAACAAGCACAGTGTCTGCGTGTTGTGAAGTTTTCCTTTGCCTCCCACATCTGGGCCAAATTTCCATCCTACCTTTTGCCTGATATTGTTGGAGAAATTTTACCACAGTTCTCCTACTCTTTCTCAATATTTCTGCAATTTTAGTGCTTGATGATCCCTCATTAGATAGAACAATAATAATATCTGTTACCTCTCAGGTCAACTCTTTTCCTTTCTGCACCATTTTGCTAGCAGATGATTATATCCAAAATAAATGAACTGTGGTGTAAGCCTTAGTATGCACCTTGATGATTTTATCCACGCACTCGATACCCATCGTATAAACCCTCTTTTGAGTAAATGTTCAAATAGTTCTTGCTATTGCTCAAACATGACTTTCACGTTACATAATTTGTGAACTTTGTTAAGGCCATGCACCGTATTTTATTTATTCCATACTGAATTGAAGTGCCAATGGTAACATATTTGCTTTTAGAAGTAAACATTTATAGGAAATTTGCAGTTTTATAATTTTTTTACCAAAGTAATAATATCTAACCTAGAAGTTTTAATCCCACACATTTCACCATCTGGTAGGATGCTTTTGCCCTTCATGTTTTAGTCATGTCAATGTCAACATGATAGAAAATATTCTTCACATTGTGTTTATATAAACTTGTGCACCTGTATGTTTGAGGAAAAGAATCTTACTTAAATAAATACTGAATAGAAATTTTTCAACACTGTCTACTCTTTAGATCCCTGCTTCGTGAAGGCAGGTTATATAAGATTCACTTTGTCTATATGTCTGTCAATCCACCTGGGCTATAGCTCCTATATTATTTCACCTACTGACATTAAAGTGACGCTGTCGGCTTGAATCAGATTTCTAGATCAAGAAGTTACTTGGTATCCTGAAGATAAGATGAGTAATTTTTGAGGTCTCGATGGTAGTAATGAATGAATTCAGTGCTGCTGATATTTCAATAACTAGAAAAATTATAGTCAAATTAACATCAAGAATTTAAAAATTCTGATATCAATAAAACACAATGCATTTGCTGAAGAATAGGCTACAAAAATAAAAAAACTAGACCCAGATATTACAAAAACAAGAGTCTCTCCAAGGGTCTGATGCCTACTGGCCCAAAAGAATTTCCTGGCATCCAAGATAAGACCATTTCTTCTTTGTAACTGCTGAGTGTTGAAACCATCTTCTTGATATTCTTAGATGACCTATGTCAATATGACCATCCATTCAGAAGGAGTAGTATAACAAGATTTTCAAGATGGCCATCCCAATGGCCATATTGGATGTAATATCTGCACTATTTTCAATCAGAAAAAACTTGATATCATAAGAAGTCTTTTGATGAAAACCCCATGTCAAAATGACCATCCGTTCATAAGATGTAGCAATAACAAGATTTTAAAGATGGCTGCCATGGTGGCCATATTGGATGTTGTATCAGCACCATTTCATTTATGACCAATTAGACATCATATGAAGTCTTTTGAAGAAAACCCTATGTCAATATGACTTTCCATTTAGGAAAAGCAGCGATAACAATATTTTTAAGATGGCTGCGATTGTTGCCATACTTGATGTCAGATTGGCACCTTTTTTATTTAGGACCAAGTAGACATCATAAGAAGTCATTTAGTGAAAACCCCATGTCAATATGACCATCTGTTTTCAGAAGGAGTAGCGATAACAAGATTCTCAAGATGGCCACTATAGCAGTCACATTGGCTCTTGGAGCAGCACCATTTTAATTTAGCACCAACTAGACCATGGGATGAATGTGTGTGTAAAGTTTCATGGCAATCTGGATGAGTAGCGATAACAAACTTGTGTATATGTATGGATGGATGAAGGACAACAGGCATCCCATAAGTTCTTCTGGTCTATGACCAGTACAGCTAAAAATTATGTTGGTAATATTTTGCTCTTATTTACTAAGTAAATACTGCAGAAAATCAATTATGAATACTTTGTGGTTTGGTATACAAGTATTTGCTGTGTTAAATAGTATGATGGCACTTCAATGTAACAGTTATATTGCTGCCTTTTGTTGGCAAACATCAAGGAAAAATATACATTTCAGCACGTCCTACTACTTCATACAGGAGTTTTTGTGTCACAAGTTGAGAACATGCAAACAATTATACCCATGCACTATGTACTTTCAGCAAAACTGTCTCTTTGAAAATTTAAACATAAGTATGATTTATCAACTGTTTATAGATATAGTATCCAAAATACCTAAGCATGTACAGATGGAGGCTAAATTCTATTCTGAGCAGCTTTAAGCAGAATTTGTCAATAATGTTTCGAATAAGTGATAGATGTCTTGATCAGGAATTTAAGAACATACTGTCTTCTTCATTTGATATGAACAAAGATGATACATATTTCTACTTGTTAAGAACACATTTACAAATGGTGACTGACCTCCATATAAATGATAAGATAACTGCACATTAACTAGAATACATTAACTTTCACTGAACCAGACATTTTCTTTATCCCCATTATTGTGATTACAATAATTCTTTATACACTTTGTACCATCCATTAACAACAATGACCACATGATATAAAAAGTGACATAATTTCAGAGTTTCCTTGGTGAGAGATATATAATAATAGTATTCATAGCCTGGTTAAATGTTTACTTAGTGATTTACATCATATATTATGAACTCCTTTGTATGTTGCACTGTGAGGAAAACAATAATTCCCAAGTACTGAACAGACGGATTAACCCCTGAATTTTACCATTTCTTTTGGAAAGATGTTAGTGGTTTTGTTTTTTGGTCTTTAAAACCTGGATATGATGCAAAACATTTTTCAGAATTTCAATCTCAGGGAATCATTACTTGCATTCCAAAAGAAGATAAAGACAGGAGATTTATATATAAAAAAATTGGAGAAATCTCATGCTTAATGTAGATTACAAGATTGTGTCAGCATCTATTGCTACTAGGGTCAAGAAAGTCCCCACTTCTATTATTAGTGAGTCAAAATGGTTTCATGAAAGGGATATTTATTGGTGAAAATATAAGAATTTTGTATAGCCTGATGCACTATCCTCAGGGAAAAACAAATCTGGTCTTCACTTATTGATAGATTTCAAAAAAGCTTTTGCTCTGTTGAATGGGACTTTTTGGACAATGCTCTGACATTTTTAACTTTGGAGAATATATTTGTCACTGGTTCTGGGTATTTTGCAATAGATCAAAAAGTTGTGTCATTAATAATGGACATTTATCCCCATTTTTTAATTTATAGAGAGGTTATCACTAGGGAGACCTTTTTGCACCCTACTTATTTATAATAGGAACTGAATTTCTTGTACTAGAACTGAAAAAGAACAGAAGTATTACAGACATTTTATATAATGAAAAGGAGTTCAAAATTAGGGCAGTATGCTGATGATGTTTTCTATTATTGGACAATTCTCCATTGTCTTTCAAGAGAACCATGCAGATTTTTAATGACTTTGCCTTGGTATCCGATCTGTACTATAATATTTTTAAATTAAAAGCTATTGGGATTGGAAATAAAAAATATTCAAACGAAAAAAACATGTCCAGAAATTGATATTAACTGGTCAACATCGATGTCGAATGTTTGATTACTGTAGATTTCTCTCTGAATTTGGAGAATATGGTAGAACTTAATTATTCAACTGAGTTGACGGAAGCAAAGAAACTGCTTGGCAGGTGGAGCAGAAGAAATTTATCCCATATTGCAAAAATTACTTTGATAAAATCATTGATTCTGCCTAAATTCATTCATCTTTTTCTGTCCTAACAAATCCTCAACCACATATCAAAAATTAACTGAATATATAATTTTTCCAGTTTAATTTGGGGCAGTAAAACTGAGGGTTAGAAGAGACATAGCTTCTTTTAAGGAATGGGAATTAAATATGATTCACTTACACTCATTTGTGTGTTATATAAAATTTTCTTGGATTATGCATCTTTTATTTAAACAAAGATGGTTTATGGAAAAAACTGGTTTCTAAACAATCATTTGGGAAAATTTGGATATATACAGTTATTTAAATTAAGAAAATTAAATTGAAAGAGATTTTTAAATCCACTAAAAATACAATTTGATGCTACTTTTGCTTTATCACACTGGAAAAAATGAACCATCTACTGTTCAAGAATACTTGTCTCAGGACAGTTTAGTTTATATATACAATTTCAAATCATTCACAAGATGGAGAACAAATGGTCTTGTACTTATTCAACATCTTTTTGATGCACAAGGATCTCTATTAAGCTTTGATTGAATAAAACAAAATACACAAACTGTAACATGGAAAAGGAAAATTACAATTTTTTTTTTGAAACTAGAAATAGTTTTCATATAGTTTTTGACAAAACTTCACTCCTTTGGGTAAGATAAACTAATAAATTTATTTACAAAGACCTGATAAGAACTAAGTTACAAAAACCAAATGGTAAACATGAAATTTGATCCAGGCAGCTAGAATGTGCAATTGGTGCAGATGAATGGACAATTCTTTTGCTTTTGCCAAAGTTTGTACAAAGATACCATACTGATTAGCTTTAATTTTAAATTTCTTCACAGAAATATTGACACAAACCAGTTTTGGAAACAAATTTATTTATGTGATAATGATAAATGCATCTTTTGAAAGGATGGAATAGAACATATTGAGCATATATTTTATGACTGTCCAGTTACAGAACATTTTTGGAAATTATTTGTCGAATGGATCCAAAATTATTACCCAAATTTTAGAATTACATGAAAAGATGTTTTTTTTATAGGAAACAACAACTTTGATAAGCTTATTCATTTCCTAATTTTGCTTGCAAAATGTGATGTACAGATCAGGTCATGCATAAAAATACCCAAATCTCACCTATTATAAAAAAATGTTTTTTTTTCTTCATATAAAACACTGGAAAAATATACAGTCAAAATGAATAAAAGAACTGATGAGTCTGAGAAAAGTGGGTGCTATTGCCAACTTTTGGTATGGGATTTTTTTTTTTTTTTTATATCTTCAAGCTGTTTTACACTTTCATGTGTTTTTGGGCAAAGGAAACAATATTACATTTCAAGAAAACAGGCAATTTAATAACACCAAGGGGTTTGTGTGCGAGTATGTCTCTGTGTACAATATTTGTGAGTGTATGTGTGTGTGTGCATGAGTGTGTGTGTGTGTTTAAGTAGGCAAATATATGTAAAGGTCAGGATGCAAAGCAATTTAAGGCAACACCCCTTACACCAGGTCTGGTAGTGATGTAAGAGAATATATTAAATCCAGACAAATTATGTTCAACAAAAAAAGAAAAAAGTGAAAAGTAATTTATTGTTTAGTCATCATACTATACTTTACACATCAGTTAACCATTTTTTAAAGCACATGGTAAAATTCAGTAAATTTCTTCAACTGAATTTCTTCAATCTGAATTCACTGAAGCTGGATTTGCCATCAAGTGAATAGACATGTCAACTACCCAATGAACCAGGGATTAAACCATACAGAAATAAACACAGATACCAAACAAGAAAGCATCAATCCCCTTTATGAGGAAAATCTAACCCCAAATCCAAATTGCAAATAATGTGGGAACAAGAAAACTACATTATATAATATGTATCTATCAACTTCTTTTCCATTGCTCTGGAACAGTATACCATTAGATATTAGAAATGTCCCCCGTGTTTCATTCTTTATCAATCACCATTTCCAGTGGCTTTTGAGATGTAGTTTAAAACAAGAGTACCATGAATGGCATATTAAACACCCACCCAAAGTTTAAAAGTCCTCTATGTAGATAACTGAAATGTTTATGCAAAAACCGCTTTTCTTCTTTGTCAGTAACCTTGACCTTTGACCTTTTTATTCCAAATTTGATAGGTTTCTGCCTTACCCCAGGTGCACACCATTCACAAAGTTTGGCAACTAGCTGGTGTAGAACTAAAGTTATTGTGCAAAAACCATGTTGCTTCTTTCAGTCATTTGAGCTTTTGATCCCAAAAGCAATTGGGTTCTTCCTTACCCCATGTGCAAACCATCCACAAATCTGGTAACTGTAGATGGTGGAAAACTCGAGTTATTGTGCAGAAACCATTTTTCTGGTTTTGGTCAGAGTGACATTGACTTTTGCACTATTGAACTTGAAATCGATAGGATTTTTCTTTACCCCAAGTGCAAGCCATCCACAATGTTTTGACACTGTAGATGGTGGACAACTTGAAATTGGTAACAGATAGATGGACATCATAACATAATACACTCTGCATGCATATAAAAATTATAGTTAAAAATATATGAATATGCATATTGGTATATGTGTGGATGATTAATAATGTATCTGCATTTGAGTGTGAAAGAGACCCAATTGAAATACAATACCGGGTACGTGTATTTGCATTAATGAATACCTATGTACATCATCAAAGATGCTAACCATCTATGCAGTAGTAATTGCATACTGCATATATATTGACTGTTTGTGGGTTCACATGTAGGGGTGAGTATCCCTGTGAGAGAGAGAAAGGAAAGAAAGTCAAGGATATCAATGTAAATACTATATATATATATATATATATATATATATATATATATATATATATATATATATATATATATATATATATCAGGCTTATTTAAATCCCTGTTTTTGCTATACATGACCACCAGTTCAAAGGTTGTGACTGGCACATACTCTGAGCAATTGGACATTGGTCATAAGATATCTCAAATATCATTATATCAAATTGCCTTTGATTTGTTTATCCATTAAACTGTCAAATAAACACCTTAGCAAGGTAAAATTCAAAGGTCACTATGTCCAGTTGACAGATTGTTTCTTTGTCAGACAATCAATAAAGGTGTCACTGACTAAACTTAATTCAAAGGTATCTATGTCTAGTTTACACACTGTTTCTTTCTCGGGCAATCAATAGAGGTGTCACCTACTAAGCTTGTTACTGCTCAACTGCCTGAAAGCTATACTGCTCAGTTAGCCTGTTAAATGGGGGTAGAGAAGGTCAATTTAATCCTTTAATAAACAATATTGCAGTAAATTTCAAAGATCGACTTCTCAGTAAAAATGCATGTTTGTTATTCTATATAAAAAAAAATTAATTGGTAGGCCTATATACATGTATGCCTAGATGCAACAATAATAAGTATCAGTTTTACTCACCATGTCAAAGCATAAGTATAGTAAGGATGAAAACTGTAACCCTTAGCTGGTGTTTGCTGACAATAGATTTGCCGTACATTGTCATGAAGCAATATGTTGATGGATTTTTGACATCACTGGAAGCTGTGTACCTCGGAGATACACCCCTTTTCGAGCTGCTCTACAATGAGTTTCTTACAGCCATGTGCAAGTGTGGTCACTTCAAAGAGACAGAACTTAAGTGTTCGTCATGTGACAATGACTTTCCAGCCAAAGCAGTACAGTGTATGTGGATTATTCATGCAAACGTATACTGTGTTTGAGCCCAACACATTTTCCTGTAGATGTTAGTGACATGCCACAGCTTGGTTATGATCATGTGGACACTCTGATCGCTCGTTATGGTCAACCAAGAGAGAACAGTGATGCAGTCATCAGTGCTGACGAAGTAATGAGTGGGAGATTCTCAAGTACATTGTGTAAAACAATTATAGAGGACTGTCAGCAGCTGAATTACTTACAAAACTAGTTCTAATGAAAGGACAGTACCTGAATGTGATTTGTTTGATAGAAATTTGCAGGTACTTCCAGTGTCAAGTTTGGAGTGTGAGCATGGATTTTCACACATGAATTTATCAAAACAAAACTGCAGTGCAGGCTGAGTGTTGACACTCTTGATGAACTTATGAGATTAAATCTTGTTGGTGTTGATATAAAAAACTTTGATCCGATATCAGCAGTCAGGAACTGGAAGGGAAATAGAAACAGACATCTGTATCAACAAAACGAAAATAATGTTTTGCCGAACTGATGAACTTTCAGTGGATTTACCAGTTCAAATGTGGCAACGTTATGATTGGTGGCAGGAATACTGTGTAAATATATTTTGCTAAAAAAACAACAAAAAAATCTTGTGTTTATCATAGGGATAAGCTTATGGTTTGCTGCTACTACCTGATGAGACCTATGGAGGGGTCAAAACATTTCTGTTTAATGAATATATATTACAAACAGCAGATTCATGTGTGTGTCTATGTAGTCATTCAAAATGTTTGGTTGAACTCAGAGGAATTTTAAGGTTCTCTGATATATCAGGGCTTTACAAATTCCCCTGTCCAATTCCCAGGACAAACTCAAATTCAGCTCGGGCAAGCTCATGTTTGCAAGGTACTTCCAAAAATTGAAAGGGGGTGGGGGGGGGGGGCGTGTTCAGCTACTAATGCTTTATGTTCTGCAAGTTTTATACTCTGCATCTCACCACAGTACATATATCAGCACCTTTATTTCACAAGTATATGTACAGCATCCTTCAAATACATAACTGCCCCCAGATTCTTTCATATATCAATCTTTTATTTCACACATTATACTGACAGTCTGTCATTTCCTTGTAGTCAATGTCAAGGTCAGTCTCACATTTTTTCATGCAGACATGATAATGTTAATGTACTATTTAAAGCAAGTTTTGACAAATAGGAAATAAATATTTATATTTTAACTTGTCAGTTATATTTTAATCGTAATATTTATACGAATATGTGATTCACCGACTTTCAATCCTAACTTAGCCACGGGCAGTTTGTGGGCTCTGAATGTGCCAAGATTGCCAACTCTGAACAATTGGTGTTTCAAAGATTGGTTTGATGCATGTCGCCAATTTCAAGGTGACTAGGTGATAATAGTTAATAATATAATCCATGATATTTCTTTGACAGGTGTGTTTGGAATTAAAAGGCACTCATCTCTAATGTTTAACCACCTGAAAAACTAGCACCCACAAGCAGTGTTTGTCATCTATTGTTTACATGATTATAACAGGAGACCGATGCATACTTACTGTTTGGAAAATAATTAAATGGATCAAAATAAGTGTTCTCAACTCATTCTCAAAAGTCAGCTTGTCAAAGATTGTTTAGATGCATGTCGCTGA
Organism: Margaritifera margaritifera; assembly: GCA_029931535.1. NCBI lineage: Eukaryota > Metazoa > Mollusca > Bivalvia > Unionida > Margaritiferidae > Margaritifera > Margaritifera margaritifera. The sequence continues at coordinate 564,171 of JAQPZY010001486.1, read as the reverse complement.
TTTCAAGGTGAAAACTGGATATGAAAACTGGATATGTGGAAGCGGAAGCAGACATGTGAGTGGACACAACACTCCCCAGAAAAAAGCAAAGAGTGAATTCATTGACACTGGAATATTTCTGAGAGGGACTGGATTTGATACTAAAACTGGCATAATCAATTGAACTTTAAGTGAAAATGTCGATAAAGAAAATGTTAGGATATATTACAACATGATTAAAATTAAGTTAACACTCTTCTGTTCTTGTCTGTTTAATTTTTCAGTTTAAGGTCTTTTACCAAAACATCACTGTCTCTTACAACTTTGGCCATTTCTAAAACCCTTATCTATCCATCCATTTATCTATTTTTATACATGTATATGTCTGTCTTTGCTCTTTTAACTATATCTGCATTCTAACCCTTTCTTTCTTTCCTCATGTACATATCTATCTATATGTACTATTTACATATATCTATTTTTTTTTTATAAACTTTAATTATTGACATATTGTTTTAAGGTGCACATAAAAATAACAAGATAAAAGTTCTATATTTGTAAAATAAATATAATGCGATTTCCTTAAAACATCCTATACTTTATTTTACTATATTTTTGTTCACTTTAGTTGTGATATTTTGTTGTCATTTTGGGGCAAGCTCAAATCAAAATGTGTTTGTGTGTGTGTGTGTGTGTGTGTGTGTGTGTGTGTGTGTGTGTATCTATATACATGTTACTTTGTTTGAGGGCCTCAAGGTAGATTAGTTCTCCAACTAATTGTGTCACCCTCTTTAAATAAAGCCATTATTATATTCCGTTTTATATGAAGAATAATATGAACTAATTCTTAAAGCTTAGAGCAACTCATATTAACCACAGAAAAATCTACTTAACAAAATGCTTTGAGGACAAGAAATAGAAATTTTTACCATGGAATTTTGAAACAAAGATTAGAGGTGTGACACATGGGGTTACTTAACAAAATGTTCTTTACCACTTTGCTCAAGAATTACCCCTTTTCTTTCACTAAATGAGCAAGTACATCTTGGAAGAAGATGCTTCAGATAATTATCTTAAGGCCACTTAGTTGAAGCACACTGATGTTTGAGTTTGGAGAACTGTTAAAAGAGAAAGATGAGAGACAGACTTTTTGTGCAGACTTTTTGTGTGTAGGAAGTGACTGTATAACTACCGGGCATTCTTCCCCTTGCTTACCTGCTAACAGAATTATGTTAACAGTGACTGAACCCTGAGAAATCGAATCTTCTACAGCTGTAAGTACATGTGTCTCAATATCTGGATATTCTTACAGACTTACCTACAGACCGTACTAGAATTCTGTGAGGAAAGGACTGCATGGTCATTCTTTCCTTAGCCTATCTGCTAACAGAATTGTGTTAAGCCCTTCCAGTGAGTGAAGCATGAGAAGACTAGAGTGTTTGTAGAGCACACATCCCCATGTTTCTCTGCTTGATCCCACCCACCCACCTATATCTTATGCCCATGGGTTAAGTGCCAGTGGGTAAAAATAGAGCCATAGGCAAATTTTAGTTGCATATCTGAATTCATCTTTTCATGCCCAGTAAATGTATTTTATCAGGTTGGGATTTCAATAGTTTTCAAATTATGACCCATGGGGTACGTCCTTCTTTTCTCTGTTGATGGTGGTGGGGGGGGGACCCCACGGTCAATGTCAGCTGCATGTATAAATATATATTTTCAAGCTCAATAAGTGTATATATGGTGTGAATTGCAATGGTTTCTGTTTTATGACCCAGTGGCTAAATCCCTGATGGTAAGGTTGGACCCAGGGGACAAAGTCAGTTGCATATATGAGTTAATTTTGTAATACCCAATAAGTGTATAATACACAGTTGTAGGGTGGGGATCTCAACAGTTTCTGTTTTGATCCAGTGTCTGCAACTGTATATCTCTGGAGCATGACCTAGGCGTTCTATTCAAATCCCAATCTGACATAGGTTGACACTTGGGTCAGTAATCTCATATATAAATTCTAACATAAGTCTCATATTTGGGAGTTATTTCAAATTAATGTAAATCAATCCCCACCTGCTAGCCGCACCCACTGGGGCTGTTTCAACATTTTAAAACCATTGTGCACATCTGCAGACAATCCCCAATCATATCCCAAGATGTGAAGTCTTGATCTTGAACAATATAGGAGGAGTTACATTATATTACTCACACATGCATGCAAACATCCATGCATTCATTTGCCCTGGTGGGCAGGATAACATAATCAATGCCTTTTCTTTGAAAAGCTCATGTATTACAATGCTTCTTTTTCTCTAAGTATATTATAATCAGGAGATTCTTAACAGAATTCTGTTAACAAGAGACTCCAACAAAATTCTGTCAGAATGGAATTGCATGATCATTCTTTCCCCTGTCCTATCTGCTAACATAATTCTTTTAAGCCCTTCCAGTGCCTAAACCCTGCAAAGATAATGCCTTTATTAATCCATGTATCTCAACATCAGAAGATTTTTAGCAGAATTCTATTAGCATGGGACCCTAACAATTCTGTTAAAAAGGAACTGAAAGATCATTCTTTCCCATGACTTGTCTGCTAACAGAAACCTGTTAAGCCCTTCCAGTGATTGAGTTCTGCATTTTGAACCCCCCCCCCCATTCTTCTATTGCTCCTAGTATCTTAAGATTAGGAGATTCTTAACAGAATTATGTTAGCAAGGGACGCTATAACAGAATTTTGTTAGAAAAGGGATTGTATCATAATTTTTTCCCCAGGTCTCTCCAGTGAGCTTAGCATGGAATGACGATCCTTATATTGCTCCAAGTATCTCAAGATCGTAGATTCTTCACTGAATTCTGTATATTTCTTTCCACCTCCATATCTGCTAACAGAATTCTATTAAGCCCCTCAAGTTAGTGAACCCAGATATATTAAAATTTGTAGGAGCTCGTTATATGATCATTTATTTCCCTTGTGTACCAATGAACAGAAGGGTAGTTAAACCGAGATTTAGTAAAAATGACTATGGAAACTGTCAAATGCAAGTGGAGGCTGTTTAATCCTAATTGGACGAATTGTCTCTGATGGAATACATCAATGAATTATAAAACTTTTAAAATAAATTTTTTCGAAATAATGGAATTGTAGGTAGCGATTCCTGTAAAAATAAATGGCTAAAATTCACCAGCTACTGCCTTCTACTGAAACCTCTGCACATCATGACGCTGATATGGGTGAGCATTATGTGATTAATTATTTAAGAAGGCAACATTAACTTTCAGGTCAATAGAACACTTCATTAAGATAATTAATGCAGTAAATTATACAGTCTGGATCATTTAACACATTATCAGATCGTCTTGGTTACATGAAGGCTTTCTACTGATAAGCTGCATGTATGGTCTATGTAACTTGAGGGAAGATAGAACAAGATGGTACCTGTATCCGTTTCATTAAGTCTAGTCTGTCAAGGTCTGCTTTAGTCATGAAAATTGATATGATTTCCATGTGGCCCACACTGTCATTTATTTCATGGTTTGAAACTTCCTCCTCTGTGCCCTGAATAAAGTAAAACAAGAATTGCATATTGAGAAATACATGATAGGCTTTCCAAGACAAGCTGTCGATATATACAAGGACAGAACCCCAAATATGGACTTGACCCATGGGCTACTGGAAGTAAGGGAAGGATATGACATTTTTATGCATTTAAACCTGTCAATAGCAGCCACCCATATGAAAAAGCCAAACTGTTTTTTTTTTACCCAGGTGACCTCCGTATACAGGTCTACCTTTCTGAAAAAATACCATCATTATTATTATTATTACTATGGTATTATCAAAATTATTTAGTTTAGGGCAATATTAAACAAATTTAAAAAATATATGTACATGTTGTTCTCTCAAAAAGTTATGTTCCACGCAAGATTACTGTATCATGCTAACTTTAATCCATTCTATAATTTAAAACATCACCAACTCTTAAAAACAAATTCACTCATCTTTGTCTTGTGCAAGATGACAAAACACTAATTTCACTAACTGACAGCTTAAATATGACTGAAACAGAATGGAGTATACAGCAGATGTGAACTTAATAAATTTTCTGTCTCTACAATCCTCTTCTAACATGTTTTTGTGTGATGTATTTATACTCATTGTGAAATTGCACTTCTCATATTGCCATTATTTCCTTTCCCATATAAAAATGTACACCATATTGTATGTATTGATTATGTGCCTACACAGGTGATATTTATGTTACGATGCATATCAATGATTTTTTCCTTTCCACTTAAAACCTTACTGTGTTTACATTTCTTTCCTGTCGTTGTATATCTCATAATTGCAGTGCTTTGAGCACACCTACATTTAACATGATTTTGTCATTTCTTTGTATACCGCATTATATGTTTTGAGTGCATGCCTGCACATGATAATTGTGATATATATATATATATATATATATATATATATATATATATATATATATATATATATATATATATATATATATATATAAATCTATTAAAAACAAAAAAAGAAACAGAAGACTTACTCTTTCTTCAGCCAACTTGTATAATTAAGGCTCAGGAACAGCTGTTCACATTTTAAATAAATATCTGGATAAACCAGTTATTCGACTCGCTGAGATCAAAAGACTGTCAGCTTATGTGAGAGTCTTGTGATGAATAGGGAATGAAAAGAAGCTTAATGTAGGTATTGTGAGTAACAACTGAACCAAAACTTTGCTTGTGTTTACAGACATGACCCCTGATGAAAAGAATGTAATTTGTATCTCTCCTCCAAGATTTACTTTTTTCATCAGATAAAGCTTTAATTCACAGGCAAATAAAAAAGATGAAGATATCAAACTATACCAGTCACACTGGCACAAAAGGCAACTCCCATTTCTGCTGCAACTACACAACTACTTTTCCTACCATCCAACAATGAATTGCTTCAATCCTCTCCTCAAATGATAACAATACCTCACTTTTGAATTTGACATACACCTTTGAGTTAGAGTGAGAGGCATTATGAAATTACAGGCACATTGAATGTGTGTCTGGTCTAATGTCTGTCAACCAGATGACTGCCACTATAAATCATATATAAATTTAAATAGTCATAACTTGAATATTTCTCAACAATTTTGCATGAAATTGTCAGTATATATTCAAAATAACACTATTTTAAGTAGTGGTAACTGTTTAAACAAAATACTCTATAATATATGATGTGCTATGCTAGTGAATAGATGTGGTTATCTCTGCCTAGCGATGGGTCCACCGAGCGAGGAGAAATTTAAATATCAGCAAAAATGTAACCAAAAGGTGTCCTACTTCTTAATGAACTCTTATTTTTATATGTGCCTTGAGTGAATATACTAAGTGAATGAAATATACAAACATTTTATTAAAATCCAGAGCAGTTTAAACTCATTAAGCCCTGGAGATTCTTTTCATTTTCACATGAAATGGGGGTAGGAAACACATCTTTGGGGTTAATTCTGAATACAGCCCAACACATCTGCTTCAGAGAGATTTTCGTTGAGCCGGATGCTTAGGTGTATCAAAAACGTTTTTGATTGGCTATTTCGCTTGTGCATGTGCAGAAAGGTAAACATTGGACTTCTTTTTTGTTTTGCGCACTGGATCCACAGTTTTTGTGTCCTGGCTACTTTTTACTCCAAATCTCAAACTTAGCCTACTTTTTGCAAAGGTTCACCTGTCCGTGTGCAGTTCGGATCAGTCTGCTTTAGATTGGAGGCCAAAAAGTCTAAAATCTGGACACAAACTCTGGTTCTGAAACTGGCAATTTTTGACCTAAAAAAATTGAGTTTAAAAAATAAATTTTTTCCTGTTGTATTTTTTAATGCGAGTAGAAAGTCGACATTATTTGGTATCATTGTAGAGCTACATCTGTCTACTTTTCTGCAATACCACCCACTTTGATGTATTGTAAATGATGTTGACGTTACAGAGCTCGGAAGTAGGGTACAACCTCATGACATGTAAATGAGCGCATGAGGTTAAGGAGTCTATTGATTTTTCTGAAATTTCTTAAAAATTGTCAAGTAATTGCTATTTTTGAAATTTCTGTGGAATATTCATGCACAAATATCAATTAAGCATAGAATATTCAATTTTGATGACATCATTGAAATTCACCCATTAAAGATATGGTCAATTAATTTAAAACATTTGCATTGATAGTCTGGGCTATGAAAGTCACCATGATGGATGCATTTGTGACGACGCTAAGTCGCAACAGGTCTGTTGACAATACATTGGTCTACCAATTCACTGTTGCCTTGAAGTTTACTTTGGAAATATTAAAAAGTATCGCACTGAATAAAGATGCTAAACTATATAATAAATAATGAAGATTGGTAAAGGGTTTACAGAAATATAAGTGATAGTAAAAAAAATCCAATAACCAAATACTTTAATCACAATGTGTTCCCATTATAATTCTTGATCCCATGGCCCTACCCAAGGCAGAACCCAGAGGCAGGAGTGATATAGAGAGAAGGAAAGTATGTGATGAAATTATATTCAAATTAAAAGGGAATTCAGAAAGGCGTTACCAAGCTACAAGTGCTGGAAAAAACTTTAACAAAAAACTGTAACCAACTGTGTCCACATTGTACATGTAATTCTTGACTCTATGGCTCCACAAAGGGGCAGAACTCAGAGGCAGAAGTGGTACTGACCCAATGGCCCCACACTGGTGCAGAACACAGGGGCTAGAGCGGTATGGAGAGAAGAGCAGCATGGGATGATATTATATTTCAAATATGAAGCAAATTGGGTATGGGGTTACTGAGCTACAAATTCTTGAAACAATAAGTCCAAGTGGGCCTTATGTCGCTCACCTGGCTTACATAACATAACAGTTGACCACTTAAAGAAGCAGGCTTATGTAGCACGTATGTAAACTATCTCCAAAACTTTATATCGTGTCAAGTTTACTATTTTATGATAGTCTCCTAAATATTCTTTTATTTATACAAGCTATTTCCCACTTCCCCTGGGACATGGTAGTTGAGATGCATACACACCTTTAAGTTATTATTTTTTTTTATTATTAAAGAGTCCCTCAAAGGGATTGATGTTCTAATGGCCAAAAAGAATTTCCAGGAAATCAAGATAAAACCATTTCTTAATTTTAACTGTGCTGAAACCATCTCCAATATTCTTCAGCAATAACATGATTTTCAAATTAGCTGCTGTGGTGGACATATTGGATGTCAGATTGGCACCAGTTTCATCATAAGAAGTTTTTTGGTGAAAGTACAATGTTGATAGGACCAGCCATCTAGAAGAAGTAGTGATAACAAGATTTTCAAGATGGTTATTGTGGCGGCCATATCCATTTTCATTTACAATCAACTAGTCTAATACATCATATGAAGTCTTTCGATGAAAACTGCATGCTGATACAACCATTCACTCAGGAGAAGTAGTTTTAAGACTTTCAAGATGGCCACTGTGGTGGCCATATTGGATGTAAGAGTTGCACCTTTTTCATTTAGGACCAACAAGACATCATAAGAAGTATTTTAGTAACCTAAAAACCCCATGTTGATACAACCATTCATTCAGGAGGAATAGCGAGGACCAGGTTTTTGAAGTTGGCCACTGTAGCAACCATACTGGATGTGCAAGTGGTACCATTTTCTTTTAGGTCCAACTAGACAACACAAGAAGTCTTCTGGTAAAAACCCCATGGCAATATGACTTTTTCGTTCAGGAGGAATAGTGACAAGATTTTAAAGATGGGTGCTGTGGTGGCCATATTGCAGATCAACTTGGCACCATTTTCAATTTGGACCCAACAGACATCATATGAAGTCTTCTAGTGAAAGCCAAATGTCAATCTGACTTTCCATCCCTGAGATGTAGCAATAACAAGATTTTCAAGAAGTCTTTTAGTGAAAATCCCATGTTGATATGACCATCCATTCAGGAGTAGTAGCAATAGCAAGATTTTCAAGATAATGGATATCAGATCAGCAACATTTTCATTAGGACCAAGTAGACATCATAAGTCTTTCTATGAAAACCCCATGTTGATATGACCATCCCATTCAGGAGGAGAAGCGATAAGATTTTCAGGATGGCCGCTGTGATGGCCATATTGTACATCAGATCGGCACCATTTTCATTTAGAACCAACTAAACATCATAAGAAGTCTTCTGGTGAAAACCCCATGTCAATCTGACTTTCAGTTCAAGAGGAGTAGCAATAACAAGATTTTCAGGATGGTGGCTGTGGTGGCCATATTGAACGTCAGATCAGCACCATCTTCATTTAGGACCAACTAGACATCATAATTAGTCTTTCAGTGAAAACCCCATGTTGATGTTACAATTCATTCAGAAAGAGTAGTAATAACAAGATTTTCAAGCTGGCCACTGAGGTGGCCATATTGGATGTCTGGGTGTCACCATTTTCATTTAGGACCAACTAGACCAAGGGATGAATGCATGTGTAAAGTTTCATGGCAATCCTCCAAGTAGTTTAGGAGGCCTAGCAATAACAAACTTGTTCATAATGGACAGACAGATGATGAACAACATACCATCCCATAAGCTCTCCTGGTCCATGATACTGGGCTCATTTTTCATTTTTAAATGCAAAAAATCCTCTTCACAGGGATGATGACCTGAATAGGCAGAGACTTTTATTTGTAAAAAAGTAGACTATAGTTCTGCACTATGGAACAATAATAATAATAATAATAATAATAATTATCTGCAATGAAAGATGAAAAGTTTCAAAACTGTCTTATCAATGCTACAATCAAGTGATGTAGAAGAGAACTGTATTTCCATACCATAGGGATGAAAATAGCACTGGTCCAAGGTCTGAAACCAGATAATTTCTGACGCAGACCTTCTGACTTTTCCTGTCTGTAGTCCAGTGGACCAGCCAATTTGAGAACATTTCTGGCATAGCATCATCCAGTGTATTCCTAATCCAAAAATTGTATGGCTTAGACTTTCAGAATTCCAATAAATTGATCACTATTGGACAGCATGTACACTATCATGTGTTGAACAAATGCATGGTGAACCACTTCCCCAAATAAAGCACTTTACCACATTTTAGGGGATTGGAATATTTGAACAACCAGTCGGCTCTGATTGTCTAGCATGGCCCGATATGCAGCAAGAGGTTATGGGAACTTGTGAAGGTCACCAGGTGAACAACTTCTGAGCCTATTAAAGTTTGGTTTTTCTAGGTCTAAAATTAGCAACTGATGACAGTGAATAATAGTGGTGTTGAGGAGTGAAAAATCACAAAGTAAATAGGTGGTGTTCATTTATTAATCTATATATTTGAATCACCATTATCTGAACAAATCACAATGCACAATGATGTAGGTACATTTCACTTTACATGTGTCCAAAAACAGATAATACAAAATAGATAAATACATTTACAAGACCACTCACTATAGTTTGAGGACCTGCCACATTAAGTCCAGGACTTGCCACTAATCAGAACCCAATGGTCCTGGACCAGTGGGCCCTGGACCTTATTTCAGTCCCTGTGCTAAGGATGAGGCACCAAAATTTATTTTTGTATGCTTCACTGATATGATCAGTTGCATTTTTTTTTTCTTATATAAGGTTAACATTTAAGATCAATACTCTCATCATCAGCCAGAATTTAAACTCATTCGATTGAATACCAATATTTAATTTGATGTAGGACATTTCATTTTCCATTACAACTGAAGAAACACGATTCACATTCTGTATCACTACAATCGGCTCGGTACTGTGCAAGGGGGCATATAACATCATGGCAACATGTGACCACTGAACTCGTTACAATTCGGAGTCTATATGACTCAGTAAACTAGACTCAAATTTGCAGGGAACTTTAGCTATTATTTGTTCAAAAGAAGAACCTCATAATTTATTACTTTGTATCCTATGACTTGCATTATAAATTCCTTTCCTGAATCCTTTAATGGCCAACTGTATTGAGCAATCACCTTTCTTAAACAGACAGTTTTTCAAAGTCCTGCAAGTCAAATTTTAAAGAAATTAACCTCTGTTAACAAACCACAGGTCTTTGCAGGCTACTTTTCTCTTTTTCCAGAGGTGATTGCTTAAGGCAGGTTTGATGGTAACTAAATTGTAAAGAAACTGACCCTTTTATGTTAAAAAGGGAACAATATTTTCCATTATATTGTAAACAAACATTCTGGAATCTAATAAATTAATGGAACAACTATAGTCATCTTACTCATTCGGATGTCAATTTGTATAGAATCAAAGAGTTTCTTATAAAAATGTGAAAATATACTACAATAGTACATTTAAGATAAACTGAAATACTCAACAAATCTGGGACAAAATGACCAAGTCTGATCCAAGATTTTGTATATACAATCAAAACTGGTCTAGCAACCACCCACATGTAGTGACCACTTGTTCACAATGACCAGTTTTTCAGTCCGCTTCAATTTTTCTATACATTTTGCTGTATAATGACCACCTATCGAACACAACTAGTGACTGCTATTTTTCTGTCCCATGACACCATGATATACTGCGTAAAGCAATGGATAGGAAAGGAAAGGAAAGGAAAGGAAAGGAAAGGAAAGGAAGGAAATAATATTAAGAAAAGTAAAGGAAAACAAAGTAAAGAAAGGAAATTAAAGGAAAGTAATGTAAAGTAAAAGAAATGAAACTACAGGAAAGAAAAGGAAAGGAAAGCAAAGTGAAGCAATGGAAAGGAAAGGAATGTAATGTAAAGTAAAGGAAAGGAAAGAAAAGGAATGGAAAGCAAAGTGAAGCAATGGAAAGGAAAGGAAGGTGAAGAAAAGTAAAGTAAACTAAAGTAAACAGAAGGAAAGGAAAGGAAAGTGAAGTTACAGAAATGAATGGAAAATCAGTCTTTCCAGCATCCCTTTGTAAAAAAAGTAGGGATAAAGTAGGGCTACTTTTTTAAAAAAGTAGGGAAAACATTGGAAAAATAGGGATATTTTATATAAAACAATAGTATGAAATTTATGTAAATTACTAAAAAAGAAAAAAACCTTAACTTTACTTGCCTTTGTTAACTTAAACAAAAGCATGCTCTTACTAACATACTAGCTGTCTTTTAAGTCCAGGTTGCCTCTATCTTCTTAAACACTCTGCTACATATTACAGAGGCCATATCTGAATTTACTTCACTACTGCCATTTTACAGTGTGTAATTGATTTGCAACATAAAATTGATAAAAAGTAGGAACAGTAGGGACATTTTAGAAAAAATAGGGACAAAAAGAGAATTGACAAAAAAGTAGGAAAAGGAGGACAAACTGGAAAATAAAGGAAAAGAATGGAAAAATAAAAGTAAAGAAAAGAATAATGATGAAAAAGAAAGGAAAGGAATGCAATGCAATGCAGTACTAAAAAGGATCAGATAGCCCGATGCCTGGGGCCTCATCTAAGTCTGGATCAGACCCCTTCTGTAGTCTAATTGAGTTGTTCATTGGGGCTTATCAAAAAAGAACACGAGTTGCTGTGGTTTAATTTATTTTTGTGGGTCTCAATTTTTGTGGTTTTGTAAAAACACAAAAAGACATTTTCATGGGTACTTAAAGTTGTGGATTTGCCTGTCAAAGTTTGCATATTTCTAGTTATTTCATTTCATGGATTAACCTCTACAAAGCTATCAAAAAAAAAAAAAAACGAATACAAAATAAAAAAACTATGCTGACAACAAATGGCAGTGGCATGAATAGTTAAAACAATACAACTGTATGAGCAACAATCAAAAACACCTGTCGAAATTAATCACTTACACTGTGTTTTTGTCCAAGTACTCAACATTTAAGGGAGCTGACACAGCCAACAACACTAAGCCAATCGGTTATGAAAGCACATGTATGATGTCTTATTTAAACCACTGTGCATAAGTTGTACAATCAGTACCATCTGATGATCATGGCATAACACAGTATCTTAATAGTGGTAAAATTCAAGTTACATCCTCCTTGTTTTGGATAATGTCATCATTCCACATGTGAACAAAACACGTGACCAGCTGCCCCTTGCTCAATGCAATTAGCAGGCAATGGCGATATTTGATGTGTTCAGAGCCCATCAAAGTGCGAAGATGCTAACTAAATTGAAAAACAATGGAATCACTCCTATGTTTGTGCCCACCTCATATATGGACCAACATCAACCGCTGGACATGACAATAAAAAATGACTACTATGAAGAATTAAAATCACACTTCAACAACTGGTATGCTAAACAGGTTGTGGAGACCATGAGGGAAAAGGAAGACATCACTGGTGAATATCAGTGTACTGTATTAGTGGATCTTAAAACCTCTCCAATCAAGCCAATTCATGCTGAATGGATAATTGCTGTTCACATAAAGATGTGTGAAAGATCTGTGGCTTTGAAAAAGCTAGATTAGTTTAGTTCAACAATTTCTGAATTATTTACCTGAAAAACATTTGTGTGCAGGAGACTTAAACATGATGCTGATTTAGTGGTTCTGTCCAAAAATCAGTGAAGTGTGAGCTTCAGTACTCTGCTATTATTAGTGTATATACATAGTGTTTCATTAGTAATTGTGCCTCAAGCAATAGTTCAAGTATTTTACAGTCTCATTCATTTGGATTAAGCATGCATGGATAAAATGATACAGACTTTCTGAAAGATTTAAATTTTTTTACTACAGTTTCACTTGAATGGAGGGTTGATTTGAATGAGTATTAAATCTAATTTTTTCATATACAAGTATCATCATTATTATTTCTTTCATTTTCAGTAATACATGTACTAGTATTTGAATACGTTATGCTTTCTCGTTTCTCTCAATCCTGACTGATCTCATGACATCAATTTAAGGCAGTGAGTAGAAATGACATATCGGATATCATATACATACATGTGCGTAAACTGAAACAATATAAAAAATTAATAATAACTTTTTTTTCTTTTTTAAACGGATAAAATAAAACAAACACATGTAAATGCTAATATTTTATTACCTGATTATAGTAATGAAGTCGATTTATCAAACAGCTTTCTTGATCGTTATGAATGTATCTGTAAGAATGGGGGTGGGGGTGGAATTTGGCAGTGCATGTGGTTAATTTTTTGCTGGGTTTTTAAATTCGTAGCTCGGGGCAACAACGATATCCATGAAAATTGGTATCCCATGAAACTTAGTGAAACCACAGTATCTAATTTGCCGGACAAAACTCGGAGAATGCTGACAAAATGCTGTATTTTCATTCTGAAATTCTTGAAAGACACTGTTAAATTATTAATATTCAGCCCCTGATGGGACTCCATTTGTAGGTCCCTCAACATTATGAATATCGTCTGCATATTTTGTACTGAATGTGATAAACTTGTGAGCAAAGTGAAGCATATGACCTATGAATAGGGGAGCAAATCTGTTCTCAGTATTTCATTGGTTACCTATAATTAGTGCTCACTTGAACTTTATGAATAATACTGAGCTGTCCCTTGCTCACTCTTACTGGATAATGTATCACTGGTTAAATATATTGAGAGGTACCTATGTAACTGACTGACAATCTAAGCTTGCGAATTTTACGACTAAAAAAGCACCCAAGGCAATCTTTTTCACCGTAATGGAGATAATTACATTGTATTTTAATCCATTAGTTCAAAGAGTTGGTAGATGCTGATTCTATTGATATACAGAGTGACTATTTTCTGTACTAACATATGAACTAATTATGAAACTAGAAGTGATTTATTTTACTTGCTGAATTAAAAAAAGACCCATGGCTTAAAAAACTTTATTTCTGTTTTCAACCTCAATCAAGCAACATGTGGATATTTTTGCAGAGTTCAGAAAACAAAGCTATTCCAAGTCCCCAAAACTCTATCCTACAGATCATGATGAAATACAGATAGTACAATAACCTGAAGGCAAAGCTGAAGACATACACAGTCAGAGATCCCATGAGCAGAGGTGTATGCCACAATTATCAACAATTACATACCTTGACATAGGAAGGTTGTGAAATTGTTGAAAATCATGTTAGTTGTGAGCCCCTCTACAGCAGAATGTGAACGAGGATTCAGTCTCATGAACAATACTGAATGTATCAAGAAAAATAGTTTAAAGCAGGTCACAATTCAAATGCTTATGAACATCAACTCTGCCAATCAAATCAGTAAGGAGGACACTGAGAGAGCAATCCGACACTGGTTGACATCAGAAGCCAGAGGAAAAACAGTGCTTCCAGTGAAAATGGAACCAAAATTTGACTGAACAAAGTCAGACATAAATGTTGTTTGGAAACACTGTAAAGCATAAACTATTTTAGCACCGAGCCCTGGTTTATATCAGGACCTGAAGACAATATTGCTTTTAATAAAATCAAATAAAACTTTTAGTTGACAAGATCATATAAAAAATTTTGTCTTAAGTACATTCTGTTGAGAGGCAAATAAAAACGCGCAATGAGTCACTTTAAAACATTTATATATTTTTTTTTTTTTTTTTTATTTAAAGCACAGTAATTTCAAACTTGTGTCAAAATAATAGTATACAGATATGGCCATTGCCTTTGGGGCAAATGGTATTTGAGTCTGAGCAAGTGATTTAAAGATTGTACCCATGTGCTTGTTTCTGCAAAACAATCTTTGTGCACTGGAATGAAAAGCAAAAAAACAATGTAACATAATGTATTTGCAAACTGTAGGTCTTCTGGTCTATTCTACAATCTGTCTTTCAATCTACCTACATGACTCTTAATTGTATATATAGACAACTTGTCTAAAATGACCACTTTCATCTGGTTATCTAAGTTATCTTTATATGCAGGTTTGACTGTATTATTTAGTAAAATTTGCTTTATGTCCAAGTCATTTTGCCAGGCTCAGAAAAACAACCACAACAGAGCAATGAATCACAGGTGAACCTTATTATGTTTGGTCAATTTCCACAGGAATCACAAGAAAGTACTTTTCTACCAAAAGCTCTAATACTTTTACTGAAAATATTACACTGGCAAACATGTGATATTGCTTCTTCCGTTTTTATTTTTGGAAATAAAATAAATCTTACCATGAATGTGCACCCAATTGCTTTAAATCTGCACTCCTTAGGTTTCCTAGGACAGTTCTCAAGGTGACCCTGCATCTGTAAAACAAGTGGTGATATCAGCCTTAACATGTCTATTGTCTTTTCCTCCAGTTAGCTACTATGTGAAATGCAGTAGCCATAGAAAACCGTTGTTATCCCAATCATAATAAAGGCTTTTCATACAGTTTACACCAAACTTTTGTGCACTTGCTAAGTTCCCGTACCAAAGGATGGATTTCATGAAGTAAATTCACCCCAAGACTTTCTATCCTGTATGCATTGTACCAATAATAGCTGCTTTAACCACCATTAGGAGTGACAGCAGTTCTAAATTACATTATGGCTACAGTTTATGGTTGGCCTCTTTTACTCTAGCAACACTATAATCACAATTTAAATCTACCGGGCAACTGATGCTGAGCATTGTAAAAATTCTCAACCATCATACCATGATTCTTCATGTGCAAAAATAGCAAAATAGTAGAAAACAAAATGCCCTTCATTTGGTGTGTTCAAGTCAGTAGTCTACAGCAAAGATCCAGTCATAATCAGGAGTAAGTTGTGCTATAACACGAATACTAATACAGTGACATCTCTCAAGACTGAAACCTCATTAAACTGAAATTCTCTTAAAACTGGAACATTTTTCTGGTCCCAAATGTTTTCCTTCTTTAATTTCAATAAAAGTATTCAGTAAACCAAAACACCCCTACTCTGAAAAACTGAAACAAATGTTTGATCTCAACATTCATTTTTACACTAAAGTAAAACCCATCAAGATGAAACTTATTCAAAATGTGGCCAGTCAGCTGCCAGATCCTAAACAGTGAACATGGAAGAAACCTGCTTGAATACTTAGGGTTAGTCAAGCAAGTTAAGTATTGGTTTAGAATTAAAAATTCTGTAAATATTATCCTGAGTACAGCATAAAGACAGTTATTTATTTATAGTGAATCAAATAATAGTATTAACTGGGTTACACTCCTAAAGGATACTTTAAACAGATTTGGGTTTGGTGAAGTCTGGATGTTTCCCGATTCTGTCAAAGTTTATTCCAATTTTTTAACCAAGGGTTACAGATGCTTTTCTATCAGATTTGAACAATAAATTACACAATTGTGATAAACTGTTTCTATATAAACATATCAAAACTGACTTTAACCTTGAAAGTTATTTCAAATTTTTGTATAACCATAAACATAAATCAGCTTTAACAGAACACAGTGTCTTCTCATAATTTCAGAATTTAAATTGGAAGATATGGAAACAAGATACTCAACACAAGTGAAATATATTGTATGCTATATGACAACCATGATATTGAAGATGAATATCATTTTCTTTTAGTGTGTCCAGTATATAGTAACTTACGTGTAAACTTACTTCTGGAACAAACCATCCATGTATAAGTGCATTCAACTGTTAATTTGTAGTAATAAGAAAACAGTATGTACATTAGCTACATTTGTTTATGAAACATTTAAAATAAGAAATAAGTTATTATATTTACAGTAATTTGTTATAAAGATTGTTTACATTTGTCAATCCTCTCCTCTTGCACTATTGTTGAATACCTCTTTAGTGTTTCTGTCTAAGGTTGTATGTGTAGCATTTGACAACCACGCAATATTTGCAGTATGTACTCTATAAGCATGTACATGCTTATGAGAATAAACTACTGAATTTATATGAAATTTTCATTTGAGGTCGGCCAACAGTCCAAAAATAGCCTAAAGGCCATGCATGAAGTAAAACAAGGCAAGACACACACATTGACACAGATTAAGGCCATTGTCGACAACAGGCTATTTGTAATCTTTACACCTGTTTAAAGTGACAGCTTTCAAAGTTAATTGTTTGTAATATAGTGCCAGTGGTTGTGAAAACCAATTATTTGCCAATCATCTGACTTTGTCCAATACCATAATGATCCACAATCAACTGACTTCTGAGCCCACCTTTGACATAAAAAAAAAAAGATCAGCAAAAGAAAAATTTTGCAACAATGCTCTCATTTCAAAAGCTAGTAACATTTTATGAAATCATATAAATTAACATGAAAACAAACGAATGTGCTGAAACAAAATTAGTGTAAACACACTATAAATGTCAATAGAAACAAGATCAATATATTAATAAAACAAAGTCGGCACTAGTCATTATACATATTATGCTATAATTAAGGGGGAATAACTGATTGTATCTCATTTTAGGTGAAATTTGAGAACTCCAGCTGCTGCTTTAGTATTAGTATTATCCTTCCATGATTTACTGGTTTTCTCTCAAACTAATTATATATATATATATATATATATATATATATATATATATATATATATATATTTTCCCCCTTTAAAAACTCTATACTGTAAAATTTCACCAAACAACAATATTTTATTACTCTGTAATATTTTTAAAAATTAGTTATTGATTAACAACAAGCAGACTTACTGCTTCAAAAATATGTAACACCTAACTGAAAGGCATTTCTGCTCAAGTCGGATGGTGAAGTTTTATTTGATCAGGTCCACATATAAGTCTTGGAAGATGATAATAAAGTTAATTGTTGTTGCTAGTATTTTTATTTCTTAATCTGGGCCTAGGTTTCATATATTTTGTTCTAAAGGCATGATGTGCTTACACACTGCAACAAAACATAGTTATTATAGTTAAAAACACATGTTGTGAAGGACTTATGCATAAATGCCTATGATACAGACCTTGTGTCTCTCATTCAATTATAGGGTTTTCAACAAGTCTGGGAGATAAGCTTTCATACCTCTTCTGATTTGAGCTTTGTAGCTCTAGAGTGTTTAAACAACTGGGAAAATATAATGACCAAACAAGCAGAGTCTGTGACACCTCTACTGATTGAGAGACAAAGAAACAATGTGTAAACTAGACCTAGTCACCTCTGAATTATGCTTAGGCAGCAACACTTTTATTGATTGTCCAACAAAGAAACAATCTGTAAACCCGACCTAGTGACCTCTGAACTTTACTTAGTTATGGTGTTCATTTGACAAGTTAATGGATAAACAAATCAAAGAAAATTTGATAAAATGATAGTTGTGATGTTTGGTTTCTCAGAATATGTGCTGGTCAAAACCTTTCAGTGATAATTTCAGGATGTCTGATATACTACTCACACATTGTAAAGCTAATTCAAAGCCAATTATTTTGTATTTTTTAAATGTGTAGAGTGGTTTTCGGCTAAATCTAATTACTAATTGGAAATAATTTTTGACTTTACCAAATTTCCAAATCAGCTACATTCCAATCATGTATCATAATAAAGACATCAAAATAACTGATATCACAATTTCTACTCTCTTTGAGATTGCATAAGGCACAAACAATATGTGAATGTGAAATTCTTAATTGAGGGTGGTCAATTTTGCAAACCATTTGCAATTTACAATTCATGCATGTACACTATTCTGGAAAAAAAACTTCTATATATTCTTGTTTTCTGACTGAATTGCTGTAATACGAGACTCAATAAATAACATAATTTGAATGCAATTAATTTTGTTGATGTCATTTTTGAATGCACCAATTTGGCTTTTATTACCACACTTAACTCGCTGTCAAAGAAATATTGTTAAAAATGGAGTCAAGGAGGAGCATTTACAAATAATCATAAGATAAACAAGAGGCCCAAATGGATCTGAGATCATTCAACTGGCTGACATTTATCTAATAGCCAAAAGAAATCTGGGTAAAAAATCATTAAAAACTGTTCAGTGGCTGTGACATTTCTTTTACAAAAAAAGCTTCTCTATTTTTAGTATCTTCTCCACTTTTTAATAGCATAGTGATGATGTGATAATATTTTTCAATAAAAAGTACACCCAAAACTTTCTTACAAGACTTACTTGTAGTAAAGTTGTAGATAAAAAATTAAACTCAAAACAATAACTGATGCTGCAATATTGCACGAGTTTCAAGTTGTGATGTTGATATACACTAAAAAACTCATAATGTTTGTGTGCACTAAGATTACAGTAGAAAGTCTAAAAAGTCTTGTGATGAAAGATACAAATATTCCCCAACACTGTTCCACTTTGGAAAACACAATCATACACATGACAGCAATGATTCTTATCTAAAGGGTGAAATGCAGTTATGTGTGCTAGGAGTGTAACAAATCTGAATGAAGTTCAAATGATTAAATTATACATATAACTCAAGACTTCAGCAAAGTAGGACCGACGATTTGATTCAAGTACAAATAAATATCAAGTGCTGCACTCAGTGAATAAAATTATTTGTTTTCATTGTATATTTATTGTCTTTTTATAAGATTACTTTTCGATTCTAATGTGTCTCCATTTTTCAGGCCAGTGACTCCTATTTTTTTTCAGTGACTGGGTCACAGGAGTCTCCCAAAAGAGGTTTATGCTTGGATGTTTTCTGTCAAATTTTAGTCAAATTCTATTCAGCAGATTTTGAAAACAAGTGATTTTAAGGCTTTTCTATTTTTAATAATATCATATACTAATATTCATATTATTAATATTTGGGGGGGGGGGGATGACCAATTGGATCATTTATATGAAATTGAAAGTATTTTTATGCCAGGATTTTTTCATATGATTGTGGGAAAGATCTGTTAAGCAATCTTTCAGATTAATCATTGAAAAGTTTGTTTCTTTTATATATATTTTTAGCAACAGTGGTCATATTTGATGGCTGATCTGTATCATTTATACAAATCTGAAAGATCTTCCTCCCAAAATTCTGTCAAATTTGGTCAAATTCTTTTTGAGTGACTTTTGAGAAGAAGTCGTTTAAAGTTTTACCTATTTTTAGTAATGATGGCCATATTAGATGGCAGAAAAGCATAAATTATAAACATCTGAAAGGCCTTCACATCAGTATGTTCTCTGCGAATTTACACAACTCAATGCACTATGGTTGACACATGCAGGACCATACCATAAGCCCTTTTAGCATTAGATCCTATTAAGTTGAAAATTAAACACATTTTCCAGTCTGGTTCTTTTTTCTGATATTTGTTTTTTTTTAAATACCTCTCGTCTCTTCATGGGGCCAGCACCACAAAAGCTGCATGTAACTGTTACATCAGGACACTCCATTTCCTCATGATTCTGAAGGACAGGATATAGACACATATATTTTCACATGCAACATTTCAATATTCTGTATACTGAGTGAAACTCTCTTGATCAAGATTCTCTTGTTTCTGCCCACTTTACATGAATTAAAATATAATCCTATGTCTCACAGGCTTCACCTCTGCAAATCCAAGTGAAACCACTATAGTGGTTACTGAGCAAGGCATGTTTTATAACAAGTTCAATTTTTCTTGGTCAAATCTCAATTGAAACTATGCAAATTAGAGTACAAGAAAGTGCATGTTACAATAAATTTTTTTTAACAATTTTCTAAGAAGCCAGCAAATTTTAAACTGCAGAGAAATTATTTTAGTAAACTATGTGTCTCTGAGAATTTTTACCTGATCACATTAATGTTAGGAAAGAAGTTCCACTAACTCTTGAATCCAGCAGTTGTGAAAAAATGAAAATTTCATTTTCTCTGTCTACTGGACCTACCAGATTCAATTCTTGCCTCTGTGAAGCTAGATCATACATGTAAAAACTTGAGAAGGTTGACTGTTTCTGCCAGTAAATAGCTTCTATTAGGTCTTTGATCAAAGCATTTCATTTTGAATGCAAGGCTTGCAAAGTTAGCTCTGATTTCATAAGCCCAGATCTTCATGAGGTGTATCTGATCTTTTGATATCTCCAAGTATGCAGAATGTATTACCCACTTAAGCCAAGATGCAAGGGCTTGAGTGGTTATATCATCTTTCCCTGGTTTCACTGGAAAAAAAAGGTGTTGTCGGGCCCCACAGCACTTCTCTGACAGCTTCAAGTTGTGTTTGAGAACATGGACCAGGTCCTGCATTGTCGCTTCTCTAGACTTATTGATCGAAAAGAGGGGTCGGATGACCACTTTTTATTTCCCTCTGACAGCAACTGGTTCACTGCTATGGAACCAGGTTGTGTCATTAGGACCATGGAACCATCTGATCTGAACTGGAGATAAATTGTACAATGAAAGGGCAAGGAACTTGCTCACCCTGCATGCTGAAGCTATCAGCTATCAGAAAACACGTTTTTAATGATTGCAGCTTCAGTGAGGTTCTGGCTAAAGGTTTGAACTGATCTGAATTGAGCAATGTCAACACCTATGGCAGATTCCATTTCAGAAACAAGGTATGAAATTTTGGCTAATAGGTCTGATAAATCCTTATCAGACTAATATCTGCTCTACCGTGTCTGAATGTGTCTGAGATCATGGAGCAGTAGCCTCTGATACCAATTAAGACTAACTTTTTCTCCTCAAAAAGCCAGAGAAAAAAGTTGCCAACTGCAGGGTTAAGGCACTCAGTGGAACAATGATGTTGACATTGCACCAGTCCCTGAAAACCTGCCACTCTCCTTCATACAACTTCATACAAAGTGGAGGGCCTTCTAGCTCATGTGATTCTGTCCAAGACTGAAGGCTTAAATTCTTTTCTCTGCAGGGTTCTCCTGACAAGAGGCAGGCAAGAAGAAGTAGCCTGTCCAGTCAGGGATGAAACACCTGTGACTGTGGTTGTTGGAGCAGGTGATGAAACACCTGTGACTGTGGTTGTTGGAGCAGGTGCTGTCTCGGGGAGGGAGGGAATTTTCCTCAGAAACGTCTATCACTAGATCAAGCAGATCGTTCACCCAGGACTTGTCCCACCTTAGAGGGGTTATCAAATTCAGTTTGCATTTGTGATCCATCATTTTCTGAATTATTTTCAGTACCAGAACCATTGGGAGGGGGGCAAGGAAGGGGGGGGGGGGAAGCATAGCCCCTAAACCCCTCCCAACTGGAAGTACATCCAGAGCCCAGGCTTTTGGGCCCAGGACTGAAGAGATGAAGGTAGGCAGTTTGTGATCCTACCTCGCACCTACAGATGTATCACTGGATGCCCCCAAAGTGCACAAATATGCTGAAATATCAACTGATGGATGGACCTTTCTATCTGACGAGTCTGACCCCTTTTCGACTATGAATCGACCAGAACATTGACTCTGCTGGATAGATATCTGATTTGGACCATATTATTCATTTGTGCACACCAGTGCAGAAATTCCCAAACCAGAA
Source organism: Margaritifera margaritifera (assembly GCA_029931535.1). Taxonomy (NCBI): domain Eukaryota; kingdom Metazoa; phylum Mollusca; class Bivalvia; order Unionida; family Margaritiferidae; genus Margaritifera; species Margaritifera margaritifera. The sequence continues at coordinate 541,928 of JAQPZY010001486.1, read as the reverse complement.
TGCATAGGTCTGGGAATTTTGACCCCCCCCCCCCCTCGCCAATTTGAGGAGATAGGCCATGATTACCAGGTTGTCCATCATCCTTCCAGAAATGAAACAAGTTTACTATGGCCTTCATTTCATGTGAAGAGGTAAATCTTCTTGTCTCCATTTGCCAATGACCATGGTAAAGCTCAGCAGCAGGTGGACTCCCCAACCATATGAACTGGTGTCCATGTCGATCGTAAGTTCCAGTTCGGAATTTATCACACAAAGTCTATTTCATCTGAGATGAAAATTTGTTGATCGAGATGACTGGAAAAGGGGCACCACAGGGCAAGCAGGGCTATCCGTAAAGGGTGCATGAACAGGCAGCTGAGAAAGTTCAAATCCGTTGTGCAGACAGAGTTGCTGAAACTCTCTTGAGGAAATCCACTCAGTAGCAAAAATTGACTCTACAAGCTCAATAATTAGTGTCTCTCATACTTGAGGAATGCAGACAAGGTTGAGGTTGTTAAAAACATTCCATTCCCAAGTAGACAAAATGCTTGGATAGACTGAGGTTTGACTTGTCCCAATTGACTAGAAACAGCAACTGACTCAAATGGGACAGAAGGCCATTTCTGCCTTGACCAATGATAAACTTAACATGTGTTTTTGGAGGATGATCAGCCAGAAGAGAGTGACTACACAGTCAATGAACTTGGTGAACGCCCATGGGCTGATGTTGAGACTGAATGGGAGAGCATGAAATTGGTATACAGTTCTTTGGAATCTAAACCGAAGGAACTTTCATGAGTATGTGTACAGGGTCATTAAAGTATGCACTGGTTAGGTCTAAACTGACTGCAAATTCGTCCCTTTTTACAGAGAGTATGACTGACCTTGCCATCTCCATTCTGAACCTTGGTGCAGCTATGTAATTGTTGAGCTTGCTGATTTCTGTGACTGGCCTGAGATTTCCAGTGGTCTTGGGCACTAGGTACAGCATGGAGCTTGCAAACTATCTCTACTATCTGCTCTTCGACGAGAAACCAGGTCTCTTTCTGCAAAATTCCCATGTCTCCTGATTGGACAGCAAGTCATCATGGTAATGGAAAGTCGAAAGGGGATAAAAAATCTAAAGCCCCTCTGAAACAACTTGGATTGCCCATTCATTTTTTCTAAACAAATCAATGCACGAGCTATGAAAATGAACGAGTCTCACACCCCACCGGCAGGCTGTCTGCAGGCAATTGGGGTGGCAAGTCAGTGATGCTGTTAGGAGGCTTGGGGAAGAAGAAATCTAATTTCCTATCCCCTTTTTTAAATTGCCTCTAGAATCAATGAGCCTGTTTATGACTGAAATTGGACCGAGGTCAAATTTGTTGCATCTGTGCAGTGTTCAACCTCTTATCTTTTTGCTAACAATTGTCTCTCCCTGGCAGTTGAGACTGATTCAGCCTGAAAACTGCTGCAGGTGGCAAGGCAAGCTGGAGAGGCAGTTTTTGTGATAACTGCTTTCGCGCCTCCTCCATTATACTAGCAAACAGCAATGGCATGCCGAATGATGCAGGAGGGCCAAGGAATGATGCAGCTTTGGCATGGATGAGCTCAGACAGGTGTCTTAGTCTTACTAGATTCAGATTTACTAAATCCGTCAGAGTTTGACCCTGTGAATAACCTTGGCAATCGCAGCTACAAACTCCCATTCAAAGGTGCTACCTGATTTTTCAGCCAGTCAAAAAATCACTAGAGATACCAGTTCTAGCATAGATGAAGTAGCAACCATGTTTGACACTAATTTGAAGGTGGCATGTAAGACATTCTTAACCACCTTATAAAACAGCATGTTGGTCATAGCTCAGTGCTAAACGTTGAAAGAGTGCGAACAATACCAGCATGATGAATATGACACTGGTAAGTGCTTTCAGAAAAAAAGCCTTAGAGTTGCCCGATCCCACATTTTGTCTGCCAGGCAGTTAGATATTCCCTAGACCTTGAGGAAGTTGACAGAAAGAGGGCTGATCGTCATTGTCTTCAATGTCAACTAAGGCCCTCGCCATATGGGCTTAGCTTGTAACTGGCAGAGGCAGGCATTCAGACAGCAAGACTATCGATTTCCTCTACAGCCATTTTAAAGCTTAACTCCATCTGGTCCATTGTGGGGTTGGAGTATGCTATGTCCTTGAGGTTATCGCAGCACTCATTGTAGGGGTCGTCCTCTTCAGGCTCTACATTCCTAGTAGGGGCTGGGACGAGGCAGTGCCAACATCCCTGTGTAAGGTCTTGTATTTCCCCAATGGGTACTCCATAAAGAATTGACTCTGCAGTTGCATCAGCAGCTGGGCAAGTACCATGGCTTGTCTTGCCAGTATGTTTTGCGGGACAGAATGTTGACTAGTCGGCTGGACAGTTGGCTCACATACCAGCATCACTGGAGAATTGTGAGGGATGATGGGGCAAAATCCACCCGAGGCAAGCACCCGTGTATTCGCCTCTTGCACTAGTCGCTTCATCTTAACTCCATCAATACCTGTGAAGAATGCAAGGCTGGCAATTATTCAACCCCTTGTTCTATCTCAAGCTGACTAGATGTAATGGTCATTGTTGGCATTGTTAGGAATCACTTTCAATTGTGGGGGAAACCATCACGATGTCCCCCACCACACCGGCCATTGACATTTTATGGTGTGGACACAGCACATTGTATTCCGTCATTCTGGATCTGCCAAATCTCTCTTTGCTGTTTTTCAGTTCTGTGGACCAGATTCCTTCTGACCACAGCGCACAACCACTGCATGATGCATCTGAGGGACACTTGGTACAAGCTAGACACGTCTCATGCATGTCATCCCTGGCTTGAAATCTCTTGCATATAATTCATTTTTTCGCCACTGTCTATCACTTTCCAAAAAGACAAGAATGACCAAAAATTCTGAAAATAACCTGAAAGTGTTCACATACACAAATAATCAATGTTTGTTACTAAGCGAGAAAATACAGGCAGTGTGCACAAAAACAACCAAATATGGGCACCAATGCTACTGTGTTGGAACGCAAGGTCAGAAAAAACTAAGTCCACAACTGTGAAAAAAATGCATATAATTATCAACAAATTTCAAAAACTAATGATTGCAACATGTAGTAAATACCTTTACACTTAATACTATACCAACTTAGTCAATGGATGACTGAAAACCCTCACAATATTTCTTGGATTTTGAGAGGGACATGATACAATGTTGATCGCATCAAGCGAAAGCTAGAACTGAGTAGGCAATCACAACCACCTAGCAGTGGCCAGGGGAGGTAATGGGTAAGGGTTTCTTCTCTTTGTCTATATGCTATACAGACAGGAAAGACAACAATTTCGTGTCCTGTTAGATGTGACTGGAATATAGCAATAACTGAAATTTGTAATATGTACATTTAGTGGAATAATATGTCAAAAACCTATTTACATAATAAAAACCATTTACAGCATCAGGTTTAGAGAAATTGTAGCAAACTGTATTAGCAGTATGAAGCAGGCAGGTATTTTACAGACAAAAGTTGACTGATGTTTAATGATAATGCTTAGTCAACAGGAATGAAGCTGCAAAATCCAAGAACAACCCAAATAGCTGGGCAAAAGTAAACATCAAACTTGTTCAACATGGCTGAAATTTAACATTCTATAAAATACTGAGTGATGTTCATCATATATCTCATGATGTGTTAGTAGGGAACCTGAAGGTGAATTTTAAAGAAAGAATTCTGAATACCCTGTAGAAACCAACAGAAATTTACCCTTATCACCATGAAGAAGTATTCATCCTTGCAATATTTACACCTCACAGGGCGGAAATTACACTCATTCTTCTGATGATTCTCCAGTTCATTTCTGGCTACAATTGTTGAACAGCCTCTAGATTTGCTGGGACACTCCACTGGACAGAAGGAGCATTCATTCACATGTTTCTGAAATAATACAGATCTTGATGATGTAATGTTCTCATGAAAAATTACAAATTCTAAGTTACAACATACATCAGGTATGTAAGTACAGATATTTTACAAAGGTGAACAACACTAGCTTATTGTTTAGTTTACCATATTACATACTGTAATTACAACATCATCATGATCATAAAATTTCTGCAAGTTTAACTTACCCAAATTTTATTCATGTTAATAGCAACATAGTTCTACACAATTTTACTATTACCAATAAGCCAACTGCAAACATTTGTATGTGGCAAATGTGCTAAATTTAACAAAATCAATAAAATTTCATGATGTACAAAATGTATAATTCACAGTACCCGACCAAAGCAAATTGAGATATTCAAATATACAACAAATTAAAAGTCAGAAAAAACAAATAAAACCATAATCCGATTGAATACTTTACACTGACATTTTGACAAACAAAAATGTTGCTGTTAAATTAAATTCACTGAACTTGTTCATTCACACCCACCCCATCCCCAGCAGGTGTGGCTTAAAAGTCCAAGACCATAGTGTACATCAACAAACAACTCTAAATCAGGAAACAAATGGTCATATTATTTATTGATTATAATACCAGAATAAAATTGTTCAGGAATTTACACAATAAAAATGTCAACAGGTAGACTAGTTCTTCAGCTAATTGTGTTACCCTCTTTAAATAAAGTCATTATTATTATTATTATTAGGATGCCCTGTCAATGCTTTCAATTTCTATTTTATTGTATCTTATTTCATTTGCCATAGGCAATGCCCACAATCTAGTGCAAATATAAACTGCTACAGAGTATTTCTAAATTTTTCTGTGATTTTCATTTTCTGGGTCAGTGTTCCAAATTAGTGCTCTTTAACCACAATCAACAAGTTACTTCACCTGAAGATTCTCTTTATTTGCCAACACTTCAGCAGCAGAAAATGTGCGATGAAGAGATAATGATAGAGGAGTGCTATCAAGCCATACAGAGTATGAAAACTGGACTTAATCCTAGTTTAGATGGCCTACCGATAGAATCCTACAAAAGTTTTTTGGAACATAATTTTTTAAAGAACCTTAAGGAAAAGGTATAAATAAAGCTATCAGACAAGAGATCATACCCTATTCTCTCTGAAAGTCTGTCCTTACACTGATATGTATAAAAGAGGAAAACAATCTTTTGAAAAATTATCAACACTTTATCATTCTCAAATACAGACTACAAGATTTTTGTACAAGAATACAAACAAAGATAGAGAGGGAACAGCAAAATTTGGCTTGATAAGAAAAAACAAGAAGAATATTTGGACAGTACTTCCTTCAAAAATACATGTAGAAGATATTTAGGAATATGGATTGGTTTAAACTGATGTGAAACCACAAAACTAAATTATAAGAAGTGGATGATCAGAGGGGGAAAAGTACCTGAAACTTGGAAATGTAGAAAATGAACATTATTTGGAACATTTACAATTATCAACATTTTAGCCTTGTCCAAACCTGTGTACAGTATGCTGCAAACTCATCTCAGATACTGTCAAGATAAACTCACATGCTAAGTTTAGTTATATCCATAATTCATAAAAATACCCAAGTTATTCAACTGACATCACTCGAAGTATTCATCATAAATCCACAAGCTGGATTTGATAGAAGTCCATACCTAAAGTTGTATTATCATGCTCACAAGCCAGTACAGCTAGAAACACGAGTAAAGACATCAAACCTTGAAATCAGTCAGAATGCTGACTGAATTTGTTTATTCAAAAACAACATATACACAGTCTGATCAAAATCAATTTCCATATGTACATGTCACAGTGTTCATGAGCTCAGTGAAGTACAAAAATACAAGTTGTGACCTCCGACTTTACCCCAAGGTAAAGAAGGTCTGGTTTTTGAACTCTTTCACAATAGCATGGACATGTTGGTAGTAAAAATCTACTCCATTTTCATTCAGGACCAATTACATATTGTAAGAAATGTTTTAATGAAAATCCCATGTCAATGTCACCATTCTTTCAGAAGTAGTAGTGGTAAAAATATTTTTTTTATAGCCATTAAAGCAGGCATGTGCAACTTCCTCCAGGGCACGGGTCGGATAGAGATTTTTAAATGTACCTGTATAATGTAAATGTAACCAAATAAAACCAGGTTACAGGACGTAGGTTGCATCTGCCTGCATTAAAGCTGCCATGTTAGAGGTATGATCAGCAGCATTTTCATTCAGGACCAGCTACATAATGTTATAGCATTAAAGTGAAACTGTAGATTTTGGTGTAAAAATAATCTTAATTATGTAATATTTACCTGTTATTATTATGTTACTATCACTTTTCGTGGCACTAGGCCCCATTCTAACATGAATTACCCCCTTCAATTAGTAACTGGAGGTCTAGAATAAGAATAAACATAGTCCCACTCTGATACCTTAGTCACTTCCATCATTCGGAATATAATTTTTCTTTTCCTTGGACTTTGTATAAAATAATATATCTCTGGGTGCTCAAGAATTTAAATACTTCTAGTATCTGTTGCCATAATTACCATCAATCTTATCCATTTCTGTGCTGCAACTGACCTCTTTGCCAAAATGTCAAAATCTAAGGAACAGAAATATCACACGAAATTCAATGATGGATGAAAACAGGAATTTCAGTGGTTGCAATCACATTCAAAGGGCATGAATTTGCATTCTGTTCTTCCTGTAAAGCAATTTTTTTTAATCTGTTACAGTGGCAAGAATGACATGAAGCATCATGCAGAAACCCCATCTCATAAAAGCATATTAACTGCAACAACAAATATGCCCATATTCCCGGAATCTGCATAAAAAAGTGGATAATGTTACACATGCCAAGACACTATTTGTCAACTTTATAGCTGAACATAATCTCCTTATTTCTGGTAGCAGATAATTTTTTCAGATCTACCGGTAGTCAAAATAAAGTTCCCTGACTCAGAAATCGCACAAAAGTTCTCATGCAAATGGAAAACTACTCACAGTGACTATTTTATTGTTTATAAGAAATAATCTTAACTGCATAATAATAATAATAATAATAATAATAATAATAATAATAATATGAATATGAATAATTTATTATATGAACACAGTCATGAGTGACCATCTGCAGAAAATGACTAGTGACCATGATTTTTAGACAAAATATGCGTTCGTCACTACTATTGACGACCATATTGCAAAAACTGATATAAACACCACTGACCTTGATTTAATCCTTTATAAACATGAATGTAAACCAGACTAAAGTACATGTCACTAACTGCCATTGTTTATCGATAATTCCTGGGATGAATGAGCCCTTTGTCTTTGTCTATAATACTAGCAAGTGAATCGTTTTCCGAATTTGATTGTCCTTATTAAAGAGCGGTGATGGTGATGATAATGATGACAACAAAGGTGTCTGCAAATTAGGCTTAAAGTTACAAAGGGTGTGATGGTATAATGTATGCATTTATGCTTATGGGAACTGTTGCATGCCACATGTAAACAAACATCGTCTATAGTTTTCTTTAATTTGCATTCGACTTTCACTTAAAATGTCAGTCAACAACAAAAAACCAACCAAAGAAAAAATTGCCTAAAAATGAATGTAATCAACCTTTGAATATCAAGAAATGCACAGTAAACAGCTCTGGACAATAATAATAATAATACTAATAATAATGAAAATTTTCCTTCTGATCTATTTCACTTGTTCCAAAAATTATCTTAAACACTGTTTTAAATGATTGCTAAATAGCCTGTCTTCAGTGTATTATTTATGATTTTTTAAAAGGTAATTTATTTATTTATATGAATCCATATATTTTTTTTCAACACCCATATTTAAGTGCCCAAAATAACATTACATCAGTCATATAGCCCCTTTATTTTTATTACACAAGTTCATTGTTGCCATTGTTTGCCTCTATTTACAATAATAAATTCAATTTCTTTTTGTAAGCAAGGCAAAGCATTATTTTTTAAAATACATGAAAAGTAAAAATTGTGCCTCCTATTATAATTGTGAATAACCATGTTGGTTAACTGGAGAATTATGTGCCTCCCCACCCCCCAAGATATTTGATAAAAATTCTGTCCATTTGTACATTGTTTTCATTTTAAAGGTAACATACTTTTGCAAGTCTGACTAAAAATATTATGAATTTGGCACTGGTATGGACAAAAATCCATGCTACAGGTAGAGGAAAACAATATTGTCTTGACGGGGGAAAAACTAAAAAATACTTTTTGGCCAAGTAAAAATAATTGGCACAGTCAGAGAGAGGGTTCAATGGTTTAACATTGTTTTTGTTTTTTTACATTTAATTAACATACAAGACCTGGAAATTATGAACTGTAACTGCAGTATGGTAAAACATTGCAATACCGACTGGTGTACGGCATAAACTACATCCCAAGAACATAAAGGTGAAAAGAAATTGCAATTATTTCACTTGTGCACATTTTGCAATATTTAATTTCAAATAATGTTTTATTTATTTACATTATATAAGTTATTTTGTATTCCATAGTGATATTACTTTATCCACACACATTATAAAATAGTGAGAATATTTATTTCACCTCCATTCATCCATTTGTCTGTCTGTTCATAAGTCTTGCTATCTACTGTACATCCCTTATGGCTATATTTCATTAAAATTGAATATAAATTTAAAAATTTTTTTTTATCATAGCTCAATACAGCTTGCGCCCAGGCTTACCAAGCAAATATTAGATATTGGATATATATATATAAACACAATTTATTAATACAATATCATATTTCATACAATATAATTTATTTTAAATACAAATATTTATTACATAATTTATGAATAATTTTGAGAAAATTAAACATAATTTGATAAACACTATGTAACCAAAATATTTTCCAATTGAAACATACATAGGAGGGTGAGGGTCAGAAAAAAAGCAAATTAACATGCAGCCCAAAAGCCAAGTTTTCTAACATGACAATAATACAAGTTCCAATGTAATGATTATAGTAATAGATTTCTTCCAAATTTTTAGCTCTGTTGGTCATGGACAAGTAAAATACTTATTAAATGGCATATTGTCTCTCATCCACCCATTATAAAAATGTTCTATTGCTACTCCAGGAATAGTTGGTTGTAAATGAAACGAGTTCAGACTGGATGTCCAACTAGGTCATTCATGATTTCCAAACATCTGTTCTTGGCTAGTAGAATGCCACTCCCTTTAAATTCATATAATGCTGAAAGGAACTGCAACAGTTTTTACTCTTCTATAACTATTTGATATACATGATTTATGGTAGGTTTATGGATGTACAATATTGTTTTTAAACATGTAACCTACATATATGCATGCATATATATATATATATATATATATATATATATATATATATATATATATATATATATGTGTGGGTGTGTGTGTGTGCATGTGTGTATGTGTGAACATTACTGTATTAAATATATAATGCACCTCAGTCAAAAGCCAACTCTATTATTATGTATTCCATTTAATGCATTTTAATTTTTGAAGAAAGTACAGTTTATTTGCAATGCTTAGATAATTCATTTTTGTCTCATCTGCTTTAGTAGAGAACACAGTGATCATATTTTAAAACCAAACTTAGCCGATTTCCTGAACAAAAGTTCAAACTTCAAAAGAACAAAATAAATATTTTACATGAATGTTTGTACTTTGATTATTCTGTATCGTTATGTATGTATATATATATATATATATATATATATATATATATATATATATGTATATATATATATATGTGTGTGTGTGTGTGTGTGTTTGTGTGTTTGTGTCAAGTGTGGCAAATGCATCCTTTAAGACTATTTCCCTCGTATGGTCACATGTAATTAAATCCTTTCCCATGGACCACAATGTTATTGGACCATAGACCATAATCTAAGATGTTTCTAAAGATGAATATGTTATCCTGCTACATTTGACATTTTTATATTTTATAACAATGGCAGACACATCTGATCATTGATCAACATCATTTGTATGAAATTGTAAACTTTTATTCAGCAGTTTTTGTGAAGTTGTTTAAATGTTTTCTTCTTTTTTTTAGTAACAATAGCCATATTTGAAGGCAGATCAGCATCATTTGTACAAACTTTAAAGACCTTCATGTCTGGATGCTTTCTGCCAAATTGGCTGAAATTGGTGCAGTGGTTTTTGAGAAGTTGAAAATAGCAACTGTTGACAGCTGACAGATGATACACAATGGAAACAGAACTACACCATAAGCTCACTTGGCCTTACAGCCAGGTGGAGCTTAAAATGCATGCTGATATAACCATCTGTTCTGGAAAAGTACCAATAACATGATTTTCAAGATGGTCTCCATGGCAGCCATGTCTGAGGTCAAATCAGCACTGTTTTCATTTACAACCATCTACATTTTTAAGAAGTCTTTTCATGAAAACCCAGTGTTTATGTGATAATCCATTCTGGAGGTTTGGGTTGGTGCTTTACGGTACAGCAACACAAATTGGTTATTTAGTGTCAGTGCAATTAGAATAAGTGCCTTGCTCATCGACACACCATGGTAGCCAACCCAGTCTGATCCTATAGTAAGATTTGAACCAGCACCCTTTTGATTGCAAGTCTAATGACTGCCTCCATTAGTTGCTTCTTATGACATGCTGGAGAGCACATCAAGCCTATTCTACATGCCTAGGCCTGCAGGAAGTCCATTCAGGGGAAGTACCAATAACATGATTTTAAAGATGGACACAATGGAGGCAATGTTGCAGGTCAGATAAGCACCATTTTTATTTTAGGACCATCTACATAATAAAAGAAGTCTTTTAAGGAAAATCACATGTTGAAATGACCATCCATTCACAAGGAGTAGTGATAACAAAGGTTATCAAGATGGTCATTTAGGTGGTCATACTGGATGTCCAATGGACACCTCTATCATTCAGGATCAACTAGACTCAGATGAAACTGTGTGCCAAGTTTCATGACTTTCCTTCCAGTAGTTTAGGAGTAGCAATAAAACTCTTGTGCTAACTGACTGACACACAGATGGGCAACAGGCCATCACACAGCGCTTCTGGTCTTTCAGCTAAAAGCATTGTATCTAACATCAATGCATCTAGGTACAGTGCAATGGTATTTAATCTTACATTTGAATATAAACAATGGCTGTAAAGAGAAACAGAGAGAATGTCTGTAGTCATTTCAAATGAATGGAGATGTTCTAAATGTTTCAGATATCTGTAAAGAAGTAACCTTCTAAATATTAATATTATATACATGAAAATACTTGAGTACATGTTCAGATAAATTAATATTGTTGGATGATTACTGAATACTAGTAGATGAAGTGAGGAGTGGGAATACCAGATGAAGTGACAAGTGGATACTAGTCAATAAAATGCAGAGTGGATACTGATAGATGAAGTGCATAATACAGTAAAACCTCTCAAGACTAAAATGTGTCATGACAAAATTACATTTTTAGCTTTGAAGGGTTTTCAGTTTACTGATGTTCATTATTTTTACTTACAAATGAGATGTGATAAAGCATCCTCTCACAAACAAAGCAGATGTTTATTTTTTTTAAAATTAATAGCCAGTCAATTTTTAGAATTTATATATGTGACAATTAGGATTTCATGGCATTTGCACACATTTCTATATTGGGTTTTATTTTACTCTGATTTGGTTTTAGGCTGTTTAAAGACCACTAGGCTTGCCAAATGCTTAGATAAAGTTTCAGTTTATGTGGTTCATTTTAATGTTAAATTGACATTTGGTTTCAGTTTACTGAGTTAAAGCCAATTGAAATTAAGAAGAAAAAAATATTGGGACCAGAAATATTATTAAGTTTTATGATGATTTCAGTTCATTAAGGTTTTGGTCCTGAGAGATTGTATGTTAAAAAAATAAATAATTAAATAGCAATTACTGTGGTGGGCAAGAAAAAGCCTTATCCCCGACTCAAAACTTGTCCCATAACCTGGAGTTTCCTATCCTGACCATACAAATAGAGAACATTCTATTAGTGTTCAAAAAGTATGGGGGCAATCAGAGCCATACTATTTGAAATATGACATAAAAACAGTCAACTCTATGCAATGATAACTAGCAGCATGCCAAAATGTAGCATATTGACTGTCTCGCACATTAATTTGGAAGCCCTAACAATGATGAGATAAAACTATGTGCGTGACAAGTTAAACATATAGACAATTTGAAATTGAAATCCTACTTCTAGATCTCTCCATGGCAAAGTATCACTACAGCCATATTGTTTGTATGGACAGAACACAAGGAGTTTCTTTATTTCTCTCCGGCCTCCTGGGTCAGGAACAATCTGAAACACAGCCATACAGAAACAAAAATAAATTCAGTTTTATGCACATACATGTATTTTAAACTTGTTAATACTATACACAAAACTCAAAATATAAACGAGTCTTTGGAACTGGAATAACTTCAAAAAAAGGAAATGTTAACTACTAATACTAAAGGTAGAACACATCATATACTGAAACGATCTTTAAATTTTGAACAATACTTAACACATTATCTCCCTTAATACAGAATAACCGTACAAAGTTCCATACTATAAATCATATTCCTTATTTAAATTAGCAGATTATGAAGTTTGGATTTCTCTGAGAGAAAAAAAGTGAACTATAATAATAATAATAATAATAATAATAAACACTTTATTTTATGATGGTCTCTCAATTAGTATAATATACTACTCTCCCCTAAGGCCCTCAGGATACATTAAGTATAAAAGTACAAAGTGTACATGATATTCATTAACAGAGTAAATTGGAGAGCTATTATTTCAATATTTAAATATTTAAAATGACAACTGCCCTTATATCTTTTTGTTTTGAACACATTTAGATTTGTTTCTGATCTAATGGTTATGGGGAGTTCATTCCATAAAAAATAGCACCAGAGTAAGCAATGATTTTTTTAAAGTATTTGTTTTTGGAAATGGTATTTTTCACTGATCATTGGTAATTGATCTCAATTTAGGTCCCTGATGTTGTTCTTCTGACTTAAAATGAAACATACCATGCAAATATTGAGGGCAACGTTCATTCTCAACTTTGTACATTAATAATGACTTGTGGTAGGATAATCGGTATTCAAATTTCAGACATTTCAAATCTCTGAGTAGCATTTTGGATGGTGTATCAAATGGTAAATCTAGGATAATTTTAACTGCCTGTTTTTGAAGTTTGTGGATTGTTTCAATATTGCTATCAGTTTTATTTCCCCAAATTGTGCAGCAGTAGTCCAAAAGAGGAAGAATAAATGCATTGTAGAATAATTTCTGATAGTTAAGTGGTAGAAAACTTTTTATCCTCTGTAAAAGATGAATTCTTGAGCTTACAACACAGCAGTCATGTTTCATTTGTGTGCACCAGTCTAGATTCTTATCAACATGAACTGTTTTTCTGTGTCAACATTTTCAATTGGATTATCTTCAATATACAGCTCATGATTTGGATTTCTGTTCACTGTTAAGCATTGCCTGGTTCCAAGCAACATTGCCTTGGTTTTTAAGGGATTGATAACCAAGTGAGCACCAATATTCAATTTAATATAAATCTTCACCCAATTGTTTGTTTAATGTTTTAACATTAGAATCAGACTTATGCAAAGTAGTATCATCAGCATATATATCAGTTTTTGAATGTTGTACATACAGTGGCAAGTTATTTATAAACAATATGAATAATACAGGCCCTAAAATAGATCACTGTGGAACTCCTTTGTTGATGGACGTCGGCTCTGATTTAATGTTACCAATAACAACTTGTTGGCTTCTGTCAGATAGGTATGATTTAATGTTACCAATAACAACTTGTTGGCTTCTGTCAGATAGGTATGATTTAATGTTACCAATAACAACTTGTTGGCTTCTGTCAGATAGGTATGATTTAATGTTACTAATAACAACTTGTTGGCTTCCGTCAGATAGGTATGATTTAATGTTACCAATAACTTGTTGGCTTCTGTCAGATAGGTATGATTTCAACCATGAGAGTGATAAGTGAGCACATTTGTACTTTTCAAGTTTCCATGCAAGTATATTATGGTCAACTAGATCAAAAACCTTCTTAAAATCAAGATATATAGTTCCAACCAATTCTCCATTGCCCATAGCAAGCAACCAATCAATAAGTTTTGTTAATGCAGACTGACAGGAGTGGTTCCGTCTAAATCCTGATTGGGCTGGGTGAATTAAATAGTACTTTGAAAGGTAACTATTGAGATGTTTGGAAACATGTCTTTCAAACAGTTTGATATAGTTGGAAGAATAGATATTGGTCTAATTATCTGAATTTGATTTTGAACCATTTTTATAAACAGGCATAATCTTGGCAGCCTTCAGCTGAGATGGGAAGATTCACTTAGTGATGCTTTGATTAATTATGTAGGTATGAGATGGAGCAATAATTGCAGCACATTTATTTTAGATGAATGGACCTATCTGATCCACTCCAGTTGATTTCTTAGAATTTAACTTTTTCAGTTCACTTGCTACATCTACAGAGGACATAAATGGAATATTGAACTGTACATTTTCAGGGATTTTAGACTTAAAAAAGTCTTATAAGTTTGTATTTTTTGCATTAGTATTTGATATATTGGAAGTTATATTTGTTACATTAATGAAGTGCTCGTTGAATCTGTTAACAATATCATTATCAACAATTATTGTTCCATCAGTTATTAGTTGATTTGGGATCTTACTGTTTCTGTTTGGAGTAAAATCCCCTCAGAATTTTCCATATTTCTGTTGGACTTTCTGCATTTTCAAGTGGTGTTTAATAAAAATTTCTTTTAGTAGATTGAATCATAGCAGTACATCTGCTGTGCCAGAGTTTATAGCTATGTCAATTCTTGACTTTATGAAAGTAGTCTCTATTCTGTCTTGTTTCATGAATTTCTGTCATGAGCCATGTAGGTTTCTGAGGGTGTTTCAATCTTTTTGTTTTTATATGAGCATGTTGATCTAAAACAGAGTTCATAATAGTGTACCAGGTTTCAAGTGCTTCAGTGGGGTCTTCTATATTTCCTACACAGAAGAGGCTGGAGTTTGCTAAATCAGATAAAAAGTTTTCAAACTATCTGCTTCACAAGATATGAGTTATGAATTTCACTACCTCTTTTAAGTGTGAACATTTTGCTGAATCAAGGCAACTTCATGCTAGTAAAAATTATCTTACAAATGAATACAATAAAATTTAATGAGTTGCTCAGTACATGTACTACTAATGTTAAAGTACTGAATAGATTACTAAAGTTCATTGAAAGTGTATTTAAATCATTCTGATTCCCATATATACTTATGTACCCGGTAGTTGTTACCACTATTACTACTTATACTTCTATCTACAATAATAATAATAATAATAATAATAGTAAAAATGATAATTCTTTATTTTAAGAGGGTTCTTCAATTAGTAACATTTGACAAACTTGCATGAAATCCTCTTAATAGCTCATGATATGAAGTAATTAGTATGCTAGTATCATTCAATTCACTTTCGAACTATAAATCAAGAAACATTTCTTCTAGTAAAATAAGTTTCTTTGATAATATTTACCTGATCATAATACCTTAGAACAATTACTCCTTTCTGGAATGATTCTGCTATATTAATTAGGGCCACCAGGTGGCCCCAATTTTTTTAGGTGGCCCCCAAATTTTTATTTTGAAATATCCCGATCGAAAGTTTGGAAATCTTGCTTGCAAGAACTTTTCCATCATTCCATTCATATTCGTTACATGTGTTACTAGATCATAACCGTAACTGTATCTTTTTTTCCTTAGCAGAAGTCATTTTAGTCATACAAAAGCTTGGCATAGCTTTTAAGTGGATTTAATCATAAGTCAGGGCCCACACTGGACCTTATATCTGGACGAAATTACTTTTTCAGCTAGAATAGATGAAGCTGGCAAAAATAGGGTGAAGTGGGTGTAGAAAGTTCAAAATTGTCACTTTAGACTAATTTGTTAGCATTTTTCAGATTATTAAAATAATGATAAAAAATTATTGAAAGTTTATAAAAATATTAAAACTTTTCTTATTTCGCTTCATCACTGTTGTATAACATAAAATGGCAACCTGAAAATAGGTTCCAGTTGAAAATCAGCAATATATGTTTATGTGATGAAATATTGGATAAAATGGTTTATTTTATTAGTAATGGACCTAAATATGTTTACTGACATAATTTTCTTCTGATCAGGCAACAAAAATTCAATGTTTCACTTGTTTTTCAAGGTACCTGTTTGAATTTTTGAAGGGGAATTCCATACACAGCAATGTAATTTCTGGTATTTAAGTTCATCAAATTAACACCAAAATTAAGTACTGAACATAAGATTTCTTTTTCTGTTTTCCACCTTCCTCTTTGAAGAGAAAATTGACACAAAAGTTGACATTTTACTTTAATTATTAAAGCAGCATATGTCTGCAATTTTTTGCATTTTTTAAATAGTACAGGTCATTAAATTAATTTAATGTACCAACTTATAACCTGAAATCATGCACAGAAATACGAGGTTTATCCAGATTCAATCATTAAACAGCAAAATAAATGAGAGAAAATGATTTTGAGGCAGGGACCACTTTAATCGGAGAATCGAGGTCGTGAACTGGTACGGAAAGTTCATGTGACCACATAAACTGCTATGTCATCTCCGTATAGTAGGTGGGTTATAAGTCACATGGTAGCAATTTTAATATCTATCAAAAAAAAAAGACTGACATACTGCCGAGTAAAAAACGTGAATGCCATTTCCCCTCATATGCTTTGAAAGTTGAGGGCTTTCTCACTTGAGTGATTCTCTCCACCACTTGTTGAGAGAACTGTTTGTTCTTGGGGTTTGTTTAATATGATCCAGACATGCAGGCTCAACAACTCTGGATTGGGATGAAACACCTGCCATTGTGGTTGCTTGAGCAGATAAGGAAATATGTTTTCCTTGTGATTTCCACTGCTAGATTTATTAGGTCATTTATCAAAAAAAAATTCCACTTGAGTGGAGCAATCAGGATGAGGTGATACTCTGATTCTCTTGCTTTCTGTATTATCTTTGGAATCTGAGGTGTTGGAGGGTGAAAATGTGCATCCAAACCTTTCCAATCTATGGAAAGAGTGTTGACTGCCCAGGCCTTCAGATCCATGTCTAGTGAGACAATGGTTTAGAGTTTTGCATTCCACCTTGTTGCAAATAGATCCACCAATGGTCGAACCAACAGGCACATATGCAAGTGAAAACCGAGGGATGAATTGACCATTCTTTTTTTATTAGTTGATTCTTCAGGAACAGTGAGTCTTCTAATATATTTAGTCAGCCTGGAATATGACAAACTTTTACGTGGATTTGTCATTGAAGACACCACCTTGGAAAATCTCAAACAAGAATGCAAAGCTCTGGGGACTTGGTTCCCCCTTGCCTTCTGAGATAAATCACCACAGTAACAGTGAACTCACCCTTTCCATGTAGCTTCTACTGCCACCAATGAAATGCTCTCAGCATGGTTTTAATCTCAAGGATATTGATATGCAAAAGATGATGCTGAGTGGGCCACACTCCAATGGCCTCATGGAATGATGGAAGATGTGCACTCCAACCCTCTGTGCTTGCATCTGTACAAACCATCATCTCCAGAGGTTGTACCTGCAAGTGAACACCTGACGTGCGCCAACTGAGGTTCTCCCATCTTCTGAGATGGAACCTCATATACATGGTGACTGTTTTTGGTTGGTCTAAGGGCAAAGTTTCAGCCTCCATTGGGACAACAGAATCATTTGTTATGGTCTCATAAAATGGTGACCTACGATGATGAGGTTGGCTGCCACATTGAGCAAACCTAGTAGGCAAAGGAATTCTCAGACTAAGAGACTGTACTGTGTACAAATTGAAGCCACCATTGAACTGATTTTCGATGCATGTTTCCAAGGGAGATGTGTTTTGAACTCTCTACCCAAATGGATAAAATGCTGAGTTGGTATGATCTCAAATATTTCCTTGTTAATAAGGAATCCATGACTGAGAAGGAGAGTAACAAGGGATATGTCTTGCTCCTAAATAGAACTTACCTGGTGTTTTTGAAGAATGTTGTCCAGGTAGTTGGATGTCACCACCACGGAGGTGGTCCTGAAATGGGCCATTACTCTGTCCATACGACATGTGAAGACCCAGGGATTGATGTTGAGTCTGAAAGGGAGTGCCCTGAACTGGTAAACTGTCTCCCTGAAAGTGAACTGCAGGAACTTCCTGGAAGCTTTGCAACTTTGGACATGAAGATATGCACCTTACAGGTCTACACTGATAGCAAAGTCTCCCTCCTGAATGGCATTTAAACCTGCCCCAGTTTTTCCATTTTGAACCATGAGGCGTGAATAAAATGATTGAGGGTAATTAGGTCTATGACTAGTCAAAGAGTGCCGTTGGCCTTTGGGACCTGGAACAGTCTCGAAATAAAAACCTGGTGAGTTTACATTGTGAATGATTTCTACCGCCCTTTTCTGGAGAAGATTGTTGATTTCTCGCTGCAGTGTGACTGCCTTGAACAAGTCTTTGGGGACGTCTGTGAAGGTACCATGGAAAATGAAGAAAGTGTTCTGAATGTGATACTGAGGCATTCTGAAACCACTTGCCAGGTCCACTGATCATGGAAAATACTTTCCCTTTCAGCAATGAAGAATATGCGCCTCCCCCCCCCAACTAGGATAGGTGACAAGGGCAGCATGAAAATGGTGTCATTTCTTGTTATAGGGAGGCTGGCATGGAGATAAATGGGAGAAAATGATCGACTTCTCTCTGCATCTTGTCAACTTTCATTCTGTGGCCTTCTATGGGAGGATAAGTAGGACTGTTTCCCTGTCTGATGTGTCCTAGGGGAATCCTTTAATCCTTTTGTTTACTTCCCTGAAAATCCCTCCTCAGTGCCCGAGGCTGTGTGTGAAGGAAATTTGTCTCTCTGGTGGCTTGTTTATGTATTTCCTCGACCTGGCCGTTGAAGAGGTTAGAAGAGAATGATTGCGATCTTAGCTTCGCTTTGTGGTGGTCTTTCAGAAAGGTGGAAGTGGAGAGTACTGCATCTTTTTCCTCTGCCAGTTGCTGCTGTTATGGCATAGGATAGGTTGTGCAGAGCAGCTCTGTTTATGATGCACACCATTCCAGAAACAGGCTCCCACGTGTCCTGTGGGATTCAAGATGGGAGATGATGAACAGTTTTCTGCTTGTTGGAAGATTGCCATCGAGACTGTCCAACAAATAACCTACTGCCATGACATTCTGCACCAACTGTTGTGTGCCATCAAAAGAATTCCAGTCCATGCATATGAGTAGGGTTTTGACATCCCCAAGGCTGTAATGTCTGTCTACTACTGGGGTGTCCATGTGAAAAACTGGAGTGTGGGTCTTATAGAACCTAAAATTAAATTTTTTTGGCGGCGGCGGCGCTGCGAAAAGAACAGTCTGTTGAAACTAAGGTCCTTTAAGTGTCTGTGTAAGAAACCCAAAAGGCCAGCAACTTTACCATACTGTTGCAGCAGTCTGAACACTGGTTTGTCCTTCTTAATTATTAAGTCAACTTATGCAGGAACTTTAGACCAGGCTGTTGATGGAGAAGGAGGAGGACAAAACTCTGGTGCAACAAGCAAACTTCCTCGATTGATGCCTGGAAGGCAGTCTTCTCTTGTCATAGTGAGATCTGTTATGTATATTGAATTTATAATATGTGTCCATGAATCTACTGCAATTGAGTTCAAGGTCAGTCTTGTTTACATAGCATTCAGTACTCACATTGGAACTTTCCATGTCTTGATGTGAGAAAAGTCGGTTATGCACAGGAAATTTCCATTAGAGTTACTCATATTCTAGAATATTCTGTCAGGTGACTTATCTTTATACTTATACAGGTTTGGTAAATAAGATTTCATTCCTATGCTAAACTTCATCTCATAAAGATCAGTCTATTAAGGAATTGAATTTAGTAATCAGACGTTACAATTGTGAAAATCTGAGCAAATTCAGATAGAGGAATTATTTATTAAAATATTCATTGAAATTACTAAAAGTGCTCATTCTCATGTTGAATTGATACTTGACTTTGAGATTTATAAGAATTCATTCAAAGATATTCTGGATTACACCATTCAGGCATATCAGGACATTCAAGGCTAACAGAATTCATTTGGAACATTCTATATTTAGGACTTGTGATTAGGTCACTTAGGATTATTGGATTATTTGGACTTTAATTCACATTACTGTATCTTTCGAATTTTCACCTTAATCGTCAAGAAATAAATTGCTTGCTGATTTTCCTTACTTTCTTTCTGTTACATTACTTTAAGACCTAGATTTGTAACAGATTTAGCAAAGATGATAGAGCTAGCATATTTTGTCATCTCTAGGTGACTATGGCAACATGGATGCCTCGTGTGCAATCTGAGATGTAGCTCGAGAAGACTGTCTAAAGAGGTAGCCCATGATGCTTGCAGAATGTCTGGACTGGGACAAGTCACTTCCAAACAATCACTAAGTAAGTGCTCCCTCTGAGTGGCAAAGGCATGAGAACAAAGTGTATCCACATCCTGTGTGTACTTGGGCACTGCACTGGGCACTGGGTGCATTGAGTGACTTGTGGCAATATGCTAGGAATGCTGATCCATGAGAGTGCCTGTGTTGTGTATGGTAGGCATACTGGACAAAGACCTTCGATCTTTGGCTTACAGAGTAAGATCAGCTGTGGTGATGACCTGTTGTGATCTGAGATGTATGGCTGAGTCTGGTCGTGACAGAATAATAACTAGGAAGTAGATTCTATGACTACAAACTTACCTGTAGAGTCCTGAAAAGAGACTGGTACAAGTCTTTTGGTGAAAACCCCATGTCTGTCTGACTATCCATGAAGATGGAATAGTGATAACTCACAGGATTTTTTGCCAATCCCTGTATCAAGAGGAGATCACTCTATTGAACTGCCACCTATGTGAGCAGGTAACTTTTAGCTTTCTTAGCTCAACAGTTTAGCCTGGGAGGGAGGGATTTGCAAGGTAATAGTAGTTCTTCTAAGATATTATGATTGGGTAATGTATTTGAAGAAGAAACAAGGAAATTCAAAGTATGATGTCTAATAATCTATAGACAGTAAATATATAACACGAGGTATTCAACTTGAGGTAGTTTCGGTACATATCAGAAAAGTTATGAATTAATCATAAAATTCAATGTTATTATTATTTATATCTGTAAGAAAAAGAAAACAAGAGTCCTGCAAAGAGATTGACAGAAGTCTTTTCGTGGAAACCCCATGTCGATATGACCATCCATTCAGAAGTAGTGATTAACAAAATTGTCAAGATGGCCACCAAGGTGGCCATATCAGATGCAACATCAGCATGATTTTCAATTAGGACCAACTAGAGACAATAAGAAAGTCTTCTGGTGAAAACCCTATGCTGATATGACTTTCTGTTTGGCAGAATAGTGATAACAAGATTTTCAAGATGGCTGCTGTGGAAGCAATCTTGGATGTCAGACTGGCACCATATTCCTTTAGGACCAACTAAACATCATAACAAGATACCTTCTCTTAAAGCTATCAATGGAGCTGGATTGTTTTGACATGGTATGGATCAAATCATTGCATCAGAATACTGGAGAATATATTTAAATTATGTATTTGGTTTGGGGATTTTTACACAAAAATTTAATGTGTGATTGAACATAATGAGTACTTTTTATGGTTTTATTGAAACAATTCAGTCATGTATTTAGGCATTATACCCTCATAACAACATTTATAAACAAGCAAAACCTTGAAGAATTCCATCATGTATACTCTTATTGCTGATCCAACAAACACTTTCTCTTTCCCTATTTCTCTTCCTCTTTCTCTTTTCCACATTACACCACTAAGCATATTAATATATTATAGTACATGCATAGCAAATTTTGGATTGCAATACTGTTGACATGGACACAGGGGAAAAGAGATTAAGTGTCCTCTACATCTGGTGAATGTCTAAGCCTAGTGGAACTCTGTTATGGATTTTATTGCACTGTTGCTGATTTTATTGCCTTCATCCTGCTACTCGACACACTAAACAAATAGATGGGAGAAACCTCTATGCCATAATCCTGACCACGGAAGGTGTCAATTTCATACCTCAACCTGTACAAAATATGCAGTAGTAATATTTCTTGTGGTATTTAGCAGTGGCCTTGCTAGGCATACACACTGAATATAATGTACATTCCTGTTGATTCACTACATGTACATGTACATGTACCTGTTAGCATATACACATGTAGAACTTTACATTCTGTTCTGCATCAGGTAGTACCATTGATGTTCTTTGTCAATAAATGATGTTTCATAAAAGTGCTTGTTGTACAAGTTATAAAGCTGTCATAGAGTCCCTTTAATTTCCATACCATTTCCAAGACCCACTTATAACAAATTATTGAAAGTAATATATAAAAAGATGAAAGGCCCCATCTTATCACAGACACAAAAGACATTCATGTAAGATAGTTATCATTTATGACATTCATCCTTTAAATAAGATTTGAAACAAAGACACATGCAGCAATAATAATATTTATAATGGAGATAAATGTTAAGACTTATAACTAAGACTAACAGAGATTATAAACCATACTCTTTTTTTATAGTACATGTATGATGAAGTACATGGGATATAATGACATGACATAATTCTTTTTAAAGTTTATTCATTAATAATAAACTTGGTATCGTATATAAAAAATTTTTAAGATACATGTGCTATGCTAGAAAATGTTCTTCTGTAGCTTTCTTTCTTATAACAACTTAAACAAGTTGAAGGGACTGATGCTCTACTGGCTGAAAAGAATTTGCAGGAATTCAAGACAAGACCATTTTTTCCTTTTAACTTCTGAGTGTTGAAAGTATCCCGATATTCTACAGTGATAACAATATTTTCAAATTAGCTGCTGTGGTGGCCATATTGGATGTCAGATTGGCACCATTTTCATTCAGGACCAACTAGACAGCATAAGAAGTCTTTTAGTGAAAACCCCATGTTTATATGACCACCCATTCGGAAAGAGTAGCAATAACAATATTTTCAAGATGGCTACTGTGGCAGCCATATTGGAAATCAGATTGGAACCATTTTCATTTAGGACAGCTAGACATCATAAGAGCTCTTCTGGTGAAAATGACTTTCCATTCAGGAGTAGTGATACAATTTTCAAGATGGCTGCTGTGGTGGCCATATTGGATGTCCGATTGGCACCATTTTCATTTAGGACCAACTAGGCATCATAAGAGGTCTTTTAGTGATAACCCTATTTTAATATGACCATCCATTCAGGATGAGTAGCGCTAGCAAGATTTTCAAGATATCTACAGATGTCCGAACAGCATCATTTTCATTTAGGAGCAACTAGACCATGGGATGAATGTGTGTGTAAAGTTTCATGCAATCCTTCAAGTAGTTTAGGAGGAGAAGTGATAATAATGGACAGATGGACGACAGATAACAAACCATCCCATAAGCTTTCCTGGTCTATGACCAGTTAAGCTAAAAATGACTACTTATTTCTGGGCTGGTATACTACATCATAACCAGTATATCCCCCACATAATTTCAGCAGCCAGTTTGTCCAAAGTACTTGGCAAATTGCAAGGAATTTGCATGTATTCATTTATTGCCAAAGTCTGTCTGGTTTCTGCAAACATTCATGTGTGACAATTTATCTGAGATAGCCCCAACAGTGATCCTTAGAAATTTATTTAAAGAGTATGTAACTTTAAAATGTAAGTGCATTTCTTACACTGACTCACCTAGCAAAGGTTCAGTGCTTCATATCGCTTCTAGAGAATGGATAAAAAAGTCTTTATTCCTGAATATGCTGACTTTTACTGCAATTTTTTAAAGTAACAGCTCCCACACAAAACTCTTAAAATAGGGTAGACCGATCACAAATCTATCAAGTTATGCAATTTCATTAGTCTACATCATGGCTTTTGGTTGAGATAAAGGGCAGATGGAATTATTTTCATCTATTGTGGGACTTGCATTAAGTTTGTACATTATTTATACAAACTTGACATATTTCAATGCTAAGGTTTTGCATGCTATTTCAATCACTTGTTACAGATATCACCATGCTTTTGTGTAGAGTCTGCACAAAGGAAGTTAAGTCCACCAGCACACTCAAACAACATGAAGGGAAATGTACATATACCTGCACAGAGTGTGGCTTTGGGTTGTTCAGTAGGTTAACATGGAATGTCACCAGAGAACACATACTGGATTCAGGCTTTATGTTTGTTCTAAATGTGGTAAGGCTCTTGCTAGCCAGAGACCTTGAAGATCACAATATGGAAGAAAGTACTGCAGGGATTGCGCTGGGCTTCACCAATGTCGCAAATTGCAGTTTTTTTTCCTAATTGGCAACTAAATATACCATCAGGAGATTATTTTGGCGACAACAATTTTGGCTGTTAAAACTTGTATATATACAATCGTGGGTTTGGAGTGGAGGAATTAAATGGCACCATGAATGGAAGCCACAAACTTGGATATAAAATGCACTGGAATATATCTATTGTTATATAAAACAAATCCTTTGTTCATATTGACAAACCATCTTACCAGTGCATTGTTATATCATAATCCGCTTATGCTGACATCTGGCCTGAGTACCGAATGCTGTGATCCAAGCGTCAAGGTCTAAACTTAAAATTTTTAAGTTTTCTTGTTGACTACAAGTATATATATCTTAGAGGAGACTGGATGGATGGATGGATGGATGGATGGATGGATGGATGGATGGATGGATGGATAGATAGATAGATAGATAGATAGATAGATAGATAGATAGATAGGAATAATAAAGACAAAACCAGTGTAAAATACAATTAGGTATGAATATGTCACAAATAAATTGACAACTTACATTTTGTTCTTCATCATGTCATAAAAATCCATAGAAATATATAATGACTGACATTTTAAATCCGTTTGATATGATAAATCCATGAATTATATCATAGGTCACATACCAGCATAAAAACAGTAGCCCAGAATGATCCAATAACCAATATCCCATAATATGTTAATTCCACACGTCTCACAAATAAACAATGAAAGTCAAGTCCACACTTTTGTGATTCACAGTATCCTATAAGGGTCACTGTCTAATGTCATCTGGTACAAAGCCCAAGAATTCATCCACATCGTCAGAGTGACCAATTATAGTGCTGAAATCCCCAATCGTCGTCTAGTCATCGTAAATATTGTCCGACTCCAATTCCTTGTCTTTACTGTCATATGTGGGTGCTTACGTGGAGATTGAGCTTTGACTCTGTAAGTGATACTTTGATGATACAGTCTGTGAAATCTATTAACTCATTCGGCCCCGATCCCTCCTATAGGCGTGATCCGTTTTCTGCATTCAATGGCCGATCCTGCCTGTAGTCGTGGTTTTTTTACTGCATTCAATGGTCGATCCCGTCTACAGTCGTGGTGAATGTGTTAGTAACAACGTCTCTGATTGGTTACAATTGGGGTTTTTCCAAGAATCTGATGATATTAAACTAATCAGAAATGATTTTACTTTCGTTTGTGTAAATTTTAATTATTCATAAGCCAAGGTTACTAATTGAGAGCAGTTTTACTACACGTGTTTCATTCATGAAAAATTGTAAACAATGGCGGACTTAAGAGTGATATTTGATGAGAGCGAAAACGAGGAATTATTCGGGTTTGATCTAAAAAATATTGAGCAAGCAGAGGAAAGATATGTACGGCAGTTGGATATTTTATGAGATTTAGACTTGGACATAGAAGTTTCTGAGATTGAATCGTCAGAAGAAGAGGATGCTGATGGCGATGATGATACAGTTCTTGCGGATCTGTAAACTGGAACGATCATCTTCGGTCTGTCCAAATCGATGATTTTAGTGGACAAATAGCTTAAAAAATACATGACTGTGTAGACAAATTTATTTGGAACAATTGGTGAAAATTTCATGGATTTTTATTGGGTATAAGATGGGAAATTAAGGTAAGAATGAATACATGTGCATGATGTTTACAAAATTTTCTAAATAGGTAAAAACTCTCTGGGGCACAAGCAGCTAGACACAGCTTAGTGCTGCTGGGGCATAGCAGCAGTGCTACTGATAACAGTGCTGGAGCTGAATGAGTTAAAGGATGCAACTGAACAGGTGTCAATTGTGCAGCAAGATCACAGGGAGTTAAAATAACCACCCTCTGTTACTTGGCACTGAACAAGTATCAAATATGCGGCTCGATCAAAGAGTTGTAATGTGAGAAAACAAAGAGGGTGCTAAGGGACTAAGGTCAAACACGTATATCTAAGACATGTCAGACTCTATTTGGCACTGAACAAGTATCAAATTAACAAGGTATAAATCATAAACCAGAAAACCGGAGAGAGAGAGAGAGAGACTGCAGATGTAGGGAAAGAAGATATTTGATATTTGATAATGCATTTATTTAAAGTGATAACAGTCATACCTTTGCACAGAGCGTCAAGCGGGATGCGAAGACTATGGAAGTAGCTAAGATTGCTGCTATTAGTAAAAGTAAAAATCACATTTCAGTGACATAACGTTTGTTCAGTAGGAAGAATATCATCAAAACTGACATCAGGAACAAATTCGGCATCTCAAACTGCATTCAGCAAGTGGGCAGCCATAAAATCATGATGCATACTCATGTGACATTCGATTTTATTATTTTTATGAAACAACATTTTAATGGTGCAAAACATGATAAATAAGCAATCAAAACAGTCATGTAATGATTTATTCTGTAATACTGTGGTATTGTATTGTTTGTTGTCAATAAAGTAATAAATACCCCATCTTTTTCAATTTTCATTGCCTACTACATTAATAGACATGGAAAAATACTGACTCCTTGCTTGGCGACACTTTTGGAAAATTGGTGACAAAAAATTAAGGTTGGCGATTTTTTGGCGACAACTTTTTTAAAGCCAGCACCATCCCTGGTAATGATTTACAATTTCAATGTGAAATATGTAGTATTAAATCTAAGAGCAAATCTAAAAACGAACAACTGCCTTTCTAAACATTCGAGGACAAAAGAACATATTTGCAAAGTGTGAGGTAAGAAGTTTCGATTCGGCTGCAACTTGAGCAGGCACATAAAGCTGCATAGCAGAGACTTACATTACTGCAGGGTTTTGGGGAAAACTTTTCACACAAAGTTGTTTTAAATGTCATGAGGAACAACACATGTCCAAGTGTGTTAAATGCAGAATCTGCAAAAAAAGTTTTCAGTGCCAAACAGTACCTCCAGAAACACATGCTAAGACAGCATCTCTATTCTTTGATGAAGGAAGCAGCTTCACAGGGGCAGTAAATCCACTCTGTTAAAATTTCTGTCACAGTGAAAGTATTGGTGTACATTACAATTTTACTGTAGTTGTTTCCAGTACTAAGTAACATATTATAATGTTGTATTTACTGTAATTTTCACAGAATCTAAAGATTCTATTTTATATACAATGTACTTCCAAACCGAGTAGTGCAGCAAAGTGTATTTTTCTGAACAAAATCTATACAATGCCGATTTTGTTTTTTTTAAATAATAGGAATTTTTTTCTATTATTTTTCAATTTTAATTCTTTTATATATCAAAATAATGTATGAACTTAGTAAAAGTACCATAATAATTCCAACTGCCCTTTATCTCAACCAAAGGCCATGAGTAGACTATTGGAATCACATGACTTGCTAGGTTTGTGCAATGACCATTCATGTCATATAGAAATGCCTTTCATCATGTTCATGAAAAAGGTTACTTTGTTCGTCACTTTTATCATCAAGTAAAAGCCAAGACATGAGACTGTTACTTTGAAGTCCACTGCTAGGTGTGTAAGCTTCTTACCTTTTTAGTCAACAATGGTAAGCGAATTCACAGTTCCTAACAGCCACTGAACGATGCAGAGCTTCAATGTTTCAAAAAAAAAAAAAAAAAAAACTGCTAATGCTAATGAAAATGTTTCTTGTTTGTCACAAAAGGAAACATTATAAAATCATAACAAAATATTAGTTTGTGAAAAAAAAGAATTTGGACATGTAATATAGACTGAGAAATGCAACGAGGTTAAGTTATTTTCACTAAAAATTGGTTTCTAATGGCATATAAAGGAAACTGTATACAAATGTTATTTTCCCCATAAATCTTTAGATTTTATAACACAGAATAGAAAAGTCTACCAGAGCCACACACAGCTATGACATGTTCAACAAAAACTCTACTAAAATAGTCTTTCTTTTTTCTAAAATGTGTCTTCAATATCTTTGTAATAAAAGGAGTTTATTATCTGCAGAAATGAGAGGGAGAGAAAACAAGATTATGCATCATAACTTTCGATCAACGTAACCCATAACTTTGTCCGTAAACTCGGAAAATGACAATGATTATTAGAGAATATGCATTTTTTAATGTGCTGCAATTATCTTAATTTCAGAATTTGTCTACTGACAAGATTTAGAAATAAAATTGTGATATGGATATTTGTTTAAAAGTAAATAAATAAATTGCTTAGTGGTGCTTTTTGTATTTAAAAAGAATGTATGTAATTAACTGTGTTATTGAAATTTTCTTAACTTCTTGTAATTTCTAGTTTGGTTCTATGCTCCAACTTGGTCATGACTGACATAAATCAACAAAAAACTTCAGAAATTTAATATATTGAAAGTCAAATGAGCCAATATTGCTGCAATAATCACAATGAACACACTGACAATATTTGCGACGATCCTACAATTAATACCAAAAGTTCACAATAAACAGGAAATATCTGGAATATACAACCTTTGAAGCCAAAACCTCTTCCACCTCCAGTTCAGAGTAGATAAATAAGTTCTACTATGGATACCTACTAAAGCCATAAAAAAATATGAAGCCACATATCAAGTGCAATGAATGCAAGCACAATTTGAGACAGATTTTATAGCCCTGGCAAACATGTGGCCTAACAATTTTGGGTTATATGCAAGGCATTATTGATAGCCATGATGTGTTCAGTGTATGCATTATACAATACAAGTTATAAAAAAAACCAACAAAACAAACTGTGAATAAAATATTCCGCTTTATTAAACTAAACTAAACAGATGTGTAAAAACTAGAATATTTATTTTACAGTAAATACAATAATATCACACAAACTCCTTTCACAACTAAGTTTGCATAATAGTAGGCATTTCAGTTCAATTTCAAAAGATGACGATGATATGTGTTCAGGAGAAATTAACCTCTAATGCAATATAAAAACAACAACAACAAAAATCCATCAGCACTTACTGACTGGCTCCACTCTGTTTTCTGTATTGTGTATATCTTAAGGCATTTAACCATAGATTATTATTGGTTTTAATTCTACTTTGGAGTCCATAGTTTGTTCATGTGACATTTAACTCTGATTTGGATCCCAAGGATTTAATGCCAATTTTGCAATTATAGGAAACAATTTCAGTAATTTCACATTGTTGGCCTAATTTTTCACATGTTCTTTGGCGACAGATTGTTTTATTTGTACTTATGCCAACTTCTACAAAAGGATAATTGGGACAAAATGTAACAATTTAGTAACTTAACTGATACTAAAACAATATTTGCTCAAGATTTTGGAACAGATTTTGCAATATGTATCATGTGGAGTGAAAGAATGTACTGTCCCAAATGAAGTATCTGCATCAACTGAAAATAATACATACAAGTTCAACACCTACAGAAATTATTTAAGTGATTAATATGCTTTTTCATCACTTTTACCCTGACATCTGTTAATATTAAACTCGTCAGATGACCAAGCCAGCAATCATATATTTTTGAGCTGCTGGAAAAAGAATACAAAAATGTGCGCTCAATAGAGTTTGCGCAAAAACTGCAGGATTATGGTAAATGTAAACAATGCTCCTCAGTTCTTGGGAAAATGTGTTGCATGCACATGTATATTTGGTGTGTAAGTGCTACACAGAGTCTGGACCACAGGTTGTATCTTGGATAGTGGTATGTTTCATTGTCTGGGAACATATTATGCAAATAATTTTCAAGTCACTGGGGAAGTGTTTCTCGTATTTTTTATTTTAATAACTGAATATACAGTCCATGCAAACATCTTACATAGTGTATCAACATCTTTCTTCTCGTATCAACCTGCTAATACTTACGTGTGATATCTTTTTCTTTATGTTCGTTTAAAAGCAGTCTCTCTCTCTCAGCCACAGTTATTAAAATCACTGCATCATTAAACTTTTTATATTTTGTGAAGCACCTAAATATTCTCATGGGATTCTTTGCTAGGAAGTTTTTCTTTCACCTCCCACAATACAAGTATGTCAATGCGTTTTAGTGGGCAAGTCTTTGAATATTAATGGCACTTTGTACAACTTACAAAGAGCATACTGTAGCTCAGTTTACAGGCAAGTTCCACAAGATGTAGTGGACGTCCACTATTACATAATTATATTGCTGTGACTTTCCAATTGAGACAACAAAGCTTAGTCTGTTCCCTATGAGCCAAAATGTGGACATCCACAACAACCACTATATCCGGTCTGTTCTGTTCAAAACCACAGAGGTTAAATTTCCACTGATATTTCTTCTGCTGGAGGTAATATTGGTGAGGTATATTATATTCATAGTTTTTTCCAACAAGTAGCTGGCACAAGCTCAGAACTCTAAATTATAGACTCCCCATTAGCAGTGAGAGATTACCAATAACGAATCAATATATTCTATTTCCTGTTCAGGTTACCTTAGCTTTGATGATTTTCACACAATCTTCCTCCTGTGCAGGACAGCTAACTGGTTCCTTGCCATCCTGGATCAGTGTTGGAACACATGGCTCACACAGTCTGTGACCACATTCTGTTGACATGGCATCCCTAACAACCTGCTTACATACTATACATTTGTACTGTTCTCTCAGGTTAACAAACTCAGGAGTCCCTTGTGGGGTCAAACTTGAAAAAGCCATTGTCCGCTGAAAATGGATCATAATCCAAATGTTTAGTGTCAGTAAATATTATAGAAAATTATGAAGTATAAGCAAATGATCGATATGGTAAGATTCAGAATTATAGACAAAGATGGGGTAAGATTTAGAACACACGGATTGTTTGGACTGAAGAACGATATAAAGTGTAAAAAGTCAGATAAGATCAGAGTAAAATAATCCTCAACAAGAATATCATGACTGGCACATTATACACCCATCTTGTTTTAATAGTCTTCTATGTAGGCACTTGTAGGACAGGGCTGACTCTAGAGATTACTGACCAACGGGTCTCAATAGCTCAAGCTTTGGTCAAGGTATATAGCTTTGAACTAAACTTCCTGAGCAGAAACCATTATTTTCTTAACAGACTTACCATGACCATGACCTCTGTCCTTTACACCCCAGAATCTAAAGGTTTCTTTATTACCCATCAAATGTAGTCTATCAGTGGTTAGCATGCCCGACTCACGAAGATCTTACCATTGGATCAGCCCAGGTTGGCTCCGTGGGCAAGGCACTTTACTCCAATTGCCTTGGCACTAAAGAACCTACTTGTGTTGCTGTGCCAAATCAAAACAAAATCTTCATTGACCCTAACTGCAAGTCATCCAAAATGCTTGGTCAAGGAATTTGCTCTAGAAAAAAATTTATTCTGAGCCACAATGATCTTCATCTTTGACCTTTTGACCCCAAAATCATTAGCTTCACCAAAATGATACACTTCTTCCTTACCCCAAGTACAAGCTATCCACAAAGTTTGGTCCTGGTATGTGATGTAGAATGAATGTTATTGTGTGGAAACCATTTTTCACCTTTGTCACAGTCACCATGACCTCTGACTGATAACAATTTTGGGGTCAAAATGTCAATCATGATCACTGCATAAATAAGAATTGTTTTTTTAAAGTCAATCGTTTCATATATGTTTTGGCACTTTAATTCTTTTAAAAAGAGTTGCAGATGATGTGTCATAAGGAGCAACAAGGATAATATTCTATGTAATTGTCATTTACAACAATTTCCCCAAACAGTTGTACAAAAATGGTTTAATGTTTAAAAGCACAGCAACACAAGTATTTTATTTAGAGCTGAGACAATTGGAGTAAAGTGGCTTCCTCAAGGATACACTATGGTAGCTGACCTGGGCTTAGGATTCGAACCTGCACACTTTCAGTTGAAAGTCTGGTAGGCTAATCACTTGCAGCCGAAAGGATTCGAATCCTACCTGGGTCTACTATTGTGGTACAATAAATGATCATAGGGATCATATAGGCATTACTGAACAGTATTCTTGTATCCCTGGAGAGATATCTTTCAATCCTGTTTAGTAAAGCTAATCATGTTGCTAGCGATCTACAGACATGGTGTATATGCTTTCTCCGTTTCAAATTACTGTCAAAATCAATACCAAGAAGATTCTCATCAGTAGCATTCTGAAAAGGTTTATCTCCAATGTTCAGGTCTAAATTTGGTCTATCCATTTTTGACAGCTTTTCAGATGTACCAGTGAGCATGCATCATGTTTTTGTTTCATTTATGTATCATTTTATTCTGTTTTGACCATGTATGCAGATTTTCTAAATCAGAGCTTAGTTTTCCTTCCAGGGCATCAAGATTATTGCTAAAGGTTGACAGTGTTGCATCACCATCAAACATATCAGTGTTAGCATTGTTGGTGCAAAAACTGAGATCATTAATAAAGATGAGAAAATAAGGTTCCCAACATTGAGCCTTGAGGGACACTGGATTTGACAGTCATGGAATCAAAGTAAACACTTTAGCCAGCAGTCAGTTAGTTTAATCAAAGTGTTATGCAGGATTTAGCATTCCAAAAGCCCAACTTGTTTCTAGAAAAGTGAATAAATATCACAATATTCATACATCTGTTCAGACACATGCTTTTCAAAATATATGGACAGGATTGAAAGCCAGATATTGGCCTGTAATTTCTACGGTCAGATTTAGTACCATTCTTGTAGATTGGAGTAACATCTACACACTTCAGCTTATAATGAAAGACAATTAAATTTATCAAATACAAGGGGCATTCAATAATTTCTGTCAATGATGAGCTACAATTCATTTCCATAACTTTTATTGGGAAAAAATTACTTTTAATGAGGTCGTTACATGTTCCCTATGCTCTTTTGAGAAGGATTTTCCATGTTAAAATGTCCCATAAACTGTTTTTATCATCACCCTTTTTCCACTGAATGATAAAAAAAATAGGACTTAAAATAAATTGTCATTCATTAGGTAAAGCCATCATGACATTCTGCATTAATTACTTTAGAGGCTTATGTTTCCAAGAGGTGTAAGAGAATTTGAAACAAGTCTCTTCTTTTGGTAGACCTAAACTGGCCATTTACCGAATGTTCTTTGCTTCCTTGGAAAAAATTTATGAATAAAAAAAGAATTACTACTCAAGGTTAGCTGGTGACATGGTGCTACTGTTGGGTAGGTTTTGGTAAACAAACATTAGTAATTTAGAATACCTTTTGGTCCTCAATGGGCATCAACTGTCTTTCCAAAACGGCCGCAAGCAAAAACGTTTCTGAAACATAAATAAGCCACAAAAATATATAACGCTGATAAAATGATTGTAAACATTTTTTTTTAAACATAAAACATAGATGAACTTTTCTGAGGGGAATGATAGAGATCATTTGCTGAACAAGAGACTCAAGTGGGACTGAGTTTGATCATCTGGCTGACATCTGCCTAATACCCAAATGCAAGAGCAGCTGGCCATGAAATGTGGGCCAGTAGGATGCTTCATGTAGAAATTTCTTCAGTGCTGTTGATGATTGCATATGTTATAAAAACAATTATTTCAAGGTTTGTCTATTGTCTCTATCTTCATCAATGATGGCACATCCAATACTTTATCTTCATCAATGATGGCACATCCAATACTGAAAATCCTTTATGCCAGGATGCATTTTGTCAAAGTTGGTAAAATTCTGTTCAGATGTTTGTCTTAGATAAAGTTGTTTGAATGTTTTTCTTTTTTATTAATGGTCACCATATTTGATGGCAGATCAAAATCATTTGTATAAATCTGAAAGGCTTTCAAGCTAGGAGGCTTTCTGTGAAATTTGGTCAAATTATGTTGAACAGTTTCTGAGACAAACTTTTAAAATGCTTTTCTATTTAAAGTAACAGCAGCCATATTTATGATAGATCAGCATCATCATTTTGTACAAACTTAAAAACACTTCATGTCAGGATGGTTTCTGTCAAATTTGGTAAAATTCTGTTTAAAAGTGTTTGAAAAGAAGTCATTTAATGGTTTTTCTACTTTTAATGTTGGCAGCCATATTTAATGGAAAATTGGTATGATTTGTAGAAATTGAAAGCTCTTCATTCCAGGATGCTTCTGTCAAATTTGGTCAAATTCTGTTGAGTGGTTTTTGGGAAGAAATTGTTTAAGGGCTTTTCTTTTTTTTGTAACAGTAGCCATATCTGATGGTGAATTAGGATCATTTGGATAAAACAAAGTATTTAATGCTAGGATGCTGTCAAATTTGGTCAAATTCAGTTGAGTGGTTGTTGGAAAGTTGTTTAAAGGATTTCTATTTTTAGTAATGGTGGCCATTTTTAATGGCAGATTAGCATTATTTTGTACAAATTTGCAAGACCTCTATTTGTGGATACTTTCTGTCAAATTTGGTAAAATTCTGGAGAGCAGTTTTTGAGAAAAGGTCTTGTTTTAGTAATGGTGGCCATATTTGATGGCAATCAGCATCATTTATACAAATTGGAAAGTCCATCCTGCCAGGATGCTCTCAGCCAAATTTGGTCAGAATTGGTCCAATGGTTTTTTAGATGTTAAATATATCAATTATCGCTGGACGCAGGACACATGCAGAACCATACCATAAGTTCACCTGGCCTTACCAGTGAGCTAAAAATGACAGCTGATGTAGAGAAAATTTAAAGGTGAGCCAAATAAATGTGGAAAAATTATCAATATGGAATATAAAAATATAATACAAGAAGTCAGGGCCTGCATGTCAAGCTGAAAAACTTAAACCATAACCTTAACAAACTTGATGCCGCCACCAGAAAAATGACTGCTATTTCTTGATTTCCCACTAATGTGGACTTGACAGAAATGCCAAATATGTCAGATAAACAACTATGATACAGTAGAAGCAAAATATTTCGCAGTAATGTTGACACTAGATGTCTAAAGTTTATAATCATGTTTTTGAATAGAGAGTGAATAACCTGAAAGCATGTAATCACATTTATACAATGGCCATCCCTGTTTTAAGATATTAACCTTTATGACAAAAATTACTGAATGTCCCTTGTAAGTCAGTAATTACAGGAACAGACATTTTTTAAAGATATTTGGTCTTGCTTTGTCTAAGCCAGTAGATTTCATAACATTTAAACTTGGAACTGAAAAGAAGACATCATACTCACAGAAGCAATCATAAAATTTTCAGTCTGGTACCGGTACTTTTTATTTTACAAACTCATATAAAATTTCTACATCAAGCTTACATCATCATACATGCAAGTCATGTATTTGCCTGCCATACTAGTGAAAAACAAAATTGTTAAAAAAGCTTCAGCGGTGTTCTGTATAGAAAAAGCAGTGTTATATCATCACACTGTAAGTGAGTGAGCATGTATCCTTTCTTAGTCATACCAAGGTTTCTAAGGTAGTCACACATGTGAGGAAGTCTTTTATTATTTGATGATATCTAAGAATCCAATCGTAATATCTCAACTTGCACAATATGTCTTTTCAGCATTCAATAGAAGGCAGCATGTGGAAATTTAACTATAGTATTAACATAATTAAATAATATTCTTTCACACCATTTTTCTTCCTGCCATATGTAATATGATAGCTACTTGATATTACATCCCGTTCCATCTTACTACATATTTCTATTGTGGTTGCTCGATTTTTTATATATTTTTCATCTCACTCGGTATTAATTTGATTGTAAAATATCACTCTACATTACTGAAATACTGTTATGTAACTGTACTATGATGGGCTGAAGGCCCAAATTACTGTAATAAACTAATGTTATTGGCCATATTTGCCATGTTTATTTGTTTTAATAGTTTGCTAATAGCAGTTTTCTTACATTTATCTATAAAAACAATCTTAGTTCTATTTCACCATTTTCTGAACATATTGAGGTCCTTTAATTTATGCATCTTATCCCTCCTATATCTTGCTTCCTTTATCTCAAAATGTATCCACTTTGGTTGGTTCCAATGTTTTACCCTTTTGGTCAAGCATGTATGTCCAAGACACTAAGAAAAAGCTAATCTCGTATATCTAATGCAGCATTAACATCTTGGATATACTCTATAACGTCAAATGGCATGGCTTCTAAGTCATTGAGAAAAGACTGCTCATTAAACTTTTTAAAGTTCCTTTAACTGATTCCAATATGATGACTAGATGTGAATTGAGGGGCATGCCTTGTGACACATAGAGGATAGTGGACACTAACTGCTGATGCTGGTACTTGCACTACACTTATATTATCGGGTCTGTTAGTAAGATCTATGAGTATCACAACATTCCAAGTCATCCACTTAGGACAATGTATAAGTTGTGTGAAAACATGTTTGGAAATACTGTGTCCATCTTAGTGGGATATTTGTTACATCATCCCCCAGAGAGTATTATCTCATAATCAAATTTATCAAAGGCTTTCCACCAATATGATTTGCAAGCACATCGCTGAGAGAAGTTTTTCCAACTTTTTGTGACATGTTTTTCCTTTTTTTTATTAAGTCATCATTTAAAACAATTCCATCACCTTACATTACAAAATTTTGCCCCAAGCAGACAAATGCATTTCCTGGGTTTGTAGGCAAACAAGAAAAGCCACTGCCCTATATGTTGACCAATGCAGGTATTTCTATCTGCATGCAAATTTATCTCATATTACCTGGTCAGCTCTACTGACCATTATCCATAATATCCATAACCATTTGTCAACATGTAGGGCTGTGGGTGTTCCATTATGTACCTTCAAGGTAATATAATTTGTGTTACTGATGAACAAAAAAACAAGAAAAATGTCAAAAAAAGTAGCAAAAATTCCCTGCGCAGTGATGTGATTGTTAGTCATATTGGTAGTAAAACTGATTTTTTATGAATATTTTTTTCAAAGTAAAAGTGACTGTTTTACGATTTAGTTGGAAGACACTAACCTCTATGAGCAGTGTAACTGCAGTATACAGCAGGACAAATAATCCAAAATGGATGAATATGCCACAACAGAATTCTTCGTCTTCGTGTTTTTTGACTATGTTTACAAATGGTAGAATCTGAAAAATAATAATCATATTCAGAAGACAAATACATTTCTTTTAATTGGCATCTGATAAATCAATAGTATGATTATGTACATCGAAATAATATGAGAGATAATGTAGAAATGTGGTAGAATAATTAACATATGTACAAATGCCGACATTTCTTGTGTTATAACCTTTTCTATAGATACCTCTGCTTCAAAACCTCTACCATTTCCTGATCTTATGCACATATGCAAATTATCTATTTTACTTTACCAGAATACCGTAATGAGCATTTGAACTGTTCAGTCTTTGACTTGCCATCTTTACTAGCTTACAAGTCCAACTGCAGGAACACAGACACTGATCTGCCATTGCATAATGCACCGGCAGATCAGGGTCTATGCTGTTTGTTCTACTGATTACTCCTAAAAAAAACTGCGTAGACCCTGATCTGCCAGCATATTGTGCGATGTCAGATCTGGGTCTATGCCGTTTGCAGTTAGACCCACCTATGAGCGAGTACATATGGTAGGTAATTTCAGCTTTTTCTGAATTATGGACTACATGTAGCTACTATGCAGAAAATACTCTGAAACATAGGAGGGAAGTTGTCCTATAACACATTTGTACATCATTACTGCTTTTAGATAGTCCATTCTTTTGTTAAAAGTAAGCCAATTAAGTTTGGAAAAAGACTGGTAGAAGGTGTATCAGCTGGGGAATAACTATAATGTGAGAAGTTCTTTTTTCAAGTTTAGTAGTACAGTCAACACGGTGCCTGGCAAAGTTTCTCCATATTACTAAACACCATACCTGCCATAACACGTGTCAAGCTAAAAACACAATTTTGTACTCCTAAACCCCGACACGATCGTGTTTAGAAAAACACAAATTTCAGTAATCTTTGAGAACCCCCCCCCCCATAAAAAAACCCCACCACCTCAATACATGCCAGTAACATGTAGTATGTATAAATGGTAAACAGTCCTGCTTAGAGCTTATGTAAAACTATCCTTGCGGCAGTTTATACAGCTAATTGTCAACGAGGCAATTAAAGGCAAGGTGGTCAGGTATTAACAAACACCATTTCACGTATCACTTAATTGGTTGACAATAGCTAGAGTGATTTGTCAAGTCTTTTGGGCACTGCTTTGGGGAGCCCATTATGCTAATTTGCATAGGTAAAGTTCACAAAGTGTAACCCAATTCATTTGAAGTTATAGGTAAATCAAAGAGATGTGTGTTGAAGAACAAAAGTTATTACACATCATTGCCTTAAATGAGAATGTTAAAGCCATCTTTATTAAAAATTATAGGCAAGTTTATGAACAGCGGCAATGTTTCTTTGAAGTAGGATTTTATCATCATTCCGTTCTCTTTTGACAAGAATTCAATGTTTGCAAGATCAGAATTTAATTTTGATTTATACTGAAAGTGTGCATCATCTGCAAACATGTCTGTATCTGAATGTATCATAATGTTAGAGAGGTCACTAATAAAAATTGGAAAAAGAAGTGGCCCTAAAACAGATCCTTTGCTCACACCACAGCTGACAACCTGTACTTTTGATTTTATTATCAATTGACACTTGCTGTGTTCAAGTCGTGAAGTAGGAAACATACCAATTTACTGCAGTATCATCAAGTCGGTAACATTTTAGTTTGGCTAGTTGTGTGTCCTGGTCAACATGATCAAAAACTTTCTTAAAATCTAAAATCTATCACACCAGTTTGATTGCCCTTCTCAATTTCCTTTAGCTATACACCTGTAAGTTTTGTAAGAGCTGTTTGACATGAATGTCCTGACCACTCTTTATGAACAAGAGTACTGTGAACGGACAGGGTTTAATAGTCCTCTATGTAGAAAACTGAAATTTTTGTGCAGAAACCATTTTTCTTCTTTCAGTCATAGTGACCATGACTATTTGCCCCCAAAATTGATAATTCTTCCTAACCCTAAGTTTAAGCCATCCACAAAGTTTGGGCCAGGTCTGTGATGCAGAACTACAGTGAAACCCCGCTATACCACACTTTGTTATAGTGCGAATTCAAATATAGCATGGTCATGGCGTAGATCCCAAAATTTTACAATAATTTTTAACAATTTCTTGAAGAACTACAAAGCTGTAGTGCCAAAATAATAAGAGTTTCATTTAATAATTTTGCAAGATTTGCTGTTTTCTTGATGAAGTAACAAAACTTGTCACTGCTCCTTGCTTATTTTTGAAAGATTTTAGCTTCTTAAACATTAGTTTCAATGAATATAGGGTTTATTTCATTTATTTTTTTCCACAGTCTTTTAGAGAATGACTCAACTGTTTTTAAGAAGATCACTCTTTTCCCATGAAATCAAATAGTTTACTCCCAAACTTGGTTCAGGCAGTTATACACACATATTGAACTGTTCATCTCAACAGCCTTGACCTCCTTTTTTTAATGAATTTCAGTTAAAGTATTTTTCACGCCTAAATACAAGTTTCGATATACAAACTCCGAATGTCTGATTTATGTATTTTTACTGCCAGTCAAAAATCAGACCCTTTGAACATGTCCATCAGTAGTAGTTAAATACAGATTTTGCCCCACCTACAGAAAACTTTTGGTGACTAGAATTAATGCTAGTTGTAGATAACTTTTGGTGACTAGCTTTGATGCTAGTTGTAGAAAACTTCTGATGACTAGCCTTAAGTGTCGTTGTTACCAAGGCTACCATGATTTGGGGCTACCATTTCTGCACAGGCCAGCGAAAAGTTTTGGTGACTACCATCGATGTCAGCCACAATGGCTGTCATGGCTAGCATGCCTCAATTATATCATATTGTGCGCCAACCCTGTGATCACCATCCAACCATGCGTGTATTCATTGGTGCACTTCAGCTGCCATGGTCACATTGATGTATTCTATAAACTCGTGCTTGAGTATGTTAAAGAAAATACCCAAAAGTTCATTTATAGAGGACTTCATAATGTGTACCCCCACATGGCCAGGCATGGTGGTGTTGCTTCTGACCATTCATGCTTGCAAAGGTTGATCTTGCCGAGGTGGGTCAGGTATATGTTCGCAGCCAGCAGAAATAGGCGGGTGAAGTATGGGTTGTCATAGTCCGCCTCACTGTGAGGTTCGTCATAGTTGCTTATAATATATGTGACACCTTCATTATCTGAAAAGTCCTAGTTGTCTGATACGTGCTCTTCCTCTTCCCAAATCATATTGTACATGCACCCAGGCCACATCATTATTATCCACCAAGTGTGCTTGTCTAAATCCTGGCACGTGGCTGCTGGCTTACTAGCTTCACTAGTCCCCAAAGTTTTCTATGACTAACGGGCTATGCCATGGAAGGTTGAAGGTGGAATGCACACCATTGCCGTGCCCCTTTGCCTAGCACAACCCCACTTACGAAAAAATAGTTGCCATCAGGTTACAGCACCTCCCTATACGGAGAAGGCACACTGGGGGCAACCACAGCCTTGAGAAGGCACACCGCTTTAGAAGGGTGGGGAGGTCAAGATGACTTTCCAGCCGCAGCCAGCATTGTCAGGATCTATGTGTGGGCCTCGTCCTTTGTGAAGGCGATAAGCACATTTTTTGCTGCCTCCTTGAGATCCCCGGTGGCATGTGCCTTTTGTGGGTTTGCCTGGATCTCATTCTCGACTGCCTCACACTTGTTGTGCTCATAGAGGATAAGGCAAAACTCTTCCTCAGAGATGGCACTGTTGTGCAGTAACTGGGATATGTGGATTTTGTCATGTTTTGAGGCCTTTGTGGTAAGTCGCTGGTTGGCATAATCCCCAGCAAGGGACAGCAGGCCACAGCCCAGGGACACAATTTCAAGGCCAAGCCACAAGGGGGGCAGCGACAATTGTGGACAACAGGGCAATCCCGCCATGCCACCCTCTCATTGACAAAATAGTCAGGGCACCAACAACACCATCAACAAAGCTGGCACCACGCTGGTACCTTTTGTAGAGACCCCGCTGCTCTTCGGCCTCCATGCACAAAGCACCCCCACCTTCGAGATTCTTTTCAGGCGGAAGTCTTGCGGATCATCAAGCTGTGGGTGCAGAGTCCTAGCTCTTCAGTAAGCAGGCTGGGCATTTTGGCAATCCTGAGGGCATGCACCTCTAGATTATTTCTCCAGTGCACCAGGGCAATGGTGATGAGGTTGAAGTGGATGTCGGGGATTCCTAGACGGTACAACGCGCCCGCTACAACATGGTCATTGAAATGGTTGCTGGCGGGCTCGCCCTAGGTTAAAGCCACTGGGCCATCTATCTAGAGCCTTAGTGATTGGGGGTGTTTTGGGCTGATGAATGTTACACAGCACAGTGCATCTATTTTGAAAAAAGAACTGGACTTTTTTGTCTATGGCACCGGAGAGCGTGGAGTTTTTGTACCACAGAGGCAGGGGAACAGGCGCAAGGGTGTCGCTGAACTCAGAACTGTCATTGTAGTAATAATCACACCTGGGCCACCCTGGTGGAGGCACCTTTTGCAGCAGCAAAAGCGCAATTATCCCCAGCTAGCGGCAGCTGGGTTTCAGTGATCAGGGTACCTCCACTGTTCAATGACTATCTGGCCTGTGGCCTGGTGCCACCCTAACCAGAACTGGTACATGCAGACCCCAAGTTGCCGAAAGTAATCTTGCACCAGCAGCTTGTACCCCTTGTAAATGTCAGGCACTTGTTTTGCAAGCTGCACTCATTTGTCATCATCGGGGCTGCCTAGCTGGTCTGCCATGGCTTTGAAAAGAATCTGGCCTGTGGCCTGGTGCCACCCTAACCAGAACTGGTACATGCAGACCCCAATATGCCGAAGGTAATCTTGCACCAGCAGCTTGTACCCCTTGTAAATGTCAGGCACTTGTTTTGCTAGCTGCGCTCATATGTCATCATCGGGGCTGCCTAGCTGCTCTGCCATGGCTTTGTTAGGGCGATGCAAGGTTTAATTGTGCAGACCAAATATGGTTAAGGTGCCAGTTGCCTGCACATTGATGTTGACGCATTCGCAGTGAATGGTGTACCTTGCGGATAACCTGGACGTGTAGCTGGTCATGAAGCTTTTGCATTTGACCCCAACCGATTGGCTGCCACTATCGCTTTGGGCCCACAGGCACCCATTTACACAGATCAAAAGCCACGCCTGGGATGGTGATAATGTTGCCTTGTTGCAGATGATGAAACCGCCAATGTTCTGCATTGCATCCCAGCAGTTTGGTACTGTAGTCCCATCAACTGCTGCAGCATCGACTGTGAAGCACACAAGCATGGCACCTGGAATGCCCTGAGGTGCACAAGCCACAAGGTCAGCCTTGGTAGCATACTAGGACAAATCTCTCAGTTGGAGGCGAACTCTTTACGAGTGCCCATAGATGTCTATAGGCATGCTGCTAGCAATTGTTTTTATATCGCTGATCTAGTATCAGGTGGTATTGTAGAGAGACAATCATTAGTTGGGTAGGCATGTTTAAATCAACTAGGCCAGTATTTTGATGAGCAGCAAAAGTGCAATTTCTTGTGGGTTCTTTGTTCTTTGTCACAGTTTGCTCAATGTCTATATAACCAATGGTACCTGGGTCTGGGTAACTAACAGTTGCTATATTATAGAATCTATTGCCATTTACCTTAACCTGCTCACCCTTACACTATCATGGTGCATAATGGAAATGTTAAATTCACTGCCAGCTGAAGAATCCAGGATTGCATAATTAATAAATGAAAAATGATAGACCCCTGACTCAGCCCTGTCACTTGCATCAAGTAAATAAATGAAACACTATTCTTGCCAAATAAGGTTTCCCATTGGAGTACATCAATGGGACCAGAATATTTTTCATCAGCATAAATACATTATCTGTCATAAAGAAGACTGCGAAGTTGGAGGATCCTACATCCATGTCAACATAAGCCTTTGTAACTGCGTCTTGTGGGCTGTGGGGGTCTGCCAAATTTAAGATATTGATCATGGCCATGTCCAGGGGGCCAGCCATGTTGTTGCAGCCCTTGGTAATCTTGAATGATCTTAGCGGTTCACATATTCTTCTAAGGTCATGATTATGGCATCACTGTATAGTTTCCTAGCTGCATCATGATCCCTGATCAGGGCCTGGTGGTTCACATATTCTTCTAAGGTTGCAACCGCAATGTCAACATATAGTTTTCTAGCCGCATTGTGGTCCCTGATTGGGACCACCAGGCCCATGATCCTTTTTACCACCATGTTTAAGTCGCCGGTCATAGTGTTGCTGGCCTTGGCAAACTTGGCAGCATCTTGATCACCAATCTACTTTTCTGCTGCCATGTCTTGATCGTTGACGAACTTCTTTGCGTCTGCATCTTGGTTGTCAACATACTTCTTTGTGGCCTCATCTTGGCGATCAACATATCTTTTTGTGCCAGTGTTTTCTGGCTGACAAGATTGACCACATTGTGAAGAGCCCACTCGGCAGCCTCTTCAGCCGGTGCCTTATTAAATGGCTTATCGCCATCGTGCAGCGTGCCGTCAGCCTGGAAGACCATGAGGTTGCCTGGCACCTCCACACCACCCAGCCTGGGCAGCAGTGAAGAAACATTCATGCAAGAGCTTTTCAGGTTCTCTGGTGTGTCAATGCGGTTGCTGTAGGCTGCAAGCTTTGTCTTGGTCACGTATTGGGTGAGGACTGCCGGGGTGCCCAGCAGGGCACCATCTTTCTGCAAGCATCAGAAGATTCCACAAGCATGGCATGCATGCCATGAGCCAGCCTGTTCCAATTAATGACAGAACAGAGACAGCTCTGCCTCCAGCACAGTGCTGGGCATCAGGTTGATGTCGAGTGCCTTCAGCACCATGACAGACAGGTGGCCGCAAATCAGCCTGTCAGCCTTTTTCTGGACAAGAAGTGTGAAGCAGGCCAGTGGCCTGCCACTGTGGGCTTGGCAGAGGTATGTGACCAGTTCAGGCTGCAGCATGAGGCCGTACAAGTCAAAGTAGAATAGGCAGGCAGGTGTCGCCCAGAATGCCAACCAATGCGTCCTGCGGTATGTACATGTAATAGGATGAAAAGGCCCATGAAAGTAGGCAACACAATCTTGGATTGATAAAAAGGAATTGTCAATAGCTATTACCAGTAATGAATGCTGAACATTTACAATTCCCTGCTCTACAAATTTTCAATGTTATTTTTTTTAGATTACCTGAGCAGAAACAAACTTTTGATTCCACAGGGTTTTATTGACAATGCCGTTACCTCTCCTTTCTCATTGACTGAATGTTACTCCAGCTGCCAAATTGTTAGATTTCAACTAGTCCAATAAGTTAGCCTCCAAACCTGTATTGGTTATGTTGGTGCTACTGGCACTGATTTATCTGACTAAAATTTCAACAAGATCACTTCATATTTTTCATCTGAATGTTATGTAGATTACCCTGTGTGAAAATATACATATATTTTTT
Source organism: Margaritifera margaritifera (assembly GCA_029931535.1). Classification (NCBI taxonomy): domain Eukaryota; kingdom Metazoa; phylum Mollusca; class Bivalvia; order Unionida; family Margaritiferidae; genus Margaritifera; species Margaritifera margaritifera. The sequence goes on along the minus strand of JAQPZY010001486.1, from coordinate 497,180 downwards.
TAAATATTTTAAATCTAGACAGTTGCCATCCATGTATTTCCAACTTATATTTATACACAGTACTGGTACAAAGAAATCATGCTACCTTTCGAATTGGCATTTGTGATGTAAGCTAAATATTAACTTCTAATGTGAAGACTGGGTTTTCTAGTGTCTTATCAAATCCACAAATAATATCAATGAAGATATTATGAATATATAATTATTTATATTATATTATGTTATCAATATTTAATTACAGTTGTTTTGATATCAGCTAGAAAAAATGTTTACAGAACACACATGATAAACAAGTTTACGGTATACAAACACATTTTATTATACATGTGAAGAATGATTTACCTGGATTTACATAGAACTTCAGGTTGCTAAGTAAGCTCTTTAGATGTGTAAAGACCAACCAGAGCACTTTTAACTTGGCATGTGCAATGAGAACACTTAGATACTGCACCAAACTGGTTCAGTGATGCATCAGGATGCAGCAATATTGGAAAATAAAGGTATACATCATTTCATCTTTTGAATATAGCATGTTACAAACCAACTCCTTAAAATATTAACATACGATTTCAAGACAGACTTTCCATTCATTCAATGTTCACCATGAAAGACATTTCACTAAAACAATAATAATATGCATAACTGAGACAACCTATCTCAAATATTAACCTTCGGAGTAAGCTCATTGTTTGTCTGATGCTTGGATTGGTAGGTTGATATTCCATCAATTTAGTTATCAATTAAAAAAACAAAAAATTTACTGAAAAAATTAATTTGTACTCATTCATTTGAGTGGGAATATCTCATATCCTAGAAAAGATACCACCAAGCATCCAGGCAACATGTAAAATGCTAGTGCTAGTTGCTATGCTGCTGCTGCTAATAATAAAAATAATAATAATAATAATAATAATAATAATAACAATACAATATCCCCTCATAGTGAAATCACTTTCTGGTGCATATAATTATACTACCACTTAATAAAATGGAATCCTTAACCATACCCAGCTTATAAAATAACTGTTATAATGAGGGGTCTTATAGTGAGTTATTTATAGTGGGTTACTCAAGTACAGGACTCGACAAATTTTTAAAAAGTCAGGGGCAAGCTGACTGGAAAATTGAACTTGCCCTTGGGAGATTTGCGCTTGCCCCAAAATATGAGAACATATCACTATGAAAGTTAAACAAGAGTCCCTTGACAGGAATTTCCAGAGATTCAAGAAAAGACCATTTCTTCTTTTAAACTACCGAGTGTTGAAACCAACTCTGATATTCTTGAGTGACAAGATTATTAGATGAACCGCTGTCTATGTAAGATCAGCACCATTTTCATTTAGGACAAACTAGATATCATTAGAAGATTTTTGGTGAAAACTCCATGCCAATATGACCATCCATTCAGGAAGAGTAGCAATTGCAAGGTTTACAAGATGGCCATTCTTGCTCCCATATTTGATATAAGATTGACACCATTTGCATTTAGGACCAAGCTGATATGAGATGATTTTGGTGAAAACCCTACATCAATATGACAATCAATACTGGAGGAGCACCAAGGTGGCCATACTGGATGTCAGGTTGGCATCATCTTCATTTAGGAGTAACTAGACACCATGACTTTCCATTTAGGAGTAGCGATAAGATTTGCAATATGGCTACCATGGTGGCCATATTTAAGGTCAGATTGGCACCATTATATTCAGGACCAACAAGATATTACTAGTCTTCTGGTGAAAAGTTCATGTTGATATGACTTTCCGTTTAGGACGTGGAGAGGTAACAAGATTTTCAAGATGGCTGCCATGATGGCCATATTGTATGTTAGATCAGCACCGTGTTCATTTAGAACCAACCAGACATTATAAGAAGTCTTTTAGCAAAAACACCATACTGATATGACCATTCATGAGAAGCAATAACAAGATTTTACAAATGGCCACCATGGTAGCCATATTGGATGTTCGACGGGCACCATTTTTATTCAGGACCAACTAGAGACATGATAAGTCTTTTGGCGAAAACTCCATGTCAATTTGACTTTCCATTTTGGAGTAAGTTAACATTATAAAGATTTTGAAGATGGCTGCCATATTCATTTGACTGTCATATCGGAACCATTTTTATTTAGGACCAACTAGACATCATAAGTCTTTTAGTGAAAACCCCACATTAATTTGAGCTGCCATTCAGGAAGAGTAGCAATAACAAAATTTTCAATATCCTCTGTGGTTGCCATATAGGATGTCCATGTGCATCATTTTCATTTATGACCAACTAGACATCATTAGAAGTCCTTTGGTGAAAACCTTGTGTCGATATGACTCTGTTCAGGAGGAAGGCAAAATAACAAGATTTTTTAAGATGGCTACAATGGCAGCTATACTGACTGTCAGATCAAGACCATTTTCATTTAGGACCAACTAGACACTGTAAGCAGTATTTTAGTGAAAACCTCATGTTGATATGACCATCCAATCAGGAGGACTAGCAATAACAAGATTTTCAACAGGCCACTGTGGCAGTCATATTTAATGTACGAACAGCGCCATTTTCATTTAGGTCCAACTAGACATTGGGATGAACACGTGTGCAAGTTTCATGACAATCCTCAGTAGTTTAGGAGGAGTTGCAATAACAAACTTGTGATGATGGATGGATGGGCAACAGATAATAGACCATCCCATAAGCTCTTCTGGCCTATGACCAGTAGAGCTAAAAATAAGGTAAAAGAAAATATGGCATGTTTTCTTGAAATCACATATTGATTTTACAAATGAGGAACTTTTGTTTTCTTTTTATCTTTGTTTGCACATTAAAACCATATGCAAATAATGAAAGTAATCAAACAAGATATATGTGATATCACATGTAGATACATATAGATAAGTGTTATGACTGTATGGTCTATGAAGAATGTAACAGAAAGAAAGTGAAATGTGAAAGTTTCTTGTCCAGATTGTTAAATATTTCTGAATTCTGAAGTTTGGTCACACCAGAGTCACTATAGTCTGATTGTATCCATCGTTGATATCTTCACTGTATGGGACAAGTACAACATATTTATGTGAAAAAGTTGTTTCTGTTTCCGCCTCCCAGGAGTGTTACTGATATAATCTAAGTCATTAACTTTCTTTTGAACAGTAAAAGAACCATAAAATTTAGCCCAAAGAGGATTTTGAGGTATGGGCAAGAGAGCCAGAACTCTCTAGCAGGTTTAAAACTCCTTTCCTGTGTATTTCTGTCGTACCTTAATTTCATTTTTGACTGGGGAGTGTGAAGATTAGTTCTTGCTACTTCACAGGCCTTTGACAACTTGTATTTGAAATCAGAGACATAGTCAATGTGATTAATTCTTGAATCATCATTTGAAAGAAGTTTCTCTTTCAATAATTTCAATGGTCCATGGACAGTATGTACAAAAACCAGTTCAAATGGACTAAAACCCAATGACTCTTGAACTGATTCCTTAACAGCAAACAACAATAAATGAACACCCTTATCCCAATCATTTCCTGTATCAAAGCAATATGACTGAATTATATTCTTCAAAGTTTGATGAAATCTTTGCAAAGCACCTCGACTTTCAGGGTGATAGGCAGAAGATTTAAACTGATGGATGCATAATTCGTGCATAACTTCTTGGAAAATTCCAGACTTCAAATTTGACCCTTGATCCGACTGGACATATTTGGAAAGGCAAACAAGTGTAAAAAAAACTTCACCAAAGCTTTCACTATGGTTTTAGTTTTTATATTTCTGGAAATCTTGTAGACGCACACATGATGGTCAACAAGTATTAGTTGCCTGACTTGGTCGTAGGTAAGGGACCGACATAGTCTACCATTATTCTACTAAATGGTTCATCAAATGCAGGAATAGGTTGCAGATCAGCCTTAGGTATCTTCTGATTGGGTTTTCCTACCATTTGACAAGCGTGACAATACATGCAGTATTTAGAAACATCACTTTTGAGTTTCAGCCAATAAAAATGATTCAAGATCTTGTGATAAGTCTTATTGATTCCTAAATGACCAGCAAAGGGAGTTTCATGGGCCAGACTAAGAATTTCTGGTCTATATGACTTAGGACAACAATTTGATAGCTCACTGACCACTCGTCACCAGCGGGTACCTCAGGTGGTCTCCATTTCTCATAAGGATCCCATTTTTCACAAAGTAACAGACTGGACCTTGTATGGCTTCAATTTCACTAACAGCCCTTTGAAACAAACAGGAGATCTCGGGATCTTGTTCCTGTTCAACAACAAGTGATTGTTGTTTGTCACCCTGATTAGAATAAAGAGGAGTTGTCAAAACAGGATCACTGTGATCAATACCTTTTGATTGATCAATACCTGAGGAAAAAGTGACCTCATCAAAAGATTAACCAATATATGTGTCAGCTAAAGGAATAATTTCCTGATCAACATCACTCTCAAGAGCTCTTTTTGACATAGCTCTGGAAACTGTACAAGCAGGGTACAAATCAGGGATTTCGATTTTGACAGGATCAACTTTTGTATCCAAACAAGGCTTGTCAGTTACAAGTGGATTAACCACAACCTTATCTCCAGCTAGGTCATTGCCTAGTAATAAGTGAATACCTTCTACAGGGAAAGAAGTCACTGCCCCAACAGTCACAGGTCCAGAAACTAAGTCTGATGCCAAATTAACACAATGGAGAGGAACATTTACAAAGCTACACTCTATTCCCTTAATAAGAACACTTTCACCAGAAGAAGACTTCTCAGACAAAGTCAAAGTACCTGATAATAAAAGATTCTGAGAAGCTCCTGTGTCAATTAATATTTTAAAAGGAAGAGGTTTAGCAGAATCACCAACAAGTGATATAGAACCTTCTGACACGAGGGTTTGTTTGACCCAACAAATGTATTGCTTTCAATACAAGACCATGACCTTGACCTCTTTGAAATAAGAGCATTTGGAATAGCTCTGTCTTTATTCTGTTGCCTATTTTTCAACCTAAAGCAATCAAAAATGACGTGACCTTTCTTTTTACAGTAGGTGCACGTAAGAAGATATAAGGATTTCTGATCAGTCTTATCAGATGCTTGACTCCTAACAGTTGTGCTGTTTTGAAATTTGGAAGTACTCGTTTGAGATTGAAATGGTTTTTTTTTTACCAGAAAACTGCTGAGAGGAATATGAGCAGCATCATCAAAATAGGTCTTAACATCACTATGGATGCGCCTCTTGAACCCTTCAATTAATACGAGCTGTATGAGGTTATCATAATCTTGATCAACTTTCTTGGCTGAGCACCATCTATCAAATAAGTATGCTTTTTCCCTTGCGAATTTGACTGAGTTTGTCCAGTGTCTTTTCTATAATTCCTAAACTTTTGTCGATATGCCTCGGGTACCAAATCATAACCCTTCAAGATGTACACCTTAACCACATCATAATCAGTGCTTTGTTGTACTTACAGTGAAGTGTAGACTTCATGAGCTTTGCCAATAAGTACACTTTGCAATAATAAAGTCCAATGCTCTCTTGGCCATTTCAAGTTTTCAGCAATTTTCTCAAAGTGATGAAAGTATTTATCTACTTCTTTTTCCTGACAAGGGGGTATTAACCTAATTTATATGGTAACATCAAAACCTGAACTTGTATGTAAAGGGAGCGAGTGTGCTCTGCTTGCCAGTTCTAATTCTCTTAACTTAAATTGCATTTCCCTTTCTTCTCTCTGCATCTCTCTCTCTCTCTCCTCTCTCTGCATCTATATATCTCTCCCTCTCTCTCCTCTCTCTGCATCTCCATCATTTCTTTCTCTTTCTGTATTTGTCACTCCTCTTTCTCTCTCTCTCTCTCTGAATCTGAAGCTATGCTAATTCAAAATCCATCTGACTCTTTAACTCTAATTCCCTTAATTTCCTGTCAGAACCAGATACAGGCTTTCTAATCAAACTTAAAGCACTACTATCCAAAATTGCCTTTGTTACTAAATATTGAATTAAAATAATTGTTATCTCCTGTTTTGTTAATGATATTTAGAATATTATATGAACATCATACATAACAATAAGAGAGAGAGAGATGTTTCAGTAAAAATCCTTGATCTGAAACATTTAACATAACCATGAACTTAACTGTGTTAACTTCATTTTAATAATATTTTAATATATAACACTTTTTCTTTATCTACTTTTCTGCAGAGGTCGCAGAACTTTCGATAATTTTCCAAGTCATACTCGAACCAGAGATACTCATCAATCTATTGAAACTTTCTTCCACATTTTGAAGTATCATACTGGCTTTTTTTCTTTGAAACAAATTAATTAGATTTGTTTATGGAAACATCATCAAGTTTCCTTTTTTTTTAACATCATATGCTTGGAGAAACATCTTTTCAACTACATCAACAATAATGAAATCTATACTTTCTGTAATTATTTATTGCTAACCACAACTGAAAGATCTGAGAATATCTATTTTTATTCATTTAATTAATTGCCAAACAGTAAGTATGTACTGGTTTCCTGTAATTATTACATAAACAACCAGTGGTGGCGCAAGGGTTTGAGGCGTCTGGGGGCAATGTTCTTTAGTGGCACCCCTACTTTGATACAGAAAACAGTTTTTGTGTCAGTTGCCAACCTCCAACCCCCCGCCATCCCCAGCTATGCCCCTGAAACTGGGTGCTTAGATGGAGGGGGTGAACTCCCAAAGGCACCCCCACCCCCTCGCCCTGCAGGGGGGCAATTGCCCCACCCCTGAGCTGCCACTGTAAACAACATATGATAAACACCGCTTCTGGGTGCATGGGTTCCTGTACAAACATGAACAGTACGAGGTCAAAAGTGAGTAGCCACTTGCATTAGCATCAAAGGTAAGGCTGCAATGTTTACCAAAATTTCTTAAAATGCAGTTTATAATAACCGAAACTAGTCCATTCAATCAAAACAATGAGAAACTCACCCTTTCCCCCTGGCTACCCATTAGAATTACTGAACAGCTGACTGCTATTATAATGTGCATGCCATACTTCACTCAACTTGTGATTGTTTCATTTTCTGTATGTCTTTTACAGCTTATTATGACCGGATTCTAAGGTGACGAGAGTCTGGGCTTTCAGCTCCAAAGTCTCCAAGTTCTTAATGGTGTGGCAAGCCCAGGTCCCCACTGATATCCCCACTATTAAAGCCCTAGCATCTGGGTGGGTGGTGGAGGTTAGCTGGTGAGTGGAACCTATTGCTGGATGCAGAAAACAGCAGTCAAAGAGTAGAAGAGGGGACAGACTACACTTTCTGCTGTCTGGCAAACTCTTGTCCCCAGGAAAACTTCTGTGCCAGATCCTTGACCATCGAAACTGCAGGAGCTACAGAAGGTCTGGACATTATGTTGTCCTTGAGAGTCTTTCCAACCAGAGAGAATCTTTCTATTATCAGTGCCCAAAGGTTTAGGACACAAGTCTGGAAGAAGAAGGTGGTAGACTTCATTTACCACCTTATCAAACGTCCAGACTTCCTCCTCTTCCAACACCTGGCCCAACAGGTGGCAGAGGGATGGAGATCTCAACAGAGGGGGTGGGATTATCTCTACCAGTTTCTTGGCAAACATGTTGGAATTCACTAATATAGAAACAACACCATCATCCTGTGCCTGCTTCTGAGGCGAGGCAGGACTATCCCTCCAAGAATCTCTGCAGAGAGGGAAGATTTGAGATAGGGTTGTCCGCATCCTAAAGTCTTTCATGGGGAGGGCGGGGGTAATGGGACTGGCTCTAACAGATGCCTTTCTAGGTGGATGAGAACATATCTCATCCTTCCTAGAATGTCTTGGGGGAGATTGGCGGTCCCTCTTTTTTTTTCTGCTTGGGCCAAAGATGAAACTGGTGTGCAGTCTGTGACATCTGCCCTACCTTGAATCCAAGAGGGGGTAGGGGTCAACTCACTTCCCATGAAAGGGGGTCCCCACATCCCACAGGATCTAAAAAGTAACATAGGGAAGGAGGGATGCCAATCCAATCCCCTTCCTAGTTGGGCAAGTAAAAAGGCCGACTCCCCATCTCCATCAGGATGAACTGGTAACATCAAAACCTGATCCACATCTCCAGACCAAAAACTGGACCCCATTGACCAGTGGCTGGTGTTTGAAGCCCGGTGACTGGTGACCAGTCACCAGACATGGACAAGTCATGTAATGAAGATCTGATGGATAAGCCCACATCAGATATATTGGAGCAAAATCACTGCTCTTCCTTCTCAGGAAGGTGCAATTCATTCATCTTCTTCTCCAGAATACCGACCTTGAGAGGGCGTTGCTTATCCATAATCGGGAGGTGTGACTCACTCTCACATTTTCCCTCTCATCATCATGGGAGGGGCCAAGGATTTATCCCTCCCCGGGTCTGTAAACATTGAAAAAAGCATCAGTGATCCTTTGGCCTTAGGTGATCTCCTAACCAAGGAAGCCACGGAACATTCTTGCCCTACATGGGCATTATTTTTCCCAAAAAGGGGAAATGATCAAGATCCCTCCTGGGAAATTTATGGAAGATGATGAAGAAAAAGGGTCTTTCTTTCTCTCCTTACATGTGCAGCAACTTTCAGCCAAAACCCACACATCATCGGATCACAGACAACAAAATGGACAACCATCTGTGTGTGCACACCTTGTGCATGCTAAGCCGGTAGGGTGTCACATGGGGCCTTCTTATGCCCCCACTTTTCCATACCTTGCAACAATACTCTGAAAGATATATGCACACACAAAAAATCCGGAACTAAAAAAGGATCAATGATACTAACCCTAGCACCAGAACAATGCAAGCAGATACAGAAAACTATAGCACTGCTTGCTAAGCAAGTCTCACAAAACCCTTTAAATTTACACAAAGCAAGGACTGAGGGAATTAACTCTTGATCGAATCAAAAATGCAAATGGAATTACAAAACTAAATTCAAATTCATAAATAAAGGCAAACTTTTGATGAGCAAAGTGCACACATTACATGCATGTGCATATGATCATCCAAGGAAAAAGAGGAAGGTATTCTGTATGTGGGCTGTGATGCAGAAGTCAAGACTGGAATCTTGTTCTTTCTGTTCTAGAAATTCCAATACTAATTGGAGAAGGAAACAGTTAGCTTAGACATGAACTATGAGTCGTGGAAAAGGATAGCAATGCAATAGTATCGGATCATGTATTACTGCTATTCAAATCGTAGTTTGTTTCCCTTCAATAAATCTCCTGAATCCTCAACTCTTTAATTTTTGTTCTCATTGCTTCTAAAAACTTTAACACTGACACACTCATTAAAATCTATATTCTGGTCCTGGAAAGATGGTCTATAAGCATCCAAGACTGCAATGAACAATATGAAAAGTAAACAATCACCCCTTCGACTTGTGATTTTTATTCTCCTCTCTTGCTTCTAGTTTTCTTTGGTCGGCTTTTTGTGAAATCTTTTCAAATATTTCTGAATTGTAGAACATGAAATTCCTTTAATTTTATATATTTTTCTACCACTTAATCTTTCTTGGCTAGATGAATTATCATCTGCTTCTGACCATCTGTCAATTCTGTACCATGAGGCACCATGTTTTGTTTACATCACCAATGAGGGCTAGAAATTTTACTCACTACAAATTTACAATTTCAGACAAAAGTCAATATGTTTATTAGTGCACACAGATAAAATCAGGCTTACAAAATGATTCTTATCAATGCAGTGACCATCTGAAAAAATAAAAAATAATATTTTGCTAAATGATGTCCACTTTTCTTACTCTGGAGGCTACTCACTTTTGACCTGACACTGTAGATAACACTTTTAAAGAAATCAGGCGGCTACTCATTAGAGACAAATATGGGTTAAACGATTAACCGATATATCAATAATTTTTCCATATCAATACCCATATCAATACAAGAGGTAAAGAATTGATACAAAACGATACTTACCCTATAAAAGTTACTTTACTCTTCAGCAGCCATGAATAATCATTAATCGTTTGCCTTTTTATTCTTTAAATTGAGAATATATCCGAGACAGCCACAGCAGGCATATGCACTCATTTCTGTCAGTAAAAAATCAAAACTACGGACAAAACCCACTCACCCTCTTCAAATTAACACAAGGTGACCAACTCGCGTAGTTCAAAATCTGCCCCACCCCACCCCCGCCAATTATTTTATCCCGTTAGCATGTTCAGCCACTGATAACATATATCAACATAAAGAAGACATTCCAGATTTGTTCTCCATATGTGATCTAAGTACTTTACTGGTCATTTAATAACCACTTTTACGTTAAGTTAATCTGTTGCTTCGTATCTTGTCTACTTGAATTGAATTTGAATGCTACACTTCCGGTGTGTCATGCAGTGAAATATGTTACATTAAAATCTGATTGGTGGTAATTGTTTGTTCAGGGTAAAACAATAACCACCAATGAGATCTAACTGTAGCTTGTTCACTGCGTGACACACCGGATATATTGCCATACATAAACTCAATCGAAACAGATATAAAGCAACATAGAAACTTCGCGCGGAAGTGGTTTTTTAAATGATCTGTAAAGTACTTACATTGTAAATGGAATGTCTCCTTTTACGCTGAAATATGTAATCAGTGACTGAACGTGCCAACTGGATTAAAAAAGAACAAATTAGCACAGAATTAGCAAGGGGACAGATTCCAAACCGCATGAGTTACGAGTTATAGCCGCCTTGTTAGAAGGGGAGTGGGTGTTGTCAATAACTTCCTTTTTCACTGACAGAAATGAGTGCCTTTGGCCACGACAGTTGTTTTGCATCTGCTGGAAGTACAGTGTGAAGAATTTGGTTGTTAGTTATCTCCGCTCCACATTCGGAATTGTTCTAGATAAGATTTTCCTTGCACAAGGTAATTGCACTATTTCTTCTGTTTTGAAGTTAACACTGTAATGCCTTCCAACTTTAAGTGAAGACATGAAATTGGTAATAAGATGTTTTTAAAGCATTCATGCAGTGCAAAACAAATGGCATAGTGACCAAGGTGAGTCCAGCATCTGATCAAATGGAGCACCCTGAAATGACCTAAAAAGTTGAATCAAAGTCACTTACAACAAACAGGTAGTCTGTTTGGAAGTATTTTTTTTTTATCTTGTCAAGGATGAGAATGGCATATGAACAGATGATAAGTCTATGTCTGTAATTCGCATACTGGAAATATAACCAATATGTCAACTCATATTAAACGGCACCACCCTCTCACTGACAGACCTCCTGAAGATGAAAAGACTATTAAGTTGATATGTGTATCGATATATCGTATCAATACTTGGCACAGGTGTATCGTTTCACCCCTAAAGACGAGTGCCTTTTATTTCAAAACACACCTGTCAAAGAAATCTCACAAGTTATATTATTAACAATTATCGCCTAGTCACCTTGAACTCAGCAACATGTATAAAAACAATCCTTGACAAACCAACTTTTAAGAGTTGGCAAGTTTGGTACATTATTTTGGAGCCTACTCAACTGCTGTAGCTAGGTTAGTACTTGCAAGTCGGCAAATCCTGTATACTTACAAATATTACAAATAAAATGTAACTGATATGTTAAAATATAAATATTTATTTCCCATTTGTCAAAATTTGCTTCAATTAGTAAAATATTCATGTTACAATGTCTGAGAAAATGCAAAACTGACCTTGACACTGACAACAAGATTACAGTTACAGATTTTGATGGTGTATCATGTGAAATAATGGGTGGACATAAATTAAACTGCAGGCATTTATGTTACAGAAGTATGCGATACATATACTAAATAAAGGTACTGTGGCGAGATTGCAGAGTATACAACTTGCTGAACATAAAGCATTACAAACTGAAAATGACCCCCCCCCCCCGCTCTCTCTCTCTCTAAATTTGTTTGGACTTGCCTATGGGCAAGTACTGTGCAAACCTGAGCTATCCTCGAGGCAAATTTGATTAAACTATGGTTTAGGCTAACAAAGAGAACCTACATTATGCTATCTAGCACCAAAAATGACATTGATTAAATCACTTTGGTATTCATATTTCAATACCTTAAGATATTCTAAACTAAATGGTTTATTTTACACTTTGTAAATTAAAGATATTGAGGATATTTGCTTGTATCGAGTGAATAATACATATACTTCATCGAGTAGGTGAAAATATTTGAGGTTTTCACCCATTCAAGGAAATATATATTTCATTCACCGGGAACAAGTAAATTTTCTTGTTATTTTTGCTCAAACATATTGGCTAGCTAAAATGTATGAAGTAGCAGATTTCTTACTATATACCATGCAATAATGTCAGCCGTTTACCGTTTATGTTCTGCTGTGTTTTGTGAATATTGGCAGTGTATATTGGCACAGAAACTATCAGTACCAACATAATTCCTTTTCCTCATTCAAAGCAAAAAGCACATTTAATTTTTTTATATTTTTTTTATAGAATATTGCAGGATTTGAGCTCGGTACTCTGGCATCACAGGTCACCATACTTACCACTAAAGCAAGCACTTGACAACATACCAGATGAGACTCTTTGGTCATAATGTTATTGATGTCTATTGACTTGAGTGAAAAAATAACTGACTGAAATTTCCAAATTATTTCTCTTGGAAAATCGAATAATTCACGGACTAGCATAAAATATGTGACCCTGTCTACCTCACATGGTGCTGCGATAGCTTAGCCTCTCATAGTCCACACCTCTTACTTAAGGAGCGTAACCCCCTTATTTGTCTGCTTACAATATTGTTACTTCTTGGGTTAGGCTTATGTTAGTATGCAAGTTTTTCTTGTTTTGTTAGATGTTATTTTTGTTTATTTATTGTATGAGTGGACTTCTTCGCCTCTTTTCAGGGATGGGATTTTTCCAGCATGTGATGGTGTGGGCTGGGCCAACTCAAAGCATCACTATTCCCCTGACAAGAATGATACACCCAACCACTCCCTTCCCATTGGCTGCACTTTGTCTCTCCTTTGAATTGTTGTAGAAAACTTTTATTGGTTCATAGTATCATCCTGTGCCGCAATGTATTATTTAATTTTAAATGTTTGGTAATTATCAATGAGTTATTTTATTGTTTATTCAAAATAGTTGCTTTGTTCAAAGGGAAAATACATATTTTGTGGAATGTTGGTTTTTGTTGTTGTGTTTGTTTTGCTTGATCTAGTCTCTGCGTTGTTTGTTGTTGCTTTTCGGTCTCTCTATATTGTTCTAATGTTATTATTGTTTTTCCATGCCTGTCCTTGTTTATTGTTGTTTTTCCTTGGTTTTGTATTTATTTGTTTTGTTCAAGTTGTGGTCTTATTTTGGGGTTTTGGTTACTGTACACATGACTGTACTTGTCCAAGTTTGTCTGATGGTGATATCTGTTTCCACTTTTTGAAGCGGGTTTTGGGTAACAAGAAAAGAGTGTCCTCCACTGCCAGCATTATCTCCCTCAATGTCATGTGTCATGTTTCTTCATTTATGCCTTCTGCCATAGAAGGTTGCTTCTCTTGTGTAGCCTCCACATCATGAAAGTTTGGCTCTTTCATGATTGTTTTCAATCTATGTGGGGGGGTCTTTTTGTTTGATTCCCTTCATTTTCATTGGGCAGGGTAATGAATTCACCCATCTTCACCCCACCCACCCCCACCCCCGGGGTTATCCCATTTTGATTTGGTGTTCACCACCTCCAAGTCTCTATCTACTTCTTCAACTTCAATAGAGTTTTCTATTTCTTTGTTCTCTTCTGTACGGTTTTCTTGCACTGTTGAGTTTTCATCCAACTGTATGTCGGGTGAATTTGGAATGTTTTTCCCTACGACTAGAGCATAGGTTTTTGCTTGTTGTTTAGTAGTGGCTAGATTTAAGCAATCCTTTGCCACATATCCAGTTTGTCCACATCTGGAACATGGTCAGTGGTGTATACAGCCAATATACCAAATTTTTAAAAGAGCCCATCAAGAAGAAAAATATTAGCAGTTTCTTTACCTCTTCTGTGTCTATAGTGACAATTCTTATCCCTTTCAGTACTGTGGGGTATTCCTTTAATGTAGCCATTTTATGCTGCCTTACATTGACTTTCAGCTTGTTTTCCAATTTCTATACAAGTCCCTCAGGTTGGTATCTCTAGCAGTAAGCACTTTATATGGATCTCTGTCACCTTTCTTTCGATTACTCTCTTCTACCTGATTTCCTTTAATATCGATAATTCCATCTTGGAGCAGGACTGTATCTCCTTTAGCATAGAGTACATGATCCCCCCCCCTCCTTTTGTAAGCCTAAAACACTTTCTGCTCAAAATCCCTCGAGCTGCAAGTGCACTCAGGATTTCCGCCAGTCTAGGGTGCTCTACTATTTCAATGTGTTCATACTTTAGAAATTGACTCCCTGGTTTCTTTTGGGATATCAAAACCCTCTCATCCCCCATGGTTTTGACTTCAGTATTCAGGGTTAGATGTGAAATTAACTTTTAAAATTTGAGGTTTTTTCAAGTTTTTTTCAAGGTTTTAACATTTATTTTGATGTTCAAGACATAAAGCAGTCACAAGATTATCTCCATGGTGAGTATAACATTTATTAAAAATTTGAAAATGAATGATAGAATAAAATGACCGGATGTCTTTAATTTGCATAATTCACGAGCTTTCTCAACCGCTAGGCTAGCCTAACGAAAAACTGTGCAAAAAAGCATTTTTTGTGAGGTTGGGGTCGAGTCGTTCATCTGTTTTTCAAATTTTTATTAAATTTAAATCATTATCAGACAATGGGTTGGGTGTTTCAGGCTCTGATAGTGAAGAGACTAACCTCGTGTTCCAACACTGCCAGATTGGGTGTCAGATTCTGAATTAAAAGAGATTGAAGAGGGCAGTGATATAGATTTGAATGATATTAGTGATGTGGAGCTGTCATCAGACTAAAAGTGGAGTGGGAGACTGCCTCTGAAATAAGCAACCTGGACAGTCAGTCAAGCTATTCCAATGATGATGACTTTTGGTCATCAGCTGCCATTGCTGTTGATATCTGGGAGTTTATTGAACCCGATGGACCAGCCACTCTGCTAGAATATGCCACACCATTGTATTTTTTTTATTTGCTGTATGAAGAGGATTTGTTCCACTTACTAGCAGACCAGACCAATAGCTATGCAGCCCAGCAGCATGAAGGTGAACAACAGTGGACAGACACTAACCCAGAGAAGAAAAAAAATCTTTTCCTGGACTCATTCGCATGGGAATCGTTTGATGCAGACAGAGGGCAAGTGCTGGCATCAAGTGTTGTAAAAACACCCTGTAAAGGACCCAAATGGAAAAGTCACCATGGACATATTTTAAATAGCACTGAGCTGTTCTGGACTTCAGAATCTAATGGAATCTATGTATGTGGCACAGTGAAATCCTGCATAATTGGTTTCCATCAGGAGCTGCAGGGGTCCAGCAGGCTAACATAGACTGGACACAGCCTTTTGTGCCACCATGACAACTTGGTTGCAACTGTTTGGAAGGATTCTTAATAGGCACGTTTTTTGTTCAAGCTGATATTTATTTTTTTATCTCATGTTTATGTATATCTCCATATCTCCATTTGGATGTACCTATCTATTTTTCTACTACAAATATGTGCATATATATATATACACACACACACACACCCTGAACATTCAAAAATAAACAGCAGTTTATATTAATCATTAGTATTTTTGTTCAGTTTATTTCAACATGTTCATTGGTGGCTTACTTTGGAGTTATGCTTTTTTTCGAGAAAAACTAATGGCAGACAACAGGACAGTGGTCTCTGCATCTAATAAAATACCTGTACATCATAAGGATTAATAAGAAATTTTAAAATCATGCTTTTCAATCCAGAATTGATGAAGAATAAATATGTCTTAATTGATACACGGATTTACAATTCAATGTTCACATGTACATGTAGTTAACATTTGTGTCCTGTTTTTGAAGATACAAGTTTTGCCACATGTTAACAAGTCACATTTAATATTGAAATATATTTGGTATTGTATTTTTAAGGCTGGTGCACAATCTCGTAGGAATAGGGTGGCATTTCTTCAAGGTAAGCTTACTTTCAAGTCTAGCTTTACCGTATTTCATATTTCTATGGTGTACACAAAAGCACTGATACACACAAAGTAAAATAAAAATATGCAATCCTTGCTAATTGACGATAAAAACTTACCAATTATATCAATTATTTCAGTGAACTAAAATGAGATATATATTTTATGCAGTTTATGTTATATAACTGAATCGTTTACAAACATGATGACACACAGTCAATTTAGGATCACACATTCAGCAAGAAGTAAAAATGCAAACATGGTTAGTAGTAAAGCTACTGAAGAACTCTCAAGAAACAGATTTTAAGTACAGATAAAATATATGTCCCCTTAGGAGTAAATGCTACTCTAAACAGTTCATATATGGAATTACGGCAGGTGGAAATACATGCAAGTATATTTTTCTCAAGTCTCAATTTTTTTATTTACAAGTCCACGTTCTGTCCACCAATACTGCAGCAACTTAAGTGGAGACAGCCTTTCATAGACAAAAGTATGGATCGAGTCTTGAGATTTCTCAGGCATTAGTAGTCCACAACTGCTAGATCCATATGGGTGGGTTTGACTGCAGGTTATGTCCAAATATCTGGTTGGAAGGACCAGCTAGAAATGGTGGAAATATGTTTTCCATATCCTCATCAATGCCTTTATTATACTGTGCGAGATGAGCACTTTGAAGAAGACTAAGAATAAGTACATGATTCTGGAATTCCAAATTGATGTTGTCTGAATATTGATTGGGGATTTTTCCAGGTGCAAAGAAAGAAAAGTTGTTCCTGCTGCACAAACTGCACATCTTTGACACTCTCTAGCAAGATTGGGCAAGAAGTGTAGCATATGCAAGCAGTGCTTCAAAAATCATAACAGAAACATTGACAGTGTATGGATGTGCTAAATGTGATGTACATATCTGCCATGGTATGTGTTTTCAGGCATACCAGCAGCTACGAGTACAGAAAGAGTAGTGTTGATAGCTGTTTTTGACAATTTTTTTATTTATTTGCCTCTTCAGACTATTTGTGTGAAATCATCAGTGAACTTTCATGTTTTTAAATTTTACTTTCATGACTATTTTACTATATTTGCCAAATTAAAATCTCCAAATTTATAGTTGTAATTTCCTTCATTACCTGTATTTCTGTAGGAATGCCATGCATATACTGTATATGGCAAACCCATGCAGGACACAAAATAACGGTCATTTTGGGTTAAATTATTTTCAATGAAAAGATTATTCTTACAATATATAAACATTAGTTATCAAGTGTATTCAAATGTATGAACATACAATTATACAGTTTATACTTTTACCAAGCCTCTATAAAATTTGACACCTGACCCATAATTTATTTGAACAAATTTGAATAGAGACAGACTTTTTGTACAGTATATGGGGTTTCAGTGTGCGAGTTGAAAGCTGGCACATTAAAATAATTATATTTGTAATTGATACAATGAAATAATTCAATAATTATCATTGAAGAAAATGAATTAGGTCTATTTTTTTTGTCAATACAAGTATTTTAGAAATGCTTGCAGTTACCATGGCAACCAATGTTCTAACACTGTTTCTTTATAATGTTTTATGTCAAAGTATTTGCATATTTAATGATACTATTATATATTTAATCATATTGTTTTCATCACTTCTAATAGTCATAAAATCAACACACAGAGGCAGATGCGCAAAGTATGCTTTATGTGTATCTACTGTAGTGGTTATGTTGTATTACTTTCTTGTGACACTTGTACATAGAAGAACAAAAAGAACCACAACTGCTTGAACATTTCTTTTTAGTTGGTTCTTTTTATGCCGACATCATTGTTTTAATTTAAAACATTTGTTTTTTTATGGCATATTAAAGCATTAGAGTTATGTACTATGAAAAAATACATTTGAAATTTTTCTACCATATTTGTTGCCATTGCAATAGACAAGTAAAAATTGCTGTGCTCTGTTGTTGACAAAAATATAAAGCTTATTACTTCATAAGTATAATATGTAAGTTTTATCAAGTTAGGACAAAATCTATGTGAAATATCTTTTCCTGAATACAACATAGCAATTATATTGTCACTTTTTGTGCCTCTGCCAAAACTCCTGAGGAAATCAGGCATGAAATAACTGGGATGACTGAGGAAGAAAGGGTTAATATGTGCTCTGTATATTTAGTATTAGTTATCTTTGAATAATCAGATCGTTACACATTTTATATTCAGCTATCTTTTCTTAAGACATTAATATTTTCTGCAGATTTGGAATGCAAAGGAAGAGCACCAGAGTACCAATACTTGAAACTTTTGTTCAATTGTTTGGTTCGTGTTTTTTATTTTTGTTGTCTATTTCCATTATCAGATGTTAAGAAAGCTTTATCAAGGAACTGGTTGCATTGTTTTACAGCACAAGAGTTAACTAAGACAAACTCGTTCACATAGTAACATTTTACTCAGCAGTTTACAGGAATTAGGTATGCATGAAATTAATTTTCCTTTCTTACAAAAGTGGTGACTGTATGTCAACTTTCAAGCCAACAATTAAAACTAATTTAACAAAAGACCATTTTACTTTTTGTAATAGATACAACATAATCATAAGGGAACTTCTTCTTTGTTAATATCAATAGAAGAATCTTTCCCAAAAAAGCATATAGAGCGCTTACCTCAGAGTATTGTTGCCTGTTGTCAAATAGTTCATATACCAGTACTTTCAATGTGAAAAGAATATACAATATGCACACAATTTTTCTCAGTTGTAATCTTCTGTTACACAAACTTCCAACATCAATCTGAAAAGAAATTTTAATCAATATAAAATTTCAAATCATGCACCCCACCCATCATCTTTCAAAGGAAAGAATTCATTAAGGGGTCTCCAACTTAAAGATGCCAAGGGATACCCAGATACTCGGGTACCCGCCAGTTGATAATTACCTGGGTAATAAAACGAGCCATAGGGTACCCATTTAATTCATGTAAAAAACACCGCAAAGTTCTGATCGACGATTATATCTGCTGACATCAGGAGCAACCGTATCTGCTGGCCTATAAGGCGATACTTTTTGACAAGTCGAATAACTATCATTTTGGGAAGAGATAGTATATGAAAAAATATAGGAGCCAACACTGTGAAGGGTTTTAACTATTTACAACGACCTCTCCTTTCCCAACAAATATGATTACCCTTCATCATAAAGTGCATGTAGTTAAGCGGCATTTCGTTTGATCTTTGCTCATGCTAGGTGTCTGTTTGAATTGCTCCGACACTTCTGTCTACGAGATTAAAGAACGTGTCACTGGTTGAGAAACTTACACGAGTAAGCACCTGGCATTTCATATCATTAGTTAATCATTAAGCAGTACGTATTGAGAGAGGATATTGCAGCAATTATCAACATTCAACAAACAGTTCAAGTACATTTGAAATATTTTTAGTTGTGACGACTTAAATAGTTTAAAATTACTTTTTAGTTTTTGGAAGCATTACTAATTTTTTCTTTTATTTCAGTTTCTTAACTCTTTCACTACGACTGACGTGTATATCCGCTGCATAAATGTGCCTTGCCTCACCAGTGACTGATAAATCCACTTGTAAACAGAGCACTACTACCCTCAGTGACTGATATATCCGCTCACTGGATATGCTTCCTATACCCTCATGACGGATAGATCCGCTCTCTCAGTTCATGTTACAATCGGTCTTATTGGTCAATAATTGGAAGTAAAAGGACATTCAACCAATCAAAATAGAGTTAACAAATGATTGTTCTTACTGAATCTGGGGATTTGTTTGCAATTTTGAACTACGTGTTTGTTAATACATGTATTTGTAGTTGACAGTGGAAACTGGCGTTTGCTTACGATAGCGATGCAGATTCCGAATTTTCAGGTTTTTCTGAGGACGAACTTGACAATATTGAATTAAGAAGTGTTGGTAGTGACATTGAGCTATCTTCTTTGTCAAGTCTGTCCGAAATTGAGACAGAATCCGATGATAAAGACAGCAAAGTGTGGACAAGAGAGCCATGTGCTTCGAAAGTCAACTTTCATTTTAGATGAGGGGAAGAAAGAAAGTGACAAACAGTGCAATGTCTGACTGTGTATAAACCATAACTGCTTCAATAAATACCACGAAGAACAACTTAAGAAATAGCAGAACATAGTGACAACCAGTAGTTAAACGTTTTTTAGTAATTACATGTATATATTTGACCAATAACTTTGTATAAATGACTGAGAGCTTAATTTTAATTTTAGTGTTTAAAAATATTGTTTTGTGTTCCATTCATGGATTTTATACCAATCTTGTGGATGTCAGCAGGATAAAAGAATCAAACAGACATAAGGTAGTTATAGTTTTATATATGCATGGTTTTAGTCTATAATATAAATCAGTCTGTTATACAGCAAATAACTAAAACAATTAGCCCATATTCACAAAACATGAGCAAAAAAGTTATCACTTGGCTACAGCAGCATCAGGCTCTGGTAGTCAGCCCCCAAATCAGCTGCAGTAGTGACCCCAGCAGCTAGGCAGAGTAGTGAGCCACTACAGTAGCACTAGTAGTTAAGGAGTTAAACTGTTCATTTTAGTTGCTTTGTAAAGATTTAAGTTGATATAATTGTTTTACATCCATGTTTATATTCTTAATTTGGGTAATGTAAATTATTGTGCCCATTGTGACATCCATGGCTTTTTGGGGTTCAGCAAAAGATGTAATATATGACACCAATGGTATCTATGTCTACAATTTTCACAATAGAAAATATCCAACTGATGTTGTGATTGTGTGATAATGGAGAAGCCAAAAACCGATCTTACTTACAATATTGAACATTAAGATCAGTATATGAAAACTGTAATCATTAATTGACTCGTGATGTAACAGGATGCCATTTTTACTTTTCACTAAAGATGATGAAACACATTGGAGGATTCTTCAAATGAATAATCATTAACTTGAAAGACTGAAGTTAACAAGATTTTGTTACATCCTTGTTTTGCAGTTTTACTGGGTTAATATTTTTTAATCTTGATAATTTAAATATGCGTGTCCTTTCTTAATCCATGAAAGGATTTTTCTTTCCCATTTAACGTTTTGGAATCACCCATGGTCTCATTACATTATCTAATACAATTAATGTACAATTGGTAATTTTCTCCATTTTCTGTTATTCTTACAGATAAGTCATTACCATTCACGTTTTTTTAAAGAAATGTGATGTCAAACCCACTTACACTTTATCACTCCATGGACTGGGAACAGTGGAGTACATGTTAAATCATGGTTATCCAATATGCTCTTAACTGAATGTTTTTACTTGTATTGGTTGCAGATGACAAAACTCTCTTCTTTTTCACTAAATGTTATGAAATCATCTTCAATTTAATATCAAAATGTAGGGGGGTGGGGGTTTGGGGGGTGGGGGTGTAGAAAACTAATTTTAATTATGTAATACTTACCTGTCACTACTGTTAAGCTTTATACTTTCCGCAATGGAAAACCCTTGTCCATGCCAGATGCACCATCCTATTGTTCTATAAATTCTTAGGGCACGTGCATTGACCCAGTCTAACTCCATGTAACAGACCCATGCACAATACCACATCCTCATTCTTTTTTAGGACCATGACTAATGAAGGACATCCGAGCAGGGTGGAAGGAGGGCATCTAATATTGACCGGTAAGTATAACATTGTACCCCTGTCCCCACCAAAAATACATTTTAATATCAGTAATACATACCTATCACTACTGTTTGGCTGAATTGTCAGTAAGGTGGGAGGTTGATGACCTCCAAAGGAGTAAAAATTTAAATTTATTCATCTTATAGCTGAGTCACTCAACTGCTGTTATACAGCAGAAGGTTGGATCACTGTGCCGCAATTATTGAACCAAGAGAAAAAATACCATGGCTGGTTTGATAAGGACCAAAGGTAAAAGGAGGAGAAGGTTGTATGCGATTGCCTAAATGGTGCCTTCATAATGTCCTCCAAGGTTGAAAGGCTGGGATAGACCCAAGAAGTAGCAATAGCCCAAACTTAGTGGGCTTTAATTCTCATAGATGAAAGGTCTCTCTTAGTGAGTGACAGATAAGCTCTCTTGTTAGTGAGTGAAATCCATCCAGAGATGGTGGATGCTGAAATATCAGCCGAGCCCTTTAAGGAAGGAAACGCTGTTTCCTACCCTACCTTTCTTTGCCCTTTTGAAGATGACAGATAGAACCTAAGTGTCCTAACTGGGCACAGGAGTCTATCCTGATCATCACCAGCACAGATGCGACTGACACTGCGGATCTCTATCGGGGATGGCTCTACTGAGGGAAGTTGATTTTTTTAAGAAAACCTGGCTGACATAAAAGGGAAACAGAGTTATAATTCCCACTCAACCATATATGTCCCTCTTCTATAGAGAGGGCATGTAGTTCACTTCTACACGCTGAAGCTAGAGCTATAAGAAAAATAGATTTAAGTGTAAGATTTTCAAATGATGCCTCACTCAAAGGTTCATAAGGGGGTTTTGTCATGGCCCATAAAACACACGAGATTCCATCTCGGCATCATGACACCGGTCTCTGCATGTCAAAATACTTAATAATATCAGGTAAGTGAGGATCTGATCCAATGGCCAGGCCATTGGAGAATTTAAGTGTGTTTGAAAGGGCTGCCCTATAACATTTGATTGTGGAAGCCGATCATGACTTTTCCTCAAAGAGTAAGAGTAGAAAATCTGCCACTGTAGACAGAGAAGGGCAGCTAGGATCAACTTGTCTACCAATCACAAAAGATTCTCCACTTGTCATCATAGACCTTAGAGATAGATCATCTCTGGGCCTGAACGATACAGTCGGCGATCTTGTTTGACAACTTTACCTGGCAAATGAATCATTTGATATGAGCCAAGTGTGAAGGTGAAGAATCTGAGGATTGTTGTGAAAAAGAGACCTCTTATGTTGTGACAGTAGATTCTTCCACTGAGGTAACACCCTGGGTTGGTCTATCAACAAGTCGAGAAGGTCAATGAATCAAGACCTTTGGGGCCACAGAGGTGCTATGAGGATAATCCAAGTTGTGGATGTCCATACCTTCTGAAGTACCTGTGGAATCAATCTGAAGGTGGGAACACATACACGAACAGCAGATCTCTCCTCTGGCTGAAAGCATCCGCTGCCCAGGCTATTTGGTCTGGGAATGGGGAGACATAAAATGGTAGCTTGTTGTTCAGTCTCATGGCAACAAGTCCACTAGAGGTTTCCCCCATAGATGGAACAAGGACTCTGCAACTGAATGATGCAGAGTACATTCTGTTAGAACTATCCTGCCTGTCCTGGACAAAATGTTCACTAGGATATTTGTCTTCCCTGGAATGTGACGAACGTGGCGGTTAATTCCTTCTTACTCTGCCCAGTGTAGAAGATTCCAAACTTCCATGCAGAGAGAAGAAGCACAAATGCCTCCTTGTCGTCTGAGATATGCAACCACCGATGTGTTGTCTGAGAAGACCATCATGTAATGATCCCTGACTTGATCTAAACACCTTTTGAGGGTGACGAGAACAGCTCTCATTTCCAAGTTGTTTATATGTGGATACTTTCTTCCTGGGACCAGATGAACACCCCACCCTAAATCTAATGCTTTGTACAACATGGATAATCATATTCTTCAGGAGCCGCCACCCAGTGGTGCTCACCCCAACCAACAAGCTAGTCCAAAATATCAGAGTGGAATATGTGGACATGATCCACTCACAAACCTATCCCAGCTTCTTTTGCTGGTGTGGAGATGATGAATGGACCCCCGAGTGCATGGCAAGAAGCGCATTCTGCAAGCTGTTATCTGGGACAAGATATGCACAGTTCTTGATACACTCAAGCCCTTCCTGGACAGGCTGATGGAACAGGGAATGCAGGCTGTCTGCAGTGAAGAGCAGGATCAGCCCATTCTGATTGGAGGTTTCATGCCGCACAACTTACTGGTAGAAACCATAGATTACTATGAAGAGATGCTTGGGCAAAGGATGAGAAACAGAGAACTCAAGAAATGGATGTGCCTGCAGAGTGATCATGTGCAGTGCATGGAGATGAATCAAGCACTTCCCATTTGCTGTGGATGGAGACAGTTTGAGCAGCTGCAGTCGCCTGCTGATTTAGTGTTGGTCTCCATCATCAGTGTCTGGGATAGAGCCCTGTAATGGTTGTTCAAGCTCCACAAAGAGCACTTTCCAACACTGCCTGTTCCACTACTGTATTAACATTGCAACCACTGTCACCAAAATGTGGAGGTTGAAATCCCCCATGCACACACAATGCCAGGTCAAGCACTGGAAGAGAGAATTCTAGTGCTCAATGACATTGCTGAAGTGCCACTGGTTGAGGTCACTGAAACTGCTGGTGTGGACTAACATTTGGGGTATGCCAACACTGTCCATAGGGTGCAGGGCCTGATCATGCATGATCCACAGAAAATTTGGATCATGGATGACTTCTTCCAATGGTGAAATCTGGCATACTTGCTGGTGTCTCATGCAAAGCAAATAACTCAGATTGGGCGGGTTAGCGTGCTTCCAGGAGTCCCACTTCTGCATTGGAAGCTGTTCGTGTGCCTGCTGCTCAACAGTTCAAAAACAGAACAAATGTGGACAACCACGCTGATGAATACAGAATCACATAATTTCTGGAATCCGAAGTGCAGGCCAGAGACAAACACATCCATCAGGAAATCTCCAAGTAGCTTGTGGGGAATCAAAGTCTGCCCAAACACAGGTGAGCAGAAGCTAAAAGTTGATGATCTGCTGAGGCTCCAGGACTAACAAGGCAATCGCTGCCCAGACTGCAGTGCAGAAATACTCTGGCTCTGTAACATAAAAGACATGTAGCAGTTTATCCTAAAGGACAACACTGGCTGGTCTGCCTTGGGTGGTGTCGCATGTACAAATGAAATTCTCCTCCAGCCTGCTCTAGAGCAACAAGCGCAATTACCCATTTTGTGCACTTATACAGGAAAGATCTCAAAGCTGGAAATCCCAAGAGATAGAATTCTTTCACATCTTTGCATATCAGCAAGATGCTGCCATAAGCCTCATGCAGAACTGTCCACTAGCTCCCATCAAGACTCCCCTGAAGACTCCATTCTAGCACTCACTGACCTGCAGTGCCATTCTCAATTGACCCCAGTCTGCCCACTACACAAATTTTCTAAATCCACACAGAAGCAGGGCACATAATCTGCAGCCATGAAGCAGCCTTACCATTCATCCTAGGAACTGAATACAATTCTGTGTCTGTAGCAATTTTCGGGAACGTGCAGAAACTGCACCAGTTTAATCCCATTTCTGTGCTGGTCACTGCATTGTAGCCATCAAGGCTGCTGCTATTGCTATGGATAACTGGAATGGGGCTTTTCATATATTTAATAGAAGAGAACCCGTCTATTTTCTGCATCATGATCAACAGTAGGGTCAGTGACATTTGTTAAATGATCGCTGGATATGGACATGGCTGGATGGGCAGTAATGGCATCATGCATGAAAAGAATGTCAGCATCATCTTTCCTACTGCGAAACTCCCTTGTAGAATCAACTGTGATTGGCCCATCAATGCCCATGCTTGGGTTTGAGCTAATATGGATTCGGTTACTGGGCCCAAAGCTCGAAAATCATTTGTATACCCATGGGCATAGAGAGGCATCCCATGTGCCGAACTGTGCCAGACTAGGCTCCAAACAGCACAAGGAGGCTGGAGAATGCTTGAGGATTGCTTACAGTATTGCTCTGTTGAATGGGCCATTAGGACCAAGTATCAGTCCTTGTCCTGCTGTCATGGCAGCACTTGCTTCATTCTTGAACAGTTGTGCAGCTCTCTTGCTATGCAGCTTCCTGGTTGGTAAATGCTGTCCAAGTGCTGCTTCACTCTTGAGCAGGCTCTTGAGTAAGGGCTTGGAGGATCTCACAGCTCTTATCAGTGAAAACCTTTTTGACAGTCGCAGGCATCTTTCGCATGCATCTTTCTCTGGCTGCCTTCAGTGTCCATGATTTCCCAATTACAGATGCCAAGGTGGCTCCTGCCTTTACCACACTGCTGGCGACATCAGTCGTGTTCTTTATTGTGTCTTCTTGACACTGATAAAGTTACCAGCGGTTCTGGCTGCACAGAGGACTGTAGAAGGAATGTCTGCGAAAATATTCATCTGTACCTCACCAGCAACATAGTGTTTCTCATTCTTTACCAAGACATACATTGTATTCTTGGGTGCTTGCTAGGGTAGTCTGCATTCTCTTCATATCGAAAACTAATGCCCTGCATACACTGCTGGGACAGCAGCAAGTACTGCAGACCCAGGATTGCCTTGTGCAGCCTCACGCCTTCACCCATCACAACATAGGCCTTTGCCATGAGCTCATTGATGATGGCCGATATTTCATTATCAAGACCTATGCTGCCTGCAAGATGAGATGCTGCCAGTAGGCTAAGGCACTCAACAAGGTTGTCAGTGGTGTCACAGAACAGCAGAACTTTGGCCAGCGCACATGATCCACTGCTGATTAGCTTGTGCTTCCTGGTCTGTGCCTTCTTTCCGTAAACAGGGAAACCTGCCAAAGACACCAGCTTTCTGAAGGTTTTGATGGCCTGTGGCATGTACTGTATGCCTGTCTTAAAGCACTTTGTTACAAGTTGAAACAGGGTTTCTTCAGCAGGCTCATTAAGGATATTGTTGCTGGCTTCCGTTTTAGCATACATGCAGATGGCTAGCTAACAGTTCGTTGTGGTCGATCAAAAGGGATCTAAACTTGTTGCTGACCAAACTAATCCCATCTCCAGCTCTTTCTTCACAGTACTTGATGCTGTCCCAGAGGGGTGATCCCAGTACCCTTGCAGAGTGGGCAGCATCCCCCTGTCTGCTTGGGTAGTTGTGACTGAGCAGTATTTTAGGATGCTAGAGGATGCTTGTTGTGCTCAACACTCTTGAGTGGGCTGAAGGATATTTGAGGAGGCTGGATAGTCAGTGCTGAAAGCTAGGTTGTCAGGGATTGCCCCATTGCCTCATCTGTATGTTCATGGCTGCTCGATGGGTCACTTCCTTTGTTATTGAACAGTTGTGTGAGCCTGTCCAGTTGCTTCTTGGCACATTTGCAGGATGCAACATACTTAGTTACCCTGCGGGCCCTGTCCTATTTTGACAAGATGTTCTACCACATTTGGCCATCTCTTCTTAAGCTTGTATTGCTTTAGTAGACATGTGGTAGGTGGGCAGTGGGTTTGATATAACTACTATTTTAATGGCTGGCAAATAACCTGTCAATAATTAAGTCTGCGAAAGTTTTTTATAAGTCTGTTAAAGTCTTATGAAGTCTGTGGTAGTCTTCATTCATTCTGAGTCAGACTCTTCAACAACAAAACTCTGCAGCCTATAAAATCTTATCATTTAATGAACTCTTCGAATGGCATATCATCACACACATATGTATTGTGTATTGCTTGGATATTTTTAGTGCCCTGATCGAACAGCACAAATATGTTAGCATTGTCTCTGACCCTGTGCTTTGGGATGTGAAAGAATGTCTGGCATAGGTAGAAACAATCGGCACCTCCATGCTGCCCCTGGATGAAGTACTTTTGTATTGGCTGCTAGTTTTCCAGCATTATGTCATTGAAGATCATTATTGTGTGCTGATCAGGGTTTAGTTGCTCAACAGGAATTATGTTGCCCAATGTGGAGTGGTACCAAGCAATCTTCTTTTTGCTGACCTTCTCCACGGTTTCTGCCCAATTGCGGAGAAATTGGCACTTAGGCTGACTAAGTGATTTCCTGTAGATGTAAAACTGTTCAAATTTTAGGCTGCCCTCCTTCATCAGTAGGTTGTGTATGAGGTTTGTCTTGCTGCACCCTAATGGCCCACAGATAACACACTGTATACTGCTAGGCAACAGCCCATGATGATGATGCAGCTCTCCTATGTCAATATCAAAGCTTTGCGTGCTTGCTTGCTCTTGAATGGCAGAGCATGTGCTTGTATGGATATATATGCTGCCAAAAATGAACTGCATTCACTGCAAGAGCCCAGCCATCACTACTGACAGAGAAAAAGACATTGAAAATTGGCATTTTGCAATGGCTGGGTGGTTCATTATCTGCGGGGTAATGAAAAGCAAAGTTATATCTGCAATAAAAGCCATACATGATAATTTTATCTTTTACCATTGCACTCATATAGCCTTACATGGTCTTACAAAAGCTCAATAAAAAATGAATGAAAAATACAAAGGATAAAAATAGAAAAAAATTAACAATGACAATTAGACATTGAATTTCCATTGAAATAATGCTACTGTAGTTCTATTCTTACCTACTAATGGGCTATCTGGGGGCTAGGTTTTTCTTTTACCTGAGTCTCCATATCAATATCAATGTTGGTTGTAGTGAGTCAAAGACATGCGTCCAATGTTTCATTTCCCATTTGGTTTCGGACTTTGGATTTCACTTGCTTCATCACAGAAAATGCGCTTTGACATATATAAATACTGCCAAACATTGAATATATCTTGAGTGCAAAGTCTCTCAGCTTGGGGAAACGCTTCTTGTGGACCAACTTCCAGAAACTATCATGACTTTCATTTTCTTTTGTTAGTAACAGTGAGTCAGATTGCAGTTCACACAATTCAAGCTGAAGATCTGGTGGTTGTGTCTCTACTTTAGCTTCCATCAGATTGTTAAACAACTGGAGACTGGGCTTTAGTTTGTAAAAGTCTGCAAATCTCTTGTCAAACTCACCAGATATAGTTTCAATTTTTTCTGCAAAGCTTGAAAAGTCTGCCCTGATATCATCTGTCATCAGTTCACAACAAGAAACAAAGTGTGCAAGATCATTCTTCTTTATTCACACACTGAATAGTTGCAGCTTCTTGCAGAAAGCTTCAATATGTAGCTGTCAAACATTCTGCTGTTTACCTTGTAAGCTCAGGTTCAGCACATTAAAGTGACTTGTCATCGTCATGTCTGCCAGGAATGCTAGGGAGCGAAGAAAGTTTTTATCTTGCAGTTGATTTTGATATTCATGTGCGTTGCCAGTTTGCTCATTCTGAAGAAAGGAAAGATTTCTTTCTGAAGAGCAAAGAAATGCTGAACAGTCTTCCCAGCACTCAACCACCTGATATTTGAGTGCAGTGGTATGCCACTATATTCTGCATTCAGTTCTTCAAGGAAAGATATGAATTTCCATGTCTATGAGATTTGTTGCTCCTCTAATGAAGTTCACTATGCTAACAAAACTGTGCATTACATCACTCATCTGCAATATTTTGCCACATAATGCTTCTTGGTGAATAATCCAGTGTAGTGTGATACAATCCACTCCATTTTCCTTCAGCAAACCAACTAACCCCAATTTACTGTCAGTCGTAACTCTTGCACCATCAGTTACAATACAGGAACACTTATGAAACCCTCCATATTCACTAATGGCAGAATGAAGAGCTGCATAAATGTCTGAATCCTTTGTATTACCATCCAAGGGTTGCATTTTGATTAGTTCTTCATATACCATGAAATCCTCTTCTACAGTACATGCGAATAAGAGTATTTGGCTTATGTCACTGATGTTTGTACTTTCATCCAAATCATGAAAAGTATTTACAATGCCTCATTATATCTTTCATTTTGAAAGAAACATGCTCGTTAAGTTCACTTACTCTTTTTGCAACCATTTGTTGAAACAATGACACACTTCAAATTTTCTGGCCGCTTTATCTTCCCCAAAAACTTGTGCTATCTTCATGCACATTTCTTTATCAACTCTCCATCTCTAAAAGACTTTTGTTCTTTTTCACAAGCATAAGAGCAACTTCATACAATGCACTATGGTTTGCAGTTTGAGACTTCCTTAACTTAAATAGTGTATCCTTTTGTTTCTGATGTTGTCTTTTCAGGTCCATTGAAATATCAGTTCGTGATTTCCCTACATACTGGGCATGCTGTGTTCTGAGCATTGTCTCATAATGCTGCCTCATATTATATTCTTTTGCCACAGCAATGGTTTGTAGGCACACAAGACAGAGAGCTTTCCATTATTTTCAAAGAATAAAAATTCTTCACATTTCATGTTAAACACTCTGTTCATCTCAAAAATCTTTTTCTGTTCATGTTCATTTTGAAGGCTACAAATAAAAAATCACTGAGTGCGCTATTATTAAGTTACCAGTTCATGGAAACGCTATACCCGTGCACTTAATTCAGCTCAACTGCTTTGCCATTCCTGTCATCAGAATCAATAGATATTACAAAATTACATGGTTACTAAGATTTGAATAATCACTGTAAACACCACTGAATGTAAACAAGCGAAACTTGTCTAAAACAGAAGGTGCCAAAGAGCTCTTTAACTTGAAAGTCAAGGAACAGCTGATATCTTGCGAGATTCCATTGCTGTATTGAAACTAAGGATGCCACTACAGACTGAAGTTTTGGACGCTGACTGCAGGCAGTAAACGAATGCTTTTTGACAGGCATTTTTGGCCAGTAAAGGAATATCATAACCTCCCCAAATATATTATAGTAACTATACTATAATTATAGAACTTACTTTTTGTATGAGTGAAGGCCACAAAAAATGACCCGTAGGCTACATTTGGCCTGTGGGCCTGTAGTTGGACCACTCTGAATCTAAGCCATCTCAGCCATGACATTTGTTATGCAGCTGTGCCAGACACACCAACCAGAAAGGAAGGATGCCAGACTGATCAGTGCTCTTATGAGCTGAAAAAGTAGGTTTAGGCTTGGATTCCCAGCTTCTTAAGCATGTGGACTAAGCAATCATTTTTTTTTGTGTACTGGTGTAAAAACCAAGCAGGAATCATGTCAGAACTGAGTAGGAACCAAATAAGTAACCTGTTTAAGTACCTGTACAAGTACTAATGCAGTTCTGAATGACAGTCAGCATGGTTTTTAGAGTGTTCCTAAGGGTAAACATTAGTTTTTTGGGGGGTAAAACTAATTTTAATTATGTAATACTTACCTATTGCTACTGCTTAGCTAATCTATTTCGCGACGGAAAATACCCAACTGTATGATAAGAATTCATCCTCCCACAAGGTTGACTAGAAAGTTCTAGTGAATAGAACTCCCTGTGTAAACCCCACAGTATTCCACATGTGTAACCCACAATTTGTCATTCTTTTTCATGACATAGCATTACTAGTGGGACATCAGTGCGGGGAGGGAGGAGGGAATCTGGCAATAGCGACAGGTAAGTATTATATAATTAAAATTAGCTTTACCCCCCCAAAAAAACTACATTTTAATATCAGTAATAGCTTACTCTGTTGCTATTGCTTAGCTGAAATTGCCAGTTTGGTGGAAGGCTGATGATCTCACAACTGGT
This sequence comes from Margaritifera margaritifera, assembly GCA_029931535.1. NCBI lineage: Eukaryota > Metazoa > Mollusca > Bivalvia > Unionida > Margaritiferidae > Margaritifera > Margaritifera margaritifera. The sequence goes on along the minus strand of JAQPZY010001486.1, from coordinate 465,748 downwards.
TAAGGAAAATATCAAGGAATACTCACCCCCACTGTAGAGGCATTGACTACTGCCACCAGATGAAATCTGCATGGGACACTTTTGGAACTACGACTAGTGGACCCAAAGAAAGCATGTCTTCACTTTGGTGAGCCAACGAGCGAAGGTAAAAGGAGGAGAAGGCTGTGTGAGATCTCCAAAACGCGGCTTTCATCACATCCTCCAGAGACAAATGAGTTATAGGCCCATGAGGGAGCAATGGCTTGAACCTCATGAGCTTTAATTTTCATGAAAGAAAGATCCCTATCGGTAAGGGACTAGTTAAGCTCCTTTGATAGTTTTGGTAACCCACCTCGAAACAGTGGAAGCTGAATCAGCAGAACTTTAAGGGGAAGGAAAAGACATTTCCTACCCTTCCTTCTCCCTTTAGAAGCTTCTAAATAAAAACATAAAGCGCTAACTGGACATAAGAGTCTATCTTGATCATCCCCAGCACAGATACGACTGAGACTGGGGATCTCAATCAGAAGTGGAGTGACTGACAGAAACTGTTTTTTGCTAAAAAAAACTGGTTGGCAAAGGAGAGAAACCGACTCATAATTCTCATTGAATCTCAAACAACCTTGCTCGATGGATACAGCATGAAGCTCGCACCTTCATCTCACGGACGCTAAGGAGAGCAAGAAAACAGTCTGGAGGGTAAGGTTCTCAAAAGAAGCCTCACTTAAAGGTTCATAGGGGTATTTATTAAGGGACCACAAGACACGAGAGATTCAATCTAGGCATCAGAGAGCGAGTCACTGGTCTTTGCAGTTTGAAATACCTGATCAGGTCTGCTAAGTGAGAGTCTGCACCAATAGCCAGACCCTTTGAAAATTTGAGTGTTAGAAAGGGCTGCCCTATAGCCCTTGGTAGTAGAAACTGAGCATTGTCTCTCTTCAACCAGTAAGAGAAGAAAATCAGCCACTGTGCTCAAAGAGGACAGCTAGAATTGATACGATTCCTACTGCACCAATCACAAAAGATTCTCCACTTGGCATCGTAGACCTTTGACATAGATCACCTCTTGGATTGAACGATGCACTTGGCGACTTTGCTCGAAAACTTCTCCTGGTGGAGAGATCATTTGAGATGAGCCAAGCGTGAAGGTGGAGAATCTGTGGGCTGTTGCGCAGAACAGAACCCCTGTGCTGCGACAGAAGGTCCATCCTCTGGGGTAACATCCTCGGCTGGTCTACCAGCAGGTCAAGAAGACCGTTGCGCCACAATCATTGGAGCCACAGACGGGCTATCAACCTGAGCTGAGCAGTGGAGTTCCTTACTTTGTGAAGTACTTGTGGAATCATCGTTAAGGGTGGGAAGGTGTAGGCAAACAAACGATCCCAATTCAGACTGAAAGCATCCACTGCCCAGGCTCTCTGATCAGGGACTGGGGAGACATAAAAGGGGAGCTTGCTGTTTAGCCTCATGGCGAACAAGTCCACCAAGGGTGTCCCCCAAAGTCTGAACAGGGAATCTGCTACGGATTGGTGCAGAGACCATTCCATGATGACTATCCGTCCTTCCCTGGACAGACTGTCCGCCAAAATATTCTTTTTGCCAGGAATGTGGCGAACTCGAAGGGTAATCCCTTCAAAAGTTGCCCAACGAAGCAGGTTCCAAAACTCCATGCAGAGAGAAGGGGCATGTGTGCCTCCTTGTCTTCTGAGGTAAGCCACCACCAACGTGTTGTCGGAGGAGACCATCACGCATCAACCCCTTATGAAGGGTTAAGAACACTGCCCTCATTTCCAAATTGTTTATGTGGAGGGTAGATTCTTCCCGGGACCACGAACCCTGAAGAATCAGACCTTCTGGCTCCAGATAAGCACCCGGTCCCGATTGATCCACCAAGACAAATGATGGTGGAGGACCTGACCTAGAGAAATCCAAACATTCTGAGTGTCCCTGTGTGGTTTCCAGCTTGCCAGAAGGAAAAACTGGAGAGGACGCAAGTGTAGTCTGCCTAGGGGGACCAGGCCCGCTGCAGAGTTCAAGGTCCCCAGCAGAGAAAGAAAAAGACAAGCCGACAATGTGGTCTTGGCTCTCAGTGTCTCCAACTGGGAAAGGATCTTGTCTACTCTGTCCTGTGGGACACGAACTAATCCCGTTCGTAAGGAAATTCATCTCCACATAGATGAAATCTTGAGATAAAAAAAGCTATGACTTCTCTAGGTTGGGTAAGAGACCCAGTCTGGTCATTATAGACCAACAGCGAAACAGGTCGATTCTGAGGGACTCGATCGTTGAAATAAATGGAGGATTGGGATACCCTGTGACCTTAAGTGGGCTGCAACTACTCCCATGACCCTGGTAAATGCTCTGGGTGTGGAGGCTAGACTGAATGGCAGAGGGCAAAATTGGAAGACCTCTACGTCCAAACAAAACTGGAGGCACTTCCTGTGAGGAGGAAAGATGGAGACCACCCAGTGGCCGGGCCGTATGGCATTCCTGACTGAAGCTGCTGTTGTTATTATTATTTATTATTATTTATATCAAATCTGGCCCACCATAGCAAATGAGTTTGACACCCCTGCTCTATGTTGTCTAGGAAACTCCTGGCCCATACAAAACCTTTGGGACAGTTATTTTATCATAGCCAAGTGAGGAAGCAACAAGAGATCTGGATGAGAGGCAGATCCAGAGAGTTTCTCCATGCTGGAGAGAATCTTAGTGTCCTCCAAGCCTGAGGGCTTGGGACACAAATCATTGGACAATAGATGGTAAACCACTTTGTTAAACGACCAGACCTCTTCTTCCTCTGCCGCCTTAACCGATGTTTTCAGGAGATCCAAAGGAAGGGGGTGCCACCTGTCAGTTCCGTATCAAACTCATGAGAATCCACGAGGACGGAAAGGACATCTTCATCCTGCACTTGAACCTGGGAAGCAGGACTACGTGACCCAGTGTCTCTCAGTTTTTAGGATGGAGAGACTTGGGAGTAAGAGGGACCTTGACCCGTGACTCCTCACGTGGAACCAGGGAACTGTCCTTAATGGCAGGCACAGCAGAAATGTGAGAGCGACTCTCAACCCTCCTGGTGCGATTGGGGGAGGATCTGTCCCCTTCCCTCCTTCTATGGACTGTGGCATCAATCTCACTGCCATAGGGCCAAGGCCCTGAAGACCATGGCTGTATGCAGGGAACTGTCCAATTGCTGCCATGCGGTGGAAGGTCCCACATCCCATAAGGATTTAAAGGAATCATATGGAATGGGGGATGCCGATCCGATCCCATTCCCTAGTCCTATGTCGGTACGACGAATCCAAATCCCAAGAGGGATTGAATGGTAGTCTGGAGGAAGGGGGGTCTTGACCAGGTCCCTCTCCACATACCGATGGGCCTCGAATGACCGGTACTCATAGCCCGGTGACCAGTACCTGGTTTGATGTCAAGCACTCAGATGAAAACAGTGTTTGGGATTGGTTTTGACAGGTGTTTGATCTGTGCTCATACTGGCAGTAGTACTGTTTTAACCACTGAAGCCACCACAGTTTGTTGTCGCCATATTTGTGTTCTTTAGTATTCTTTATTTTGTAGAGTTTAATCAATTAAATAAAATAACTACAAGTATGCTAATGTAGACAAAGGCAAATAAACGAATTTAAGTACCCACAAAATAATCTTTCTTTTTACAAAACACGAAAATTATAACCTATGGAAAAAAATGAAACCAAATTAAAACTTTTTTCATTTGTGACCAAATAGACATTGTAAGAAGTCTTCCTGGATATCTGTGGAGCAACATTTTCAATTAAGACTAACTAGATGGTGAAAACTTCATGTTGATACAAACATCCATTCATAAGGATTAGCAATAACAAGATTTTAAACACAGGGAAAACCTCATGTCAGTATGACCATCCCTTATTAAGGAGCAGAAAAATGTCCACCATTCAGGATGGGAAATGACAAGATTGTAAAGATGGCCGGCATGGTAACCATACTGAATGTCAGATTGGCACCATTTTCACTTACAACCAGGAAGATATTATCAGTAGTCTTTTGGTAAAAAACCTAAGTTAATATGATTATCCATTGATGAGTAGTGATAACAAGATTTTTAAGAAAAACAACCATGGCAGCTATGTCAGATCAACACCATTTTCATTTAGGACCAACCAGACATGAGAAATCTTTTGGTGAAAAACCTGTCAATATGACTATCCATTCAGAAGAAGTAGTGATAACAAAGTTGTAAAGATGGACCTCACAGCTACGGGTCATACTGGATATCAGGTTAGTACCATTTTCCCTTAGGACCAACTAGACATTATAATAAGTTTTTTAGTGAAAACCCCATGTCAATATGACCATCCATTTATGAGGAAAAACAATAACATGATTTTCAAGATACCATCTTCGCTTAGGACAAACTAGATATTGGGATGAATGTCTGTGTAAAGTTTCATGGCAATCCTCCAAGTAGTTTCGGAGGAGTAGGATAACAAACTTGTGCTAACAGATGGATGATGACTGGGCAAATAGATGACAGACAATAGGCCATCACATAAGTTCTACTGGCCATGTAGGTTTGATTGAAACTGATTGCACTTCACCTTTACCTATCTGAGGGATGCGTTCATGAGTATTTTTGTCCATGATTTTTTCTGTACATTTACTTTGATAGCTTCTACAGAGAGCACTGAGTTAAATATTGAATACCATTATTACAAGTTTGGAAGAACCAAGATGATATTTCATATAGGAATTTCATTCTACATAGAAAATTAACAAGTTTATTGTGTTCAGCCTCTTGACTTTTATGTAGGATGACAAAGCTTATCGGTGTGATGCTAAAATAGACCCTTTCATCAGCAATTAGGCAATTTGATGTCATCTCACTGTAAATGCGGTAAAAAATAATAAGGTTGCACCTATAGCACAGGCCTGCGGGTTTCACGTTTTTTTTGTCTGATGTCCCCCAAATTCTGACCCTTTGCACCCCTTGGGCGCACTTTTTCATTATAGTTGAGGGAAAAAAATCTCAAAATCCCCTTGATGTACGTCCATTACGAAAGTACATGTAAATTAACTGAGAAACTTATAAATACTTAATTCCATGTTCTATGTCGCTTGTCAATTCTCTCATCAGCATATATGAATATGAATGGTATAGGAGTGGCCTATTTACGATGTTATCCTTTTTAGGAAATATCGTAATCAGCTGATGCATGCATAGTTTCCGTATATTATTACTGCCACGAGGGAGCGTAATAATTGATCGAAACTGGTACCCTAGAATTATTTGCAGAATCAAATTTGTCTGCATAGCAGCAGAAAAAAATAGTGAAACCCCACTATAACGCGAATTCGGATATAACGCGATCGTGGCATGGCTCCCAAAATTTCATATATTCATTCGCACATGAACATGTTTTTTTTGCAAAGTACGAGAAATAGTGTATAAAATGTGTATATTACAGTATCATTTTGGGGAAAAGATCACGTATGAATTCGAGTATAATACGTTTGTGGCGTGGTTCCTGAAATTTTATATACATGTACATGTATTTTTCTCGTACACGGAATTTTTTTTTTTTTTTTTAAGTACGAGAAATAGTGTATAAAAAGTTTATTATCATTTTGGGGAAGAGATCACGTATGAATTCGATCGTGGCGTGGCTTCTGAAATTTAACAATTTCACCAATTTCTTGAAGTGTTATGCCAAAATAAACATTTTCGGAAATGTTACTTATTACTGATCCATGAGTAAAGCCAGTAAGTCTTCTCTGTGTTTGTCTTCAATTCACTATGTATACAATCATTGCTCAAACAATAGCCGACATGTTTTTCTTCTATAACTGCATACACAACCGAGCATCAGACAATGTGGTGGTTGATAAAAGATTCTCACGATTTAATAAACATCAAAAAACGTAAGCCGCCAACACATGCGCTGGACTTCAATTCATCCTGTATACAATCATTGAGGAAACAAACAATAGCCGACTTATGTTTCTTCTTTAACTGCATACACAAGCAAGCACCAGACAATGTGGTGGTTGATCAAAGATTGTCATATGTGGGTGCTTATGTAGAGACTGAGCTTGGGCGGCAAGATCAAAGATTGTCATATGTGGGTGCTTATGTTGAGACTGAGCTTGGCCGGCAAGATCACAGGGAGGTCAAATAACCATTCTCTGTTACTTAGCACAGAACAAGTACAGCTGTATCAAACTCGTGGCTCAATCAAAGGGTTGTCATGTGGGAAAACAAAGACAGATCGATATCAGATAGTAAACAGTGTTGATACCCTATTCATGCTATACATTAGACGTGTATACGTTGTTCTCTGAAAAAAGTAAAATATAGTAAAACCCCGCAATAACGCGACCCCGCTTTTTCCGCGATCGAATTTTATGGACCCCAAATATCGCGTTATAGCGGGGTTTCACTGTACTAGCTTACAGGCATATGTGCAATTCATGAATACTTGCCAGTTACTTTAGCACTTGATATGACTTCTATTGCAATAATGTAAGCGTCCACAGAGCAAGGTGGTCGTCCAGACGACTATAATAATATTGGCGAAACCACCTAAACAGATGAGGCTTTCTCATTTCTTTAATATTACAAGGAGTGAATTGTGGGAAGATGTTATCAGTGAGGAACCAAATGAGAAATCCAATTCTAGTTCCAAAGGTAGAGCTAGTCGTGAATCTGACATTAAAAAGACCAATCAAAACCCTGTTACTACCTGAGAGAGTGGGAGACAAAATTTCCTTGGCTTAAAAAAAATAAACAAGTCCAGTAACATGCAATGTAAAGTTTGTATCAATTCAAAACTTAAAATTTCAAACCCTTTTGTGAGTGAGCAGGGATGCAGTAACATGAGAACCTCAACTCTTACTTGTCACAAAGCAAGTGCTTATCACAGATGCACTGAATGTACTCTGAAAATGCAGTCAGATATGCAGTTGTTTGCCAATCGTGTGCTTAACGATAGAGAGGAAGCCATGACCAAGACCATAAGAACTGTATATTACATAGGCAAAGGAGGAAATAAATATCAGAAAATATGAGTCTATTATCAGTTTGATTGAAGTTGATGGTTGTGATTTGCAATCTATGAATCTGTCATCACAGGCTAATTACAGTTTTTGACTGTTCTAAGCCAAGTTGTTGATAATGAAGTTGACTAACAAATTTCTAACAGTAATTTCTTGCCCGTGTCATGTTATCAAACCAGATACATCTGTTACTGGCAAAATGATAGTGTTTGTAAGAACTGTTGACCCTTGCACACTTGAAACTGGCAGCTACAGTAAAACTTGTCTTGAGAGACCACCCCTTCTGCAAACAAAAAGTGGTCTCTAAAGACAGGTGGTCTCTCGTAACAGGTTTTTACAAAAATACCAGTTTCCAAGGTCGAAACTCAGCACAGTTTAAGAAGGAAAAATAACCATAATCACTGGACATTTGTTGTATTCTTTGTCCATAGTTCTTGCTAAAATATTGCATGCATTCATCAGAAAATAATTGTATATAGCAATAAAGATATACATCTATCATTAAACATGAAACACATTTATATCTGAATATCACATGTACATGTACAGTATTAGCATATGAATTTGTTTCTAACTGACTCCTTGTCTTTGATAACATCCTGAATTTGAGTTTTACTGACGTTTAAACTGGCATATATTTTATGAGCGGTCTCCCCTTTTTCACTTTTTCAATTACATTAATTCTTTCCTCCAGTGTTAGAATTTGTCTCTTTTTGTTGGAGGTTCTGCCATTGTTATTAAGGTGCTGGGTGTTAACATTATCAGTGACCAATTGTAATAAAGACTGTTATGGTTTTGATCAGGCTTTAGGGAAATATGGAATACATATACAATGTATATGTACCAATGAATGAAATAAAAAGACAAAATTAACTCATCCAGAAACAGAATAAATTTTTTTACATACAAAAGTCAAAGACCTAATTCACCGACAACATAATGGGATTAACTCTATAAACAAAGGATGTAACCGACTGCACTAAGGTAAAGAGATGTTGGCTTGCTGTGTGACCTGTAATCACTGTAACATAAAAAAATAAAAAAGCAACAAACAACACAACCCTTTAACAATGACAATTGAATCCAGAAAATGATTCTCACCTACTGGTATTAAAGACAAAGACAAAGACCTCATTCACCCCAGGCATTACAGATTAACTCCAAAGACAAACAATGTATGCAACCACTACATTGACCTTGGCACTACAATGACAGTTAGTGACATGCACTTTAGTTCAGTTCATAGTCTATAACAAACGACACTACATCCATGACCTGTTAAATTTAGGCAACTGGTAGCCAGCGTAATTTTTGTTGTTGTTCAGAACAGTTTTTACTTTTTAAGTGGTCATTGTTACAAAGAATGAAAAAAAAAGGTAAGTGGTGTTTGTCTCAGTTCTTGCGATAGCAGTGTTATTTTAGAACAATCTGCCATTTGCAACTTCGCGGTCAATCCTACAGATCATACTTTAGTCTCGCAGAAATGGCAGAGGTAATTACAAATGAGCAATCTGCATGTACTCTAGTCTGGTTTACAATCTATAACATATGACACTACATGCATGACCTATACAATTTAAGAAACAGGTAGCCAGCCTAATTTTTTTTAGTTTTTGATTTTGTTTATGACAGTCTTTACTTTTTAAGCAGTCATGGTTATAAAGGATTAAATAAAGTTCAGTGGTGTTTATCTCTGTTGTGATGCAGTCATTCATAGCAGTGTTGAAATGCATATTTTGCCAAGAAATCGTGGTCGTTGATCACGTTCTGCAAGTGGTCGCACACGACAGTGCATTTATATAATAAAATTGATCCGTGCATTATGATTGTGGTCATAAATGACAGGAAGTCACACATAGCAGAGGTCGCTCAAGACAGGTTTTACTGTACTTTCTTTGGGACTATGACATATAGGACAAGACTGCTTCTGGTATCATTGAGAAATTAAAGGAGTGCCTAAGATCAAGGAATATTGACTTGTTTAAGGTAATATCCTTGGGGACAGATGGTGCCTCTACTATGACAGGGAAGCATAATGGTGTTGAGGCACAGCTAAAACAGAAAAATCCTTTCATAATTCAATTTCACTGTGCTGCTCATAAGCTGGCTTGATGATCCCCAAAGGCAGCAGATAAGGTCAATCTAAATAAGAAATACAAAGAAACTCTGACCTCTCTTTATTCCTATTTGAAATCCTCATCTTTGAGAACAGATAGACAGATACAGGAAGTTTTAAATTCCCCTCACCTGAAGGTGAAGGAGATTATATGAAGTCAGATGGTTTGCCTTTTTTGATGCCCTAAAAACTGTATACAAGTGTTGAGAAGCCATTACTCAGACTCTTAGTTCTCTAGCTGTCAAAGACGCAAAGGCAAATGGCTTGCTAAAGGCAATCACACAGTATACATTTGTGACTATGACACATTTCCTATTATAACAGCCTTGAGCATGAAATTTCAGAGAGAAGATCTTGATCTAGCTACCATCAGTCCAAGTGTAAGACTTGCTATTCATGAACTTGATGTACTGACTAAGATTGAGAGCTGTTTGAAGATTCTAAATGATAACATCAAACAAGTTCATGGGAAATATTTCTATAAGGACATAGAAATAACCAGTAGACAGGGTCAAAGAGCTCAGTTTGACACTGAAAGTACAGAGTTTGTTACGAACCTGAAGGAAAATCTTGAAACAAGATTTCCTACACAGACCCTGTCCCCTGCTTCCCTCACATCAGCACGGCAAGCATTATCAATGAGAGACATTTCATTTGTTTCACAGGATGATTTAGTTTCACATGGCAATGATACAATTCAGATGATTCTTGATCACTATGGTAGTGAAAACAGTAGGACAAATTTCAATATCAGCCAGTACTGGATGCCAAAGTGGCACTTGAGGAATGGAAGTTTGTGAAAAAAGTAACTAGAGATGGTAACTATCCCAAGTACAGTTTTCCAGCCCTATGGAGAATGCTTGCAGCCAATCATGCTTCAAACTTACCAAGTCTTTCCTCTCCAAACAGCTACTTCTGAATGTGGATTTAGCACACAAAATGGCACAAAGACAGTGAAACGCAATAAATTATCAAAAGACAGATTTAAGTGTTTGATGAGTATCTGTCTAAATGTAATGAGAGTTGAGGATTACGACTTCTTTTCTGCTCTTAGGCTATGGAGAGCAGAGAAAGACAGAAGATTGTTTCAATAACTGAATAGATAGGATGATAGTTCTACATATAATCTTAAGTAAAGATCTATATGCTACAAAAGGTACATGTGTATTTTGAGCTTTTTATTACAAAATTCAAGATCTCTCGCAATAGTTTTGTTGTCCCTTTGAAATTTTGTGTCCCCTTAATTGTGGGTCAGAGGGACACATTGTCCCTTGCTCATAGAATACTAGGTGCAACACTGTAATATACATGTATGCAGAGAGCTGCATGTTAATGTTTGCCTTTCACAAAAATAGCCAGATCACTAGGTTCAGGCCCTAGTCAATGAAACTGGGTCGATGTGTCATTGTTGATTAAAGATGATCCAGATGCTGCTGCCTGAAGTCCAGGGTTCCTCCCATAGCTTCCATGTGCAATCTTCCCCAAAGATGTTTACACTGGAGAATTTGAACTTGCAGGTTTCAGAAACCTTGCGTTGAAAATGTCTATTCTGATATCATCACTTTCACTAACAAGTGGTCAAAGTTAGCATGATATTACTCATCTGGCTTCCATAGCTTAATAGCTAACTATTTCATTAAGCAGGTTTCTATAGTATCATAAGAGCATAACCCTATATAAAGTATCTCCTAACCTTTATAATGTGTCGATTTCACCTTTTGTACTAGTCTGAACAGATTCTATTCAAAGATAGAGTCATAATTATCATGCTTAGCTCTAATTCATAATTGAGATCTTGATGATATAACCTATTTACCAAGTTTAGTCAAAAATAAATGAGAAATATGAACTTTAGAGATGTAATAAAGCCAGCCAATCAGATGCAAGATCACCTCATTAATACGGACATATCTCTTGTTATTGAACCAGTGTAAGACCATGAAGATATAGGCTTATTTACCAAATTTGAGGAAAATCCAATCTAAATTCAGTCTCTAGAGTGGTAACAAGCTCAGCCAATCAGATAAATATTAAATGTGTACATCGTAAATATATGTACATCTTGCTCTTCATCAAACTCATTCAACAGTTTGATGATGTAAGACCATATTTCAAGTTTGATAAAAATCAGATCAAAACTATGACCTCCTGAGTGGTAATAAGCTCAGCCAATCAGATACAAGATTACCTCATTAATACATGTGGATCTCATTGATTATCAAACTCATCCAAGATCTTGATGATACAAGCCTATATTCCAAGTTTGATCAAAATCAGACCAGTAATATGCCTTCCAGAGTGGTAACAAGCTCAGTTACCATATTTAGCTGTGTATAACGTGCACTTTTTTCACTTAATTTTCTTATCCTAAGTCAGGGTTGCGCGTTTTATACAAGAACAAAAAAAAAAAAAGATTTTTTCCCGGTCGATCTTACGAGAGAATGAAGGCACTATAGCCGCCTACATGTGTCACATTCACTCCTTGTGAAATATTGAATCCGTTGTACATTGCATTGTAACTAAATTGTTTACCAGTACTAGCCGTATTAAAGAAATAAATAATGCTTACAAATAGTCTTGTTCTTTGATTGCTTATGTTAATAAACTCATTTCATTTCACATCACTGTGTAGCGTTTTGTTCTGTGCCTCGACCGGAAATACATGTACATAACGACTGGCAACTTGTTCAAAAGCTGTGCAAAGTGACGCATGGGAGCGGAACAAATAACACTTTGAGGATTACCGTACCTGTTCCGTAAATGTTCAGTATTCCATAACTGTTGATCTAATACATTTTTTCTTCATTTATTCTTGGTTGAATTGAAATATACTATGTGTAGAATTCAAGCAGTGTTAATGTTCTCATCAGAGGCACCTTTAGGGAACATATTTTTTGCGACTACGGTTTCTTTCTTACGGTAACACTGACACGTTGTGTAACAAAATAGTCAATTAATGTATGAAGTCGGAAAATATTTTTTTCTTTGGAAAATAAACTTGGTTCTTAGTTTTTATTTCTCATCTTAAATGATAGTATTTTATATTTATTTCTGACTATAGAGTGATCAATGTTTCATTGACAAAGTGTTGTCTTTTCAAGGTTATCAGCGGAACAAATATATGATTACCGTACCTGTAAATGTTCAATATTTGATAACAGTGGATCTAATAAATTTTGTCTTAATTTATTCGTGTTTGAATTGAAATATAATATTTAGAATTCAAGCAGTGTTAATGTTCTCATTTTGTTTCGTGACTACGGTTAGCCTGTTACGGTAACACTGACACAGCGTTAATGTATGAAGTTGGAAAGCTTTTTTTTTTTTCCTTGGAAAATAAACTTGTTTCTTGGTTTTATTTCTCATCTTAAATCATAGTATTTGAGATATCTTTGCGACTATACAGTGATCAATGCTTCATTGACTCAGTGTGGCCTTTACACGGTAATCGGAGACAGGTAAGATTTGATGCGCTCAACAAAGTTACAATGCTTTGTCTCAGTGAGCAATATTTAATTGATTCAGCATGGTGTCTTTAACGGTGATCAGTGCTTCATTGACTCAGTGTGGTCTTTTCAAGGTAATCGGCACCGGCTAAAGCTTTGATGTGCTAAACATAGTCACGTTGCTTTGTCTAGGTAAATTTGCAATGTATTTACTTTTCTTCAGAAAATAAACTTGTTTCTTTGTTTTATTTCTCATTTTAAACAACAGTATTTTATACGGTACTTCTTTGTTACAATACAGTGAGCAATGTTTAATTGACTCAGCATGGTGTTTTTAAAGGTACTCAGCGCCGTCTAAAGCTTTGATGGGACAAACATAAGTACAATGCATTGTCTTGGTAAATTCTAGCTTGGACATGGAGATATATTTTAGAGGTGTAATGATAATCCAAAAAAGTATAAATACTGGACCTAAACTTTCACATAGCATATTGTGTTCGATATTGAATCTAAACGAATATCAACATGGGTCGTATAAGAAATTCGTATAATGCGAAAGACAAGCTAACCATCATTGCCTATGCAGAAGACCACTCAGAGAGCGAGGACGAAGACGAAGATGAAAGCTCTTCTGCAGCAACACCAGGAATGATGACAGATGAGGACATACAGCGACTTTTCAAAAGTGATGACGACGAAGAGGAATTTGATGCAATAGATTGAACTCCATCAACTAGGCGAACCTTTAAAGGGCCCTTTTAAGGGCCAACCATAAAATCGGAAAGATATAATATCAATATTGCCACTTTTTTCATTCACTATCCAAAATGGCAGACTGTTGTCGCACTATAAAAACGGAGCGAAATAGTCACGATTTTGAAATGTATTATATCACATGCGCATTATATGGCAGCACTACGTTTTTCCCACTCATTCTGGGTCGAAAATCAGGGTGCGCGTTATACATCGGTGTGCGTTATACACAGCTAAATATGGTAATCATATGCATGATACCTCACTATTATATGTGGCTCTTCCTCTTTATCAAACTTGTCCAAGATCTTGATGATATAACATTATATTCCAAGTTTGATCAAAATACAATCAGAAATATGGCCTCCAGAGTGGTAGCAAGCAACTGTTAACGGACAGATGATCTAAGGCAGGGGATAGCATTTCATATGCCCAACTAGTGTGGACATTTAAAAATCGTTGTTTGGCAGTTAAACTTTCCAGTAACCATCAAATTTTGTTATACACACCCACCCCCAATTCTAATTTTGAGACGGCATTCCATGTATCCTCTGTACCAGGCTGGTACTGTGAATTAATTTATTTTCATTGGTATAAATTTGTGTGGTTTGGGCAAAATTATATCTTTCTTTGTACTTAAATTTGTTGATCACTGTAGGGGTCTAATTGTTCAACAGAAAAATTAATAGTTGAGTCTTTAAATTCAAGGTTTGTTTTTCAACAAGAAAAAAAGCACAAAATTGGTACATAATAAAAAATAGTGAATTCAAAGTGCAGTATGTCAAAATTATTTTCAGAAAATGCTTAGACTTTTTTTTAGGTCAAGTCTCTTTCACCGTTAAGCAAGAGTATGATGGTCTTTGCTTTTTAAAATATATAGCTCTTGAATTAAATCTCACAGAAAATGGAGAAAAAATAAAGAAAAATTTATACAAAGAAATGATTACTATAGAAATACCTGGAACAGTTGCATAAAACTTTTTTCATGGGTTGAAAGTGTCATTTTACACCTGAAAAGAGAACACAAAGAATTCACATTCAAAGTAATGAATATAATCTGAGACCAACATACAGCGTTATATAAAGCCCAAAATTTAATCAACCAGAAAATGTGATTTTCATGAATAGATGCCCTCTCCAAAATGTGTTGAAAAAAATAATACTGTGTATGAAAAATCTCATAAACAAGGGCTATTTCTTGGTCAAATATAGTGAGGATGAATATATAGGATTTAACAGCACATCAGCACAATAATGGCTATATGGTGCCAAATAAAAGTGAAGTTCTAAACATGTGAAGATAAAAGAACTGCAAAAATTCTTGAGGAAGATAAAGCCTTCCAAATAAGCGTAAACATGCAGTAAAAAAATATAAAACATAAAAAGGTATCTAGTCAGGATGAATATTTTATAGTGAGATGAATACATTATAGGGACACTCTTTTAGTCATATACTGTTTTTGTGTGTATTAATTTTGTTATGACATTTTCGCATATGGTTTAATTTTGTGCACAAGACTGACTGAATTTTTTTTAAAAATCCAGTGCAAAATAATGGTGCTCAAAATTGTACCCGTGCTATATCTTGATGATAACAAGCTGTCTAAATTTGATTGGAATTAATGGAGTTCTCATGCAAAAGTCTCAACATGCGTGGGAGATTTCTACATGTGACGAGCACAGCACTCAAGAATGCACTTGATATTGTATAGATAATCTGGATGCAATCCGATGATAACAATCACTTATTCCACAGAAATGACATTTGGCAAATTACAGTACATGTATATTGATACACATACTTGGCCTGTCAAAATTATGCAATTTAAGAAAGCTGAACAATGCTCTGCAAATATGGTACAATTAAAGAAAGGCAGCAATAAATTAAAACTGACTTACCAGTAGTTCTTGTTTATATTTAGTTCATAACCAAATTTGGTTCATAATACTGAAAATTTTGGTATGGAAACAAACATAAGGGTTAACACTACATGTTTCTCTCATACAATATATCAACTCAAAAATCGATCGGAATTTGAGCAAGAGTTCCACGAAACACTGTCTTTGCCTAATGCCTTTCTGTTGGTTACAACCTCTGAATTCCCTTTTCATGCTAAGTAAGTATGTATATACTTTTTGAGTACGGCTATGAACAGTTTTTAAATCATGACCCAGGGGCATGTCCCCAGAGGTTAGTTAACCATTTACTGCATAATGACGCCTTTTGACACCAACCCCTTTACTGCATAATGACGCCTTTCAAGTCCGATTAAGATGCCCAGTTCTACCAAAATTTATTCTTTGTACCCATAACTATCACTTATATGGTTGAGAGATTGAATCTAGAAAATGAATATGAAGCAAATCATTAATTTATTCGCAGGATTAAAGCAACTGCGCAGTTCAATCTACACTCATCAGTTGTACGTAACAATGTATCTGCCATTTGTAAACATGTGCTCTGCATCTCGCAGTTGCAACGTGAAGTCATTTGAAATTTTGAATAGTACAGTTGAAAGATTTTTTATAATATACGCGGTAATATGCCATTCTTTGAACTAGTCCAGTTTATTATTATCAAGGTTTCACCAAAAAAGAGGAATATTAGACTAGCACACTGCAAACTTTGGAATGAGGCTTTACACTAAAAATAAGTTACTGCTATGTGTTCACTTCTTAACTCATTCAGCCCGAACACTGTTGTCAGTATCACTGCTGTTATGCCCCAGCAGCACTAAGCTGTGTCTAGCTGCTTGTGCCCCAGACAGTTTTAGCTACTTAGAAAATTTTGTAAACATCATGCACATGCATTCGTTCTTACCTTAATTTCTCTGCTTATATCAAATAAAAATCCATGAAATTTTCACCAATTGTTCAAAATAAATTTATCTACACAGTCATGTATTTTTTGTTATTTGTATAAGTCTTTCACAAGTTATTTATACTATTTACAAAATTATGTGCATCATCATCGCTGTAATTATCCTATTCTTCCGACAATTCAATCTCGGATTACTTCTATGTCCAAGTCTAAATCTCGTAAAATATGCAACTAACTGTCTAACATATATTTCCTCTGCTTCCTCAATATTTTCAAGATCAAATCCAAAACACTCTTTGTTTTCGTTCTCATAATCATCAAATATCGCTCAGAAATCTGCCATTGTTTACTCTATTTCATGAATGAAACACATGTAGTAAAACTGCTGTCAATTCGTAACCTTAGCTTATGAATATTTAATATTTAAACAAAGAAAAGTAAAGTCATTTCTGATTGGTTCAATATCGTCAGATTCTTGGAAAAACCTCGTTTGTGACCAATCGGAGACGTTTTTACTACCGACCCATTCACCACGACTGTAGGCGGGATCGGCCATTGAATGCAGTACACAAACCAAGAGTATAGGCGGGATCGGCCATCGAATGCAGAAAACAGATCACGAGTATAGGCGGGATCAGGCCCGAATGAGTTAAGTTCATTTCCGTCATTTCAGCAAAAAGACATTACCAAGAATCACCAATTTCTCAAAAATATGGACTTTCAATATTTAAAAGACATTTACTCACTAATTGTAATACTAATCAGCACGAAAAATATGCAAATGAAGTCCTCGAATATTCGTCTATTTTTAGAAACAAGGAAAAACCATTAGTCACATGGCACAGCAAATTTTAGTGCAGTTTATCGCGGTAAAATGTAGGATTTGCCCTTAGAGAAACATGTTTTAATACTTTTAAATCAATATTTAATGTCACAAATCATTTTGAAATCATTATAGCTCATAATTTGTTGAATTTCACAAGAAAGTTGATGCATGATAGCGAGTACCTCAATGAGTGAATCGAGCATGTTACATTTCGAAGACCATTAAAATTATAAAATATACTAAATACTGCACATCAATAATGATTTCACTCTCGACTGCCCCCCCCCCCCCCTCAGGTTTTCAAAGATCTGCTAGAACCTATGTTTTTTATCAGTAGCAATAACAAGATTTTGAACATGGCCACTGTAGCAGCCATATTGGACATCAGATCGGTACCATTTTCATTTAGGACCAACTAGACGTCATTTGAAGTCTTTTACTGAAAACCTCATGTTGATATGACCATTCAGGAGAAGTAGTGATAAGATTTTCAAGCTGGCTGCTGTGGTGGCCATATTGGATGTAATATCAGCACCATTTTTAGACATCATAAGAAGTCTTTTAGTGAAAACCCCATATTGATATGATCATTCATGCAGGTGAAGTAGCCTTAACAAGATTTTCAAGATGGCTGCCATTGCGCCATATTGGATGTCAGATCAGCACCTTTTTCATTTAGGACCAACTAATCTTTCAGTGAAAACCCCATGTTGATATAACCATCGATGTAGGAGTAGCAATAACAAGATTTTCAACATGGCCACTGTGGTGGACATATTGGATGTCAGATCAGTACTATTTTCACTTAGGACCAATAGACAGCATACAAAGTCTTTTAGTGGAAACCCCATGTTGATATGACCATCCATTCAGGAGTAGCAATAACAAGATTTTCAAGATGGCTGCTGTGGTGGCCATATTGGACCTCACATCGGCACCATTTTTGTTGAGAACCAACTAGATATCATAAGAAGTCTTTCAGTGAAAACCCCATGTTGATATGACCATCCTTTGAGGAGTAGCAATAACAAGATTTTCAAGATGGCTAATGTGGTGGCCATATTGGATGTCCTAGTAGCACCAGTTTCATTTAGGTCCAACTAGACCATGGGATAAATGTGTATGTAAGGTTTCATGGCAATCCTCCAAGTAGTTTAGGAGAAGTAGTGATAACAAACTTGTGCTAACGGACAGACAGTGGTGGCCATATTGGATGTCCGAGGAGCACCATTTTCATTTACGACCAACTAGACCATGGGATAAATGTGTGTGTAATAATAATACAGTAAAACCTGTCTTGAGCGACCTCTGCTATGAGCGACCACCTGTCATTTACGACCACAATCGTAATGCACGGATCGATTTTATTATATAAACGCACTGTCGTGAGCGACCACCTGCAGAAAGTGACCAGCAACCACGATTTCTTGGCACAATATGCATTTCGACACTGCTATGAATGATCGCATCGGAAAAACAGAGATAAACACAACTGAACTTTATTTAATCCTTTGTAACCATGACCACTTAAAAAGTAAAGACTGTAGGCTGGCTACCGCTTTCGTAAATTTGACAGGTCATGCATGTACTGTTATATGATATAGATTGTAAACCAGACTAGAGTACATGCAGATTGTTCATCTGGAATAACCTCGGCTGTTTCTGTGAGACCAAAGTACAATCTGTAGGATAGACCGCGAAGTTGTGAATGGCTGATTGTTCTAAAATAACACTGCTATGAACGACTCTATCACGAGAACTGAGACAAACACCACTGACCTTTATTTAATCCTTTCTAGCAGCGACCGTTTAAAAAGTCAAGATTGTTCCGAACAAAAACAAACAAAAAACAAACAAAAACAAAACAACAAAAAAACAACAACAAAATTAGGCTGGCTACAGGTTCTGTAAATTTTACAGGTCATGCATGTAGTGTTTTATGTTAACAATTGTAAACCAGACTTTAGTACTAGTAGATTGTTCATTCAGAATTACCTCGGCTGTTTCTGCAAGACTAAATTACGATTCGTAGGATTGATCGCAAATTTGCAAATGGCTGCTATGATACTTTGTAGCAACGACCATTTAAAAAGTTAAGATTGTTCTAAACAAAAAAAAAAAAAAAAAAAAGAAAATTAGGCTGGCTACCGATTCTGTAAATTTTACAGGTCATGCATATAGTGTTCTTTGTTACAGACTGTAAACCAAAACTAAAGTACATGTCACAACTGCCATTGTAGTGCCAAAGTCAATGTAGCGGTTTCATATATCGTTTGTCTTTGGACTTAATCTGTAATGCCTCGGGTGAATGATGTCTTTGTCTTTGTTTTTAATACCAGTAGGTTAGAGTCGTTTTCTGGATTCAATTGTCATTGTTAAAGGATTGTTTTTTTGTTTTTTTAATGTTACAGTGATTACAACCCTCACACCAAGCCGTCATCTGTTAACCTTAGTGCAGCCAGCTACACCCTTTGTTTATATAGTTAATCCCTTTATGTTGTCGGTGAATTAAGCCTTTGATTTTTGTATGTAAAATAAATTTATTCTGTTTCTGGATGAGTTAATTATGTCTTCTTTTTTTTAATTCATTGGTACATATACATTGTACATGTATTCGTTATTTCCCCAAAGCCTGATTAAAACCGCTACAGTCGTTATTACAATTGATCACTGATAACGTTAACACCTAGCACCTTAATATCAATGGCAGAATCTATAACGAAAATGAGACAAATTCTAACACTGGAGGAATGTAATAGAAAGAAGTGAAAAAGGTGAGACCACTCACAAAACAACAGCCAGTTTAAACATCGGGAAAACTCAAGTTCAGGGTGTTATAAAAGACAAGGAGTCAATTAGAAACTAATTCATATGCTAATACATGTATATGTGATCTTCAAATATAAATGTGATTCATGTTTAATGATAGATGTATATCTTTATTGCTATATAAACTTATTTTCAGATAAATGCAGGCAAAATTTAAACAAGAAGAATAAATAAAGAATGTAATATAAACAGTGCTGAATTTCGACCTTGGAAACTGGTCTTTTTGTACAAACCTGTTATGAGAGACCACCTGTCATGAGGGACCGCTTTTTGTTGGCAGAAGGGGCGGTCTCTAAAGACAGCTTTTACTGTAACAACAAACTTGTGGTAATGGACAGATGGACGCCAGGCAATGGACCATTCCATAAGCTCTTTTGGCCTATGAGCAGTAGAGCTAAAAATCACTAGCCCTGACTCCAATTCCATGTGCCCGAAAGGGCCTTATGTTTTTTTTTACGACTATTCTGACACAACGTTGAAATTGCTGCACTTTAATTATGAAAAGAAATAAACAAAATCAAATTAAATTGACTGGTGTGTTTATCCGCCTATCAAAATATTTAAATTAAAACAATGTTTTCCTCCAGGTCCTGATGTCAACCATTGTCCAATTGCTTTATGCTAACAGAATTCTTTTTCCCAGAGATAGACCCAGGGCAAGTGACTTTAATAAAATCACTTGTCCCGACTTAAAATTCATTTCCCCTACAAGGCCATACTTTTCACTATTATCGTGACACACACACCCCTTTTGAAAAATTAAATGGTTGGTCCCTTATACTTGTGATATTGTTCATGAGACTGAACACTCGTTTGCATTCTGCTGAAGAGGGGCTCACAACTAACCAGACTTCCAACAATTTCACAACTTTTGCATGCTCAGGTGGTCAATTCTGAATAATTTTGACATACACCTCTGCTCTTGCAATCTCCAACTGTATGCCTTAAGCTTTGTATTCATGTCAATGTACAGTCTGTGTATTTCAATCACAATCTGCAAGGGTGAGTATTTGGGGGCATTGGAGTGTAGTCTAGTTATTTAACGTTCAAAAAATCTCCATTTTTCTCAATTAAAGTTGAAAACAGAAATGAAGTCAGAGAGGCAATGACCTCTTATTTTATATACGAATCAGTAAAAACAGTAGCTTCAGGTTTCATAATTAGTTCATGTAATAGTATCGTGGATCAACAGAATCAGCAGCTACCAACTCTTTGAACTAACATGGGTTAAAATATAATTTAATGATCTCAGTTACTCTCATTCACTCACTCATCCCTTGTTGTGCCTCAGATGGCACATAAGGCTTCAATGAGAAAGCACCACCGCATTCCTTCATATCTTTCACTATAGGCCTCCTCCAGTGCATCCAGTGACATTCAGCAGACATGTCCCAGCCATCACCATATTTTTTTCTTCACAATCTGGACAAGAGATGTTCATTCTGTTCTTTGATGAGGATCTTCATTTTTAATCTTGTTTGGATAGAAGATGCCAAGAATCTTCCTCAGACACTTGTTTGGAAGATTTCAAGCTTTTGTGCTATTCTTGATGCTAGCTTCCAGCATTCTGAGCCGTACAGTAGCACTCCGATGACACTGCTTCATCTTGAGCACAAATTGTTTGGATTTCCACATGTGTTTCAGCATGCCAAAGGTTTGATTTGCTTTTCTAACTCTGGTTGCTTCTCACTCTGAGTCTCCACCTGTGGACACTTTGCTTCCAAGGTATGTGAATTCCTCAACCTCATCTATTGGTTCAATATTCACAGTTATAGGATCACTGGTTTTATAGTTTTTCTTCATTAATTTGTTTTCTTGCTGTTCACTTTCAGTCCTATCTTTATGGCTGTCTCACTGAGTTTATCTGTCTTTTCTTGCACATCTATATGCCGACATGAAAACAGTTAAATGTCATCGGCATAGTCAAGGTCTTCCAGGGATAAAGTTAGGGTCCACCTAATTCCTCTTTTGCCGTTCACAGTTGCCTCTTTCATCAGCTAGTTAATGGTGAGGGTGAAGAGGAAAGGTGCAAGGATGCAGCCTTGTTTCATACCTGTGTTGATGCTGAAGCAATCTGTTAAATGGTTGTCACAGATGACTTTACACTGGAGGTCTTGGTGCAGAAGTTTGATGATGTTACACTCTTCAGTGTGATACCATAGAACTGGAGTATTTTCCAGAGGGAGTCATGGTGCAGGCTGTCGAAAGCCTTTTCAAAAGTCTATGACGTTGATGTAGATGGTACGGTTTCATTCAGTTGTCTGCTCTATTATCTGTTGGAGTGTGAAAAAATGGTAAATGCAGGCTTTTCCTTTCCTGAAACCAGCTTGTTCCTTTCTGATGAGGTCATCAGCTGTGATGGTGATCCTCGAGTATGATTCCGCTGAAGACATTGCTGGTGAGGTACAGCAGGGTGATGCCTCTTTAGTTGTTACAGTCCCCATGGCCACCCTTTTTTAGTAACGATGATAATTCCAGTTTTCCACTCGTTGGGGGTCTTTCGCTTTCCCATATCTTTTAGAATATTTCTCTGAGGATCTTTGGGGTTTCTGTATCTTCTGACCAGCATTTCTGGCAGATGCTGTCGTCACCATGAGCTTTCCGATTTTTGAGGGCTTTGATGGCTTCTCTGACTTCGGTCTCAGTGATGTCCTCCAGACTGATGTCAAGGTTCTCTTCGTCTTCTGGAATCAAGGCTGTGACAGGTGGGTCTGGTCTGTTCAGTACCTCCTGAAAGTGTTCCTTCCATCTTGCCATTATTTCCCTCTCATCGGAGAGGATGTTCCCAGCTGCACTCTTCAGAGATAAGTTATGACCTGTTTCATATTCTCCTTTAAGCTTCTTTGTGATCTTGTACAGAGTCTTCATGACCTGTCTCACTACTGCTTGTTCTGCTTCTGCAACAAGCTGTTCAAAGTAGTGCCATTTGTCACTTCTTGCTCTGATTTTCACTTCTCTGTCCTTGCCAGAGTACTCTTGTGCAATCCTGTCTTTCAGCCTCGATGATTTTGCCCCTAGTAGGCATTTCTTAATCTGTTTTCTTTCTTCAATAGCATTCCAGGTTGCCTGGGAGATCCATACCTCTTTACAAGCTTTCCTGTAACTGAGAACCTTCTCTCCAGTTTCTCTCATGACTGTTTTGAAAGAATGGATTGTCATTTCCATCTCGTTGCGGAGTATGCTGAACTTGTTCATTAGGGTTAGGTTGAACTCTTGCTGGACCTGGGGATCTTCTAGTTTGGCAATGTTTAAACTTTGTTTTTTCTTCTCCCACAATTTCATACATGTGATAGAAATGAGAGGTCAGCTTGGAACAGATTAGGAGATTTGCAAAATTGGGTCAGAAGTTTTTACCTCAAAAGAGAGAGGATTTTCATCGACCAGATTTTTAGAGCAAAAATTACTACTATTGAACAAATTTCCATTTTTTAAATAGTAAAATATGCAATTCAGTTCTTTCCTATTAAGTTGTTGCCTTTCACAGTTGCCATATATGTAACACAAGCATTTTTTTTTAGCATTTCTTATAAAATCATTGTCTGGATTATATTGGTGGCAGTCCTCATCATTGTTGATCTTAACACTTAAAAGATTATGTATTGTCACTGGATCCAGGTTTCCTCTAGAGTCAGCCTGAACTTTCCTCAGAATGGAAAATGTCCTCTTAGTGTCTGCATTCGAATGTGGCGATGTCAATACAACTCTACTGAGTTCACCAAGAAATTTAAATTGTTTCCTGCCTGTGGGTAGATTCAGATTGCTAACTGTCTGCCAAAACTGCTCAAGACTGGTACGTCTGGGTCGAATTTGGCAAGTACTTCTTTGGGAGTTTGGAATGTAGTCCTGAATTTCATCTTCCAGTGCAGTTCTCTCACACTGGGTTAATGTCATGAACCTCTCAGACAGCTTCACCACTGCAATACAAAATGCAAAACATCAGAACTTTGAAATTTACAATGCAATTGTCTAAGGGAGATTTCTGTCTCTGAAATATTACAGATTCTGTTGCAGTGGTTTCATAAGATTTAGCGAAATTTTCCTTTAAATGTACCTATCACTGTTTTTAATTTCAATTAGCAGTGCAGACCTATTTGTTTCAATGTTCACCCATCAATAGCTGATAACTATAAGTATTGATCTTAGGAGGTAAGAAACCAACCTATTCGGATTAGTGAGTATTTACCGCACTCCCAAGCATCTAAGGTTGTTTTCATGTCAGTAAGATTGTCCACATGAAGCACTGATGCATAATTTAGACTATCACACCCTTTGTGACTTTAAGCTTAATTTGCAGATGCCTTTGTCATCATCATTATCATCACTATCACCATCCTTTAACAATAAAATCTGGAAAACAATTATTACTTACTAGTATTATAGATGAAGACAAAGACCTCATTCATCCCAGGCATTATGGATTAATTCCTGTACTGTATCCATATTATTCATATTATTATTATATTATTTTTATACAATTGTGATTATGATTTCTTGTGAACAATAAAATAGTTAAACTTTAGTAATACTTACATGAATATTTTATCCAAGCATGCAAAGATGAGTTCTGCTGATCCAACGTTACAGGTTGCTATTCCAAGGAATCTTGCTGATATCCTGTTTACATCCTTGTCAAAAACGTGAACTAAGACTCAGCATTTTATTATCCCCTTGATCATTTGACTCATCAAGGAGAATGGCAAATTTTTTATTGTGGCACATGTGACTTTCTCATCCCAATGAGGACACAAAGCTTGAGTAACAATGTGAGTAGTTTTTGTCCATTTGCATGAGAACTTTGGTGCGATTTTCGAGTCCAGGAACATTATTTTGACTAGATCTGAAAAATCATCTGCTACTAGAAATGGGAGATTATGTTCGGCTATAAAGTTGGCAAATAGTATTTCTGCATGTGCAAATTTTTCCACATTTGATGAAGATTCCACAAACATGGATTTCAGTGATGGCATATTTATTGTCGCAGTTAATATGCTTTTATGCGATGAGGTTTCTGCATGATGTGTCATGTCATTTTTGCCACCATAACAGACTTTAAAATCAGCTTTACAGGAAAAAAGCATGCATATTTATGTCCCTTTGAACTTGATTGCAACCACTGAAATTCCTGTTTCCATCCATCATTGAATTGCCATAGATCAGCACATGGTCTATCTGGTTTTCTGTCTTTCCATCTGCAGACTTCCATGTCATCTTGTGGATTTGCCTATGCTCAGTTACTTTTGGGTGAAAAACATTGTATTGGGGGCTTGTATAAGTCGCTAATCCCATAGCTTACCTTAACTGTCAAACAATCGCATTGATACAGCTCAATATATTTAACTGCTCTTCCTGTAAAGCTGATTTTACCAAATCAGCATGAGCAAGGTACAGCTTAATAATAATTCAGGCTGTACAAGTGAGCACTAATTATAGGCAACTAATAAAATATGGAGAACAGAAATAGTATTGTTCCCAATTCATAGGTCAGGTGCTTCATTTTGTACACAAGTTTATAGCTTTTAATACAATTAAACAATCTTTATACTGTAATGTGGAGGGACCAACAGATCGAGCCACAGCAGGGAGCTGAGTATTAATAATTTACCAGTGTCTTTCAAGAACTTCAAAATAAATTTGCCACATTTTGTTGGCAGGCTCAATGTTCCTTTCAGGCACATTAGATAACACTTGTTTTTGGACAGGCCTGATGGGCAACTCACTTAGAATACGAGAGGTGCCTGATCTAGATTTTGAGGGGCCCCGGGCATCGGGCTATCCATTTTTTTTAGTTCTGCATACATCAATATTCAACACTGCATCATTCCATTTCTAAATCTTCTCCCTACCTTCTGACAAAAAATGATGACATGTTAATCACCATAAGGTAAAGGTACATAATATCTGGCAAGTTACAATGTAACACAGTGAAAGTTGCAAGTAAGATATTATAGTAATGCAGGTTGGAATAATGTAATCAATGCCACCAGTTGTCAAAATGGGACATCACAGTAATGACCCATTTTGATTACAGATGGCACTGTTACATCTCAAACTGAAAAGGATAACTGTCCCAGGTCCAATATATTACAGATTCTAAGCATGGATGACATATCCACAAATCCCCTATTCTGCCCACAAACCCTGGTTGACTTGCTGCATCTTGCATGAAAAAACAAATCCTCATTTACTGCTCTGGCGATTTCAGTCCAACTATATTGGCAAAATCGCTAACGCTTTCTTTTAAACTCTATTCTATTATATTATATTCCTTAAAACTGACCAATTGGAGATCAGGGATTGTGCACTGATAATCTCACCCTAGTCAATTATCATTTGCAGAGCTGGGTATCACCAGCCAGTTTGTATCATGATACAAACTTCATTCAAACAGATAGCAAGTCAGCAAGAAAATGCTAACTTTTGGATGGTTCATATCATTTAGTTTATATTTCATTCTTCTATCATCCTGCATCAATAATTCAAGTCTGTACAGTGATGTACTATCACAATTAAATATTGAAATTCACTGATGATTCAATGATATTGAATCAGCTCTAATCATTTGATGTAGATAAACATGTATACATACATGTATAACTTCACTTAGATCACACTTCAATGTCAGGAGATCTCCATCTGTCTGTAAGTGTAGCTGAGATAAATTACTGGATGAAACTTTACCAAACATATTTCATAAGTGGTCGGTATGATAAATATATGTAATAGGGGTAATGATTTTTCACTTTCTCTTAAACAAATCGGGGAAGAAATCAGATATTTTGTTTTAACCAAGTTATGTACATCTAGTTCTTGCAGGAAGACATACAGTAAATATAACCAAATTCTGGGTTAGGACTTGGGGGAGGGGAGTGAGAGAAAAGAGCAGGGACTGTAAAATGTTACTGTTTCAAGTAAGGAAATATTTAATAAAACACAAGAATTTGCGATAGCAAGCTACTGAAGTTGTAATAGTTGCTATTTCTCTGCCCACACACACACAGCCAGACTCTTTTAAACTAATTGTATATCTTAGATTATTTAAACTTCGTGAGCTGCAGAAACTCAGATCTTAGAGAGTCTGATGCGTAATCCAAGGATCGAGGGTTCAATACCCACCCAGGCCAGCCCGATCTTGTTAACATAGGTCCCTGATTTCATATATATGTATATCGAAATGCCACAATATGGAAACATGAGAGGGAGTCATAAAAAAGAGAGAGATGTTAAAAGTCAGGTAAATTTATCATTTGGAGAAGGGGAGAGTTTAACTTTTTTTTAAAAAGTCTTCTTTTGTGTTTTTATTCCACTGGTAACAAAATAAACAAACATGAATAAGAAAACATGAGATGCAGGTATGCTGAACTAATATGAAATGGTAATGGCGAAGAATTGTTTATTTGCATGTAGGGGAAGTATTAATATCAACAAGATTCTCTCGAAGGGACTGATGCTCTACTGTCTGAAAAGAATTTCCATAAATTCAAGATAAGACCATTTCTTCTTTCTCACTGCTGTGTGTTGAAACCATCTCTGATATTCTTGAGCAACAAGATTTTCAAATTTGCCACTGTGGCAGTCATATTGGATGCAAGATTGACACCATTTTCATTTAGGACAAACTAGACACCATTAGAAGACTTCTGGTGAAAACCCCATGCCAATATGACCACCCAGTCAGAAGAATTGGTGACAAGATTCTCAGTATGCTCATTGTGGCAGTTATATTAGACGTCTCTGGTCCACCATTTCATTTAGGACCATCCAGGTATCATAAGAAGTCTTTTCCTAAAAACCCTATGTCAATATGCCCATCAATTCTGGAGAAGTAGCGATAACAAGATTTTTAAGATAACTGCCATGGTGGTCATATTGGATGTCAGATCGGAACCATTTTCATTCAGGACCAAATAGACATCACAAAAAGTCTTCTGGTGAACACCTAATTTGATATGACTTTCCATTTAGGAGAAGTAGCAATAGAAGGATTTTCAACCTGACTGCTGTGGTGGCCATATTAGATGTCAGATTGGCACCATTTTAATTTAGGACCTACTAGAAATCATAAAAGATCTTTTAGTGAAAAGCCAATGTTTTATATGACTTTCCATTTTGAAGGAGTAGCCATAACAAAATTTTCAAGATGCTGCCATGGTGGCCATACTGGATGTCAGACTGACACCATTTTCATTTAGTACCAACTAGACATCATAAGTTTTCTGGTGAACACCCTATGTCGATATGACTTTCTGTTCTGGAGGAGTAGCAATAACAAGATTTTCAAGATGGCTGCCATGGTAGCTATACTGGACATCAGATCAAACCATTTTCATTCAGGACCAACCAGACATCAACTGTGCTAAAATTCCACCCATTATGTACACCCTACAGACAGAGAAAATGCAGACATAGATTTATGCAAAATATAATATATCATATACTAATATAGATAGAATTATGGCAGTGATTCCCCTCCATGAAAGATTAGAAAATGAAACGCTAATAGTTTTCAGCCCAAACTCAGCACTTTTTCACTCATATTATATTTACTGGTAAATAACAATACTTACATGAGACTTGACCGTCATTTTCTATTGTAGAATCAATCTGAAAATTAAAAAACATAATTTATAGTTTTGCCAAACACTCACAATCCACACCATGGCATGACTTTCCAGTTATAGGAGCCTAACTCTTCTCTAACTCCTCTTCACATGGAGCTGAACAACCTGAAATGATAACCAGAGGCCCAGATGGGCCTGAGATGGCTCAAAAGGCATACAGCAGTCTATTAGTTAAATGCCATATCAGTTTAAAAGTAATCAGGTGATCATTTCATCAAAATATCCACAACTTTCATGGGTTGTAGGGACCTGCATCTATGCAAGCAGCCATTCAGAGTTTACACACGTAACAATTCACAAACGTCCGTAAGTAGCTCATAATGTGTATGTAACTTGCATGCAGAAGTTAAAAATGCGATCATAATAATACTATTACATGTTCTTATTATTTCAGTGCTCCAAGTTACCTATCAAACTTTGGCAGCAATCAACCAACCTACTTTAAAAGTTTAGTACCCATTTAAAAGTTTGGGTTGCTAAGCCCTAATAATCTGGTGGCCTCAGACATTGAGAACAGAATTCAGTTCAGTTGTATAGTTGTTAGCTTCAGCCACAGTTCTTTCATTTAAAAACCAGGGGTAAATATTTAAAGAAGAAATCTGTCTCTTTGGTTTTTTTTTCCCTCATCCAAAATGAAAGTGCATGTACGTGTAGGACCAACACTTTCAATGAACTCGGAGACTTGCGGAGCACGTGGCTCTCTTGTCCACACTGCACTGTCTTCATCATCTGATTCTATCTCAATTTCTGACAGACTGGACAAAGACAATAATTCAATGCCACTGCCAACATTTCCTAAATTGATATCATCAATTTTGTCCTCTGAAAAACCTGAAAATTATGATTCTGAATCGCTAGCAAAAGCTATTGTTTCCACTGTCAACAACTGCATATATTAACTATCATGTGGTAGAAAATTCCAGAAAATCCCTCTATTTAGTAGCCATATTTAGAACATGACGTCTTTCATAGCAAGAACCATCATTTGTTAACTTTATTTTGATCCGTTAAATGTCTTTTTACCACCATTACTGATGAATAAGATCGTTTGTAGCATGAACATACAGAGCAGAGCTATCCGTCACTGAGGTCTAGGGCACATAACCAGCAAGCAGATATAGCCGCTATGGAAGATAGTAATGCTTTGTTTACAAGCAGATTTATCAGTCACTGTGGAGGCAAAGCACATGTATACAACGAATATACACGTCAGTCATAGTTAAAAGAATTAAATTAATGGTAGAAGATGACAAAAAGTGAAGGTTTTATTTAAGCCAAATTAAGGAGTAATAATAAACAATTACAAGGTTATTTTTTTAATAGTACTTTACATGTACAGTATACCAAGATCTTTCTGACATAAACATCAACAGTCATTGTCTTCTTTAACCTAAGGACAACCGTTAAAACTCGTTACGAGTTCTCTACACCATCTCTACATATTACTTGGCCTCAAATTCACTGATAAAGGGTCTAAACCCTCATTTTCTTCTGATGATAGTTTATATTAATAACATCTTAGCCATATCTACATTTATGTCAGTTCATCTGATGGTAATTTTACTGCCAGCTACATTTTCTGTATTTGTCTCCATGTCTGCATTTTTCTCGATCTGTACTATTAGCTGAGGTTGACTGTACATGTTGTGGATTAGACTGGTCACTTATAGGGTGTAAGCCAAAACGAATAATAAGTAACATGCAGTGATGGCTTAATCTAGGACATGACAGTTTCATAACTAAAAAGGAATGAATGCTGTGAACTGAATTTCAGGTGCCAAGTCTGTTTAGCATAAAAAGTTGTACATACTTGCAATTAGAAAATGCAATGTAATTTTCAAGTTTTCATTTTTATTTTGACCAGTTGACAATTTTCACTAAGCAACTCTGAATTTTTCATCATAAATGCAACCAGTTTAGTTGCAACTTGGAGTGCTGCTTTTTCAATGTATGAGCAACAATTTTCAACCATTTTCTTTTAAAATTAAAAATGACAAATGACTTGTTTGTATTTGATCTATCTTGTACACGTATTGAGCGGTACAAAAAACTATCTCAGGATTGATAAACTTCCAATATGAGGCAAAAAGGTTATCTTCATGATTGAACCTGTATTTCTGAAAGATGTACTGAGAAAATATGAAAGGACACACCAAAGGCAACAAACCTGCAACAATTAACTGACTACACCTAATCACACAGAACAAACATTATCTTCTTTCCAAAACAACATCTCTGGATGGAAGACTCGATTGATATCATTGTAGGGAATTAGCTTGCTGGCTGGGTCAATGCTGATGTTTAATCGGTCTAAATATAAAATAAATATTCCAAATCGTGTTTCTTCTTTTTTTGTTTTTTCTACATTCTTGTTGGTGTCATTTTTCCTATGAAAGAGTTCTCCCATGGGAGGTCACTCCAAACCAGACATATACACAAAGGAAACAACTCAGTATGGTTGAATCATGACCATGAAATTGAGTTATCTCCCTTTACCTATAACCCTCTTCTAATCAGTCACGTAAAGTCAATATTATAACATCATGACCAAATATTTGTTCTGCAATATGTTTGATTTTTCATAATGGATTTGAATGTGTATTTGGTAAATTAAAGAATTTCTTTATTGTTATGTATATTTATATATTTAACTTTCTCCTTGGTTATACGATGTAAATGAATTATTTACTTAGAATTCGAGGTCAGGGTTGCTTTTGTTTACAATTATATTGGTTTTTCCACTAGAATTACTGATTTTTGTCATGTTGGCAATACGATTTTTTTAGAAAATTCTCTCAGATGACCTGTGTTTATATAATTATAGGGAGTTTGGGTAAACAATATTTCATTCTAATGGTCAGTCTATCAAGAATCATTTTTAATAATCAGATGTTTATAGCTGTGTTGTGAAAATCAGAGCAAATTCAGATTGATGAATTATTTATTTAAAATATTCATTGGAAATACTAAAAAAAATGCTCCTTCTCATTTTGGATCAATACTCAAGTTTGGGATTTGTGTGAATTCATTCAAAGATATTCTGGATTATGACATTCAGGCTTATCAGGACATTCAAGACTACTGGCAAATCAGGACATTCAAGGCTACTGGAATTCATTCGGAACATTCTATATTTTGGACTTGTGATTAGGACACTTAGGATTATTGGATTATTTGGATTTTAATTCACAATATTCTATGTGTCTCTTGAATTTACACTTTAATTGTTTAGAAATAAATTGCTTGTTGATTTTACTTACATTGTTGGTTTCACTTTCTTTCTGTTACATATTTTTAAGACTTAGTCATAACATTATGCACTGCTGGTCTTGTTTACACTTACACAAAACAATACTGCAGTGTATAGGAAAATGCAGTTGTGAAGCAGTTCAGTCATTATGTTAACCCTCCAGTTATGGTATAACACCTCTAATTCAATTCCCGTACAGGGCATTCCATAAAACTCTAGGTAGCAGGTAAAGATTTTAAAGTAAATGTGGGTTTGGGAGTGCTCCCACAATGGGGATAAAGGAGGCAGCAAAAAGTAGCCGGTTGCTCTGACGGATTTAGGCATGTAATTTTCTGACTACAGCGCTTTGGGAATGCCCTGTCCATAGACTGTCATATTAACAAACTTGTAAATAAATATACTCTGGACACAATCTTGCATTTGTCACTTGACATGCTTGACAGTCTCTCTTTGGGATAACTTCTACTGAAATGAAATCAATATGCTCTGGACTTATTTTTTAAGTGTATGTTGATCGCTGTCAAATCAGCACTTTCAGCTTACATGAACAAGAGTACCATGAACATTATATGCCTGCACTATGTGGGCACTAGTAGATCATGGCTAACTCTGGCGATTATTGACCATCGACTGTTAATGACAATGACCTATCGATTTGAGGGTTAAAAGGTCGAGGTCACTGTGACTGAATGAAGAAACATGTTTTCCACACAATAACATTAGTTCTATATCGCATAAGTGGACCAAAGTTTGTGAACTGCTTGCACCTTTAGGGTAAGGAAGGAGTATACTGATTTTTGGGATCAAAAGGTCAAAGGTCAAGGTCACTGTGACTCAAAGAAATAAAATGGTTGCTTCTTCCTTACCCCAGGAGCAATCCATCCACAAAATTTGATCCAGGAATCTGATGTAAAACAAATGTTATTGTTCGGAAACCATTTTTCTTCACAGTCAATTACCTTAACCTTAAAAAACAAACAAAAGAAAAGAAAAAAAACCACACAAAATGTGTATGGAGTCCCCATTAGACTACACAATTCTATTTTGTTTTGCTCATGCAGTTCAGATTCTTTTTAATATTCTTTGGTATTCGTCGAAAATTGATGATTACTCACAAAGTATGGTATCAAAAAAACTTGCAAAAAAAGTCTATTTACAACAATAATTCTTCACAGGGAAACTGAACTAAATGCAAAAACATATTCACACAAGAGTGATCAGTCACTGCAACCAACTTTTACCCATGGTGAGTTGTACCCTTCAATATGAATATAAAGTTTCATGACTGTACATCCAATGGTTTTTAAAAAAATGAGCTAAATGCAAAACCTGAACATAATCGATGGAGCATGAAAAGTAGGTTACCATGACCTACTTTTTGCCCACAGTGAGTAATACCCTCCAAGATAAATAAATCCATCAAGTTTCATGATTGTACATACAACCGTGTCAGAAAAACTGAATTAAATGCAACAACAAGCCCAAGTGGACCTGATATTACTCACCTGGCTCACATAACTGAACGGTTGACCATTTCACTATGCAGGATTATGTAGTATTGTAAAAACACAAACTATGTTATGATCACAAGCAACATATGAAAATCTGCTATGCTTTCTTTTCACCCATGGCTGCCAACAATAAGATTTCCACATTTCTCATGAATATGCAAGAACAAAAATACATCATCAACAAGCCAATTATATAAGATCACATCAATGTGTCTTGGAAGTACATCTTCATTAGACTGTCAGTTTTCGTAATTCATTGGTCACATAAATTAAGGAAATTATACAGTTTATAGAAAGCAAAGGGTAACTATTATGTGATAAAAGATATAGCTTAAAATTACAAATTTGTTGGTCAGAAACGTATGGGACAATGCTATATTGTGGAATGGACGATAAGTGCTGTAACTTAAGGTCAAGGTTGTTTTCTTACATCACTCATATTTGTGAAAATACGATAAAGTAGCAAAGAAAAAATATCCAACTAATACATAGCGTTATTACGAGTACATAGACAAATATTAAAACCATACATGTTCAATCCTATCTAGGGATTGATGTAACGAAGCTGGAAAGTGAGTGGTCATATAAAGAAAATCCCTATTTCTAAAAATAGATGCATCTACATGGCCTGCGTCACGCCATATTTTCATATTTGTATATAGCTGTGTGCCAATTCAGTTACTTTATGTTTCATTTCATAGTTTCACATAGATTTCATCGCTGTAATTATAAACAGGTATAAATAGTTAATCAACTGCCACTAGAACAAGCAATTTAATTTTTATACTTTTAAAAACTTCAGCAAAATAGTAAAGTCAAAACATTTACATTTGCTTTAGAATCAACTTCCTCAAAATGCAGTTGTAAAGTTCAGATTACTCATCAGTGACCACTGTGGTTTGAATGGATGAACACTATAATATTGAAGACACATGTACATGTGCTCTCATGTGCGTGTTATAGGGGTTGTTTCAAACTTTTAGAACTGTTTTCGACAGCTGTTTTCAAGTGAAGAAACTACAAACAATTATTTTGTTCTTTAAACGGCA
This sequence comes from Margaritifera margaritifera, assembly GCA_029931535.1. NCBI lineage: Eukaryota > Metazoa > Mollusca > Bivalvia > Unionida > Margaritiferidae > Margaritifera > Margaritifera margaritifera. The sequence goes on along the minus strand of JAQPZY010001486.1, from coordinate 431,497 downwards.
GTTGCTTTAGAATTTTTACCTATTTTTTATTACAATACTGTAATTTAGGTGCTCATGTCAGTTACAATTAAGCACAATGTATAGTTTCTGCTATGCTTTTTTTGAAGTCATATGGCCAGAATACATTGCATATTTCTCTCCATCAAACATACACACTTTCAAGTATGAATACACTGCATATGAGTATGATACATTCATACACTTACAAAATGTGTTTATGATATACATAAAACATAGTTTTATACTTGAAAACAAAGTATCGTTTAAAACAATGTAAAATGCAAATATGCATAAGAAATACAGGACACAGTCCAAATAAGATCACCAGAGCACATACACACACATGCACACACATATTCAGGGATCGCGCTGGGCTTCACCAATGTCGCAAATTGTGATTTTGTTTCCTAATTGGTGACAAAATATAGCATCTAGCGATTTTTTTGGCGACAACATTTTTGGCTGTTAAAACTTGTATATACAATCGTGGGTTTGGAGTGGAGGAATTCAAAGGCACCATGAAAGGAAGCCGCAAACTTGGATATAAAATGCACTGGAATCTATCTATTGTTATATAAACAAATCCTTTGTTCATATTGACAAACCATCTTACCAGTGCATTGTTATATCATAATCCGCTTATGCCGACAACTGGCCTGAGTACTGTATGCTGTGATACACTCAAATAGTCATGATACTGGACCAGCTACAATCGATGAAACGACAGCTAATCCTTCTTTTTTTTTAAAATATGTACCAGAAAAATAGTTTTGCTGAAACTTCAAAGAAAAGTGATTACCTTTCCAATCGTTCTGTATAAATACTAAGCGAATGAAAAAAAAAAAAAAAAAAAAAGTCTCAATCTGAACAATATACTGTCATGGGTAAACGTAAGTTAGACTTTTCGTGTTCATCATCTCATCCTAAGAGTACTGTATATGCTCGCGTATAATCCAAACAATTGAGGAAAAAAAAAAAAAAAATGGAAGAAGGAGGGTCGACTTATCCACCGGACAAGGTCTAAACTTAAAATGTTTGAAGTTTTCTTGTTGACTACCCGTATATATCAGAGGAGACTGGAAGGATAGATATATAGATACATGTATATAGCTAGGAATTATAAAGACAAAACCAGTGTAAAATACAATTAGGTATATTATTGAGTGGAATATGTCACAAATAAATTGACAACTTACATTTTGTTCTTCATCGTGTGATAAAAATCCATAGAAATATATAATGATTGACATTTTAAATCCGTTTGATATGATAAATCCATGAATTCTATCATAGGTCACATACCAGCATAAAAATAGTAGCCCAGAATGAACCGATTCACAATATTCCGTAATATGTTAATTCCACACATCTGACAAATAAACAATGAAAGTCAAGTCCACTTTTGTGATTCACAGTATCCTATAAAGGTCACAGTCTAATGTCATCTGGTACAAAGCCCAAGAATTCATCTGCATCGTCTGAGTGACCAATTATAGTGCTGAAATCCTCGATCATCATCTAGTAATCGTAAATATTGTCTGACTCCAATTCACCGTCTTTACTGTCATATGCTGGTGCTTACGTAGAGATCGAGCTTGAACTCTGTAAGTGATACTTCGATCATACATTGTGAAATCTATTAAAGGTTGCAACTGAACAGGTGTCAATTGTGCGGCAAGATCACAGGGAATTCAAATAACCACCCTCTGTTACTTGGCACTGAACAAGTATATAATACGCGGCTCAATCAAAGGCTTGTAATGTGGTGAAAACAAAGAGGGTGCTAAGGGATTAAGGTCAAACACGTATATGTAAGACATGTAGGACTCTACTTGGCACTGAACAAGTATCAAACTAACTTTTTTAAAGCCAGCACAATCCCTGATATTGCGTTTATTGCTTTGCTGCCACTTCTCCCTGTTCTGCTCTCACTTACCCCATTTCTGTCCAAAAGGAGAAGTCACTTCTCCCTAAAATTCAAGTCTAGCTTGACACCTGCACCAGTATGTATTGTCAGCCACCCAAACAGCTAGTAAAATATAATGTTCAAATTAAGGAAAGAATACATATCCATTGCTATGAAAATGGAGAATCTGTGTACTCACTTGTCAGCTCTTCAGCATACATTGGAAAATCCGAATACTTATTATTCCTAAATGCACATAAAAGCAGTGGCAAGCTTTTGTATGATCAAGATGACTTTTGGTAAGGTAAAAAGTTAAAATTACAGTTTTGATCCAGTAACATGTTACAGATATGAATGGAATGAGGGAAAAATTCCAGCAAGCAAGATTTTCGAACTTCCAATTGAGATATTTTAAAATAAAACTTCTGGGGTCGCCAACAGAAATTGGAGCCACCAGGCTGTCCTAATTAATATAGTAGAATCATCTCTGAATGCATGGCATGAAATTTATGAAACATTTGATGCAGATGTGTGGAACAGTTCTGCAGTGCATCCTCCAAACCTTTATCAACTGGCTTGTCATAACTGTCCAAATGCTCTGATCATGACTTTGTGAGTTATAAAATCTAATGACTGAAATTATCAGTTAAAACAATCGACTTAACACGTGTCATCACCTGTTTACTACAGTACATACAGTCACCTGATGTTTACATCCCCAACTTGTTGTTAGCCACTGCACAAGCATAAACAGGGACTTATCTGAACACTCACCTTGTTGACATCCTCATTTGCATATGAAAAGGCTGCAATGCAATAGTGCAAAAGCAGTGCAGGTGTTGTGAATCTCTGTGGCATGGATGTCTCTGGTCCAAGTAGTTATCTTAAAAATAGTTTCTATCACTACTGATCTCCCAATCAGCACAAGTAACTAATTCGTGCATTTTTAAATCTTACACCTTCCACAGGGATGGTGCTGGCTTTAAAAAAGTTGTCGCCAAAAAAATTACAAATCTCAATATTTTGTCGCCAATTTTCAAAAAGTGTCGTCAAGCAAGGAGTAAGTATTTTTCCATGTCGATTAATGTGGTAGGCAATGAAAATTGAAAAAGATCGAGTATTTATTACTTTATTGACAGCAAACAATACAATACCACAATATTACAGAATAAATCATTGCATGACTGTTTTGTATGCTTATTGTTTTGCACTATTAAAATGTTGTTTCATAAAAATAATAAAATCGAATGTCACATGAGTATGCATTGTGCCCACTTGCTGAATGCAGTTTCAAAGTCGAAGTCTCCTTCACATTCGTACATGCCGATTCTCATTAGGTTCTCTCTCTTTGATGTACTTAAGACAAATTGGGTTGTTCCACTTAGTGTACTTTACCTATGCAAATTAACCTAATGGGCTCTCCCTCAGCAGTGCTCAAAGGATTTGATATGACACATCACCCTAGCTATTGTGAGCCAATTCAATAAATCGCTGAAAGGTGTCTGTTTATCTCTGACCGCCTTACCTTTTAATTGTCTTTAAACAGTTGTAAAAACTGACCGACTTTTTATCATATTAAATGATACACTGTATTCAGTTTATTACAGACTCAGTATTTGTAAATTTCTTGTGTCGGCTGAACAGTATGTACATGTTGTATGAGAATAAAAGGTAACCTTGGAAATATTCAATCAGGAAGGACCTAATCGTTTGAATGTAAAATTCTTGAAGATTGTCCGAAAAGTATGAAACACATATCACAGAACATCAGTTTTAATTTTCTATCATATCTCAGCCACGGACGCCCAAATTTCCACAAAAAAAAGGATTAGCGGTCGTTTAGTTGATTGTAGCTATAGTATGGGCCCGTTCCATTCTGAATCGTACACCATTGTATAAAACGTGCACATGCTAAATGCCATATAAATATGAATTACATATTTTTTACACCTTTTTTTAAAATACCAAATCAGTGATGAATACAAATAAAGATAGAAATGTAAAATCAAATAGTTAATACTTTTATTGTAAGGTGCACGGTTGTGATGTGGATCTATACTGTATTACCATACAAGATGCCTACTACTTTAATGACTATGACTATAATAAATGGATACAAAACAACATTAACAAAATTCTCTAAATCATATGTCATTCTCTAACTCATAAATATGTCAGATAATTCGATTATAGATTTTTATCATTTTTATATCATATGTTAAACATTCCACAAAAAATGCAGTATGAACATAAGTGTCTTCACCATCTAAATATATTTAATTCATATTTACATGGCATTTAGTATGCCAGCAGTTTGATTAACATTTAAAAAGAGCTTGTAATGTAGACATTATAATTATTATTATTATTATTGATCTTGTTGAAAATACAAATAATTCCTAAATATAAGTATAAATGTCTGATAAACATATAAATCATTATTATTAAAATTATTTATTTTAGAATCTGATTCAATTTCTTAATTTTAAAATTGTGCTACAAAATATCAGCATTATTATACAATATTATTTATATTTTTATTTGTATTCATTTTTGATCTGGCAAAAAGTATTGTCATCTGAATATTTTAATTATTATTTGAATTATTACTTATTCTGCATGCATGTGTATATGCTTTTTTTTTTTTTTTTTTTTGGTCTTCTATAATAATAATAATAATAATAATGTATAAATTTCTTGCTATTTTAAATGTACTTAATTATGATTTTTACAAAAATATTATAATGTTATTTTTATTCAGACTTCATTATTTTGGAATGTGTGGCATATAATTAAAAAAAAAATGATAAAGTCTATTTTCTACTTACATTACATTTTTATGATTCAGATAATTTTTTTCACTAGTTTTGTAGCCTTTATTTTAATCTTACTGATTATAGCGGATGATATTGTGCACGTTTTATACAGTATAAATGTACCGACTTTTAGTTTGATCTGCGCGAGGATCCGCATCGCAACCATGCACCGTACGACTTGTTTTAGGCAGTGCTTGTACTATAAATAGCATTTTCTTTAACATTGCACTCGCCGTTAACAACTTTATTTTTGCAAATTAAAAAAGTCTGCGTAGACGGAACAAGGTTTGGTTCGAAATTTTGTAAGGTATAAAGAGATTAAATAATCCTCAGCTAGATAGTAACCTGCCCAGGTAAATACTTTCAAAGACTGAAGGTGGTGTATGATTCAAAATGGAACGGGCCGATACTAAAGTGCGGAAGCATGACTATTTCAGTGTAAAACCGCATTCAGTTCTCAGGCCAGATGTCAGCATAAGCGGTCCATATGAACAAATGATTTGTTTATGTAACAATAGAGAGATTCCAGTGCATTGTATACCCAAGTTTGTGGCTTCCTTTCGTGGTGCCTTTGAATTCCTCCACTCCAAACCCAAGATTGTATATACAAGTTTTAAGAGCCAAAAACATTGTCGCCAGGAAAAAAAATCGCAATTTGCGACATTGGCGATGCACAGGGCGATCCCTGCTTCCAGACTCTGTGCTAGTTTTCTTATCATGTTGGCACACTCATCCACTCATGCCTTATATTACTGTATGATATAAGTATTAAGTATGATTTAAGTATTATGTTGATCATTTAATGGTAATTTTATGCAAAGTTTCGGCATTGCTTCGTGCAACATTTACCACCTTTTTAAATGTGAACACAGCAAACAAATGACTGAAACGATACAATTTGAGACTCAACCGTTTTCTCCACGATCTGCAAAGTATGGTTACAGCTGACAACTATTTATATGTAAACCATTGACAATGTGCATACCATACCTAGTTCAACTCAGGGTTGTTTCATTTTCTCTGTCTTTTACCTCTGATTGTGACAGGATTCAATTTTTAAGACATGTATTCACTGAATATATCTGACAATTTAAGTAAAACATCCTTTGGACAATCATGAAATTGTTTCATGCTGCTCCATACATGTACATGATGACAAAAATAAATCCAACCAGACATACTGCCCTTGACATGCTTATATGATGCTTTTGTAGACTCTAAAATGACTATAAGAACTGCAGTGGCTTAGAAAGTTGAAACGATGTTTCTTTAAAATAAAATGTTATTTAAAGGCAATGGCGTAGCGAGGGGGGGGGAGAGGGGTGGTGGCCCCGGGCGGCACTTTCCAGGGGGCGGCAATTTGGTAAGAGTACATGTACTGTATATATCATAAATAATATGAATGGAGTGGGGGTGTAATTTTGGTAGTTGGGACTGGGTGGCACTTTGCCTCGCTATGCCACTGATTAAAGGTTCTGTTAAGAAACATTTTTTTCCAAAAGTAATCAGTTTAAAGAATTGTTAGTCAATAAAATCAGTAAATATGCCTGACGCATAATGTGTTGTACAACTAACTGACCATCACCAGAGCAGATATAACCATGCCCTACTCATTTGCATAGCACATTATATAAAATCAAAGTATTTTATGATGACACTTACCTCGTGTGAATTAGTGTTCATTTTTGGTGCTTACTCCAAATTTCATAAAAAATGGTTGAAAAAGGTTAAAGTTATGACAATCTGAATTTGTACATGATATAGAGCAGGGCTGAGCAAAATTTTTTTTCATCCTGGACAAGTGGTTTCAGAAAATTCACTTGTCCCACCTACCTTTTCACTTGTCCCAAAATTGTCATCACTTCTCAAGATTGATGATACGTATGCACTTTAATCCATAGAAAGAAGAAACAAAATAATGTACAACATATTTCTTAAAAGAATTAAATTTTCAAAAACATAGGTTGATATACATTTTGTTACATCAGAGGTTTTCATTTTCCACTGTCCATGTACATGTATCATTTAGTGCAACATTTAGTGTTTTAGTCTTGTATACTGGCTTTGAGCTTTTAGTTACCCTAAATGTGGCTTATGTTGCTTACGCTTAATTTTAGATGGATTTTTCTCCATATCTTAAGATGTATATTAGCTACTTTAGCTTTGATGCATGTGTAGTATTTTTAGTTTTAGTACTGTTGGCAGGGCCAGATTAAGACCTTTAGAGACCCTAACCACTGAAATGATTATGATGCCCCCCCCCCCCCCCCCCCCCCCCTTATGTAATTAAATAAAAAGCCCGTAATTTTTTTTTTTTTTTTGGTGTCCCTGCTTTGCTGGTGCCCTAAGCACGTGCGTAGTCTGCCTATTGGGTAATCCAGCACCGACTGTTTGTTTGCCTATAACTTTAGGTTCTTCTGTTTTGCTTATGGCTTCCAGGTAATTTACATTCCAGTGTACTGTTCTCATATGTTTCTATGTAGCCTCGAGTAACCACATTTCATGGGCTTAACATGACTTTTAACAAGTTCGTTATAATATTATGATAATCTATTCAAATAAACCATAAAAAGTGTTCAGCTATATCTAGTTCATTTAATCAGCGTGAAATTTTTTTTTTGCATTTATGTACATTAGTTCATAATTACTGTTTTTCCAAGCGTGTGTATGTTTACTTATTTCAGGAAGTGACGTCCACGGTTCATGACACTCACTAAAAAGTCACATGGCATATGACCAGACCGTGCCAGTTAGAAAAAGGTATGGATATTATTAGTTTATAGCATCTCAGTGTTTTTGAAATTTACATTTTTTTTTTTAAATGAATAATTTTTTTCTGTTAATTCTATGTGCACTTACATTACTGCTTGCTTGTTCTTTACCATATAGATACATGACTGAGTAGACTGAGAGAGAGACAGAGCGAGAGAGAAATTTAAAAATAGACACTGATGAATGGATACACATTTTATTAAAATAGATTCAACGTCTTTTGATGTACAGTACAGCTCACGTGATTTTTCGGAACTCCGCGCATCGCGGTGGGGTACTTAATCCCCTCCACTCTAGCTCTGCGATAGCACTCCGCGGTGGAGGCATAAATTGGCATAAATACCTACAAATCACCACCGCGTTTCCGCAGGCATGCCGATGTAAACTCCACCGTGGAGGGGCTAGTCGACATTACTGATTGACATCTGAACAGCCAATGAATGAAGACCACCTATGGAAAGACGGAGATGTCAAGAGTGATTTACAACCGGATACCATCTGAAGAATAAGTCGTTTTTATTTCGATCATATATTTGGACAATAAAAAAATAATTTCAAAAGCCTTGTATATTCAGTACACATTACTGTTTATAAAAGGTTGATCGACTTCTTTTGCAATAAGTTTATGATTTTAATTTAGTTCAAAGAAATATGAACAAACTTATGCACTGACTTGACGAGAAGCACACATTGCTGAGCCTCTCAAGCAGAATAAATTTATCATTTTGTTCCAAAGGAAAGTAATTCTGAGATATGGACAATTAAAATCCAAATTGACATCCGCTTCTGCTTACCCCCCCCCCAACAAACCTAAAACACTGAATTTACACTGAAATCCAAACTGCGTGCTTAGTCTTTAAGCAGTAATAGCAGAGTCACGAGGCTGAATATTATGGCTGCATGTATACTGTAAGGGACTGACCATTTAATATACGGAGTATGTTGTTTTGTTTTTTCGACCGGGATATTTTTTGTTCTTTCATTGCAGTAATTATTTATTTTAAGTGAAATATGGAACGGATTAACGTCTGCTACAAAAATCAGAGAAAGACAATTGTTTTCATGCATTTACCACCGCCCCCCCCCCCCCCCAACGGTTGGAAAATTCAATTTTCTCTCCCTAATAAAAACTTGACTTCAGCGGATGTTCTACAGAAATCAAGGCAGTGACCATTGTGAACACCGTTATAAAATATTAACAAGGGTTTGCATCAAAGGATGATGTAAGTTTCAGCTTGTTAACAGTGTGTTTTTATCACACGAAGCCATCTGACTTGGCGTGTTGTACTTTACAGCCACAATTATGGTCCCGCCATTAACAACGGAAGTTTGATAATTGTTAGTAATTAATCTGAACTCGGCTTATTAACGAAATGAAAAATAATATGGAAAATTCTAAAATCTGAGATATTCAGAGATTTTAATTTCCAACAAATTTAGAGCATTTTGCATGGATGTATTGTCTCCACATGTATCCTATTATTTGCTCATTTTCCTATGGCGAAAATATAAAAATAAAATATACTTTTTAAATTATTTTTATGCAGATATTAAAGAATACAGTTGCCTGTTTGTGACTGTTAGAGCCTTTGGTTATTGAGCGTGTTTCTGTTTCTTACCACTTGCAAACTTTTCCAGATTTCAGTTTACGATAACTTGTGCAGTAGTGATTTGGATTATATATTTTATGAGAGAGAGGGGGGGGGGGGGAACTTTACTAAGAAGAGTTAATGATCTAAAATTATTCATCTTTTTTTTCTGTACTATGCAGTAGGAAAATGAACAGAAAAGAAAAAGTTAAACATTAATTTCATCTGATGCGCAAGTTTGTCAAATCAATGGCAAAGAAAACAAACCCGCAGCAGCATTGCTGTTGTACTTTTAGGTTAACAGTTAGCACATGAAATTAACACATCAATATCAAAGAAAACACGCAGTGCTGATGACTTCTATTGTGCTAGGTTACTTGCAAGTGTCAACTACATGTATCTAGGATGACCTTTGTGCGACCATTTGTGATTTTAAAAAAACCCCGCTACTTTGCTAATTAATGCAAAATAGTACAGTTTAATATAAAATAACGATGTGAAATCTTAATATTGCTTTATTTAAGCGATTGGATGTCAGAAAAAAACGTACAATATGTGAATGAGTACTCATGCATGGAGTAACCATCGGAACTTGTGCGATTTTGTTTCACTTCAGTCAGGTATGACTGCAGCTTTGTTATTAATTTGTTCGATGTTTATCGTTCTTTTCATTGCAGGTAGTACAATATCACAGACTTTCATATGATCATTACAATTTTGTATTGCGTTTACTGAAAAAGAAATAAGGATATGAATGCATGTTTAGATTCCGATAACATAGTATTGAAGAAAAATAAATTAGATTCATTGCGCAAAATGTAGTATTAATACAGTTTACGAGGCATTGTCATTACGTTATCATCATCTTAAATATGATTTGGCACTATGTATCATACATTATCTTCGTTAGAACAAGGAAATGTTTATAATTAACTGAATTACTACGTTTTTTTCAGTATAAAAAAGTTATCAAATTGCTCCCCAGAGGGATAACGATGTAGATAAATTGGTGCCCCCCCCCCCCGTCTCTCTCTCAACCTCTGCTTGCATGGGTGATAAACAGTAAACCACGCCCATATTATCGAGACCACGTCCACTCCGCGGTGGTGATCGGATGCGACTCCACGAGAAAGCGTGGTGTGCAGGGCTATTCTCCGCGAGACTCCGCGACAACTCCGTCAGGACGCGCGGAGTGATGGTGGAGGGGTTTTTCTTAATCCCCTCCACTCACTCTCCACCACCACCGCGATGCGCGGAGTTCCGAAAAATCACATGAGCTGTACTGTAGAATATATGTTTATTATGAAATAATACAGAAACGAAAAAGTCCATAGTGAATATACATTTAGAGTGTAAATTTTTCTTACATCGTATAAGAACTCCACATGATTAAAACCAATTATTTACATTGGCTAACCAGTTGTAGAAATTCCCAAAGTGGTTTTAATTGGTGGCGCTGTCTGTAGCATAAAATAGAAAATTCAAGGTCAAAAAGTCAGACACAAAAAAGGCATTAGTGAAAACATAGATTTTCATTATGATTTTTTAAAATTACATGAAATTACCTTTTTGAATCGCATTTTGTATGCTTTTACTATATAATTATATTCTTTCGCTTCTGAAGAACGATGGTGACACAGCTGATGACGTCATTACCTCGAAAAAAAGCGCGTTATATCGTGAGAAACATGGCGCGCAATTGAAGGAGTCCCACGACAACTGGCCATTGGACGATATATGCTGTTAGTTGCTCTAAACTGCTCTGTCTGGTGATATATATGCTTCCAGTGCATAAACATTAATCTTACATGTATGCACCATGTACTTATGTGCAAGGCCGAGACTGTTCACATGGCCACAATGTACATCATCTGCAGAAGGCTATTTGCAAGGCCATTGCATACATAATTTCCTTAAAGCGATTTGTACGTCTGCCGTGTACCTAATCTGCTATTATTTTTCAAGTCATTGTAGGTAAAACTGGTACAATCAAAGCCGGATTAAAGGCGAGCAAATGGAGCAGTTGTTCAAGGAGACCCGCCAACGATGTTTTTGTTGGTATCACGTGACTACCACATTGACAATGTGCTCTGTACTTGATGAGTCTGGCTTTCTCCAGGTTGCTGTGACAGCGACAGGTTTCTGGTCGTTGTTCTCGGAATAAATATGTTGAGAATTGTGTGTCTTTTCGTTTTTTTTACAAACATTACGTGACTTTCATTTAACGTTTTCGAATTTTTTGTACAACAACATTGGAAAGGGGTTTATTGTTAATATCACGTGACTATTTGACCTCATGTCCTGGACATGTCGGTTGCGAGATTAGGGTAGTCATGTGACTAGCAATGCTACTGGCGTGTACCAGGTCAAATTTCATCAACGATGTAGTTTCGTCTCGTCTGTCAGCGGATTAAAGACAAAACGAATGTTATACTCACAATTTCTAAGATAAATAATCTTCCTATCGATTTCATGCAGGTATGGCTCGATGTAGGCTCGTTTAAGTTTGCTATGCCCGGCAGTAAGCGGCTACCCCACAGGGGCTCGTTACAAACTAAATTAGGAGTATTGGTCGATGGATAGTGGGCTGGGGGGATCCAACCTGTAACAATATAACACAAGGGAAGACACGACTACTCACCCCTCGCTATTTCCAACCCTGCTAGCCTTTCCTATTTTCGTCTCCTAATGTAAAAATTATGCCAGCTGTACAGGATGTAAGTTCCGAACCACCGCTATACAAAAATTTAGCACGAAATACAAGCAGACGATATCGAGCGAAGAAATGGATAATTTTATTGTGTCATGGTAAAATAAGCATACTAGCGTAAATACAGATAATTATCCAAATGAAACATTTATTCAATATTTTACGTATGTTTGGGAATGTGGTTCGGAACTTACCTCTCCTTCAAGGGTGAAATCCAAAATTGCCAAATGCTAACGGCAACTTCCGTCATCGTACTTCTCCCTTCTGCAAAATCGGCGAACAAATATGGAATTTTCTCCAATATGTCATGAATTGAACGAGGTCGGTTGAGATGTTAAGATAATTGATCCATTTTTGATTACAGCTGGCATAATTTTTACATTAGGAGACGAAAATAGGACAAGCTAGCAGGGTTGGAAATAGCGAGGGGTGAGTAGTCGTGTCTTCCTTGTGTTATATTGTTACATCCATTGACCGATACTCCTAATTTTGTTTGTAACGAGCCCCTGTGGGAAGGGTCAGAGGAAACTCGGACTAATAGTGTGGAAGCCATAAGTATATGGTTTCCGGGCATAAATATATGGTTTACGTTACCTGAATCTATATATGGTCACAACACGGCGTCTTCTGTAGAACTCACGGAACTAAATATATGCAAGAAGGGAACCAGTCTAAGATAAAAAAAATACAGTATATATGAGTTTCGCTGGCCAGGATTGGTTGATAATGAAAGTAAAAGTTTTGTGAAAAGAATCTTTTGAGAGTTTATCCTAGTTGTAATTGAAAAAAATAGAGACCATGTTTCAGTCCTTTTATAGATTTTAGTTTGGAAAACATTTCTCAAATTAGCCCCTTGACTCTTTGGTGCGGAATTGAAAGCACATGTTTCAAACACATGTTGATCCAGAAAATGCCGCGGCTCATATTGTTTTTTCTACACAGAAGCTGTCATCAATGATATGTCTATACTGGTAAATATAGGTTTGATCATGAGCACTCAGAAATTTAAAGTTATTGAATTTTTAATATCATGGTATTTGCATAGGTTTACTATGAGAGCTGAATTAGTACCGCGAGTCCTGTATGGTATAACGGTACCAATTGCGCAAGCCCAGGAGGGAGGAGCTTAAGGTATAGGAACATTATATTCAGAAATAAACAACAAAACTAGCTGTGATTGGTATATTATGTAAGAGTTGTACTTTCTGTCGGACATTTTTTTAGAAATTGAGTCTCTTAGCAACATATGAGATTATGTTAATTCATATGTAGACCATGTTTTGTATTTTTAATGATTTTGTTTTTAAAAATGTGATACACATCACTGAAAATGTGCTGTTGTGGCTGGATAAATCTTACCCCTGTCTAGTTCCAGCAGAGTTATCTCTCTTAAATTCAATGGAGTACCTGACTCTGTCCTTGTCAAATTGACAATCCAACATTGCTCTCTATGACAGTGTGTGACACACATGCTAAAGTAACCGCGAAGGTATATTTATTTAACCAAATGTTAACATTAAGATCTATGGAAAAACAACGCGGTAGCTATAAAAAATATGGTTTCTTATAATGATGTAAACGAATGTTGAATCTCCACCAATCATTAGGCACGTGCTAAAAATATCACAGAGAATACCACACAAGATGGTCCAATAATTATCACGCTTACATGTGATTGATGCATAACCGACAAAATAAAAATAAAAAAGTAACAAATTTGCCGGGAGATTTGGTTGTCAACAGACGACATCGATATAAACAATATGGCGGTTGTGTACGGCGGTGAGGACAATTTCTTGCGCGAGTTGGTGTGTGAGTGAGGGGTTTGATGAGGCAGATGTTCGTGAGGAAGACGGTAGAGATGTTAGTGACAGAGAAAATGATATTTTGGAGGAGTGGTAAGTTGTTGATGTAACCGTGAGAACAGAGCACAGTTTCACGTCTCTCTATGAGAACAGAGCACAGTTTCACGTCTCTCTATCTGGGTTACGGACACCTGTTAAGGAACTTCAAGAGCCTCTGGATTATTTTAATCTCTTCATTTAGGATAATGACTACGATGAAATTGCTACAGAAAAAAATAGGCGAGTTAATCTTTCATAAATATGGAATAAAATAGCATGCACAAGAACTCAGCTCCAATAATCACCAGTTAAATTTTATATTTATTTTATAATTGTCAATTATTAGATCTATGACATTCAATACAATCATATGAATATTATTAAGATTAAGAGTTTTTGTTTCATCAATAGCAAAGGCATTTAAAAATTTTGGCATTAGAGATGGGGTTGATTATATATCTCTCTACATGTGAATTAAGTCAAAGATTTAAAAAAATATAATTTCAACTCTTAATTATGTTAATCACATATATAACCAACACTATAATAGTGTCGAGACTGAACAAAAAATATAGATTCAAGTATGCTGGTACAATTTTTTGTTGTTGTTTCAAAATGATATGTGAATCATTGAAAATAATTATTTCAATGTCAATATATTTAATTTTTAAAATGTCTTTTTGTCCTGTGAAATAGCTAAATTAGTGTCTGGGTGTGTTTCTTTCAATCCACAATTCTTTGACCTTTTTTATTTCAGATATGCTAATGAGTTCTTGCAGCAGAATCGTGATCTATTGAAACCAAAATCCAGGTTTTGGCACTGGTGTGACACCAGTGGAAAGAGATTAAAGTTTTTCTATCCCTAACTATCACTATGGGACTGATCATGATGCAAGATATCCAGGTGTGTATCTTTGTTTCTCTCTCTCTCTCTCTCTCTCTCTCTCTCTCTCTCTCTATATATATATATATATATATATATATATATATATATATATATATATATATATATATATACACACACACATGTATATATATATATATATATATATATATATATATATATATATATATATATATATATGAAAAAGCAAAATATTTTTATTTACTACAAAGTGAAACAAAAATATATTTCTTTGCTCATTTTCATAATTTCTTTCATCATTTAAACAATGTACGTAATGTATATGACAATTCAATGGAATATAATATCAAACTTTATTGGTATGTGCTTTCTATATGCAGGACTATTGGAGCTCAGATCTAGTGGTGTCAACACCATTTTTCCCCTGTCATGTCAAGATAGGTTTCTCATCATCATGAGGTTTTTTCATCTGTGCAACAATGCCAGAGGTAATATAAACAAAGTTTATGTATAACTACTTCTCAAAACATGTAGAGTCCAATTTATATTTTAATACTTTTCTAAGAATAAAGAGCTCTGATATTTGGATTAAACTACAAAGTCTGTTGATTTGGGTGAAATACAAAGTCTGTTTATTTGGGTGAAAGATTAAGTCTGTTGATAGACAATGAATGTTGTAATATTGTCCCAAGTAGAATAACATTACAAAAAGTATACAAATATGTAAATTTTTAGCCATACATGTAAAAAAACACTATGTTGTACTTATTATTCATATTGTTTTTAATATTGTCTAATGTTAATTTCAGATCTCCCTGGTCATAATCCAGTCAGAAAACTTGAACGTGTCTTCAGTAATATGATCAGTAAATTTGGTAGTGTTTTTGTACCAAATAGGTACCTGTCCATAGATGAGGAGATGATCCCATGGAGGGGCAATCTGGCATTCATAATTTATAATCCAGATAAACCCATTAAGTATGGGATCAAGTCTTATATTGTCTGCGACTCTACTAATGGATATTGTTCAAAGTTTCAGTTGTATGTTGGTAAAACTAATGTACCTGTAAGTGAAAATGGCAAAACATGCAAGTAATAAAGTTGAGAAAAATATGATATTTTGAAAATAAAATGTGCCAAAAAAGAATGATTTCAATATGTTTGTTTTAAAGTCACTATTTTCTTCAATTTCATTCTTTTGGTTGCCATGGCAACCATAAGAAATCTGTACATTTTAATGAAAGATATATTATGTACAGAACATGGATGCATTCAAGTATTATCTGATAAAATTTCATACAATTTTGTTTAATATTATTGGTTTTAAAGCAGTAATACTGATGTTGGTAAAAACTCCTTATCAGCTCTCAAACAATACAGCATAGGCAGGTCAGGCAGTTACAAACAATTCACAGCACATCACAAGAAAACAACTCAGAACTACCATGGAAGATCTATTACCAATCGTATCCATAATCTAATGTAGAAAATTGACAATAACGACTTGCAAATATATAGCTGATTTTTTTCATGTTAAATATCATTTGCTATATTTCAAACTGAACCAGTTACCACACGATCATTACTTTATAAAATATTCCTTATCTTTAGTATTAACCTTTACTGTGCTCATTCAAAATTAATGCACATCAAATAAAAGATAATCGAACAGTTTCCTAACTTTATGGTGTTTTGTAGTCCAATAAATCAGCCCCCAAATCTGTAATGGTTTTGATGGGTAACCACCCATTAATATGAATACAGGTTTAGAGGCTGATTAGTTGGATTAGGTGTCTTGTTGCCTGTCAGCTTTCTATAGTAGTTGGCCACCCCTGATCAGAAATTTATCTGTTATGTTTAGCTAAATTTACATCATTTGAATATTTTGGATTCATCCTTAATGCATTCACAAGTCGCCGTGCAAGTAGTCTTTGTAAAAGTTGATACAAGGTGGCTGTGCAAAATAGACACTTCCTATGTTCAAAGTTTTGCCCAACTAATTGTCCTTATACATTTAAAATTTGTATTTATGTAAAATGGTATCATAAGTGTTGCTAGCCACGGATTATGCACGGATTATGCATGTATATTTTAATTTTGCATGAAATTTTACAGTAGAATCTATCTGCGTAAATTGATTTCTCCGCATTGAATCTCTAAATATAAATTATCAGGGATTTGACGGGTGGTTCTGTATTTTTTGTGTGTGCGTAGTTGCATATAGTAACATGCATGTGTGAATTTCTGATTGTTAATTATTTTATTGTCTTTAGTCGGTAAAATAGCTCCATGAGCTAATAATTCTCATAGTGTAAATGCAACTGACTCTACTGTAGTATTTGCTTACCTTCGCGTTTTGTTTGTACCCCCTAATGATTTTAAAAACGAAAAGCATCAAGGATAAAAAAAATGCACAAAACATGTTCATCAATTTATAATTTCAAATCTGATTTTCACCAGGGTGTCGCTAACAATGTCATCTGCATGTTTAAAACAAAACGGGAGTTTCTTTACTAACAAGGTGCCATGTTTGTGTGGCCGAGTCAATTTTTTCAGACAACATTTGTAATGTATTTTGCCATCTTCAATAAGTTCTGAATAATTCTTAAATTTCCATAACTTTGGGAGTTGCATCCCTTTGAACACATGTGTAAGAGCCACACCCTTTTATTTTGTTCAATTTTTTTAGAAATATTAAAACTAGACATTAAAAATATTGGATGCAGACTACAGTTTTTCCTAAATATGGACTGTTCTTGAAACAGGAAAAGGACAGTGAGCAGTCTTTTTTTTTGATTTACATCAACATCTTCCGTTTGCTTTGAAACATGAACAAAATGACAATGTTGGGGACCACCTAGCGACAGTCAGGTTAGAAATTACAATATTCATTGGAAATATAAAAGTGTTCATTGACTTTTGTATTAATTTCATGATTTTGGGATTTATGTGAACTCATTCAAATACAGTCTGGATTACATCTTTGTGGTTCATCAGGACATTCAAGGCTATGGGAATTTATTTGGAACATTCTATTATTTTGGACTTGTGATTAGGACATTTAGGATTATTTGGATTTTAACTCACAAATTGTAAGTGTCTTTTGAAGTTTCACTTTAAATGTCTGGAAATAAATTGCTCATTGATTTTATTTACATTGTTGGTTTCAATTTCTTTCTGTTAGATATTTTTAAAACCTAGAGTCGTAACATTACTCAAACCAAAATAGTCGCACACAAAAAAGTATTTGAATTATTGTTTTGTTTGAATGCATATCAATGTTTCTAAACTAATACGTAATTTAGCAGAGATTAAAAAGAAATTCCCCAAAATGTAAAAATTGTAAAGAGAACTTTTGCAAATTGTAAACAAAAAATGTAAAAGTGAAAAATGTAGACATTTACGGGTTTCTTTTACAAATAAAATGATAAACAAATTATTCCGAATTTAGCAAAGACTGAATAATGTCTGGACAAATTTAAAAATTGCACAACTGTTTTTACAAATTTTAATAACAAATTTTTACAAATTGTGAAAAAATTTGTGCATTTTTAATATTTGTCTGGACATTTTTCTAACAATGTAACAATGTAGCCCCAATGTTGAATTCCCGTTAGAGGTCATAGGGTCATATTTGAGGTCAACCACTTCTAACAATGTATACAATGTCCTGTTGACGACATAGATATAACGTATGATGTAATACTGCATTTCAGTTCAAGAGCAGACAGACCCATAATTCTTCACTGTTACAAACTAATGTTACAGCCTAATGTTAATTTCCCGTGGACACCCATAAACTTTCGACCGTTTAACACACGAGTCCTATAGACATCTATTTCACCACACTACACTACTAATATATTTATATTCTTCATCCTTAGTATAGATTTCAATAATTGTATTTGCCTTCAAATACATTCCTCTATCACATTAACGTTAGGGATATAAGCCTGCTACCTCCCGAATCCAGCCCTACTTAAAGACGAAAATTCATCTTTTCTGTATGCGTCATATAGACAAAGGGAAATAACTCTTGCCCATTACTTCCCCTTGCCACCACTAGGTGTCGCTAGTTTATAAGCTTTGCTACGGTACTGTCAAGTTCGTATGTTGAACCTCCCAACAATCCAAGTCAAATTTGTGTTCAATTCGAACCATCCACACAGGATTTTGAATTTATTTGGATTAATAATCATTCCTGAACAGGTAATAAATATTATGGTTTTTAATTTTGCGAATATTTTAGGAAATGTTTCACGTTTTCAGACTTAGTAAATTTTGACCACATGGCACAACACGCTATCATTGATGTATGTTGTTATTCACGGTTTCGCGCACACTGCCTATTGGTTGCTCACATGATTAGGAACGGGTGTTGTTGTAACAACTGATTAACAGACTGCATCATAATGTATAACATTTTGTTGTGTTTTGTTTTAACTTGTCATTACAGTTAAACCTTTCGACGAAGTGTAATAAATGCAACCAGTTCATGACAAAGGAAGACACGCACGAGTCGTGGCTTGGGTGTACAAAATGTACTTCGCCAGTACCATGCAGTGTGTACACCATATGGTCCAAGAGTGTATGGATTATGGTTTTGCAAAAATCGATCGAGGCAAAGAAGAGGGTGATGACATCGCAAATGTTAAATTCCTACAAGTAATCACAATACCTTGGGGGAGAGTACCCCAATTTGTTTAGGCAGTCCAGATGAAGTAAGTAACCCCCCCCCCCCCCCCCGCATGTCCAAGAATGGCCGCTAGGCTTGTAATTCCGGGCGCATGGGGTTTTTAACAGATCCATTATATACTACCTTATTGCCGTCTGGCGCCATCTACGATCGTACAACCAGTTGTGAGTGGGCCATCCAGCCAGTCCAGCCGTCTCAATCAGGGGATCTTACTGAAAGATCCGTCCATCTTGCCAGGCCGACGGCTTCATTTTTCTACAATTACGGAGATCTTAATGATAGATCTATCCGTCCTACCATGCTATGGATACATACAATTACAATTACGGGGATCTTGGTGATAGATCCGTCTGTCTCGCCAGATCTACAGCTTCATCTTTCTACAGTTACGGAGATCTTAATGATAGATTTTTCCCTCCTAACATGCTTACGGCTACATAATATTACATTTACGGGGATCTTAGTGATATATGTCTGTCTCACCGGGCGTAAAGCTATATAAACATATTATGACAAGGATTTTAGTGATAGATCCGTCCATCTAGCCCTGCCCACAGGCACCAACATGACCACCTTCCGCACGGCCGGTAACCACACCGACCGTACTCCTGTCAAACCAGCCGTCCATACCGATACGACAAAATCGTCCGGCAGAGCCAGCTTGTCCTAGATTCACTGCTTACACGCAGTGTATTGCCCATGAATTATATATAGATGATGACATTGCATCATTGTTGCCACAGGGTTATCATTTATGCTGAAATGGAAGCAGACCATTAACAGAAGATTACATTAAGTGAGTGTGACGATACTTCTGAGCAACAGCCTTACTCTGATCCGACCATTGAGAGGACGGAGTTGAGTTTTAAGGCTGCCGTCAAGGAGATATACTGGGTGTTGCCAACTTTGGAATGCCCTACAGCCACGCTTAATTATAAAGTCAAACCATTGGTCGACATCGACGATGAAGAAGTCTCCATCCTTCCGGCTGCTTCCCCAGTCAACAAAAATCAAGGAGATTAACGGTAGGCTATCAGGATGTGTCTTTGTGACCTAAAGATTGTTAAGGTTTTCTTTTCTATGAGTCAAGTACCAGCAACATTTTCATTGCACTGGTACAAGACACATTCCACAGGCTACCATACTGAACTTTCGGTGTTAGATAAAAAGTTCGTGCCAGTTAACCTGTCTGCCCCACTTTTCATCAAGTGAATGAAAATGTGTTTCTTGTCACATTGAAACAGGCTTGGAATACTGTCGCCATGTCTTCGATGTTGTATTTGGTTTCGTTGGCGATTTTCCAACTAGCGGAAAAATTGGCCAACCAATATGCCTGGGAGTCGACTGCCCGTATTGCTCGGGTCATTAAGAAAACAGTTCACCATTCAATGGCGAATGCGTTGACTGCCTCTACCAATGTTGACTTGACACGTCGTGACGGATCACGCTCTGGCTTTAAGGGTCATTCCATTTGGCTTGCCATTGCTGTATTGCGGAAATATTGAAGAAGTTCGAAAGAGGGCAGCTCAAGAACTACCCCTCCAACATTCCACTAGACACGTATCCTCGTTTTAAAACCAGTCGTCCCTACCCCAATGGAGGGACGAAAAGCAAGCCAAGAAAAAGGGATCTTTTACGTCCCAGATGCAGTTCAGATCTCGATTTTATGCCAGCATACAACAGTCGAATCAGTCTAAGAGACAACTTACAGGGAAGATAAGAAACCAAGTTTCTCCACCCCCAAGCCTCCTGTCTCGCATCAGACAGTCTACCGAAGACCGCCAGTCTCTTGCAATTCTGACCACGTTGGATCAACATATTTCCGCAAAACGAATGGGTGATTAAAGTCATTTCGGAGGGGCTTCGGATTTAGTTTATCCAACCCCCTCCTCTTTCTTCCTCTCTCCTTCTAACGGATGTGTCATCAGATCAGAAGAAGGAGGATATTCTTCAGCTGAAGATAGTCGCTCATCGACAAACAGACAGTGGAGATTGTATGAAAACCACGATCTCAGGGGTTCTATTCATGGCTGTTCCTTACCAAAAAGACCAAGGTCAAGTTGAGGCCAATCATAGACTTGAGTTGCATCAATGAATTAATTCTTCCGCCCAGATTTAAGATAGAGACGGCAAGATCTATATGACTTTACATCCGAGGGGACGAGTATGCCATCAGTCTTGATCTCACAGATGCCTACTTTAATGTCCCTATTCACCCAGCTTCGCGAAAGTCTCTTCGGTTTGCTTACCGCAACAAGTTAACCAATTTCGAGTTCTTCTGTTCTGTCTAATATCAACCCATAGGTCTTTACCAAATCGGCAGTGTATCTGGACGATCTCCAGAAACATATGGCAAGTTTTTATTCTCCTCAAGGGCAGAAATTATCTTCGATCCCTTTTGAATAATCTCATTTTTCTCGTGAATTCGGAAAAATCTTACATTCACCCATCCCAGTGTTCTGTCCACCTGGGTATGGAGTTTATAACTAATCTCAATCTTTCCGTCATGTTCGCGTCATACGGATCGTATAATTCGTAGAGTCCATTTCCAATGGGACGTGGATTTCAGCGAGAGAGTTGTTGCAACTCCTTGGATTATTCAGTGCGGTGGCGGACTTATCTCGCTCTGCCATCTTTTTATGGACCCCTTACAGATGATGTTGCTAACCCAATCGCGCCCCTTTTTGAAGTTGATCAAAAGTTATGATCACACGCAAGGTACGATCATTCCTGTGTCAGTGTCGCAACCCAGGTTGGCTGATGATGGAGGTCCCTCTGGAGAAGCACCAAGCGGAATTGACATTGTGTAGCGATGCCAGTACGTACGGTTGGGGTACCCACACGTTGCCGGACTTCCCTACTGTCAGCGATGGGTGGGAGCCAGGGAATCAGCATATTCACATCAACCTTTTAGAAATGAAGGCTGTCATCAAAACGGCTTTCAGTTCTGGAAGACTATCTCAGGCAAAACTTTCCTAATTATGTCGGACAACTCGGTAGTGGTGACCTACCTCCTCAAACAGGTGGGTACCAAATTACCCGACCTGTGCGTTCTGATTTGGCAGTTTCTACATTCGTATGATAACTCAATATCAACGTACAAATCACATTCCTGCCCGACACTCTATCTAGAAAGGATCAAGTAATTCACACAGAATGGTCTCTCTATCAAGCAGTCTTTCTTCGGATTTGTGCACTTTGGGGGTGACCAATTATCAATCTTTTTGCAACAAGGTGGAATCACAAGTTCTCCACCTTCATCTCTCCAGTTCCAGACCCAGAAGCTTGGGCCGTGGATGCACCATCATTCAGATGGGAGGGGTTGTGGGCCTTCACCTAAATCCCACAATCTTAGTACTGAAAATAACCCAGAAGTTGTGGGGTCAGAACTGCAAGATGATTCTGATGCGTACGAGGGAAAATGGCATGTTTTCAGGGACTGGTGCCAAATCAATAGCATCCTCCCTTTGATTTGAGTGCCTCAATCTTTCAACTGTCCGACTTGTGTGTGTGTGTGTATATATATATATATATATATATCAAAGCTCTTCGTCAGGGGAAGAAACAATTTACATCCTGTTATGCATGATGTTTACATAATATTATAAATATTTTAGGAAATTATAAATGTTTATTGACTTTAATATTTGCTCAAACCTTAATGTTATGTATAAGGTTTACATGTTTAGCTATTGTCCTCGAATTAGGTTGTTTACTTAGTATTTAGTTCAAGGATGGTTTTGGTAAATAAGTTTATTTAATTTGAGGTCAGGGTTGATTTTGTTTACAGATAAAACTAGAATTTCCTTTAGAGTTGTGTGTTAAAAGTCATATACACCATATAATTTTCTAGAACTTTCTGTCATGTGACCTATCTTTATATATACCATGTTTAGTGGACAGTTTTCAGTTTCGACCTTACCATCAGTCTGTAAAGAGTCATTACAGTTGTGAAAAATCATTCAAAATTCAGAGAGAGGAATTATTTAAAATATTCATTGGATTATAAAAGTGCTCATAGACTTTTGTATTTTAGATTTTGAATTGATGATTTTGGGATTTATGTGAACTTATTCAAAGATATTCTGGAGTACTTCATTTTGGCACATCAGCACATTAAAGACTACTGGCACATCATGACATTAAAGACTATTGACACATCAGCACATTCAAGGATACTGGAATCCATTCGGAACATTCTATATTTAGGACTTGTGATTAGGACACTTAGGATTATTGGATTATTTGGATTTTAATTCACGTTACTGTAAGTGTCTTTTGATTTTCCTTTTAATTATCTAGAAATAAATTGCTTGATGATTTTTACTTGATTTGTTAGTTTCACTTTCTTTCTGTTACATTTTTCTTGGACCATAGAGTCGTAACAATCCACAAAACAAACACCAAACACAAAAACCAAGAAAAATTCTAGAGTCCTACATGTATTAATGACGAGGAAATAAACCAACAAAGGATAAACAATAGAAGAAAGAAAGAAGACACAATTTTTAAAATGGTCTAAATCGGGTAAACTACATATCTATGTTATGTTGCCATCAGCCCAACAAAGTTGTTTAAAAATAATTCAAAGTGTTTATGCAGAGGACTAATGTGTTTTGACCTAATTCGAGGCTTTGAACAAAGGACTGACCTATATATATGTAAGGGTGCAAATTTCTGTCAATGTATTCGGTAGAGCACATTAGTTGGCAGTTAACAATTAATTAGATTTATGAGGAAAGGTACCGTATGAAATCGCTAGACTGTGATGGTTTTAATGTCCTTGTTAGGGGGCGAGATTGATTCTTAATTAAGTCTTCATTGTTAGCAGTTGGACATAAAGTTAAAATGTCAAAGTTGAGAGTTTGCAGAGACTAGATGTAGAGCTAGGGGAAGTAGTATTATCTTTTGAAATTGTCCAGAATCAGTTATTTAAATGGGCGCAAAATAGAGGTATATTTATAAAAGGTGGTACATATGTTTAATCTGATTGGCTACGCTAAATAAGAGGTGTGTTCCCAGACGAAAATTTCATGTTTTAAATATTCCACATCGCAAAATTTAATCAGTCCAAGTTTTTCCTGCGAGAGGAAGAGATCTTGACTCCGAGATAGAATTAAGAAGAAATTCTCTCGTATAAACAATTGTTCAAGGGACAAGTGTCTGGAAGCTGAGGGACACAATTCTGGCGGTAGAAATGAGCAAGTCTCGAAAGCACAAGGTATTTGCATCAATCTCATGTAATTCGTTGATATCAATATAATTATTTGTTTTAATTTATTTGTTTAAATTCGTACATCAGTTTCTTAATATGAGTATAACTATTTTGTATGAGTTCATTTGTCTGAATTTGTACAATAATCTTCTTTATATGAGTTTGACGAATTGTTTGAATTTGTCGTCTTGATTGTTATAGGAATCATGTATTCTAAGAATTTCATGCATTACTTTATTTGATATGAGTTGTGAGAATCTGCGTGAATTTACAGATCTTAGATGATTTCATGTATGATAAAGACTTGAGTGAGTGTTTGCTGAAATGAATGTAGTAAGTCATGAAGTGAATTTCATTGATTCATTTGTATAATTAAGACGTGAACTGAAACTGTTATGTCTCGTGTGATGTTAATGTGAGTTAGTGATGAATTAGCCGTTAGAAAATACATTAATCTTCTGAAACTAGGTTTGTTTAAGGTCTGTCAGGTGGCCTGACCCGATAGCCTTTGGTTTCTGTTTGAATTCCGTTAGGACGATATCTGACGTAACGAGAGTGGAGTAATGTTCTATTCCCAGAAAGATATTTGACAGAAGATTTAGGTTGCTTCTCTGTTTATTTTGAAAGGGGAAATAGCTCCATCCACGTATCCACCTATCCACCTACCTACCTACCC
The DNA here is from genome assembly GCA_029931535.1 of Margaritifera margaritifera. NCBI lineage: Eukaryota > Metazoa > Mollusca > Bivalvia > Unionida > Margaritiferidae > Margaritifera > Margaritifera margaritifera. Next base: position 406,408 of record JAQPZY010001486.1, on the reverse strand, counting down.
ACACAAACTTTGAGGGCCAAAAGAGGCGAGATAAGAGAGAGTGAGAAGGGAAAAAAGGGGAGAACATCAACCTTGACTGGACAGCAACATTGAATTTGGAGTGACCAGCGATAACCAGGTTATGCAGGCATGCTGGGCAATGACTTCGATTGTTTACTCGATTCTATGATGAACTAAGTCTATTGTTTTAAACAGATCGGCTCTTTACATAAGTATATTTGTGTTGAAATTCAGTAAATGATTTATTTCAAAAAGAAGTGTATCTTCCTAATGTTATGTATTATCTCAGTTTGTTTTATGTAATTGATTAAATTGTTATCTTTCATGTACGGGGGCTCGTGTTATTCTGTTCTATATATATGCTCAGATCTCTATTTATTCCATCTATAAATTTCATAATTTATTTTATTATTTACTCAATCCGGGCAATAACACCGAGGTCGATCATCCTCTAGATAACGATAACCAACCAAATTGTACCCCTTGTAACGAGGGGTCCGCCACAATATATATATATATATGTGTGTGTGTGTGTGTGTGTGTCTTCGATGAGAAACAGTTGCCCTTGGCCCCAATTACTATCAAAGGCTACCGCTCCATGATATCTGACACATTCCGACATCATGGCAGACGCGATATCAGTCATGATAAAGATCTATCGGATCTTTTAGCCAATTTTGATTTGAATCAGCCAAAATCCCTCATCGTGTTTCCAAAATGGAATCTGTCTTGGGCTTTAACATGGCTTAATATAAGTAAATTTGAGCCTTTAGCCTGCACTTCACTGAATCTACTATCCTACAAAACATGTTTCCTGATAGCCGTAGCTCCAGCATGCATGGTGAGCGAGTTACACGCCCTTTCCGTGGACCCAAACTATCTTCAGTTGAGATCAGATGGTTCAGTGGTCCTCTTGACGCAACCAGGCTCCATAGCTAAAAATAGGTTACCGTCAGTCGGCAATCAAAGAGTCGTCATACCGTACGCTCGCTCTCTTCCACAGATGAGTCAAGAGCAGCGGCCATGCAAGACGAAGGCAAGTCATGGCACACGCAAGCGACTCTTTCTCCCGGTGAAAGCCATGAAGTAGGATATCACCCCTCAAGCCCTATCTTCTTGGCTTAAGTGGGTTATACGCTCAGCGTACTCTGAGGTCTCATAAAATCAGAGTCACCTAATGAAGATTTCTTCCCATGTGATTAGTGCGATCTATGCAAGCCTGCCATTCGAACATAACATTTTGATACGAGACATAATAGAAGCTGTTGGCTGGCATACAGAGTCAACCTTCTCGGGTTTTTATCTCAGAGATTTAGCTTCACAGAGACAAACTTGGAATCTGGTGGATCGGGTGATGGCGGCCCAGATGACCACCAGACCCAGTTAAAAGTCAGCCTGTTAGTTTCGCTGGATTCGCCAGTCGGAAAAAAGGTGTCAATAATGATCTTAACCAGATATTGGAGTAACAGATCACGTTACGCTAGGCTGTGTTGCTTATCAAATTAGGAGAACAGGTTATCGTTCACATGGGGAATCCAGCCATCATTCCCTACAGGATACCCGAGGCAGAGGTAGAATGCTCAGCATTCCCTCCTCCTATTACCTATTCTCCTAACGTTAATGTGATCGGAGAATGTATTTGAAGGAGAAAGCAAATTTTTAAGTAAAGTATGTTTCTCCGAGAATACTTACCCGATCAAATTACTTAAAAACCCTCCCAACCACCCCACTATGCGAGCATCCTCGCTAGTATTCGCTCAGCTTAAAAACTAGCGACACCTAGTGTAGGCAAGGGTAGGTAAAGAGCAAGAGCTATTGCCCTTTGTCTATATGATATAGACAGAAAAGAAGAATTTTTGTCTCTAAGTAGGGCTCGATTTGGGAGGTAGCAAGTTTATATCCCTAACGTTAATGTGATCGGGTAAGTATTCTCAGAGGAACATAATTTACTTAAAAATTTGCTTCTTTTTTTTTTGCAGAATCAGTTACTTTTACGCTTCTCACTTAATGATTAATACAATGAAAGACAATACAAATAGCGATATTTAGCTTTTCTTGAGTTTCGGCAATCATTAAGAATTGTCGCGAATAAATAATACTAACATTCCAATAATTATCAAATATTTTAAAGTTATATACCTTTTTGCACTATCTGTGTGTCTTGTTGCATTGTCTTTTGAGTGACTTTTTGCTGTCTTAATTCTGTCTTTGCGTGTCTGTGCTGTCTTTGTGTATCTTAATTCTTCTCTCAGAACTTAGCATAATTAAATATTTTTTAAATGTGCACAAGGACTTTTCATGGTCAATAAAAAATAGGAAAGAGTGGAAACAACAATTAATGGTGATGGAGATTCAACTTCCATATGACAAAATGAAAATCACAAAATGAAATTCTTAAAATAAAAGTATTCTAAAATCAACAACTATCAACGCATAGATTATATACATATATCTTATATTTCTTTAGATAAAACATGTTTCAGTAACAAGAAATTTCCAGTTAAGTCAAGTTTTAAAACATCTTTGCATGTCTTTTCTGCACTTCTCTTTTCCCAATACATACCATATGTACATACAAAATATATACTCCCGATGAACTTTCTGCATAATTATTAAGTGAGATAAAATATGTTACAAGTAATGATAAGAAGATTCCATTCTTGCCAAAAGACATTTTTGAATATTTACCATATATCATTACTACATTGATTGAGTGCAATAGACATTCAAAAAAGAAAAGAGAACAATAAACACATAGAGAATACAAACATTTATATTTCTTATATATACATTTTTATTTAGTCTTTGCATGTATTTGCTTGTCTTTGCGTTGTTTAGTAGGACCACTCTTTGGCTAGATCGCAATCGAGTCATGCAGCAGTACTGCACTACACAAATAATTAAAAATCATCAAGACTTGCTGAGAGTGGGGAGGGCTTCTGGATATTTTTAAACAAACCTTTGCAATATCCAAATACCTTGAAAAAAATACTCTTGAGATAAAAATCCCAATCCCACGGTTCCCAAATAGCGTGAAAAAAATACTCTTGCTCTTAATTGTAGAAAAGAGAACTAGTTCTATTCATCCTATTATATGAAAAAATATCTTGAGATGAAATCAAACAAATACCCTGATCTGAAAAAAAATCCCATCCCTCCCAACCCCAACCCTAAAAAATGAAATGGCCAGTCCCTTATTTTCCTGAAAAAAGTGCATTTTTACAAAGCCTTCATTAGAAATAAAATATCCATTCATGCCATGTTCATTCTTTTCCAATTCAAATCGAACAAAATTTGACTGTCAATGACATAGTTTTTGTAAAATATGGTCATTGTCAAAACCAGGGAGTCATTGTTATTTGTTACAGCTATATAACAGTGACTGATCCTTGCATAGTGTGTGCCAGTTCTAACCATGTCCCATATAAATACATCAATACAAACATGTCATATGTTGACCTGATCATGCTCCTCATGGATACAAGCAACTAATAAAGTGACGATGCAATCATATCATTCATTGGTTTATCCAAAAAAAATTTTAAAAAATAAAATTAAAATAAAAATAAAAATTCCGTTCACTTATCTCACCATGTAAGTTATGAATACAACCAGGTTGTTCATTAAAGTTATTACCATGTCTATATTGAATACAAACATGTTATTCAGCCATACCACTCATAAATACAACCATGACATTCATGAACCTAACCATGTCTCTATGAATGCATACATTCCATATTTTACTTAACCATGTCCTTCATGAAAACAATTTTGTCAGTCATTGAATTAATCATGTCACATGTGAATACAACATTCGTGTTATTCATTGACCTGACCAAGTTACCCATGAATACAGCCGTGTCATTCATTGACCTAACCATATCGTTCATGAATACAATCATCTCATTCACTGAACTAACCATGTCTTGGATACAACCATTTCTTTCAGTGACCTATGTCCCACATGAATACAATCATATCATTGATGAAATAACAATGTCCAACATGAAAATAACCATGTTAGTCATTTAATTAATCATGTCACCCATCAATAACAACTATGTCATTCACTGACCTAACCATGTCGCACATGAATACAACCATGTCATTCACTGAATTAATCATGTCATCCATGAATAGCAGTCTTTTGAAAGGTGCACATCTCAAGTAAGGCCAAACTGTATACTCTATAACCCAAATTACACCCATCACGCATACACCAAAATAAAAGGAATTAAAAGTTATTTTAACGATACCTGACATATACAAACTCTTGTGTTTTTTTAAAACTGTTCGATTATGTGAAATAAAAATGGAGCAAAATGTTTCTTTTCATTCATCTGTAATAAACAAATGACAACAAAGTAGATTCGATTGCTTCTATATACTAGTGTTAGAAGAATTAGCAAACGTTTTACCCTTTGACTTCTCTGAAACTGAACCGTACTATGACTGTTCAAACTACACAATTTATCAGCGACATATCAGGAATAATTGTGATAAGTTACATGTTCCTGTCTTTTAACATAACATTGGCTGCTATGATGAGAAAATGGAATGTGCATTTTTAAAATAGCTGAATTTTTATCTGGGCTTGTGTGAGACTTTGCTACTAACGAATACTGTTCTGTGGAAGAAATACATGATAATTATTCAGAAAAACTGTTTAGACGCTTGCGACTTAAATGTTTCTGCTGTACAACCAAAATTAAATCATACAATAATAACACCTATTTGGTCTTTAGGTCCCCCCAAAAAATATGTGTGTTTCCTTTTGCACTGGTTTTAAAATTAGGGTAGGCAGGTAGTTAATTTTTTGTTGTTGTTTTTAAACATTATATATAAATCAAATAGTATTTCAAGCGCTTCAAAGTACTGGGCAAAACCGGCTCAATTAGATGCACAAATCAATTTCGACAATGTGATTTTTTTTTTAGGGGTGGGTTGGTGGAGAAAAAGTGCTAGGGTCGGTAATGAGAAACAGGGACGGTTTGCCGACCGGAAACACATATTTTCTTTTATGAATGAATGAAAAGAAACATTTTTGCTATATTTTTCTTTCCCTTAATCCAACAGTTTCAATTTAAGTTGATTTTACTTCTGTGCTCTAAGACCTTTAATTTTCACATAATTAAGGTAATTTCATACACAATACTGCCACAAGGCATATTTTATAAGCAAGGGCAAAATAGGCATAATTAGCTTATTTTCATACATAAAATCAATGTTAATGCACCATTTTATTGAGAAAATCATGCTTGATGATATGAAAACGAGGAAGGCAATATTTCTCTTAAGGTTCCACATTACAGTTTCGTATTCTGCATGGGGTTTGAGTTTGAAAGAAACATAATATCCCAGGTTTTCCGCACTGGTTATCCTGTTTATTTGAAAAACAGAACTTGTATATCTTAGGTATTTTTAAAATAACTTTTAATTCCCTTTATTTTGGTGTATGCTTGATGGGTGCAATTTGGGTTATAGATTATACAGCTTGTCCTTACTTCAGATGTGCACCTCTCAAAAGACTGCTAAGTCCGCTTGGTCATTTTCACTTCCTTGAGTTGCAAGGTAAATTGAAAAAGGAATGATCCAATAATTTCATTTTCCCTATTTTAATAACTGCTAAAATTAGTTTACTTTTGACTAGTTCAGGTTCATTTTTCGAGCACATGGGAGCAGCCATTTTGATCATCCGTTTGCTTTAGATAGTGCATAGTTTCCATAATTACCACATGTAAAGAAATTTCAGTCACAGTACATGAAAGTAGCAATAAGGTATGCCAACATTCTCTCCATTGTGCAGATTGCCAATGCAAACATTTTCACCTTATACCAGTCCCTCTCTCAGAAGTACATAATAACTGTAGAGCGGAACCTTTCTGTTCAGGAAGAGTTGTCATAACATGATATTCAAGACTGCTGTTGTACCGACCTTTCTGTTCAGGAAGAGTTGCGATAACAAGATGGCTGTGGTAGCGGCAATCCTCCAAGTAGTTTAGGTGGGTGGTGATATAAACTTGTGCTAACGGATGACGCACAAAAGACCAACCCTTAAGCTCTTCTGATCTGTGACCAGTAGAGTTATTAACTAAAAAAAAAGACCGACCCTTGTGGGTCAATGGGGAATTAGCATTAAGACCCCAATAGAGCCGCCTGTTGGAAAATGAGGGGCATAATAGGAAATTAGAATTAAGCGGCACTTGGGGGCATGAGGCATAAGGGGAATTAACATTATACCGTAGGTTTAACATACTTGGGGACTGTATGGCGACTAACTGGAATTTAACATTACACCTTTCGTCTATAGGTTTAACATGTGTGGCCTTCCATTGCGACAAGATGGGAAATCTTATTTTAAAAACGTCATGACATTTCCCTTTGTCGCTATAACTTCTTGTGGCTGGTTTAATATGTGGGGCTGTATGTCGACAAGCAAAACGTAATGTTAAAATTAACATGACATTTTTCCTTATCACTATACATTCTTTTGGATGAGACTGTATGGCGACAAGGGGAAAGTTAATGTTAAAAATGTCTGTAGGTTTAGCATACACTTTGACTGACCAACACCCAGTCATGTACTTTCCATTACCCAGACACTTACACTCCAACACACCGTTTTTGAGTGACCATGTCCACACATGGTAGGATATAAAAGAATTACCTTCTCTCACTACCATTGTCACTTGATAAACATATTGGTAGAAAGTGTGTTGCCAATGCTTTATGAGGCAGATTTGGTTCTTCAGTTTGTTAAAAAATTACATCCTCGGACTAAACGTGACTACCCATTACACCTTGATAAACGTTGGCAGAAAGTGTGTTGCAATGCCAATGCTTTATGAGGTAGATTTGGTTCTTCAGTTAGTCACAAATTTACATTTTTTACTGCCCTATATTTTAGTATCCTGATTGATCTTATCCAATAACAGTTCATTTAGTTACAAATGTTTTTGGTTAATTTTTCTTGGGGTTTTTTTTTCTTCGGATGTGTGTATGTGTGTATTTCATGTATTACTTTAGATTTTAGTATACTCACTGCCTTATCCAACGTCAGTTCATTCTGTTACAAATGTTTCTTTTGTTTTTGGTTTCTTTGTTTGTTTTTGGTTTGTTTGTTTGTTTTTGTTTTTTAACCGTACGCTGAGCGTAATGTGAGCTATGAAGAGAGGAAAGAGTCAAATTTGCCTCATTGACAAACTAAGTCAGAATTTGACGTGAAACTAAGGTTCCTTATAAGGTTGTGACATCGAACTTAATATGCATGGTACATATTAAACAGGATGGATAGAAGAACAAACACACACTTAAGGACAGGCAGTGGCTTATGTTTACAATCCAAACACAAACATATCCAACACTGGCATTAATGCTGTATAACACCATGTGGGGTTTTGAATGTTTCTCACTTTAGATTAAATATGATGAATGAAATTTGAACTAAGAAGAGAGGCAATAGAGTTACATTTTCCAATTTGTCACACTAAGTCAGAATTTGGAGTGAAGCAGGTATCTTGTAAGGTTGTGACATCGAAGCTGTGAATCATAGATATTAAACAGGATTGATAAAAGAACAAACACACACTTAAGGACAGGCATTGGGTTACTTTTACAATCCAAACACAAACATATCTGACATTGGCATAAATGCTGTATGAAGCCAAGTGGGGTTTAGAATGTTTCTTGCTTTAGATTTAATATGATGAGTGAAATGTGACCTAGGGGCTCATGAGACAAGATGAGTTAAATATACCACATTGTCAAACAAAGTTGATGTGAATCTAAGGTTTCTTGGAAGATTGTGACATCCAACTTATGCATCATACATGGAGTGTTTGTATTGATTAAGAAAATACTTTTTCTGTCTGTCTGTAAAAATGCCGAGTATCTCCAGTCCTACAGAAAGATATGATACATAAGATTTTATATAGCAATAATTGTTATTTGTACTTTATTTTTTTTTATACATTTTAAGTTCTGGGATAGAATTTTTGTGCCAAGCAAAAGATTGACAGAAAGACAGAAAGTAAAATTTTCTGTTTGAGTTTGAAAACGGCAAAACTTAAGTATATTGAAGTTGTCCATCATACATGTAGTGTCTGTGCTTGTTACGAAAAGATTTTTTTTTCAAAAAAGGTGTGTTATAGTATCGTATCCATACTTGTAAAAAAATCAAGGCACAGAGACACTTGGATTTTTGGTTTTATTCTTGTGAATAAAAGCAAAATGAAATTTCAAAAACACATAACATAGGAAATTTGTTTCTTCTTTCTTAATGCTTTTCCTTTTAGAACTTCTGCACCTGCAAAGGTTCTTCTGCTGTTTCTACTGCTTGTCTTGCTTTTTTAATTTCTTTACTAGAATGGGTTCTTCTCTTTCTTCTTCTTCTGCTTCTAAAATTTCATCCTTTTTCTTTTTTTTCCACTTTCTTGGGACACTGTAGAATAATTACCTTTTTCTTGACAGAGATAACAGGTATCTTTACGTTTGTCTTTCTTTTCACCTGTCTTGGAGTTTTGCTTTTTTTTTTTTTTTTTTTTAATCTTCTCATGTTGTGGGCAATTTGCTTTCATGAAATTTGGAGCCTATCTCAATGCATAGTCATGATAATAAAATATATCGTCGATGTCAACCATGCTTGGTCAGATTAACATAATTTATGCTGGTATCAGTACCAAATACAAACAGAATCTATGTTGAGTTTCAAATCGAGACAAGAAAATCGATGTCTCAGGATTAACATGTAAATCTTCTGCTCATTATTTGTCATCTTCGTGGCCAAAAAAAAAAAAAGTAGCAGCTAAATGTAGTGGCTGGGGTATATTTGGGATTATTTGGATCACTATAGTGCTTATGAAAATTTAACAATAGTGTTTAGGTCACTGTATAGGTTTTGGAAATTTAACATTGGGGGTTGCTATGGAACAAAATGAGAATTTAACATAGATACACTAGCCAGCACCACTACCTACTGACCAATACCCAGTGATCTACAATCCAACACCACACACCTACTATTGAATACTCAAACTATACCATCAACACAGCTCTGGTGTGACCAATACCCAGTAATCTACTATTTAACACCCCACACCTACAACCCAACACGCCGTTTTGAGTGACCAACACCCACTTATCTACTATCCAACACCCCCAATATACTATCAACACGCCGTTGGAGTGACCAATACCCAGTTATCTACTATACAACACCCACACTATACCATCAACACGCCCTTGGAGTAACCAATAGCCAGTGATCTACTATCCAACACCTCACTCTATACCATCAACACACCTTTGGAGTGACCAACACCCAGTTATCTACTATCCAACACCCACAATATACCACCAACATGCCGTTTTCAGTGACCAATAACCAGTGAGCTACTAGCCAACACCCACACTATGCCATCAACACGCCATTGGAGTGACCAATACCCGGTGACCTCCTATCCAACACCCTATACCTACTATGTAACACGCCGTTCTGAGCGCCCAACACCCACTTATCTACTATCCAACACCCCCAATATACTATCAACATGCCATTGGAGTGACCAATACCCAGTTATCTACTATACAACACCCACACTATACCATCAACACGCCCTTGGAGTAACCAATCGCCAGTGATCTACTATCCAACACCTCACTATACCATCAACACGCCTTTGGAGTGACCAACACCCAGTTATCTACTATCCAACACCCACAATATACCACCAACATGCCGTTTTCAGTGACCAATAACCAGTGAGCTACTAGCCAACACCCACACTATGCCATCAACATGCCATTGGAGTGACCAATACCCGGTGACCTCCTATCCAACACCCTATACCTACTATGTAACACGCCATTCTGAGCGCCCAACACCCACTTATCTAATATCCAACACCCCCAATATACTATCAACACGCCGTTGGAGTGACCAATACCCAGTTATCTACTATACAACACCCACACTATACCATCAACACGCCCTTGGAGTAACCAATAGCCAGTGATCTACTATTCAACACCTCACACTATACCATCAACACGCCTTTGGAGTGACCAACACCCAGTTATCTGCTATCCAACACCCACACTATACCACCAACATGCCATTTTCAGTGACCTATGACCAGTGAGCTACTATCCAACACCCACACTCTACCATTAACACATCCTTCGAGTTATCAATACCCAGTGATCTACTATCCAACACGCCATTGGAGCGACCAGTAGTCGGTGATCTGCTATCCAGTACCCACAGTGTACCATCAACACGCCGTTGGAGTGACCAATACTTAATCATCTACTATTCAACACTTACTATCCAACATCCCAGCTTATTCTCGAACACGACATTGGAGTGACCAATACCTCACAGCTACTACCCAATGGTAGTAAAAAAAATAAGGGAGATAAAATCACACTCTATACCTTTTCAATGTTAAAGCTTGATTTTTCAAACCTTAATTTAGGATTTTCAACTTTTACTTTGCAATTTTAAACTTTTAATTTTATTTTCAAATTTAGTGTTTCAAATTTCATTTTTTTAATTTAATCTTCAATTTTAATTTTCAATTGTGATTTGGATATTTGGTTTTTCACATTTAACCTTTTTAATTTTAGTTTGTAATTTTCAATTTTAATCTTCATTTTTAATTTTGGTTTTTAAATTATAATTTTCATTTTTTCATTTCCAATTTTCATTTTCAAATGAAGTTTTTAAAATTTCATTTGCTAATTTTTGTTTTGAATTTTTATTTTCAATTTCCATTTTTGGGTTTTAATTTTAATTTTTTTTTTTTTTCATGTTCAATGTTTATTTTCAAACTTGTTTTTTTTTTCAAATATTTTAATTTTGTAATTTCCAGTTTTAATTTTTCATTCGTAATTTTCAGATTCTAACTTGGCTTTTCACTTTCCAGATACTTAAGTTTCATTTTCACTTTTTATTTTTAATTTTAGAGTGGTGCAAAAACCAGTTTTTGAAGAACAAAATATGAAAATTTGTTATTTTTTAAAAAGTGGTACAGAAACCTCTGTGTTCCACTACTTATGCTGTTCTCATCAATGCTTCATTCGATATTGAGAACCTTACTGCAGCACGAATTCATTCCAGCTTGGCTATTATGGATCGAGCGAGCACGCTACATATGCGAAATTTCAGACAATTAAGACAATTCCACAAAACAACCGCCACAACAATTATTATTATTATTATTATTATTATTATTTGTAGTAGTAGTATCATCATCATCATTATCATCATAACTAATGTGATCTGAAGTTTCGTATATGTAGGGTTTTGATTGTACAGTGTGGATGTTGGATAGTTGATCACTGGGTGTTGGTCACTCAAAACAGCATGTTGGATAGTACATGTGAGGTATTGGATAGCAGATGACTGGGTATTGGTCACATCAACGGCATGTTTGTCGTATAGTGTGGGTGCTTGAGAGTATCTATCTGGGTATTGGTTACTAAAAACGGCGTGTTGATGGTATAATGTGGCGTATTGGTTAGTAGACCACTGGGTATTGGTTATTCCAGGGGAGTGTTGATGGTATAGTGTAGAAGTTGAATAGCAGATAACTGGGTATTTGTTACTTCAACGGCGTCTTGATGGTATAGTGTGGGTGATGGATAGTAGAAAAGTGGGTGTTGGTCACTCAAAACACGCGTGTTGGGGTAGTACGCGTAGGGTGTTGGATAGTATACTAGTGTGTATTGGTCATTGCAAGGATGTGTGGATGGTATAGTGTCGGTGCTGGATAGTAGATCACTTGGTATATGTTACTCCAAGGGCGTGTTGATGGTAGATAACTGGGAATTGCTCACTCCAACAGTGTGCTGATGGTATAGTGTAGGTGTTGGTTAGTAGATCGCTGATTGTTGTTCACTCAAAACAGCATGTTGGATAGTAGGTGTGGGGTGTTGGATAGTCGGGCACTGGGTATTGGTCACTCCTAATGGCGTGTTGATGGTATAGTGTGGGTGTTAGATAGTAGATCACTGGGTATTGGACACTCCAATCGCATGTTGATGATATAGTATGGGTGATGGATAGTAGATAACTGGGTGTTGTTCTCTCAAAACGGCGTGTTGATGTTATATTGTGGGGTATTGGATGATATATCACTGGTTATTGGCTACTCCAAGGGGGTGTTGATGGCATAGTGTGGATTTGGGATAGTGGATCGCTGGATATTGGCCATTCTAACGGCCAGTTGATGTTATGGTGTAGGTGTTGGATGGTAGATAACTGTGTGTTGGTCACTTAAAAGGGCCTATTCGACAGTAGATTACTGGATGATGGTACAGTGTGGGTGTTGGAAAGTAGATCATTTGGTATTGATTATTCAAATGGCATGTTGATGGTATAGTGTGCGTGTTGGATAGGTGGATAACAGATCACCGAGTGTGGTTCACTCAAAACGGCGTATTGTATAGCAGATTTGGGATCTTGGATAGTCAGTCACTGTGTATTGTTCGCTCTAATGGCGTCTTGATGGTAGAGTGTGGATTTTGGATATTGGTCACTCTAACGGCGTGTTGATTGTATGTGTGGGTGTTGGATAGTAGATAACTGGGTGTTGGTCACTCAAAAAGGCATGTGGATATAAGGTATGGGGTGTTGGATAGTGGATTACTGGGTATTGGTCACACCAACGGCGTGTTGATGGTATAGTGTGGGTTTTAAATTGTAGATCACTGGGTATTGGTCACTCAAACGGCGTGTCAGATAGTAGATCACTGGGTACTGGTCAGAAGGTGGTGTTGCTGGTCAGTATAACTATGTTGAATTCCCATTATGTCCCATAGTGTCTCCCAGGGTTAAATTTCCAAAAGCTCAACAGTTACCTAAGCGCTAATGTTACTTTCCATAATCGTTATAGTGATCCAAATAGCCACATGCATACGCCTTGTACTACTTAGATATAACGTTTTGTTTGGCCAAGCAGGAGACAAATAATGAGCATCAGATTAACATTTTCTTGTCTCGATTTGAAACTCAAATAGATTCTGTTTGTATTTGGTACAGACACCAGCATAAATTATGTTAATCTGACCGTGAATGGGTGACATTTGACTATAATTTATAATCAGGACTATGCGTCGAGACAGACTCAAAATTTCATGAAAGCAAATTGTCCACAATGTCAAACAAAAGAAACATCCAAGACGGGAGGAAAGAGGGACAAACGTAAAGATACCTGTTATAATTGTCAAGAAAAAGGTCATTGGTCTATACAGTGTCCCAAAAAAGTGTAAAAAGAAAACAAGTAGGAGCATTTAAAGAAGCAGCAGAAGAAGGAACAGAAGAATCCATTACAGTAAAGAAATTAAAAATGAGCAAGATAAGCAGAAGAAACATAAGAAGAACCCATGCAGGTGCAGAAATTCAAAAAAGTAAAAACGAGGAAGAAAAAATGGACTCTTGTGATGTTTTTTAAAACTTCATTTTGATCTTTTTGGCGAGAATATACCAAAAGACGTAAGTGTCTACATGTCTTTTTTTTTTTTAATTTTTATTTATTTTTTAAAAAAAATTTTTATAGTATGGATAACATACTCTAACACACTTTCACAGACAAAACAACATCTTTTCTTAACAAGCTCAGGCACTCCATGTACGATGCACAACTTCAATGTACGTATGTCGATGCACAACTTCAATGTACATATGTTTTGCCGTTTTCAAACTTTAACAGAAAATGTTACTCTCTCTCTCTCTCTCTCTCTCTCTCTCTTCGGTTTGGCAAAAACAAAACTATATCCTAAAGTTTAATGTAAAGGTAAAAAATAGTCACAACGACTGCTATGCAAATATCTTACCTATCATTTCTTTCCATAGAACAAGAGACACATTGCATTTTTACAGACAGAGAGAACAAAATTCTTTTCTTAACAAGTACAAACACTCCATGTACGATGCATAAGTTCGATGTCACAACATTACAAGAAACTTTCGCTTCACGCCAAATTCTGACTTAGTTTGACAATAGGGCAAATTTAACTCTTTCATCTCTTCACAGCTCACAAAAAAAACAAAAAAAACAAACAAACAAACAAAAATATTTGTAACGAAATGACCTGCCATTGGATAAGGTCAGTTAGTGTACCAAAATCTAAGGTAGTAAAAAACGTAAATTTGTAAGAAACCATAGAACCAAATCCACCTCATACAGCATTGGCACTGCAAAACAGTCTCTGTCAATGCTTATCAAGCGACAATGGTTAGTCGCGTTTAGCGAGAGAACGTAAATTTGTAATAAACTGAAAAACCAAATCTGCCTCATAAAGCAGTGGCACTGTAACATACTTTCTGCCAATATGTTTATCAACCGACAATTGGTAGTCGCGTTTAGTGAGAGAATTAAATCTAGGACGAGTCTTTAATCAGATTATGACTTCTTTTTTTTTTTAATATTTTTTTCTTCCGAAACTGAAGTCGGTAATACTCACTCACAATAGAAAGGACCCACCCATCGTTCGTGATGCTTGACCAAGCCTCCGAAATGAGGTCTAGATGAGCACCTACGGGGACGTTTGAGAGAGGAATGCACAGCAGGAGAAGGTGCGACTCCTTAGGGCAGTTCCCCTCCTCCTTCCTTAGGAACGGAAGGCGGATTAGAGAGATTCCTCCTAGCGGCTCTTCTGCGATTTCCACGCCATGAACCCGACTGAAGAGGATGAGGTCTCGTTTGAGACTGCGCATTGGACTGGGGCTGAATCTGTTTTAATAATTTAGCGGATGGCCCATGGGGGCGCATTAGTACGCTTTCTGGCCGATTGCGATGGGCCAGGAGCGGGTGTGAAGGATTTATGTCGATGCTCCTTTAAAATTTGTGAAGCCATGGTAGGGAAGAGCCCTCCGAAGAAGGTCTCGGCTTCCAACGGAGCAGCCCTTAGAAGGTCTTTACTGTGGTTAAGTAAGACCTTCGAGGAGTCCAGCGCAGCGTCACGGCGGATGTGCAGATGTTCCGCCGATAAAGCCATTGTGACAGAAAGTGAATGCCGGATGTCTTGGCCACAGCTTCCAGCACGCGTAGTAATACGGGTGGGTTCAGAGCGGCCTCGTTCAGCATACTAAAAGAAGTAGCTGAGAAGAGGTCACCATGGGAACCTATGGTGCCCATTAACCGGACTTTCTGCTCAATGGCTTCAATTGTTTTGATGGGAATGCGTACCTAGGTTCCAGTTGTAATACCCACCTGGAACGCATCTGCGTCCAACTGGGAAGGTTAATGGGTCACTTCAGGTAATCTATCCGGTAAATAGAGGCAGATACCATAGGTCTCAAAGTTGAGGGAGGAATGGTCCACCCTCTACGCCTTCGAGAGATGTTTTGGCCTGTCGAAAACCTCTGTCATATTCCTCATTCGTAGAGGTATGAGGAAGAATCAGGAGATATGGTTGTGGTTGAGTCCCGGAGATCTTTTCCAAGTGTTATGTATACTGAATTTATAATATGTGTCCATGAGGTAAGTTGTACTTTAATCAGATTATGATCATTTTGTAAAAGTCATGCAGTCAGGTATTTTTCCATTTTTAATACCCATATTCTGACGTCAGATTTGTCATGAGCACTATATATATATATATATATATATATATATATATATATATATATATATATATATATATATATATATATATATACAAATCAGTCTATGAAGGAATTTATGTTAGTAATCAGATATTACAGTTGTGAAAATCAGAGCAAATTCAGAGAGAGGAATTATTTATTTGAAATATTCATTGGAATTACTAAAAGTGTTCATTCTCATTTTGGATTAATACTTGACTTTGGGATTTTTGTAAATTCGTTCAAAGATATTCTGGATTACATCATTCAGGCATATCAGGATATTCAAGACTACTGACACAGCAGGACATTCTAGACTACTGGCACATCGGTACATTCAAGGCTACTGGAATGTATTCAGAACATTGTATATTTAGAACTTATGACTAGGACAGTTAGGATTATTGAATTATTTGGATGTTAATTCACAATATTGTAAGTATCTTTTGAATTGTCACCTTAATTGTCTAAAAATAAATTACTTGTTGATTTTACTTACATTGTTGGTTTCACTTTCTTTCTGTTACATTATTTTAAGACCATGAGTCGTAACACAAGATGGAAAGGATCTTCTTGGGTGTGAGCCAGATGGTTTCGGGCACAAGTCCGCGGGTAAGGGGCAGTAAACTTCATTTACCGCCTTATCAAAGGTTCAGAACTCCTCCTCCTCATCCAGTTGGGAGGAGCTAGTGGGCCTGATAAAAGGCATCAATTGAGCTGTTTCTACCTCGAACTCATTAGAGTCGACGGGGATAGATAAGACATCATCATCTAGAACACTCTGAGCAGGAGAGTGGCTGGGCATCACTACATCCTTCGGTGGAAGTTGCATAGGAGCACTCTGCGCCATATCCGTGTCTCTTCATGGCGAGTAGGGGCTCAATGTTTTCTAGAAGTTTCAGGATGAAGACGAGACCGCTGATCTTTCCTGGGTGATGCTATGCTTCCAGCCTTCCTGGTGGATGCCACCTGACGAGGTGATTGCAGGACACGAACCACGGCATCACCTCTACTCTGGGTCCAGGGTCCAGTAGCCCAAGGGGGCATAAGGGACCAATTACCCTGAGGTGGAGGGCCCCACGTCCAGTACGGATTCATTCAAATAATAGGAAAAGGGAGGGATGCCGATCAGATTCCCTTTCCTAGTTTGGACCCGCTGGGCAAACTCCCAATCCTGTTCAGGCTATGATCGTACAGTGGTGAGAGGGGTGATCTCGGTCTGATCCCTATCCCCATACCATACGACCTCTGAGTAATGACTGATGTAAGGTCGGCGACCGGTATGAGATCACCGGTGGCCGGTGAACGGTACGATCTGACCGGTCACCAGACATTGATCGATGACCGGTCAGGCGACATAATTCACCTTCATCGCTCATCAAGGTGCGGCGCTGCTCCTCCCATTCGGGAGCGTTCGACACGCTAGCCTGAGACGTGCGGTGCACTTCCTTCCTCGCGGAAGGCAGCATCACGCTACTGTGAACCTGAGGGGTGTTTGATTGCTACTCCCTTTCAGTGGGAGGCGATCTATACCTCGAATGTTCATTCTCTCCTAAAGCCCTTCTTGTGGCCACACTTTACCAAAGACTGTCCCGATATTGTTCTCTGAAAAAAGTATCTGAAAGAGAACACTAATAATGACAATATATATTAGTTCACACGTGAAACTCACCTGCATATATTTACTGCTTGCTATATACACCCTAGTGTATTTGCACAAGGTAAACAATTATTCACTCATGAGGAATTTCCTGTCTTTCTTTTAACAAAGAACACGTTCAACTGTTAAACCTTTATTGTTCTTTGGGAGCAATACAGACACACACACACAATAACAACGTGACATGAGTCACGCGAATCATATTAAAATACAATGCATTCAATAGAAAAAGAAACACCGAATTGATATTTAATCAATTATATCATTAAAGGAATTATGAATTCATATTAACTGGGGTGGGGCCTATGATGTTTTTGCTATAATTTAACATACAAGACTTATCCGCAACCAATTGTATTTTGAAAATAAGAGGGGTGTACCCTAACCCCTAAAGGGTGGGATACAACGTGGTAACCAAAGAGGATCTTTCCAGAACTAATTTGTAAAAGGGGGTGGAGGTTACCGACATATAAACAGAAGACGAGACAGATAATGTAACACTACATAGAATATTGTTGAAGGGAGAACCGCAATGTGGTTTAAACTCGCAACAAGCAATTTTTATCTGGTCCCGGTATGCACGACACAACCATTAACATGGCATCTTTGAAAAAGATTACTGTTATGCGCATGGGCATGCGAGGTGCATGAGTGGACCATGTCTTATTGACAAATTCTCCACTCTCTAGGAGGATGTATTCACATCGAACGGACAAGATTCTTCGACACGAAAAAGTAAAAGTTACGCAATAGCGACGGGTAAGATATTGCTGCTATTAAATTATGTTTTCCACAGAGTAGCAACTAAAGGGCGATAGTGTTATTACACATGGTATTTTCTCCACTTTCATGGTTGAAAGGTCAACTGCCCATATTTGGTTAATATGACATATGGTAATTTTCCACAACATATTTGGCAACAAAGTAGACGACAATATAGTTTATACGCAATAGCAGAAGCTGTATCCAATTTTGATTGTCACTTAATTTCGGTTTGCAATCAACACTAATCAATGCCTGATTTATCCATCGTTTTCGAACACGATTTTGATGTGAGTTAAAATTGCTACTTAAACAATTGTATAACTATATTTAATCATGAGCTTTTTTTTTTCTTCTAAGAAATGTGTACCGCTTGTTGTAGAGTATTACATGTATAATATCGTCGACCCTCCTAACTTCGTGACCTCCTTGAATCGTGCGCCATGTTTCTCGCGACCTCAAGCTCTTGTTTTCAGATCCTGACATCATCAACTGGCTCACTAGCGTTCGATGACAATGACAGTAAGTGCTGATTAAGAAATATTCGATGAAATGAAATTTAAATACGTACTACAATTCAAATTGAAAAAACAAAATGAAAATGGCCAATTTTACTGATGCCATATTTGCCTCAAGTTTGTGGCCCTGGCATGGGTGTTAGCTGTCCAAGCCAGATCCACTGTTCACATGTTAGTTTTCTTTACATTTTGATTAGTAGGAAACTAACGACAGAGATTTCTCAGACAGTAAAGGCAATGTAAAAACTTCGTTTCTATAACATGCACTTCTTATATCATGTTAGAAAAAATAAATCCAATGGAAGAGCATGCAGTATGAAATTCTTTATTGGATTATTGTAATGTAGGGGGACAAATCTTTGTTGTGACATAGCCTAAATAGAAAAAAAATCTGTTAAAGTTCAGTGTATCTTTAAATACGATAATTATATCGAAATAGCTTGGACAAAAATTATAAAAAAATGCATCCTATTTTGTTAATATTTTTTTTAATACTTTGGGCATCATTTTTTTATAAGTGTTTTATTGCAGTCAATATGCTTATGAAAGCAATGAAATATATTACTAATGCAAATAGTTAAAATACGGAGGCATTATAAACGATTAATTTCCACACTTTGGCCTACTTGTCACATTCCAATCTTACGTCACGTGGCCTTTATTTCAGGTGCACGAACCATGGATAATCTTCCGGAAATAGATACATTTTAACACGCTCAGAAAAACGGTAGCTCGCAAAGGATTTAGAGAGTTAATAAACATTTCTCAAAGATGAATAAATTAAGTAGATATAGTTTAACACATACTATTGTGATTTTAATAGTTTTTCACAATATTATAATGCAAGCGTTTAAATTCACGTTAAGGGCACGAACCATGACAGATCGAGGATACTATATGAGTGACACATAGCAACAGGTCATGCAAGTTTAGTCACTGACATTTTCCATGATTCATATAGAAAACTAATTATAAAAATGTTAATACTTTAAGTCAACATTTTTGCTGTTTGGAGTTCGTTTTTAGACATTTCTTGATGGCACCTCATTGATTGCATAAATGCATACTAGAGGGCCTATAGTAGACACATTTTAAGATCAGTATACTGGTGTACCGTATTCTCGCGGTACTAAACAAGAAATAAATAACAAATAAAAGACAATAATTTACCTGTTAATGAAAGTTGCCGTACTTGTTAATTTATCACCAATCCTGTATTCAGGAAATATTGTAAATGATACCAATTTTGTAATAAACAACCTCCAATAGAATATACTGTGTCGACCGCAATATAAAACAAGATTCTCGTATTCTCGCGGCAAATGATGTAATCGCTGTCCAGGGGCCCAAAGAAAGGTATGAAATGAACACGATGTCAGTAATAACACACCACATCGTCGTGCGTAACAGAAAACTTATAATTAACAGTTTTAAAATATTAAATATTTACAATCGTGACGAGTCTATAAAATTATATATTCAGTTTTTCTCTGAAGAGGTAGAGCGAACACCTGAAAACATGTTTTCTCCTTGATACTGAAATTTTAAGCATAGTCACAGTGAGTCCACCACATTTTCCCAAATTTACAATCATTAGCTGTTTTCAATTAAAAAGCTCCTCGGGATCGGCGACTTTCGACTCTTTCAGACCTCTGTGTTTGTCAAAAGGCACCTGCTGTTCTATAGATGATTTTGTGGGTTCCTTTTTTGTTAATTAACAACAACAACAATAACAACAAAAAATTCTTTGCAAAATTTCGTCCTCTACATTTCGGTATATGGTTCACTGTGTTACTTTCACATTTTTGATGGACATGCTGTCAAAGGAATAGATCCTGTATTCTCTAAAGGCACTCCTTTAGTTCCATCTTTATTAAGTATAAAAATGAATTGCCTATTACGTACTTATTACAGGTTTTCTCATAATGTAGTAATTAACATGGATTACTAGCATTATTTCATTTATATATTTTGGCGTATCATCAATTATATCAACAGACAGAGTCATACACGATTGCAACATTTCGGGACGACGTCAAGGTTTCAATATAACGGCCCTCATTCTCTACCATGACTTTTGCGAAGAGTGATATGCAAACAAGGTCAATCATATGACTATGCTTGTATCAGTGCAAACCATCATCAAGTCAATAATCTTATTCAGCCAAGCTGGACGTGATTCGGCTGACGGTAAGAGATGTAGCCTATTTTCACACAAGATTCCTCTAACAAGAGCCTGACATGAGAAAGGAGCTTGTCCAGACAATGATGGATATACATCCTGATGTGGAGGGAGAGAGAGAGAGAGAGACAGAAGGAGCAGAAGAGGAAGAAAAATGAAATAGGCCAAAATATCAAAATATGGGTCTGAATAACACACATAAGGGCAGATATACTTCCTAAATGGAAAAAGAAAGTAGTTCCAAAAGTGATATCACCACTCTGAGCCATTGGCGATATCATTTTTCTCCAACTGATATATTTCAATATCTCACAATGAAATATATAATAAATATTATTATTATTACTACTACTACTACTACTATTGCAAATGTATGTAATGACAAATCAAAAATTCCAATTTTTTCAGAAAATTAGAGAAAATGAATAGGCAACACAAACGAACCTGTTACAGCCAGTCGAAGATCGGAAGTTTAGTATGGACTAAAAATATCGCAATTTGGGATCACTTTAGTACGTAAGGCGGGAACCCAGATATTTAGACTTGTCCCTTATTATCACGGCCGCTCCTAAACAAAATGGCAACGGGCACTGTATCTGATGTAAACAAAATGCCTGATGTGCGGATGATTTCGGAATTTCTATGTACTGATTTGAAAAATGATGTTGACCAAATATATTTATTGGAGAAAATAATGAGTGCAACTTTAAATCTAGTGTTGCATCGGTTCTTTTTTTGCCTGTTTTACTGAGGAAATGTGTTTTTAAAAAAGGGCATGCAGCTCTGGAATAATTATACAGTATAGTATTCGCACACCCTCCCGTTTGTTTGGATCCACCTACTGATTTTAAAAACAAAAACATCAAAGAGATACAAAATGCACAAAACTTAGTAATTTCATTCATCAATTTATAAATTTTACCTGATTGTCGCCAGGGGATCCATAACACTGTCAACTTGTTGGCGTTTTGAATCAACAGGGAGTTTCTTCATAAGCAACTTCTCGGTCAATCCTACATAATTTTGTCCTGCAGAAATAGCCGAGGTAGTTCTGAATGGAGTTTCGTTAGTAACAAAGTCGCCATATTTGCATGGGAGTGTCTGTTTTAAGCAACAGATGTAATTTAGTTCACCGTCTTTGATAATGTGAATAATTCCGTAAATTTAGGAGTTACATCCTTTGAACACATGTATACAAGAGTTCGTCTTTATATAAAAATATTAAAACTAGACATTCACGGTTTTTACTGAAACGGACTGTTCTAGAAACCAGAAAAGGACGGTGATCGAGAGCTTTCGTTTTGTTTGAAACGCCAATACGTTGACAGTTGGAGTGGAAGGGTGTGCGTGGGGAGTGGGAGGGTGGTTACTTTAAATGAAAGTATGTTAACCGAACTTATTTGTTTGGATTGGTGGAAGTAGGATAAAAATTCTATCCACTAATCCAAGACAAAAAAAATGTAACACCATGTATGAAAGTAGCATGTTCATATGTTTTGATTATAGTCGATAATGAAATTGTATTTATAACATGTTATCTGGAACTGTAATGTATTTTTAGAACAGTATGGGCTTAAGGGGGGGGGGGGGTCTTTTAGAAGGTGCTCTTCTTCGCTAAAATTTGAGGAAATTTAGCACCATATCGTCAACCCTCCTAACTTCAGTACCTCCTTAAATCGTACGCCATGTTTCTCGCGACCTCACGCTCTTGTTTTCAGATCCTGACGTTATCAACTGGCGCACTAGCGTTCGTTGACAATGACAGTAAGTGCTGATTAAGAAATATTCGATGAAATGAAATTTAAATACGTACTACAATTCAAATTGAAAAAACAAAATGAAATGGACAATTTTACTGATGCCATATTTGCCTCAAGTTTGTGGCCCTGTCGTGAATGTTAGCTGTTCAAGCCAGGGCCGCTGTTCACATGTTGGTTTTCTTTACATTTTGATTAGTAGGAAACCCACGACAGAGATTTCTCAGACGGCAAAGGCATTGTAAAAACTTTGTTTCTATAACATGCACTTCTTATATCATGTTAGAAAAAATAAATCCAATGGAAGAGCATGCAGTATGAAATTCTTTATTGGATTATTGTAATGTATGGGGATAAAAACTGTGTTGTGACATAGCCTGAAGAAAAAAAAAATCCTTTGAAAGTTCAGAGTATCTTTAAATACGATAATTATATCGAAATAACTTGAAAAAAATTTATTAAAAAATGCATCCTATTGTTTTCTATATTTTTATACTTTTGGCATCATTTTTTTAATAAGTGTTTTATTGCAGTCAATATGCTTATGAAAGCAATGAAATATATTACAAATGTAAATAATGAAAATAGAGAGACATTATAAACGATCTATTTCCACACTTTAGCCTAATTGTCATATTCCAATCTTACGTCACGTGGCCTTTATTTCAGGTGCACGAACCATGGATGATCTTCCGAAAATAGATTTTAACACGCTCAGAAAAACGGTAGCTCGCATAGGATTTAGAGAGTTTATAAACATTTTTCAAAGATGAATAAATTAAATAGATATAGTGGAACATTCTATGATGATTTTAGTAGTTGATCACAATATTATAATGCAAGCGTTAAAATTCAAGTTAAGGGCACGAACCATGGCAGACCGAGGATACAGTACATAAAATAATGACGGACACAAATCCTTAAATTTCCCTCATTGAGACAACATTGGATTGAATACTGGTCCACAAACAAAATATGGACTGAAATTAGGATACAGAATTGTTAAAATGTTCTAAACCCATCTGACGCGCAGCTCACATGCAAATGGTGAAGGTAATTTATCATACTGTTTATAAAAGAAATAATGAAAATTGTTCTTCACTTATGAACAATCAGATATAATGAACTTTAATTAATTTCATATCTTCTGATTACAGCACACATAAGGAATACAAATTATAAAACGCAAGAATGGCGGTATTAATATCATTTAAAGTGTTACCGACACATTCTTTTCTATTATAGTTTATCGTTCTGTGTGTGAAAATCAACAAAATACAAGGAATAAACTTTCTTAACTAAATATCCCGATAACTGGGTTGAATCTATATTTGAAAACCAAAAGGTATTTAAAGGAAATAATGAATGAGTGGGACTTAACAATACCTAATGAATGTGCTGCCCACTTGCACAAGCTCAGTAAAAGTGATCATGGCACTGATATATAGAATGACAGATAACGGTACTTTTACTGAGTACAGTTCAGCATACCTGAATTGAATACATGTATCCCAACACATGATGATATCCGAGTACTGAGTAGTCATAGAGAGGTTTCTTTTCAGTATAATGTGATGTCCACTCTCAAATGTTAAATAAAGGCTAATGTCCTGAAAATAACAGCCGATAAGTGTGCGTTATATAAATGCAATTGGGCATGAATGTGTTGAACACTGGTAACATGGGTTGAATTCACAGGACAGTTCGGGTGGATGGGGGTAATTGTTTGGTGGTAAAGTGCTGCCTATTCGTGGGCACTGATTGAAACTTATAGATCTGCACATGAAATTACAGAAAAATTAATATAATTTAAGTGCTTTCATTTGGGCAAGACTGGATAGCTTCTCTGGAACAAAAACATAACGAATTCACAGTACAATTAGTAAGGGGTATAAAAAGGCACCAGGTAGCCATGTCTTGAGCTCGTGTAATTATCAGAATATAGCACGTGGTTTGAAGATATAGCCATAGTTACTGTCAGTCTAATCACTAAATTGCTAAAGACATTTAATACATGTAAAAATGTCCAAAAGCTATAAAAATTTAACTCCCTGCTCTCTCCCCGCTATAACTATCAGTGACATATTACATTGAAGGACTTGGGGTCCAAGTGTTATATTGTTAGTCTTTGGACTCCCGCACCCCCCACCCCACCCTTATACATTTACCGAGTTTTAATTTCATTTGTAACGAGACACACACACCCTTCACTATATGGAGCATACATTTACCAATATATTTTTTTTTTTTTTTTTCTTCATTTGTATTGATTCCCAGTGAAAGTGTTGTAGCCGCGTTGTTTTTCTTGGTATATTTTGAGTTTCGCAGCTCTGAGGTATGGGTCTACTTAAGATATCTTCCTCTTTGAGGGATTTAAATCGTTTTCGTTTCTGCTCATCCTTCCTCTTTGAGAGATTTGAATCATTTGATTTATGATCATCCTGCTATTCAACTGGCAAGTGACTAAAGTTTATAGTTGGTTCATTCGAAATGCTAATAACTCAGCTTGTGAGTGATCTTCCACGTCAGAAGGCATGTCATATATTGATGGGTTAATGTGATCAGTGTCTCCATCTATTAAATTTATCTGATGTGGTTAATTTAGCGAAAATTCCCCGAATTCTGCCATTTCTGACACAGCATTTGGTGTAAAGTGTTGAAAGCTTATACTTTATAATAAGACTGAGTCACGTCCACCTGTCTCTGATGTTAAGTTCTTTGTCTACTAAACAAATATAAAGTCCTTTATTTTAGATGACTTCTCAATTTTGAAGTAGGAGAGGCACATACTAATTAGTACATTGACCTTTGACCTAGTTATTACATAATATGACATAACGTGATTTATCCCATATCACCCATGTGAAGTTCAATAAGTGCTGATATGAATAAAACACAACTCATAGTTAAAACAATTCATTTTATTCCCCAAAAATAGTTTGGTAGTAAAGCACAAGTATGAAAACAGCAGTTGAAACAGCTCAGTGACATTTTCAAAGACATCAATATAAGACATAGCTTCGTACTTCATAAAATTGTTTTTGAAAAGCGAGACTTAGTACACTTGTTACTTGTACAGTCCCAAGCTATATCACAAATTATTGAAAGTATTAAGGTTGGCTATAGGTATAACGGTACCAATTGCGTAAGTCCAGGAGGGCAGAGCTTAAGGAGTAGGGAACATTGTATTCAGAAATAAACAACAAAACTAGCTATGATTGGTGTATTATGTAAGAGTTGTAGTTTATGTCCGGCTTAAAAAAAGTTGAGTCCCTTAGCAACATGTGAGGTTATGTTAATTCATATGTAGATCATGTTTTGTATTTTTATGATTTTTTTTACAAATGTGATTTTACACATCACTGAAAATGTCTGTTGTGACTGGATAACTCTTACCCCTGTCTAGTTGCAGCAGATTTATCTCTCTTCAATGCAATGGAGTACCTGGGTCTGTCCTTGTCAAATTGACAATCTAACATTGCTCTCTATGACAGTGTGTGACACACATGCTAAAGTAGCCGCGAAGGTATATTTATTTCATTTAGGTCTGTGGAAAAACAATTGGTACAGTGATACCGGATGTGAGATAGTTACGTACGGGCCGGAAAACAGGCTGATTTTTGTATCCCAGAAATAACCGAGGCAGTTCCAAATGAACTACACAATGTTCTAAAAATATCAGGTTTTATTAATAGCAGTGCTGGATTACCCAATAAAATGAAATTTGGTTACTCACGAGTCTGACAATGACGAATCAATAAAATCATATTGAACCACTACTACACCAACAAGTTGTTCTCCGGTTTTTTGTTGTTGTTTTTTTTGGGGTTTTTTTTTCTGACATGAAGAGTGACATGTCAGAAAAAAAAAGACAGAGAACAACTTTTTGGTCTGTTAACCCCTCCATGAACACAGGGGCTCGTATTGTTGCTGACAACTTATCTATCAGTCATACATGTACTATATAATACTAAGCGGGCGCGATCATGGCCATGTCAAGCGGTAGCGTGGGAAAATGGTTTGGCATTCCCTAAAGGTATGATAGTAAGTCAAACTTTGTGTAGAATGAAAAAGTCGAATGCCTGAGCTAAACATTGGTACCAAATTTATTACGATACGCGAAGTGTAGCTTGAAATATCAGCGTTGATTCGTAAATGGGTCGCACTAGAAAAAAGAGAAGTGTCCTCCCTTGTAGTATTATATAGTACATGTATGTATGACTGATAGATAAGTTGTCAGCAACAATACGAGCCCCTGTGTCCATGAAAGCATAAAATCTTATATAGTATGGGCCCGTTCCATACTGAATCGTATACCACCTTCGGTCTTCAAAAGTATTTACCTGGGCCAGTTACTATCTAGCTGAGGATTATTTAATCTCTTTATACCTTAAAAAATTTCAAACCAAACCTTGTTCCGTCTAAGCATACTTTTTTAATTTGGAAAAATAAAGTTGTTAACGGCGAGTGCAATGTTGCAATGTTAAAGAAAATGCTATTTATAGCACAAGCACTGCCTAATACACGTCGTAAAGTGCATGGTTGCGACGCGGATCCACGCGCAGGTAAAGCTAAAAGTCGGTACATTTATACTGTATAAAACGTGCACAATACCATCCTCGATAATCGGTAAAATTAAAATAACGGCTACGAAACTACAGTGAAAAAAATTATCTGAATCATAAGAATGTAATCGGATGACCTTGGCGGAGGGGAGATAAAATGGCGAGATCGACCATAACATTAAAAATGATTTCGACAGACACACTAGAGTAAGAATTTTAATTTTGTCTTATTTAATTGCTATTGTATTGTTCAAGATGTTTTAAGAGGACAGTTCTTACATTTTTTTGTGTGTGTGTGTTCAATTCATGTTAAAATGCCGAAACGTGTGCTTCTTCCGGCTAGGAAATATTAAAAGTTCAACAATGTTAGGATATCAGAGTTTAAGTGTGTGCAGGCGAGCAAAGGTCCTGATTTTGCATAGTGTTTTTCAAAGGTATGCATCTTTTGTATTTCATAAACTATTTGAAGTTTTCAAGCCTTAGAAGAGAATATATATATATATATATATATATATCAGTTAACAAAAATATTAGAAGATAATAAATTTTAAGGTTTGGATCAATTATTCATAAAAGCATAAATACATGTATTTTTTTAATTTTTATTTCAAGTCAAAATAAATCTTAATTTTTTTTTTTTTTATTTACAGTCGTGAAACTTGTCAACATATTTTGGGATCTGAGCAATGAAGAGAAAGAAGTCCTTGAGGATGAGGCTCAGGAGTACATCTCAAATCCAAGTCAGGAATTTCCTCCTCAGGGTGAACATAGCTTGGAGGAGTATTGGAAATTAGTCAACAACATTACAAACCCAGCAACAGGAAAACTGAAGTTAGAACTTCTTTGCAGGCTGAGTGCGGTTGTCCTGTCATTACAATATTCTAATGCTGATACAGAGAGGACATTCTCCATTCTTCGCAAAATTCAAAGTGATTCAAGGGGAAAGCTGGACCAGAGAACTATTGAGAGCCTGTTAAGTGTGAAGCGTAATAATCACAATGAATGTCATCAGTGGTCACTAGACAGTGATCTTGGGAAGGAAAGTAAAAATGATATTGGATTTTATACAAGAAAAATCTTTGCAGTGAACTATCAGATAAACAACTCTTCCTTTTTCATTATTTGACCGTATACTGACTCATATTAATTAATTATTGTAACATTTTCCATCAGATTCCGAATCTGATTCATGTTTAAACTTGCTGTTTTATTGTAGTATGAAGAGAATACATATTATGGCAAAACAAAGCACTTGATTTGTTCATCCTCTTGAGAGAAAAAAATGTATGCCGATAAAATAAATCTATTGCTTTAGAGGCCAACCTGCTGATCAGAATTTGTAAATCTACTGGTTTGAAATCCTGGTTCTGTCACATGTATGGTGTCACAACAAGGTAGCATCAAAACGGTACGATATTTTGTAGCATGCACAATTTGTATTTGTGTGTTTCTTTAAAGGAACACTCATATAAATTATGACAAAAATAAAACATTGTTGTTTTTGTAAAAACACAACTTTCTGTTCCATCAAATATATGTAAAAGATTTGGGCTTACAAGATAATCTAAGTCAAAATTTTACATTTGGCAGAGTAGTGACAACTCGGTTGAGATCTATAAATAGTGCACATGGACTCGTACATTCGAACAACTAAGGATATTACCATAGAAGCTGATGACACCATGATAACATCAATGTGACGAAGATCTGCGTCCCAGAAGAAGAAATGTGCCATGGGGAAAACCCATCAGTACAGCTAGACATAAGATCGATCAAGAAATCAAATCAAGTAGAAATAGAAGAAAAGATAGATACTACAGAGCTCAACGCTTCCATCCTGAGGAAAATGGCCACGAGTTAGGGTTGCCATACTTCCTCCTTTTCAGTTCTTAAACCTCCTCTTTGTCTCTTATACATATTATATTATGGGACATATATATATATATATATATATATATATATATATATATATATATATATATATATATATATATATATATATATATATATATATATATATATATATATATATAAGAGTCCTCTTTTTGGAAAGTTCAAATATGGTAACCCTACACAAGTTGACAAGTGGGCCGGGGGGGGGGGGGGGGGGGGGGGGGGTAGTGCAGCTCAAACTGTGATCTACACACATTGGAATAATGATGTATTTGATGCATTCCTAACATGAATGATTTCCTGTCTGCAACTCGAAAGTGCAAGTACATTTTGACACACATGAGTGACAGAGGGATGGATATGCATTCAGTATGATAAATTAAGCTATCGTTGCTGCAAATGAATGTGGAGAGTTAAGTGATGAATCCTAGAATCACTTTTCATTCATTCTCACTAAATATTATGACCATTAATTGTGTACATGACTCCATGTTATCTACATAAACAAAAATTGATTTCTAATGTTATTTATATTGTTTAGTTCAGAATGCAAGTAAATAAGCTATTTATCAATAGCTTCACTACGAAATTAATATTTCAGCCTCGGGCAGTTGATATTGAATAATTTAGAATGCCAATAATTTAAATCTAAAAGAAAAGATAGCTTGGTCCAGCATAATAGCTAAATTTAAAAGAAAAGAAATAGCAAAGGGTTTAGTACATGCATTACATAAACATTTATTTTTCTGTAAGTAAAATATACCATTCTTAGCTGACAGCAGCAGCAGAAGATGATGAAATTATCGTTATTCTTCTTCTTCTTATTATTATTATTATTATTATTATTTAACATAATGGTAAATATGGGAAGGTTTGAAAACATTCCCTATGTTGAAAGACTGTGTCCCTTTTGTGCAGATATAGAAGACAAGTTTTACTTTGCTGTTAAATGTCCCGTGTATGATAATTGGAGAAATGCCTATTTATCTTCATACGTTCATTGTAATGCAGATCACATACAGTTTTATAAGTTTGTGCAGAGAATCAGTAATAATAATAATAATATCCTACTTTATTTTGCTCTTCATCTAGCAAAATCTATAAAAGTTAGAGACTGTGTTAATCCTAGAATTGTTATGTTGCATGGTTGTACCATATTTTTCATACATGTATGTAATCTGTGCAGGTGGCGTATGTTACAAGAAGAATAAAGATTATTGTTATTATTGTTATTATTATTATTATTATTATTATTGAATGAGTGGAAAATAAAAACAGTGACTGTTCCACCACAGTTCTGTTGCTTTATTCTTATTTGCACATTGTATGGACAACATGTGCATTCAGCAGGGCAACATACTTAATGAGTTTGTTTTACTCTACAGTCCTTTTTCAATAATACAGTTTTTATTATTTTTCATGTATTGTATCACATAAAGCACCTTTAAAACCCTGTTAACAGAACTAATCAAGACGACATAGTAGAGGTCTAGAAGTGACTCTCAAGTATTAGGATCGAAAACCCTTTTTGTCTGTTTAGACTCATTTGTAAACTTCACAAATGTAACTATGATGGTGTAGGATTCTATGATTTTTTTTACGTTTATCTGATCTGTACTTTTTACATACAGTGCATCCACTGAATGGTTTAGTTTCTGTTTAAAAAAATATGGATAAATTTGTGTTCATGGAAAGGGGAAAATTATGCTTTCCATGAATGTTTGCTTATAAAATAGTGTTGCTGTCAGTATCTTAATATGGATAATAATTTCAGTATCTTTTAAAATTATCTTCTAGAGGGCAATAATAAAATTTTCTTCATCCCAACTTCTAGACTTTGAATACCTAATACTCTGAGTACTCAGCTTTGACAAATACCATGGAATCTCAGACTGATAGCTTTACAAAAATCCCCAAACTTATTTTTCTAATTATAAAACTTGAGGTAATAATAATAATAATGATAATATTCACATCCAATGTCCACTGGTTTGTATTTGCTATTCTTCTTGTCCCGTTCACTAGTTAGTTGTATATACATGTACCTCGCAGCCATTCTTTCCACAATTTAAGGGAAAATAGCAATGTATATTTTATTAAAAATTTGAAGACAATTGGAATATCATATTAATAGAGTAGATGGAAATAATGTTTTACCAAGAGCTTCTATTGTTTATGGTTGTGATAGAATTTTAATTAGTATTGAAAATTAATATAAAAGTCTTGACAATATAGTTATATTGTGTAGTTATAAGTTATATCTTTAAGTTCAGATATATTTAAATTTCGTTTTAATATCAGTAATGCCATACCTGTTGTTATTGCATAGCTAGTACTTTTCTGGGAGGAAAATACCCCGACCGAACGACAAAAATTTCGTCCTCCCATTAGGGTGAACCAGAAGCTTCCAGAACAATGGGTCACTCATGCATTAGGCATCACGGTACCAATTGTTTTTCCATAGACCTAAAAGGTAATGTTTGGTGAAATAAATATACCTTCTCTCCTACTTTAGCATGCGTGTCACACACTGTCATAGAGAGCAATATTAGATTGTCAATTTGACAAGGACAGAACCAGGTACTCCACTGCATTTAAGAGAGATAACTCTGCTGGAACTAGACAGGGGTAAGAGTTATCCAGTCACAACAGACATTTTAAGTGATGTCTATCACATTTTCAAAAAATCATAAAAAAATACAAAAATTGATCTACATATGAATTAACATAATCTCACATGTTGCTAAAAGATTCAACTTTTTTTTAAGCCAGACACACAAACTACAACTCTTACATAATACACCAATCACAGCTAATTTTGTTGTTTATTTCTGAATACAAGGTTCCTACACCTTAAGCTCCGCTTCCCCCCCCCCCCCCCCCCCCCCCCGGGCTTGCGCAATTGGTACCGTAATACCATTAGGACCCCACACATACTGGGCATGCATCCTGACGTCCTCATTAACATTTCGGTCGCCATGCTGTAATGTTCAACATCGCTTACGTAAAGAAGATTAGCAGCCGCTTCGTGGGTTAAAGAGCGAATTATCAATTGCCTTGTGTACTATATTATTCTGAAACGTTAGGATTATACCCTGATAAACTTTTACCACTGTTTATTTAAGCTCTCTTGAGAGTTTTTTTTAAACACATTTGTTCCATACACGTGGTGTACGTCTGGGCATTTTAATTTGTCCTTTTTACCCCTCTCAGAGCGTTAGTGTTTCTAAATTTGTTGTTTTTTTTAATATTAAAAACAATTTCTGAGCAGCAAAAGGTAGGTATTTTATATTATTTCCTAATTTTTGCTTTTTGCAGTCTACGGAGTCACCTGCTAATCATTTAATTCACCTTAGCTATATCGTGAATTGTGATACTTTTTTTTATACCTAAGCAGGCCGCACACCACTTATAAACTTCATCTAACGTGCTCTGTTATCGAACACGTGTTCTTTTTCAACTTCATGACAGAGAGGGTTTTGGATAGCCTTTTTAAATTTTTCCTTTATTATTAGCAATCATAAGCTAGTTTTTGTTGTTGTTGTTTTTGTTTGTTTGTTTTTTTTTTTTTTGTTGCTAATTTGGTAGTTACTTGATGTATTTAAGCCGGGTTGACTTGTTTTATTATTTTTCTGTCCTGAAGCTTAGTGTCGCTTCCTTTTAACATTTGATTCTTCGTGTCCTTTCGCTGAATAAATTGTATTAGCGTAGACTTAGTCCATACTTTACCTTGTGTATACTAACTTTGAAGTTTTTGTATAACAAACCTTCTTTTCAGCATCTTTATTTCAGGAACAATGTCGAAGCAAGGTGTGGGTAAGTGTGGCCAAAGAAATCCCCCTGAGGCACTCACCCCACTTGTTTATCCTGCACTCACTGTAAGAGGACAGACGGCTGTCCCTTTTGCAACCTTTGGTCCGACGAGATATGGGATCTCGTGGAGAGTCGTCGAATCTATCAAGCCAGGAAGAAGATATCCTCATCTTCGTCAGAGTTTTCCCGGTTCTTCTTCTCTGAGTCCCTCTTGTCTCAGAGAAGGATTACCCTAGTCAACCCCGGAGACTCTTAAGGATAGTGGGCCCCCTCCCAAGGAAGGTTATAATCGGGTGGAGACGGAGGAGCAGCACCGTCTCTATTCCGTGAAAGCAGAGAGCGAGTCATGCCCTCCTGAGAGGGAGGAGTAGCACCCTTTCTTTGCCACTAGGACAGAGAGTGTTGCGCCCACTCATTGGGGAGGAGCAGCACCCTCTCACTTCCAAAAGGGCAGAGAGCGAGTCGTGCCCCCCCCCCCCCCATGAGAGGAGCAGCACCCTCTACTGATCCACAGCTCGGTAAAGGCTGATTGTGAGTTGCGCCCACCCATAAGTGGGGAGCAGCACCCTTTCAATCCCAGGGGCCCGTTGTCGACGACGCGATAGAGCCCCCTGACAAGGGGAGTGCTCAATCTGTCAGATCTGAGGATGGATCTTCCTACAGATCTCAGTCGCCTATTGAGTCCTTGCCTGGTCACCGGATACAGAGCACTGGGCATGGGTCTTTGGATCCCCGATGGTACGGAGATAAGGATCAGGCAGTGTCCCCCCTCTCTCCAGACTACCATTTCATTCCATAGGGGACCGGAAATCTGCTCACAGACGCCATATTAGGGCAGGGGATCAGATCAGTAACCCCCCTTCCCTTATATCCTTCAAAATCCCTATGGATAGGCCCTTTCCTTACACGTAGTCATGGACTTCTGGACCTGGGCCGCATAGTAGTGAGGTCATGCCTGCGGGCCGTAGACCTAAATCGTCTTACAAGGTTGGGCCTAAAAAGAGGGAGGGGTATAGATTTTCTATCCCAAAACGTTCTACGCGGGTCAAGAGTCACCTAAGCCACCTATAATTATATAAATTTATAGTCACAGATGCATAAATGTTGTGAAAGTCTTACGGAACAATAAGCGATCTTTTTCAATTTCATCAACTCTGCGTGACATCATTTTCTATGCATAAAATGTACATAGTCTTGTTACATGGCCATTTACATAATTTTCATCATAGTTTACATTCACTGACTTGTGGTCATCTGCACTAAGCCATACAAAAAGTTTACATTTCCTAAGACCGGTGCAATACATTGTCATCTGTATTTGCATACAGAACCATCTATTCCCTTTCTTATTTATAATCAGACTGTCATTGCCACTCTTTTGGACATCATATTTCTTGTTTGAAAAAAAAGTCCATCCAATGCTATTCAAGTAGTAGGCACTCGACTTTTAATTTCAAGCAGCGTGTCTTCCTTTAAAATTCCATCTGGGCTAGCTGACAGCCAGTTTTCCTGCACAGAAACATGCAATTTTATTTTTCAATAACAGAATATCCATTAGAAATTAAATATTGTTTTGCTGCCACTTCACTTTGAAGTCCGTGGTTTGTGAATTTAGTTCCTACAAATTTGGAATGTAAATGTTCTTTTATCAAATTTGTGCAATCAATGGAATCCTTTATGGGTATTTTTGCGCACCAATTCGCTTTGTTTACAATCTATTTCATTTGTGATATGGCGGACGCTACTGTTACGCACCTAGTGAGCGATATCAGTACAACAGGCAATAATTAGAAAACCTTGTCTATACGCCACAAACGTAATAGCATACCGGATACACATCAGATCCAACTGCAAACAACACAGATTCAGATGTGTTGTCGCTTAATACGCCAGCCGATCAGGGTTTATGTATTATGCTACGACTAATCAGTAAAACAAACAACATAGACCCTGATTGTCCGGTGCATTATACGACGGTTGATTGAGGTCTATGTTGTTTGCAATTGGGTGTGACTTGAATACGAATATGTACGGTAATCATCTGATTTAAGCGGAAACCAAATTTGAAGCTTGGTTCTCGATTTTTGTTCACACCAAAGTAACTTATATTGTAGAGCAGATGATGAAAAAAAGTAATACTTGAGCAACTTTCTTCCGTCATACAATAACAAACATGAGCTACATTTACATACGAAAGAGAGATTTAGTTAAACAATAATAAAGAATCACAATTAAAACGGATTAATTTGGTTGAATTAAGTTACAGAAACATGAATCCATTTATATACTGGTAACTTTGTTTTCATCGGTAGTACATGTAGTATCAGTTAATGAGGCACAGTCATGTGTAATTGGAGTTTGATACACAGATAAAGATTGACAGCTTTAAAGCCAGTAAGACCTATGGTCAGTCTAATTAGAGTCCAATTTGTTACAGAATGATTGTGATGTACATCATTTATTTGATCTCTCCCACCTTTATTTTCAGTTGGTGTTGGGCCTTCATTTAGTTACTAGCTTTGTCTGTATATAATAAAAGTAGTGTAGAGAATATCTTGTGTTTGTCAGATCTGGTAATAGCCTAAGACACGGTGGATTATAAGCGCTAGTTGGATATAATCGAACTGAGAATCATTTTCGTAAAGGAACGTTCCAGTTCATATTCAATTTACCGAATACTTTCCAGCAATGGCAACATTCCAAGTTCCAAGTCCAGAAAAATTTCAATTTTCTAACCCAGAATCTTGGTCAAAGTGGATTAAGAGATTTGAGCGCTTAAGACTTGCTTCTGGATTGAATGAAAAGGAAGAAGAAACGCAAGTGAACACTCTGATCTATACTGTGGGGCCTGAGGCGAATGACATATTTTCTTTGTTTGGCTTAAGTGATGATGACAAAAAGAAATATGAAATTGTTGGAGAGAAATTAAAGGCTATTTCATCACGAAAAGAAATGTTATTTATGAAAGAGCTAAATTTAATCAGCGATGACAAGAGGAAGATGAATCCGTCGATACATTTGTTACGTCATTACACTGTCAAGCAGAATATTGCAATCTTGGAGTTCTTAAAGATGAATTGAATTTAGATAGAATTGTGATTGGACTGAAAGACACACACTTGGCAGAAAAACTTCAGCTTGATAGCAAACTTAGCTTAGAAAAGACAATTAATTTATCTAGACAGAGTGAGACCGTGAAGAAACAGCAACCTCTAACCCAAAGAGGGATACATGTAAATTCCAACTTGAATGCTGATGGAATAAAGTCAAAAAAGAAGGTACCATACCAATTCAGTTCAAACCAATAAAAGAGGAACAATTTTGCTTCAAATAAACCCAGCTCCAGTCAGCTATGGAGAAATGGCAAATTGAACTACAGTGCTGATAGCATGCAGAGATGTGACAGATGTGGGAAAAATCCTCACAGCAGAGACAAATGTCCTGCAAGAAAAGCAATATGCAGTATATATTCAAAGCTGGGACACTTCGCATTGATGTGCAGAGCTAAGAAAAATGTTTCTGAGGTAAAGAACTCCGATAATCCTGAATCTTATGGATTCATTGGCGGAATTGATTCTGGAGCGAAACCCTGGATTGCAAATGTCATAGTTGAGGGACAGGAATGTGCCATGAAAATTGACACAGGTGCTGATTTTACTGTCATTTCAGAGGATTTATACAGAAAACTGCAGAGAGTTAAAGTCACCAAAGCTGACAAAATCTTGTTTGGACCAGGACAGAAAAGGCTCAATGTCCTTGGAAAGTTAAGTCCCTTATACGTGGGCAACAGAAGTACACTACAGGATCTACATGTAATCAAAGGTCTCAAGCAATTGCTGTTGGGAAGACCAGCAATAGAGGAACTAGGAATCGTCATTAAGGTTGAGGAGTTCACCAATACAGACCATAAATACAGACGAATGTCTGAATGGGAGTATAAGATAAGACTTAAACCTGTTGCAGTTCCATTTGAACTCAGTGTATCTAGGAAGGTGCCTTTTCCATTCAAGGATAAAGTGAAATCGGAATTACAAAGAATGGAGAAATTAGCCATCATTTCTCGTGTGGATCATCCAACTATCATTATCATTTCTCGTGTGGATCATCCAATGGAGTGATGCGTAGGTATGGTTGCGGTGCCAAAAGGTAATGACCATGTTCGTATTTGCGTCGATCTCACCAAACTAAACGAATCGATAATGCGCGAAAATCACGCAATACCGAGTGTAGATCAAATTTTGGCTCAGTTAGCTGGTGCAAAAGTTTTCAGCAAGCTAGAAGCCAACTCCGGATTTTGGCAAATTATGCTTTCACCCGAGTCTCGTGATTTAACCACTTTCATTATGCCCTTTGGTCATATTTACTTGAACAGACTACCATTTGGAATTTCGTCCGCACAACATATGTTCCAAACTCTTGAACGAATTTCAGAGGTTGTTTGTCAAATGAATGATCTTGTATTTGGGCACAATCAATCAGGGCATGATGAATGGTTGAAAACTGGTTTGGGTGCAATTGGAAAGGCAGGAATTACGCTCAATAAAAATGTTTTCCAGTTTTTCAGAGCCTCTGTGAAATTCATAGGGCACATTATAGATTCCACGGGAATTAGGGCTGATCCAGAAAAAACGCGAGTGATCATTGAAATGGAACCACCCAAAAATGTTTCAGAAGTTACACAATTTCTGGGCATGGTTAACCAACTAAGCAAATTCTCGTCAAACATAGCAGAAAAAAAACGCTGCAAGATTTACTCAGTAAAAACACCGAATGGGTCTGGGGTCCTTCCCATGAGAAAGCTTTTCATGATGTAAAGTCTTAGCTGTACACCAGTGTCAGCCCTATACAATCCCAACTACCAGACATTCATGTCAACTGATGCATCCTCATTTAGCCTAGGGGCTGTATTGTTACAAAAACAGCCAAATGAAACATTGAGGCCAGTGGCGTATGCTTCTAGTTCGATGTCTGTCGCAGAGCAAATATATGCCCAAATCGAGAAATAAGCTTTGGCTGTCACTTAGGCATTTGAATTTTTTTTATATGTATTTGCTAGGTCTTAAGTTTCACATAGAAACTGAGCACAAAACCTCTCGTTCCTTTGTTGAGTTCAAAGAATATGGAGGAAATAACTCCCAGAATCCAAAGATTTTGAATGAGGTTAATGTGGTATCTCTTCACAATACCCCATGTTCCTGGAAAGAAATCTTGTGACTGCTGATGCACTTTCATGAGCTCTAACCTCTCAGGGTGTACAAGTTGAAGCTGAATTGGAAAATGAAACTTGGGCATTTGTTGCTCAGGTTCTGTCCGATCAACGTGCCTCAAGTAAAAGGTTGCATGGGATTTGACAAGCTCAGATTCGAGATGCTATTTGCAGCAAAATCATGGTTTATGCAAAAGAAGGTTGACCTCACAAGTTTCAACTGAGAAAAAATCTGCAACCATACTGGCCATTATATGGTGATTTCACAGTTCAAGATGGATTGTTGATGAAGGGTTGTCGATTGGTTATTTCATCAATGATGCAGTCTGAAATACTTGATCGACTACATGTAGGTCAATAAGGTATTTCAAAGTGCAGAGAGTTGGGCAAGTCATCAGTTTGGTGGATGGGACTGTCAAAACAGCTTGAAGCTAAGGTTAAAGGTTGTGAAATGTGCGCAATGCATAGTCTTGATCGTGCAGAGCCATTAATACCTTCCAAAATTCTTATAGGCCTTGGCAAAAACTTGGCACTGATTTGTTTTAGTTAATAGGTCAGCAGTATTTGCTTCTTGTAGATTATTTTTCAAGATTTATTGAGCTACAAAAGCTCTCTGTTACAAGCTCTGAAGCCGTAATCAATCACCTCAAGTATATTTGTGCTAGACATGAGATTTCTGAGATTCTTATATCAGATAATGGACCTCAATTTATATCTGCTACATTTGCAATCTTTGTGAAAACCTAGTAGCCAAAGATACCCAAGAGCAACGGCGAAGCAGAGAGATGTGTATCAATAAAGATGATACAAAAATCAGAAGATCCCTATCTGGCTATGTTACACTATCGTGCAACACCGCTACATGCTGGTTACAACCCAGCTGAACTTTTAATGGGTCGTAAATTAAGGACTACCATACCGATCCCAAGCTCAAACCTAACTCCAGGTTGGCCATACTTATCGAAATTTTGAGAATCATGCAAAGGAAAATCAGAACAGACATTTTGATAGTCGCTTCCGCGCTCACGAAATGCCCAAATTAGATCCCGGCGATAAAGTTTTTGTTAGAGATAAGCAAAAGACAGGTATGGTTCTGTCAAAGGCATCGTCTCCACGATAATACTTTGTACATACTCCTGAGGGTGATCTGCGCAGAAACAGACGACATTTAGTTCAGCTACCTTCAAGTAGGTCTACAAGAGTGCAGGAAAATAAAACCTTGCATCAGTTATATGATGAAGCCAAGGATGGTTTGGACAACAACACAGAGAGCAGTGATAAAATAGACATGGAAAACAATCTGTGAAAAATGGAAATAATTCTTCAGAAACACCAAGGACAAGTTCTAATCATGATTATAGGACAAGATGAAATCGACTTGTTATTCCTCCAAAAAGGCTGGACTTGTAA
This sequence comes from Margaritifera margaritifera, assembly GCA_029931535.1. NCBI lineage: Eukaryota > Metazoa > Mollusca > Bivalvia > Unionida > Margaritiferidae > Margaritifera > Margaritifera margaritifera. The sequence continues at coordinate 367,050 of JAQPZY010001486.1, read as the reverse complement.
AATGTATGCCAAAAAGATAATGGGGATTCCTATACGCTTAAATGTTTTATTACCGGTATATTTCTTATGGACTAATATAATTGTTCATATTAGCATGGACAACATATATACATATAGTACATTCAGATGTCTTCAGGTCACAGATTTATTGTTTTCAGAGGGGGAGATGTAGTTTCCGTTAATGAGGGTGGGTATAAAAAGGACTTAACGTCTGCAAAAAGGACCGATGATGTTTTTACTAACAGTTTCAATCAATATTTCTATTTCACAAATGAAATTATTTTGTGTAGTAACTCATTTTACATAGCATTTAATATATCCTTTTATAATAAAATGTTAAAAATGGGTTCTTTTCGCAAAAAGTCCCGTTTCGCGAAAAGGACTTGCCGTCTGCGAAAAGGATCCAGTACGTTTTTATTAATAGTTTAAATCAATATTTCTCTTTCACGAATGAAATTAATTTGTGTAATAACTGAATCAGTATTTCAGTATTGTATACAGATTTATTTGTTTTTTAAATTCAATATTACAGTAATCAAAAAAATTGTCTATCACGAAACTCAATATTACAGTAACCTCAAAAATTGTCTATCACGAAACTGACATGAACTCTGGGTTCTGTTGTTTGCAGATTTTCCTGGTAACATTATAAATTATTTAGATAATACTAAAAAAGAAGATTCGTGAGTCAAAACAAATAATCTGGGGGGTTGGAGGATATACATTTGTCGCAAAGTAAATGTTCTTTAAAGTCTACTTTAAAAAACATCATTTTTTTTCAAAATTTAAAATTGTCCTGGTCATTTTTCAGATTTATTGTAACCTGTATTTAAATAGTCTTATTTGTCATACTGAAATCATGCATTTCATTTGGATGAAATTACATTTATTTTTTTAAAAGTACCTCGTACATAGAGTACTTTTATAATAACTTATTGTTAATGATATATCAACAGTATTATTTCTCAAAACAAAAGATGTACAATAGAATGAAATTACATTCATTCTCCTAACTTGGATTAACCAAAAAATTCATCAGCACAGGACAAAAATTATGTTGATTAAAGTAGGGAATTCATGATCTACATCTGGCGTAAATAAGGTGACCTTAATTGAGCAGAATGCGGTTCTTTTATATTTCGACTTCATTAAAAACACGTAAAACCGATACTGTAATGTTCCCAATGTATAAATTGACGTGTTTAGTATAATTGTGTTATTGCAACCTCATAATTCATCATTTCAGTATAGGTGCCATATGGACGGTTGTGAATGCGATAATTATCATCAAATTAATTGAGTTACAGATCTGTGACTATGTTTGAACAATTACATCAAAGAATAATCTCTTCAATAGCCTCAATTTGTGTTTAAATTAAAACATAATTGTTGAATGTACAGAAAACTAGCTATATATTACGGTCTGCATACTGTTGCTTTTATTCATTATATGCGTTCATCGTCAAAATGTCGAAGAAGTATACTTGTTTTGTAATCGATAATTTTTATTCAACATATAGATGAAACAATACATGAAAGGAATTTTGGTCATATGTTACGTATAATAGTTGTAGTAAAACACTTAAGTCATGTTTTAGAGCTGATTAAACATTCTGGTATTTTACATCTGATTGCAGTCCGCGAAACAAGGGCTAAAGAGATTAAAACTAGCAGTGGCCAGAGAAGTGATGTTCTTGAGGAAAGTTCGCCTTGAATCTGCAATACATAAAGACTTTCATCAGAATGCTCAGGATTCCGCGTCGAATTTCATTTTATCACAGTATCACTGCTGTACAAAAGCTGCACTGAAAAGTACGGGTGATGGAGAATGTCTTTTTAATTCATTGTCTACATGCTTTGTCGGAAATGACTCGATGGCAGGTGAGTTATAGTATAGATGTTGTTTAGAAATGGTTTCAAATAGGCATACAATTCTTCGACACCGTCTCTATCCACGATTGGAGCTGAATTCTTCGGACTTTGACAAAGACTGTATGGACTGCGACAAACCAGGTTCGTATTCATCTGTTTGGAGATTCATCGCCTTATCAAATGTGCTCAACCTGCCCATAGAATCGGTCTACCCAAATATAAATGGCACCAAACACATTGCATTCCAAACGTTGAATACTAATTTCATACCGCCCTTTACAGACGCAGAAAAGGGGAAATTAACTATAATGTGGACAAATACAGTAAAGCCTGACATAAACTTATTTTCTGGTAAACGTTGCAGCAGACGCGAACGGATTCCAAACCATTTTGTAGCATTGGTAAATGAAAAGCAACAGCTACAACCTAATACATACAAAAAACAAGCAACGCAGCAAAGCGAAGCAGTTATTTCTGAAGAACACTATATAGTTGTCACCAGATAGATTTGAATGTTCGAACACGGACGGTCTAGACCGCGCAGAGACTGGTTACAAAACAGCGGCATTCTCTGGATATGCCCAGACTGTGGCTTCTTCAGTCCCCGTGGATACTGCATATATAGATGGTGACGTTTATTTAGTGAGCAACTTATCTACAATTATAGAGGAATCCATTTTGGGGCAGTCATCTATCCATGATGAAATTGATAACAGTGACAAACATGAAAGCATGGAGGTAAAAAAATACAACAAGTGCAAATAATGAAAGTTCAAAGAATGAAGATGACTGATAATTTATACACTGCAAAAGAATGTGACGTCGATGATACAAATTTTACCATAGGACCACTCTGTAACTAATTCATGGACACAAACGCAACGCTAAATATTTTCAAAGGGCAATATACCATCATGAAGGATATTCTGACAGGGAGAAAAGATGGTATGTACTTAGTGATTGACAATTCAAGAAATGTTGATAATCGTATAAATGGAAAGAGGTTTGAAATATGGGACGACTGTGGTGCTTGCAAAAATACAGCAATCCCAACATCCAACTACATTGAAAGGAATGGAAAATGAATAACTGTGGTTAAACGGCAAGGAAAATATTGTTTAGAAAAACAAGTGGATAAGAAATGTAAATTCATTGCAATAGAACCTCAACCAAGCAAAAATGATATTCTGATAATCCACTGTCTCTACCAAACGCTCAACGCTTCAAACGAGAGGTGAGTATCTTGGTTAGAAAACTATCCGGCATTTATGGCATACCTCCCGACAAATGTGGCCATTGTTGAGTATATTGGAACATTTCCTCCGAGAGAGTATCATGGGCATATCATCAATACAGACAGAAACATAAAATACACAAGAACGAAGCAATCGGTGAGGAATGATATGAAAGAAGAACTGAAGCATGATTCAGTGAAAACAGTAGAAAGGAGGATGAATAGGAAGAGAATCGATGACTATCAAAAACAAAGAAATGTTACACAGCTGAAGAATATCTAACCCTCCAAAAACAGAGCGTCTTGCTCTCCATTAGAAACATAGAATGCAGCTGACCAGATTATATGTGTAGAAGAAATGACGAAAAGTCACGAATTTGTAAAGAGTGTCAAACATATCAGTGGTATTCCGCATCCTGTAATAACACTACACAGACCAACAAATAAACAACATTAAACGTTTTTTGCTGCAAAGATGGCGGATGTGTTCTAAGTATTGATAAGGGATTCAACCTCGGAGATTTTCACGTAACACCTACCATTTACAAAGACTTATCAGTCATACGAAGGTCAACTTTAGACCATCCCATATGTTTTGGAGCGACATTTATTCATACGAGTTCAACAACAAGAACACATTCATCTTTTATGCATGATATTTCTGACAATTTAACTGACAAAGAACTCCCTGATCTTATCATAGGAAGTGACGAGTGAATTATCGTTCAAAAGCGCGATAAAAAGGTGCTTTGTCGGATGTACACTTGTTCTGTGCACCCGCCATTTGAAGGAATTGTATGAAGCCGGGATTGTGACACATTAAATACTCGTGTCAATAGATTGAGACATTTAGGCCTAATCTACAAAAAATATGCCAATGTGGGTGGTAAAAAAATTCATGTTTTACATGAACAACAAGTTGTTGCCCTTTTTAGTTGAACATCTAATCTAGCCAACAAGAGAAAAGGTAAATTCTCTACAACATGGAAAAATAATAATTCAGAAAGTGCAAACCATATTTTGAAATCAGCAACAAACTGGAAATTATGTGACTTATCTAAATTCATCAAAAGACTGTACGATATTGTTGCCGGTGAACAAATTGAGCGTTGTCATGCTCTTCAAGATATGGGGAATTTTAAGTTGAGCACAACATTTCAACATCACTGGATTGATATAGATCAATGGATAAACATTTCGCAGGAACAGAAAGACGGGAGAGTAAGAAAATTTCTTAACGACGGTGGTAAAACCAATACAAACATTGTAGTTTTTAGAGACAGAAGGTGATTGGTACACATATCTGCTTTAGCAGGAAAAAAGCCAAACCAGAAGAAGCGTAAATGCGCAGAGCGGTCACTTAACCTAATGCTAACGAAAACTACATGTATAGAGTTTGTGCTGATATAAGATGGTTTGCCTCCATGAGGCCGGCCCTAGCCGTACGTGCCAAAAGTAAACTCAGCGCAGACCAATCCACAACTTTGCACTAATTTTCAATTATTAAACACTATTAGTGGAAAAATTCAGACCATAGCCTTAATTTAAGAAATTTTATACAGCCATTTTACTAACCTGTGTTCGTCACCTATCACTGAAATAGAAATATTGACTGAAACTGTTAGTAAAAACATACTGGGTCCTTTTCGCAAAAGGACCCATTTTCACACTTTATAGTAGAAAGATAAATTAAATGCTATGTAAAATCAGTTAATACACAAATTATTTCATCTGTGAAATAGAAATTCTGATTTAAGCTGTTAGCAAAAACATACTGGGTCCTTTTTGAGACTGTCATTTTCGCAGACAATATCATACAGTGATTTGATGAATTTAGACAAGTGACATTTTTAACACTTTATATTAAAAAAGGTGTAATAAATGCTATGAGAAACGAGTTACTACACAAAATAATTTGATTTGTGAAATAGAAATATTGATTGTAACTGTTAGTAAAAACATCTTCGGTCCTTTTCGCGTACAGTAAGTCCTTTTCGCACTTTATACCCACCGAGTTAATGAAGCACAGCCATATGTAATTGGAGTTTGAGACAGAGATAAAGGTTCACACCTTTTAAAGACTGTAAGACCTAGGGTGAGTCTAATTAGAGTCCAATTAGTTACAGAATGCTTATGATGTACATCATTCATTTTATACTCTCCCATCTTTATGTTCAGTTGGTGTTGGGCCTTCATTTAGTTAATATTATTGTCTGTATTTACCGTAATAAAAGTAGTTTAGAGAATATTTTGTGTTTGTTCCTACACACTCACGCAACAATGCATATTTTTTTTTTATGTGAGCAACTAAAGACCTAAGAAAGTCGGAACAATTAGTTTTAGCTTTATTTTGCAATAAAGTCTGTCTGAAACTTATTGACTGTTAATGGACTTTGTTAGTACTATAACATGTCTCTATAACCGTCGTTACCAATTATTGTACGTGTTTGGCAAGAATGATTAAGCATGAAGCATAATAAATTATTAATAAAGCATACGTAAATATATAGCCAAGACCAAAATTACCTATGATTATGAGATACCGGTATTCGCCTGTGTTTTAAAATTCATTGTAAATATGTGCATTAATATGCATTTATTGATATTTTTCTCTCCGTGATTTAGTCGGACGCGAAAGTTGCATTTTGCGTCCATTTTACCCATAACGCTACAGCTCGGAAATACAAATAAACCTTGCAGATATAAATAAACCTTTATTCTATCAATCTGTAATAGTTACATGTGATGTGCATTCCCGATAAGTGCATATTTTTGAACGAAACACGCATACCCTCTCTCAGGAACAAGAAGTGGAGATCAAAAGGCCAAGCTATATAGAGCGGTAGTTTGACTGGTCAATAAAAATAACTTGCTAAAAACAAAATGCCTTACCTATAGCCATTGGCTAAATTGCAGTCTGATTTGGACCAGCAAATCAAAATAAATAAATAATATCCATACTTGTTTCACTATATTCATGAAATCCATATACTGACTAAACACCGCTAGCGAGTGAACACAAGTAATCCCCTGTCAGAAATGCGAAAGCGGAGGTCAAAAAGCCACTCCATTCAGAGCGGTGATTGACTGGTCAGTAACAAAAATACGGGGGGGGGGGGCTTTAGAGCAGTTATTTAGCAAATTATTTCTTTTGTGTATTTGGAGAAATTGACCATTCAAAGATTAGAATAACTGCCATCTGACACCATTATTACCGCACAGATCTCTAATCATGTCCACTGTTCTCAAGACCACTCTACTCCTGGGCCAACTTCATGATCAAGTGAATGGAGCTGTTTTCAAATCATAGAGGAACAAATAAAAACCCGAAGAGATAGGGGTTTCAGTACTGTAAGTTCCACAACTTTAGGGCCAACTATAACATGTGATGTGTTTAGGTAGTGTGACAGAGAAGTCTTTCACCTGTATTTGGGTGTGTTGGTGACCTTGGTTAAAAAGAAAAATAACTAAAACACAGAAACGGATTAATATTTAGCACTAAGCAGAACCAAAGTTGCCAACACATGTGCTAGTACACACTCCTATCAGTTTAAAGCAGTTACAACAAGCTGTACCAAATTAACCTGATTTTCCAAGTTCTAAAAATAGACAACAAGATAGATACCTTTATTTGGGCGTGAACTTTATAATTGTTAGAGTAAAAAATCTGTAATAGCAATTGTTAAAAACTCGTCCTCAACTTAAAATGTGCCTCTCCAAGTATTGATTCAAATTTCTATTACACTTAGCATATTTGTAGTCTGGGTAATATAAAACAATATCTAGTCAATATGAAAAACATCTTAACACAATTTATGTAGTCATGCAATTAATTTCGCATATCCCTGTGATGAAGTGTGTGCTGCTGGTCTGCCCTGAATGACAAAACTTGAACTTTTCCAAGTCTTTCGCTTTAGCGTAGTGCCCATTTGACGTGACAATCGCCTCTTTCATTGACCAGAAATCAGGGTGTTTAATTCCTAAATACGTTCAAATTATGATATTTCAAATCAACTAGATGATTCCTACTTAATTTTCAAAGATAAGTTGTCCAGCTTGTACGTGATGCGATAGGATTAGGCTGATAAATCATCCCCCAAACCTGTACTGATATTGATTGACGGTTTGGGGGTTGATCGTGCCTATTCTTAAAAATGTGGAATGTCCTACAGACACTTTTGTCCGCACATATCGGTGTGCATTTTAGACACCGGTATTTCTCGCTGCTCTTGAGTTACAGTCGGCTGAAGGGTCCTTTTGCCAATATGTACAGAATATTTCCGGATTAAATCTTATGTTTGACAAGTTGTAACTTCACGTGGAATAACACAACCCTGCCTACTATGGACATTTCAAATTTAGTGGCTATGTTGGGCGACAACTTGGAATAAGCTTTTTCATGAGAAATTGCGCTCAAAACTTGGAATTCCAAATTATTGCAGTCTTTCTCGAGAAATCGGCGTATTTTGAAGTAAAACTTGACCAGAAAACATCTTTAGAGGTTTTCATCAGTGTATAGGAATAATGTATGTCTTGCATGATATAAATTTTTAAAATTAGACGCATGAAAATATTTTATTTCTCCACTTTTGGGGGCGAGTCTAGGGAGATAGTTTGTGTCACGGAATTGTATGATTTATATCAATATGTATATGTGATCAAAAATGTATTCGGGTTTCGTTTCCGACTAGAGCGTTACTCGAGGGTTGTTTATTTTTTCGGCTCTAGTTAGTTTGAAATACTGAGCGCGATTCACCCCATGCTGCACGTGCAAATTGCCTGCAGTGAAAACTTACGTACCTAGCTGCTGCACATATCTGTCACAGCTAGAGTACATATAGAGCGAATTCTCTATAAACAAATTACACTGCGACGAGTCTTGTCAGAAAGCTTACCTCTTTACGGGAGCAAATCTTCAGCTGTAGAGGTATGTGAAATTTAAGATAGTATTCTTTATCACTATCGTTTTATATGACAGAATTGTTTTATATATTAGATGTTTTAGAATTTATTCTAAATTCTACAGAGAGTCAATACAAAGGTCATACAACGCCATGATATTAGAAATACTATAGTCTGGTTCAAGTTAGCTATTTGTTGTAACTGAACAGACGGATTTTATTTAATTATACGCAGCATGCTTTGAATGATTAATGTAATGTGTAACGAGATGTAATTCATGTGCGCGCATGCGCAACATATATCAATGTAAAAGTACTAACCGTGTCATATGTACTACACGGTTTAGTTGTTATACTTTTAGCTGCCTTGTGTGGTGCCTTGTGTGCTGCCTTTGTGTGCTGCCTTTGTGTGGTGCCTTGTGTGGTGCTTTGTGTCCTTATGTATGGTTTGGTGTTGTGGAGTCGCAGAACTGTGTGGTTTCTTGTGACGTGTACGCTGTGTCTGGTGACGTTGTTTCGGAAGAGTGTACTGGTTTTCTCGATGCGAGGGACCTCGGCTTCTCGGCCAGCGGGTCTGTGTTAAATGTGAAGGTTCTCGAGGGATCCTTCAACAGACTGGGAGGGGTGGACCATGCGTGGTGGCTCCTTGACCATTGACTAGAGTGGGTGGAACCGGAGATACATCTTGGTCGTCAAACGGGCGCCACGATAGTTATACATATTACGTGTTCCATTTTATTGTTATTTTCAATATTGCTATATGTGCAAAATTACATGTATTCACATTTCAATATCGCTATATGTATGATAGATTCATAATTTCATGCATTCCCATTTCAATATCGTTATATGAACGATATATTCATAAATTCATACCTATTCCAATATCGCTTGATGAATTGATAAATTGATGAGTTAATAATAGATTGATGAATAAATGAGTATCATATTGATAAGTGCATAAATCACATGCTTTGGTCACCCTTTGTACTTAATAAGACCTTGTTTATATTAGGGTGTAGATCATATACTCTTATTTGTTGATTGGTGATAGGACGTTATTCACGTTTGTTTAAAATTCCATTCGTTAAATTCATCTTTGATTTTTCTCGTTGAGTTACTTGTTGTTGATAGTTCCAAGTTAGGAACTTTATAATTTTCCATATCTTTTTGTTATAATGGTGTCAGATTTGTTCATCTTTAAATTGCGTTTATAAATAAACATCTTATCAACGCAGTTGCTTTCGGTGTCTTCACTAATCCAGTCCCAACCCAGCTTCATCCTGTGACAGTTTGTCCTTTTCGTAGGAAAAATCTGGCCTGTTACACAATGTCAACATCCTTTGCGTGCTTTAAATTGCTGCATAATGTCTGCATGCTACTTTTGGAAATGTAGGCCTAGAAAGAATATTTTCAAGAATTAGTATGTGCGAGAGAGAGTTTCTTTGTTTTGGGGGTTTTTTTAAATTTTTATTTTTGAAGCTGATTAGTTAATTTTAATCATTTGGGACTAAAAATGATAATATGAAGGTTGTACAATTTGTATCCTTATTGTCAGCATTATCACCGTTCTTACATTCATCTGTCTTATCATATTTTTTTCTTCATCGTTGTTTATCTTTAAAAGATTTATTTTATATTTTTCCACCTTCTTTAGCTTCATTTTTTGTAATCTCTTGTTTAAATGAATCTGATGAGTTATGTCAATTATTATTATAACCTTCTATACTATCCAGTTTCATCACCATATCACTGGATAAAAAATTCCCCATCCCCACCAACTGCATAGTTTAACCTAACTTTTGAACCTGAAACATATTGCTGAAGTCTTATTGCAATGCTTTCATCTGTGTCAAAACCATGTTTACCTAAAATTGTATATTTAAACATTCTTTTATGGTGGTTTCAACACTGTATTCAGACTACGTAATAGATTTTCTATTTTATACTTGGTCACCTAAAAATATCACGTAATACTCTGATTTAGATGCACTATTCCTTTTTCTGTTAGTCAGCTTTTAACTTGTTGAAGGAAGTATATCAAACCTGTTTCTTCTTCATTAATTGAGTTCTATAAATTCATAATCAGGATGGTGAAACCATCCTCTACCCATCAGAGGTCAAAATATTTCTACACAAATGTATCTATTTCAACTTATTCACACAAACATCTTTCTGATATGCTGTTCGAGTTACACTAGATGTTGTAGAAACAGGGGGTAAATTCTTCTTCCTAAATATCTCCAATCATAAGGATGTGCGATATTAAAGTCATTACAAATTTAATTGAAATTTCTTTAGATCTCTATTGTCGTCTATTGGATTAAAAGATGTATTACCTGGTAATGGTATTGAGCATTCAGAGATGGGGTTTTTGTATCTGAAAGTACATGTGGAATATATATATTGATGTCATTAACCCATATCCATGATATAAATTCATATAACTTCTTCCACATCCTATTATTGCACACCATACTGCCCAGTTTAATTGATTTTGCCAAAATTTCATATCACACGTTGCTTAATATCTTTTCATGTATCATCATAAATTTAAAAAAAATATTTCTTGAAAATATATACTGTCCTCCATGTAAAAAAAATGTTTTTCTGTATAATATATCTTTATGTCGTTTAAAAGATATATTATCCCTTTAATAGCTGGTGCACTAAAACTGGTTGACCGACAAGGGTAAGGTGTGCTACTTGTTTGGTTTTCTGGATTTTCAGATTTATTTATATAAATATATGCGTTAGCTTTTTATCCAATACTTCTTGGTGGACCGGCAGCTCTAGGACAGTGGCCCAGGGTTTATAATGAAGACGTTTAGTAAATGGGAATGGACTGATGTAGGGTCATAATTCGATGGTTGAGAAATTTGTGCATTTTTTTTTCAAAAATCGGCAAAACAGCAAAAAATGGATCTAGACTCTAAGAGTAAAAAATTAGACTGTCTGACCTAGTGATTATCCATTGATCACCAAAAATAAAAGAAAAAAAGCTGAGTCAGGTTTTCTAAAAACTCTGACGACCTGTGAGTCAGGTCTTTCTCAAACATTTGGCGACATGTGAACCAGAATTTTCTAACAAGAATTGGCGACCTGTGAATCAGGTATTTCTATTAAAAAAAGTGTCTACCTGTGAGCCAGGTTTTTGTAAAAAAATTGTGGCAACATGTAAACCAGGTTTTTCTTACAACAAATTGAATGAACTGTCAGCCAGGTTTTTCTCACAAGGCTTAAGGATCTGTCAGCCATGTTTTTATCCCAAAAATCTGACGACCGCTGGCTAAACGTTTTTTCTTTCTTATAAATTTTTAAAACATGCTTAACCGTTTTAAGGTGGATGAAAACTGGTTAATCGATTGTAAGTGGATAGTTCTAGAATGCAGGGCCAGGGCGCCCTATTATCTAACTACTGTTCAAATTTTGAATTTTTAATACGTGTTTATATCACTATTTGTTAATAGACTAAATGAATCTGATGATATTTGTAAATTGTTATTGTAATATACTGTACTACCTACATGTATTTTCATCAGCATATCACTTGGTAACAACAATGTACATGTACCATCTCCACCAATAGAATAGTTTAGCCTAACTTTTGAATCTGAAATAAATTGCTGAAATCTAATTGAAATATTTTCATCCTAGTCAAATCCTTGTTCACCCAAAATTAAATGTTCGATAAATATTTACAGTGCACAGTTGAAACAGCCTGCGTAATATATATTCTATTTTTCATTTGATCACCTAAACTACATATCATATAAGACCTTATACTTCGATTTAGTCTAGATATTCATTCTTCTGTTAATCCGTTATCTTGAAGAACGAAATGTCCATCCTATTTTTTCATCAATCGTTAACATTGGATTTATTTCTTCAGCCGACATTTTTCTCCAGTGTTCAATTGTTCCAGCTCCATAATTATATTTACGTTTGCAATCATCTTTTACATAATCTGGTGTAGGTTCTGCCAGACTCCGATATATAGTATTATGTTCTTCAGGGCGATTATCAATAAGATATTTCTTATTTCCATTAATATATCTCCAATCATGAGGAGGAGAAATGTTAAAGTTATTACATATTAGCTTATTTTTTTTAGATCTATTCCATTGTTTTTTGGAATAAAATATTGCTCATCAGGTATTGGTATTTTGCATTTAGACCACAGTTTTCGTATCTGAAAGTAAATGTGAAACTTATAATAGACTAAATGAATCAGATGACTTTTGTAAATTGTTATTGCAACCTACTATACTACATATTTTCATCAACATACAATTGATTTGACTAATTCTAGTATGCTAGTATCAGTTAGATGCCAGTAAGATATTCCATGTCTTGATGTTGCCCATACTGCCCAGTTTAATTGATTTTGCTAGAATTTAATATGACACTGTTCTGTATCTGTTCTTTGCATTATCATTATCGAATTGTAAAGTGTAATTGTCCAAAATGCTTAAAGGCTTGTACATAAAATAATTGTTTTCTGTGTAGCATATTTTTATCTGTTTATCTTATTTAATTACAATCATAAGTGTATTACTTATTTATCTAAAGTTTAAATATTTTATTATGTAAATGTAATAACATCAGAACGTGTGTTTAAAATTATATTGATCATTTATTCTAATTTATTGCTGGTAACATACTTTAAACATTTGGGGTTCTACGTTTATAGCTGATAAGAGACTTTGGATTTGGATCTGTATAATTTGGTATTATCTATTAATTCTTAACTTTTAACTATTGGGTTTAGGGCTATTTCATTACAGTCTATATTGACAAAGGAATGCTGCAACCGCAAATCAGTTCCCTTACACATAGAAAGGGTAACATGCACTTAATTTATCTAGCTGATATAGCTTCAGAACGGGAGATTAGTAGCTTATGGTCGAGGTTAGAAATTTTACAGCAGGTAAGAGATTTTTAACCTTAACATTTGTAAGTTTATAGCTAGTAACATACTTTTTACTTTTAAAGTTCATTTTCTGAAATTAAGACTTGAGATGTTGGGTGTTGGTTTTTAAGAAACGAAAATAAGTCTGTTTGTGGCTGGGCTAAAACGCATCACGTTTGTACTACTGCCGAACAAAAGGTTTGGTTTGGTTTGGTGCTTTACGGCACAGCAACACAAGTAGGTTATTTAGTGCCGAGGCAAGTGGATTAAAGTGATTTGCTCAAGGACACACCATGGTAGCTGACCCAGGCTGGTCTGGTGGTAGGTTTCAAACCCACACCCTTTCGGTCGTGAGTCCGACATGCTAACCACTAAGCCACCACAGCTCCTGAACAAAGGGCACAACTCTTCTGAAAATAAAGCGAGTGCAGTGATTAGTCAACATGCCTATCTTATAATGATGAACATAATATTTGCTATACTTGACAGCAATACAGTAAAATCTGCAAGTGTAGTGGAATTAACAAAATAGTGTCATATATTTAATCCAGCTGTAAGTAAAAAGCGCAATAACTCTTACAAAAAGCATGGGAGCACAATGATTTGTCAATATGCGCATCTTTAGGTGATGACCACAATATGTACCAGCTATCACAGTGACCCATAAAACAACGAGTCCCTGAAGGGGACTGATACTCTAATGACCAAAAAGAATTTCCAGGAATTTAAGATAAGACAATTTCTTCTTTTTAACTGTTGAGTGTTGAAATCATCTCTAGATATTTTTTTTAACAATAACAGGATGCTATGGCAGTTTTATTTGATGCAAGATCGGCACCATTTCATTTAGGAGCAACTAGACATCATTAGAAGTCTTTTGGTGAAAACCCGATGTCAATATGACCATCCATTCCACAGGGGTAGCAATAACAGTATTGTCAAGATAGCTGCCATGGTGGCCATACAGAATGTCAGTTCAGTACTATTTTCATTTAAGACCAACTAAACATCATACGAAGTCTTTTGGTGAAAACATTATGTCGATATAACCAATCATCTGGAAGGAGTAGCAATAACATGATTTTAAAAATGGACACCATGGTGGCCATATTGGAGGTCAGATCAGTACTACTTTAATTTAGAACCACTAAAGTCTTCTGGTGAAAACTCCATGTTGATATGACTTTCTGTTGAAAAGGTGTAGCGATAACAAGATTTTCAAGCTAGCAGCCATGGCTACCACATTGAATGTCAGATCAGTACCATTTTCATTTAGGTTGAGCTAGTTATCACAAAACGTTTTGGTGAAAACTCAATGTCGATATGACCATCCATCTAGGAGGATTAACTATAAGATTTTCAAGATGGCCACTGTGATGGCCATATTGGAGGTCAGCTCAGTACCATTTTTGTTTTGAGAGCAACTAGACATCATAAGAAGTCTTTGATGAAAACCCTATGTCGATATGACTTTCCATTCAGGTGGAGTAGCAATAACAAGATTTTCAAGATGGCTGCCATGGTGGCCATACTAGATATTATAAGAAGTGTTCTGGTAAAAATCCAAGACTAACTAGTCACCATAAGAAGTCTTCTGATAAAATCTCCATGCTGATATTAATTTCCATTCAGGAGGTGTAACAATTACAAGATTTTCAAAATGGCTGCGGTGGTGGTCATATTGGATGTCAGATCAGCACCATTTTCATTTAGGTTCAACTAGACATCATAAGAAGCCTTTTGGTGAAAACACCATATTGATATGACTTTCTGTTCAGGAGGAGTAAGGATAAGAAGATTTTCAAGATTGTTGTCGTGGCGGTCATATTGAACATCAGATTGGCACCATTTTCATTTAGGACTAGACACCAGAAAAAGTATTTTAGTGAAAACCCCATGCTGATATGACCATCCATTCAGGAGAAGTAGCGATAAAAAAAATTTCAATACAGCCACTGTTGTGGCCATATTGGATGTCCGACTGGAACCATTTTCAATTAGGACCATTTAGATATCATAAGAAGTCTTCTGGTGAAAACCTCATGTCTATATGACTTTACTTTCAGGCAGAATAGCGGTTAAAAGATTTCAAGATGACTCTATTTTGGACGTCAGATCGGCACCATTATTATTTAGGACTAACTAGACCTTTGTATGAATGTGTGTACAGGTTTATGGCAGTCCTCCAATTAACTTAGGACGAATAGCTATAAAAACTTGTCCTAATGGATGGCCAGACGTCGGATGTAGGACAACAGACAAACATGCCATCTGATAAGCTGCATGACATAGTGCATTCACAAGATTCTGTCTTATATTGAGTTCAGCTGCACGACAAAATGAGCAATAACTCTAACAACACGATTACAGTGAACAACACATTATACATCTGCCCCCTGTTTAATAGTCCTCTTTAATGTAGGCACTAGTGTAGCGCATTAGGCGTTAAAACCTTCAAATCATAGGATGCTCTTGCCAAGAATGGCACACACTGAGCACAAGAACCCTTTCAGGAGACGACGCTAGAAAAATAGTCAATAACATTGACTAAATATTGGGCCCGAGGGATACTAATAAAGAGAAAGAGTGAAATAAGGTTAAATGACTTCTTTATTCATGGATTTCATTAACATTAGATTACTTTGACTTGAATCATTCAATGGATTTTCAATGTGTGGAAGATTACATAGTGTTACGACTAGGGGTAAATGTAACAAAAGAAAGAACAACTCAAACAAGCTTTCACAATTTCTCAAATACAAATTTAATTTCCTAAAAAATAAAATATTTTAAACAAACAAAGTGAAAGAATTAAAAATAACTTACAGTTTAGAATTTCTTTAATTAGTCCTAAATTGTCGTATACACTTCAATAATCCAGAAGTTAATCCAAAGTATTCCGAATGAATGAATGTTCTGAATGAAAGATTGTTCCGAATGAATGAGTCTGGAATGTTTTGATGTACCAATGATTTTCAGTTCTAAATCCAAAATATTAATAATCCCAGGTAAACTCCTGTGAATCTTGAGTATTACTAAGTTCCTTGAACAATAGTACTTAAATCCAAAATGTACTATGTAGAGAATAGATTTTCCACCAGCTGATTTTACAAACAATACCGGTAGATAAACTTCCTCTATAACTCTAACTCTGGAGAACTGCTCAAGAATGAGGAACGCAGTGATTAAATATCATTATATACCAATCTGCTGCGCAAAAGCGAATTAAAATCTCTAGTTCTACGTGCTAGCACTATACAGTAAACAAAGTTATAATACCCAATTGGAAACCAGGTCACGCATGATACCAATGAGTCAATCGCGTGATCACAATGTTATGTTGAACTGATGGACATAACTATTGATTTTCCCTGGACATAAATACTGACTCATTGTTGACGTACATATGTACTTTACAAATAGCGTAGGCTACTGAATTAAAAAATTATAATACAATGGTCATAAACCCAAATGAAAACTATTATAATTAAAAAGATGATATATAATTCCGTAACAATAGCAAGGAACAAGTTTACTAAATGGAAAACTCCCTCGAATCCACTTCAATTTACGTAAAAGTACATGCGAGTTAAAGTACTAGAATGGAGATTCCACCTACGGCATTGGGACACACCGGTCTAGCGCATTATACATGCATGATGAAGCTCAGTAAAACTAGGTCAGGTCTGAATTTCCCAAGCGCTGCAATACACTGAACCCCATACAGGTTAAAGCTACTAAAAGTAATTATATTGCAACAAACATGCATTGGAATAATAATAATGGCAGCCCAACATGGGTAGATAGACCTGAAAGAGCTTGATAAAACTAGGTCGAGTTCTCTGTGAACTCTGTAAAACTCGGTAAGGTTACCAAAGGGGAATTTAGCGAGCAAAGTACAGACGCTGAAGTGAATGGAGCATTGTATAGTTAATCAACATCGTACGCATACCGAACTGTGTTGCATTTGGCGTACCTGTGCCTCTGACATGACGAGTCAAGTTCACCTAATTTTATGGATGCGGAGAGGTTAGATTTGGAAAATATGCATTTACAGGACAAACTCTATAGGAAGCTCTCCCCGAATCCCCCAAACGCAACGATATTTATAGTAGTTTGCCATGCGCCTCTGCAATCCTAACAACCGCTCAAGAGCCATTCGCTGCCGAAGACACGTCAAGCGACCAATCAGAAGGCGACTAACATACCTCCTCGGAAACGATCAGAGATGCGGAGAACACAGACAATGTACACAATGCAAGGAATAATTAAGATTTGCGATAAAATAAGAATGGACGTCACTTTAAGTGGATTCGTAAGTTACATTTAAAACATCATAAGTATATATTAATCACTAAAAATGGATTGCAAAGTGGAAACGTGTGTTAATTCAATGATGGAAGTGGAAACCTTATTACGCTTGACACTTAGCTTCATTACTGTTTATTCCAGTTAATATGGAGAATATTAAATTTAATAGCAACATGTCAGCACGTTACACTAGTATGGTATGGTTGACTCTGGAGATTATTGACTAATGGGTCTCAATGACCTCGACCTAACTTCAGCCATCTAGAAAGTTTGGTCAAATAACTTACTCTACAACAAAGGTTATTCTGCAAAACACATTTTCTTTGACTTGCAATGACCTTGACCTTTGACCTTTTGACCTCAAAGGCAATGTGTTTCTTCCATATATGAAGCACAAGCCATCCACTAACTTTTTGGCCAAGGTATGTCCTCAAAATCTAAAGTTATTATGCAAAATCCGTTTTCTTCTTTCAGTCACTGTGACTTTGTCCTTTGACCTGTTGACCCCAAAATCATTATGCTTCTTTCTTACTCAACGGGAAAGTCATCCACAAACTTTGATAGAGGTACATGGTCAAAAAATAAATTGTTTGGTGCAGAAACCATTTTGCTTGTTTCAGGCACAATGCCCATGATATTCAAACTTTTGACCCCAAATTCGATAGACATCTTCTTTACCTCGGGTGCAATCCATCCACAAAGTTTGGTCTAGTTCTGTGATATATAACTAATGTTATTGTGCATAGACCATTTATATCCTTTCAGTCACGGTAACATTGATCTTTGGTCTTTCGATTCCAAAATCGATAGACTTTTTCCTTATCCCAAGTTCAAGCCAGCCAGAAAGTTTTTTCTTCTTTCAGTCACATTGACCTAAACCTTTGACCTATTGATCCCCAAATCGATAGGGTTCTTCCTTACATCAAGTGCAATCCATCCAGAAAGTTGGGAAATGTAGATTGTGAATAACTCCAGCTATTGTGCAGAAGCCATTTTTCTTCTTTCAGTCACAATGACTTTGACCTTTGGGATTTTTTTTTATACTCCTGAAATCGATATAGTTTTTCCTTACCCCAAGTGCTATCATTCATAAAAGTTTAGTGACTCTAAAACTGAATATATATCTCAATCAAAACACGAAAGGAATGTGAGCAGTGGTTTTAATTTAATTTTTTTTTATTTGTGTGGACACTTCTCGGGCCTCCAGCTATGGTTAACACTAAACCTTTGAGGTGACCCCCGTTAGATCGAAATATAAGGGGTTTTTTTATCTGTGTGTCCCCTCCCTCCGACCTGTAATTGTGGGTGTATTTAAAAAAAAACAAAAAAGAATTATGATCAAGAAAAATGCATTTCTTTATTTAGGAATTTTTTTTATATTTGGGTTTCTCTTTCTTTTTGATAGGGAAGTACCTGTTTAGATTTCTGTGGTCAGGTTTCCATTCGTTCCGTCCCCAAGCATAAATAGTATTTCAGAAAATCCCTTCCTCAGACATTACACCTTTTGGCTGGTTTCCGCACCCTTTCTGAGATTTTTTAGTGATCCTTGCCAGGGTTCGATATATGATTGTCTTTTACATGTATGTAAGAAAATCGTGGTGCTGTTTGTTGTATTTGTGCTATTATCCCATCTGTGTATTTGTTGGGACTGACTATTTGGATCAAATCCGTTATGAGTTTTCCTTTTTAATTTGAAGAAAAATAGAATAAAAATAAAAATATTTTGGACAGGGGTCATTTATGTTTTGTGATGGTGAGAACTTTTCTATCTTTTGACGGAGGGGTGGGCCGCACTGTGTACCACTGCTCCTAGTGGGAGTGAAATATCCATCCCCACTTTGTTTCTCCCCCATTTCTCATGTAGGCAATAATGTAATATTTTTGATAAAAAGTTAGCGTAATTGCGTTGAACGCATAGAGTTTTGTATATTCCTTGTACTGAGTGTCTGCCAGGACTAAAACCCACAGGCTGATCCCCGCACACGCTCCTTGGAGGAGAAACACACCTTGAACTCATATATCTATTTGGAATATTTCAGAGAAAGATTTTTTTTTTTATATGCCTCTTTTTTCTGAAACTTTCTTACAGGCCTTTCTATATCGTGGAAGCGCCACATAACAGCTCTGTAAGGTCAACACCCCATACTTAGTCTGGGTTATCGTTCCAAGTCATTTGTGTAATTTCTGTTTATACTTATCAATTTTATGATTATGTAATGCATTCCCTTTTGTTATTATTAGTTTATTAATGGTGTGTATTTGTATGAGTCGGTGGTATCTGTTTTCCATATGTTTTATTTAAATCTCGTTCCTCTTTAAATTTCCTTGAATTATTTATTATCCATTATTTTAAAATTAAATCTGTTAATTTGTTAAATAGTATATCTTTTCTCATGTTACTGAGATGCAATAGGTTTTCATATTTTAATCTCCAAATTTTATTTATAATGCTTAATTGTATTGATTCTCATTCTTTTTCATATGCTTTGCACGCTAGGATTAACTGAGAATTTTTAAATTGTGCATTGGAACAATCGAAACATATTGGTCTGAATGGAATAATATTTTTCTATTTTGCTACTTCTCCTGTTAACCATGCACTATTTAAGTATAATTATGGTATATACATTTTGGTTTTATTTTCAATTGTACCCTACAGTTTCCATATTTCTGCCTCATTTAAGTGAAGCAATTTTGTTTCTATTTTATTCTTTTGTATATTTATATTCACAAGTAAATTATATATTCCTTGTACAGTTTTTGTATTTCATTTTCTTCCCTGAATTTTAATATCAACTCTTTATATTTCCTGTGAATCGCAGATATTTCAAATTTTTTTTATAGTGATTATTATAATAGCTTTCTGGTTTCATTCTTAAACTATACCCAAACCAGTATATGTTTAATTTTGCCCATGGAAAGTAAATATTATCTTCTATTTTGTTTATTCTATCTTGTAATATTGCCTTTGGTTTTAGTTTTATATCCGGCAAGTTAAAGCTTCCATTCCTTTTTCTTTCATTACTGTTTTTTTTTTTTTTAATATGGTGCATACCTTCCCAGAAAGAATCTAACGCTACGCATAGGTTTATGTTGGACCTAATTTTGGTTAAAACTTGTTGGTAATTTATATCTTGTGCATTTTCCCCGTAATAGATACCTAGAGCTTTACATTATTTTTTAAAAATATATTTGTCGGTGGTAGGCCTGGATGATTTCCTCGCCAATTCACAATTATATGAATTTCTGTCTTTGAATGGTTAATCTTTGACCCTGATGCTTTTCCAAATGATTCATATTCTTTCTGTAAATGTATAAATGAAGATTTATCCGAGATGAAGTTGCTACAGTCGTCTGCATGTTGAAACATCATTTATTTCTTCTACTATATTTGGAATTTTTTTTTATACCATTGGTGCTTTTATTATATCTAATTTTAATACTTAAAACTTCTATTACAATTACATATAAAATCATCGATAGGGAATATCCTTGCCTAACTGATCATTCTATATTAAATGTTTTTGTAAAGGCTCCATTTACTTTTACTTTAGAGTATATATTATTGTACAGTATTTTTACCCAATAACAAAAGTTTTTATTAAAGCCGAATTTCGTTAGAATTCTTTTTATACAATTTTGTGCCATCATATCGAAGGCCTTTTCTTTGTCGATTAATATCACTTGACCCTTTTCATCGCTAATTTCTATAGCCTACAACACATTTTATTGATAGTGCATTATTTAGTATTTGCCTTCCTTTTCTCCACATGACTGGTTTTTATTTATAATTTTTCCTATGCATTCTTCTATTATATTTGTTAGTATTTTGCTTAATATTTTATAATCAGTGTTTAGTGACCATATAGGTCTCCAATTTTTAAAGTTATCCCGTTCTTTTTTTCATTTGTAAATAATTGTTATAATCTATTTGTATAATGGCTTTTTAAATTTGTGTCTGTGAGATAAACATATTACACAATTTTTTATTTTCTTCACGAATTTGAGGGTAGTTTACATCTCCAATGTAGTTCTCTATTATTTCTGTACTTATGTTTTGTGTTTTGTATAATTGTTGATAATATTGGTACACTTCTTCCATAATTCTATCTCTGTTTTTTGTTTTGGTCCCATTTATGTTGAATTCTGACAACTCCCAATAATTTCCTCTTTTCATTTCTTTCCTTTGATATATTCCTTGTCCTCGTTTATATACCTATTCAAATCGTCCTGTCCTTATTTTTTCTCTTTCCTTAAATATATTTATTTTTCCTAATATTTCCTGATATGAGCCAAGATACAGAAGTCAAATCGTAAACATGAAACTTTGCTCCGGCAGCTAGAGTGAGCAATTGGTGCAGACAAATTGACCAACTCTTCTGTTTTCATTAAACTTTGTACAAAAGATACAAAACTGATTAGCTTTAATTTCAGGTTTATTCATATAAATATTGCCACAAACAAGTTTTTGAAAAAGATTCATTTAAGTGATAATGATAAATGCACCTTTTGTAAGGAGGAATAGAACAAATTGAGCACTTATTCTATGACTGTTCAGTTACTGAACACTTTTGGAAATTATTTGTGGAATGGATCCAAACTTATGATCCAAATCTTAGAATTACACGAAGAGATGTCTTTATGGGAAACAAAAACTTTGATGATCTTACTAACTTCCTAGTGTTGCTTGCAAAATATGTTATGTACAGATCACTTATGTTCAATAACTAAAAAAAAAAAAAAAATTAAAATTATATTTCATTTGCTTTCCTTTCAGTATCGTCATCATTATCTATTATTCTTTTACATTCATTTTCAAACATTTTCCTCTTTTCATTTTCAATTTTACCATAATGTTTGGATATTTTTTAATTTTGTTATTGGTTTTTTCCCCCGTCTACTACTATATTTGTACTATTTTGTAATTTATTTAATGTATTCCTAATTTCAATCTATTATTTCTAGTTATTTTCCTATATTAGTCCAAAAGCATTTTTTTTAGATTGCATGGTAGGTTCATACATTTTTATATGGTCATATGACTGGAAGTTTATATGTATCAATATTCCCACAAATATGGATTTATTTTCTCTCTGTATCCAATCTTTTTTGTAAATATTGTCTGACATAATTATCATGGTTCCCCGTTTTATGTCATTTCTCAATTTGACTAGAACCAGCGCAATTAAATCTTTTTCTAAAAGCTTTATTTATGTATCTGTGATGTATCCTAATTCTTGCAAGAATATTATGTCGTATTGTTTGTTTTTAAACATTTTTATTAGTTCGGGTATTTGTTTATTCTTTTATTAATATTATACGAAAGTATTTTATACTTTTATTTTCAGAATCCATTTTTTTTATAAACTGTGATCTAATTTTCATTATTCTGCATAATATATTGTTCTTTTATTTTGTATGGTCTCCTTTCTTGGTGGTCTCTGTTTAGTTTCTTTTTTTTTTACTGTTTTTGGTCTATTTTAGTTGATTTTGGTTTACTTGTTGGCTTCATTTCCATTTTTCCCTCTTGTTCGTCTTTTTCTATTCTGTATTTTATTTTTGTTGATTTTCTTTCCGCTCTGTTTTTTTTTTTTTGGTCTTTTCTTTGGTAGTAATTCTCGGTCTGCATAGAGGGATTTTATGCCCTTTTCTTTTTAGAATTGGACTCTCATCCTCATTATCGATTATTTC
This sequence comes from Margaritifera margaritifera, assembly GCA_029931535.1. Taxonomy (NCBI): domain Eukaryota; kingdom Metazoa; phylum Mollusca; class Bivalvia; order Unionida; family Margaritiferidae; genus Margaritifera; species Margaritifera margaritifera. The sequence continues at coordinate 344,129 of JAQPZY010001486.1, read as the reverse complement.
TTTTTCTTCTTTGTTATCTTTGTTTACAATCTGCCTCAGTTGCTGTAAGTAATCCCCTATGGTGCCTTCGATCTGCATTGTCTTTTCTTCATCTTTTTCGTGTTCTATTCTATGCCTTTTTGGTTCTTGTCTATTTTTTGTACTTGTCTTTCTTCCCTTGTGAGCTTTTGATTCGACTTATGTTTTTATTTTTCCTTCTTTCTCTCCTTCCCTCTCTGTCTCTCTTGTTTCTTTTTCTCTCGTGTCTATTTCTTCTGTCACTGTCAGGGCTTGGAACGGGTTGGATATACCTGGTAAATGCCACTAAAATGTCTCTTTTCCCCACCATTTTTGTGTGTGTGTGTGTGTGTGTGTCACGAAGTCCTCTTCTGTTTCTTTATTTGTAGGCATGGGTGGTATTGGTTCTCTTGTCCTATAGGCGACATGGTTATGTTCTCTGCTATGTGGGTTATTGGTTGGTCCGAAACATTTCTTTCTTTGGTTACTCCTTCACCCTCTTCCTCTTCTTTTCCGTTTGAGTTCAGTTTATCCTGGAAGCCTAAGCATAGCTCCGGTTTGGAGGTTCTTCGGTTGGGTACTGTGCTTTGCATTTGAATGGGGTGTGTCCCGTTAGACCACATCTGAAGCATGAGAGGTGGTGAATGCAATGCGGATACCATGTCCATACATTGAATCCCATGCAGTAGAATAATGGATGAATCTTTGTTTCTTCTCCCTTCGGTATTTGGAGTAAACGTACCACGTTTATTATCTAGCGATAAGATTTGTGTGCTCCGAGAGTGTGGTCATATACTGTGGTGTTATACTTCTGCTCTATTTTGTCGATCAGCGCCTTGTTGGAAATCTCCATTGAGAAACCCGAGACGTGTATTGTTGTATACCTGCGCTCTATTCCCCTTCGTATTGGCAGCGTAGTCTGGTTCCCTGCTTCGTATGCTCCCTGCGTTGCACTCCACTAAATGAAGTCAGGTGAACGTAGTCTGATATGCAGAGTGCAACGCAGGGAGCATATGAAGCAGGGAACCAGACTATTTACACATGACTCATACATTTTTTTTGCCGGAAATTTCTCCTAAAAAAAAAAAGAATTCGCTATCTATTTGGACCACCTCAGCTATTTCTACGATTGGACTGACTGTAAGATTGACCGAGAAGTTAAGCGAATAAAAAAAATAGTTGGAGAAGTTACGAATAAAAAAATAGCTCCTTGCATTTACAACTTTGCGGTCAATCCTTCGCTGGTAACCAGCCTAAACTGGCAAAGCCAGTATCATAGACCGGTAACTAGTAAGGTGTGAATGAATCAGTGAGAACGCAGCTCGGTTCACCTTAGGGTGCAAGGGACAGTTTTTATGCACAATTTAATGTCGCATCCACAAGCCTAATATAAAAAATCATAAAAAATAAAATACACAAGTGAGGTCAAAAAGGTCCATATTTTTAGATAGCTATATTAAAACAAAGCATAAAAATAGTATTCACTTGACCTGACAAGTCAATGGCAGTTCATAGCAAAAGATGTTTATGCACCCCAACCCCAAATTTATACCTGCATTTTTCACGTCCGAAGGTCATTTTTGACACCAAGTGATGCTCACAGTGCAAACACAAGCCCTTTTCCTAGGTGATTTTTCCGCAAAACATTGTGTACTAAACAGCTTGATGCAATTCAAAATAGTTGCCATCCAAGCCGTTTTTGAGATATTCTTCTTGCCTTGAATCCACATGTTTACTACTATGGGTGGCTAGCTCTGCTTCCTAGCCGACTATTTTATATTTCACTGTCTACATACTGTGAACTGACTATGGGAGGTGTACATGCCTCACATCAATTTGAAGAACAACGCAAGCCCAAAACAACTAATTCACAAATATATCCATATCTTTAATTATTAAACAATAATAGCTCAAAAAGTCACATCATAGCTTTAAGTTAAGAAATTTGACAGGGGCCAATTTACGAAACTGTCCCCTGCAACCTTAAACATTTGGCTCAAAATATTTTCTGTCAAAAGCTGTGTACATATCACATATTTAGACATTATCTAGTAAAATGGTATAAAGGAAAATGTTTTGTATGCAAAACTAATGATGTTATTACTCTTTTAGAAAAGTGACTACTTTGTGGCAAAAAGCATTGCATTGTGGATATTGTGAGTTGTGAATGCCTGCATTTGTTCAAAGATTTAAAACTGTGTGCAACCTTGGATGCTTCTTGTCTTTGTTTTATCACTATGGCATCAGGACAGACCCAAAATTCCTTTACAATGCTGCTTGAATGCCGAGCAGGGACTTTGGAGTTACAGATTTTAGGAGTGAATGACAGAAATACTATGTTTGTTGTCAATGACAAAACTGAAAAGGTTGTATAAACTGTCCTAACTAACTTAGTAGAAATAAACCACACAGTAAAGTAAATAATGTACTTTAGAAGTAATTTTAGTCTCGTATAAATAAAAATAGTTCCTAACCTTCCATTATTGTTCTGGTGGTGCTAATAGCAGCAGCAATGTTGTGTGGAGGCTGGAGGTGAGTGGGAGGTAATCACAACAGTCTAGCTAATTAGGAGAGATCAAAGTTTAATCAACAAACAATAGGCCAGGTCAGAACATTGATATATTGCTGTGTGGGACCCTGCTAAGTTTACAAAGTGACATATCAAATAAATCCAATGATAAACAGTCACTGAAACTGACCATACATATATAAATACCCCATACAATTTAATGGAGAAATTTCTGCTCAAACTGCCATTCACTTACAACTGACATGAATGATTTTTGGAGTTGACAAAATGATTGTAAATAGTACGATAAAGTATAGAACAAATATTAAGAGGGAACAATTCAGTCCCAGATATGGAATCATTTCAACCGCTTGGCTTGTAATGAGTACATACCACAAAACACAACTCTTGCGGCAGCTAAATCTGTCCGTCAAAGTCACTATCTTGTGCACTTAGATCAGGATTAGAATCTGGATCAGGTTCAAGATAGTACTTCTATCAGCATGACCGGTCAATTAATCCTAATATTTTACCATGCAAATTGAGACCTGCAAAAAGAAAAGAAACAAGTGATACTGATGCACTTTTAATATTCAGTGGAAGCATGAGAATTTAAGAGGAAAAACTGTATTGTTAACTGAAGCAAACTTTGTGAACTAATTAGAATGTTTTAATCCCATGAATGTAAAAATGTTCTTCCTGTTGTGAAAATCCATGAAAGATGAAGCATGTACTATTTTTACCTTCAGTTAATAAAGGCAGAATAACTCTGATTTTGGCTAGGGGAATTGGTATGCAAAGAGAAAAGAATGATCCGCTCTTTTGACAATTTACATTTTAGCTATCAAAAGAATTGTTGATCACTATTTGCAAGACTGTTCCATTGGCAGCATTCACCTTTCATAATAGTATGTTTATTTATGATTTCTCTGAAGTATATGTGTTCCTGCGGAGTTAAATTACTTGGAAGAATGTGCGACAACAGGTTATGTAATTGTTTCTGTGTGTCTGTACTGAAATATGAATAATATTCATTAAAATAGAAGTGCAGAGCTATACACCCACAGAAAGAGCAAGAAAATACATTATAATCTCCATTATTTTCCCATATCTAGTAAGTTCAGCCCAAAATATGTTATTTTGTCATGATGGAAATAGCTTTAACATAGAGGTGCAAATCACAGTTACCTAACCCTCAACTGAGTTTACATACAGCAGAGAGTAGTATGTGAAAAAGGAAGGTAGTATAATGAGGCTAATGCATAAAAATTACTTACATACATACAAAGAAACAGAAAATTATAACAGATATGGCTGACTGTGCCAATAAAAAAATAGCAGTTTTTCTTACACATTTGGCTCAAAATATTTTCTGTCAAAAGCTGTGTACATATCACATATTTAGACATTATCTAGTAAAATGGTATAAAGGAAAATGTTTTGTATGCAAAACTAATGATGTTATTACTCTTTTAGAAAAGTGACTACTTTGTGGCAAAAAGCATTGCATTGTGGATATTGTGAGTTGTGAATGCCTGCATTTGTTCAAAGATTTAAAATTGTGTGCAACCTTGGATGCTTCTTGTCTTTGTTTTATCACTATGGCATCAGGACAGACCCAAAATTCCTTTACAATGCTGCTTGAATGCCGAGCAGGGACTTTGGAGTTACAGATTTTAGGAGTGAATGACAGAAATACTATGTTTGTTGTCAATGACAAAACTGAAAAGGTTGTATAAACTGTCCTAACTAACTTAGTAGAAATAAACCACACAGTAAAGTAAATAATGTACTTTAGAAGTAATTTTAGTCTCGTATAAATAAAAATAGTTCCTAACCTTCCATTATTGTTCTGGTGGTGCTAATAGCAGCAGCAATGTTGTGTGGAGGCTGGAGGTGAGTGGGAGGTAATCACAACAGTCTAGCTAATTAGGAGAGATCAAAGTTTAATCAACAAACAATAGGCCAGGTCAGAACATTGATATATTGCTGTGTGGGACCCTGCTAAGCTTACAAAGTGACATATCAAATAAATCCAATGATAAACAGTCACTGAAACTGACCATACATATATAAATACCCCATACAATTTAATGGAGAAATTTCTGCTCAAACTGCCATTCACTTACAACTGACATGAATGATTTTTGGAGTTGACAAAATGATTGTAAATAGTACGATAAAGTATAGAACAAATATTAAGAGGGAACAATTCAGTCCCAGATATGGAATCATTTAAACTGCTTGGCTTATAATGAGTACATACCACAAAACACAACTCTTGCGGCAGCTAAATCTGTCGGTCAAAGTCACTATCTTGTGCACTTAGATCAGGATTAGAATCTGGATCAGGTTCAAGCTAGTATTTCTATCAGCATGACCAGTCAATTAATCCTAATATTTTACTATGCAAATTGAGACCTGCAAAAAGAAAAGAAACAAGTGATACTGATGCACTTTTAATATTCAGTGGAAACTTGAGAATTTAAGAGGAAAAACTGTTTTGTTAACTGAAGCAAACTTTGTGAACTAATTAGAATGTTTTAATCCCATGAATGTAAAAATGTTCTTCCTGTTGTGAAAATCCATGAAAGATGAAGCATGTACTATTTTTACCTTCAGTTAATAAAGGCAGAATAACTCTGATTTTGGCTAGGGGAATTGGTATGCAAAGAGAAAAGAATGATCCGCTCTTTTGACAATTTACATTTTAGCTATCAAAAGAATTGTTGATCACTATTTGCAAGACTGTTCCATTGGCAGCATTCACCTTTCATAATAGTATGTTTATTTATGATTTCTCTGAAGTATATGTGTTCCTGCGGAGTTAAATTACTTGGAAGAATGTGCGACAACAGATTATGTACTTGTTTTTGCATGTCTGTACTGAAATATGAATAATATTCATGAAAATAGAAGTGCAGAGCTATAAACCTACAGAAAGAGCAAGAAAATACATTATAATCTCCATTATTTTCCCATATCTAGTAAGTTCAGCCCAAAATATGTTATTTTGTCATGATGGAAATAGCTTTAACATAGAGGTGCAAATCACAGTTACCTAACCCTCAATGGAGTCTTCCATACAGCAGAGAGTAGTATGTGAAAAAGGAAGGTAGTATAATGAGGCAATGCATAAAAATTACTTACATACATACAAAGAAACAGAAAATTATAACAGATGTGGCTGACTGTGCCAATAAAAAAATAGCAGTTTTTCTTAAACATTTGGCACAAAATATTTTCTGTCAAAAGCTGTGTACATATCACATATTTAGACATTATCTAGTAAAGTGGTATAAAGGAAAATGTTTTGTATGTAAAACTAATGATGTTATTACTCTTTTAGAAAAGTGACTACTTTGTGGCAAAAAGCATTGCATTGTGGATATTGTGAGTTGTGAATGCCTGCATTTGTTCAAAGATTTAAAATTGTGTGCAACCTTGGATGCTTCTTCTCTTTGTTTTATCACTATGGCATCAGGACAGACCCAAAATTCCTTTACAATGCTGCTTGAATGCCGAGCAGGGACTTTGGAGTTACAGATTTTAGGAGTGAATGACAGAAATACTATGTTTGTTGTCAATGACAAAACTGAAAAGGTTGTATAAACTGTCCTAGCTAACTTAGTAGAAATAAACCACACAGTAAAGTAAATAATGTACTTTAGAAGTAATTTTAGTCTCGTATAAATAAAAATAGTTCCTAACCTTCCATTATTGTTCTGGTGGTGCTAATAGCAGCAGCAATGTTGTGTGGAGGCTGGAGGTGAGTGGGAGGTAATCACAACAGTCTAGCTAATTAGGAGAGATCAAAGTTTAATCAACAAACAATAGGCCAGGTCAGAACATTGATATATTGCTGTGTGGGACCCTGCTAAGTTTACAATGTGACATACCAAATAAATCCAATGATAAACAGTCACTGAAACTGACCATACATATATAAATACCCCATACAATTTAATGGAGAAATTTCTGCTCAAACTGCCATTCACTTACAACTGACATGAATGATTTTTGGAGTTGACAAAATGATTGTAAATAGTACGATAAAGTATAGAACAAATATTAAGAGGGAACAATTCAGTCCCAGATATGGAATCATTTCAACCGCTTGGCTTGTAATGAGTACATACCACAAAACACAACTCTTGCGGCAGCCAAATCTGTTCCTCAAAGTCAATATCTTGTGCACTTAGATCAGGATTAGAATCTGGATCAGGTTCAAGATAGTACTTCTATCAGCATGACCGGTCAATTAATCCTAATATTTTACCATGCAAATTGAGACCTGCAAAAAGAAAAGAAACAAGTGATACTGATGCACTTTTAATATTCAGTGGAAACATGAGAATTTAAGAGGAAAAACTGTTTTGTTAACTGAAGCAAACTTTGTGAACTAATTAGAATGTTTCAATCCCATAAATGTAAAAATGTTCTTCCTGTTGTGAGAATCCATGAAAGATGAAGCATGTACTATTTTTACCTTCAGTTAATAAAGGCAGAATAACTCTGATTTTGGCTAGGGGAATTGGTATGCCAAGAGAAAAGAATGATCCGCTCTTTTGACAATTTACATTTTAGCTATCAAAAGAATTGTTGATCACTATTTGCAAGACTGTTCCATTGGCAGCATTCACCTTTCATAATAGTATGTTTACTTATGATTTCTCTGAAGTATATGTGTTCCTGCGGAGTTAAATTACTTGGAAGAATGTGCGACAACAGGTTATGTACTTGTTTTTGCGTGTCTGTACTGAAATATGAATAATATTCATGAAAATAGAAGTGCAGAGCTATAAACCTACAGAAAGAGCAAGAAAATACATTATAATCTCCATTATTTTCCCATATCTAGTAAGTTCAGCCCAAAATATGTTATTTTGTCATGATGGAAATAGCTTTAACATAGAGGTGCAAATCACAGTTACCTAACCCTCAATGGAGTCTTCCATACAGCAGAGAGTAGTATGTGAAAAAGGAAGGTAGTATAATGAGGCTAATGCATAAAAATTACTTACATACATACAAAGAAACAGAAAATTATAACAGATGTGGCTGACAGTGCCAATAAAAAAAATAGCAGTTTTTCTTACGGGTGCAAGGGACAGTTTTTATGCACAAATTTAATGCCGCATCCAGTAGCCTAATATAAAAAATCATAAAAAATAAAATACACAAGTGAGGTCAAAAAGGTCCATATTTTTGGATAGCTACATTAAAACGAAGCATAAAAATAGTATTCACTTGACCTGACAAGTCAATGGCAGTTCATAGCAAAAGAAGTTTATGCACCCCAACCCCAAATTTATACCTACATTTTTCACGTCCGAAGGTCATTTTTGACACCAAGTGATGCTCACAGTGCAAACACAAGCCCTTTTCCTAGGTGATTCTTCCGCAAAACATTGTGTACTAAACAGCTTGATGCAATTCAAAATAGTTGCCATCCAAGCCGTTTTTGAGATATTCTTCTTGCCTTGAATCCACATGTTTACTACTATGGGTGGCTAGCTCTGCTTCCTAGCCGACTATTGGTATTTCACTGTCTACATACTGTGAACTGACTATGAGAGGTGTACATGCCTCACATCAATTTGAAGAACAACACAAGCCCGAAACAACTAATTCACAAATATATCCACATATATAAACAATAATAGCTCAAAAAGTCACATCATAGCTTTAAGTTAAGAAATTTGACAGGGGCCAATTTATGAAACTGTCTCCTGCCAAGTTAGTTGGGTTCCCTCGTAACGGTGAGTCATGAAGTGGAGATCATTCAGGGAATCAGACCTCGTAATTGAGGGTAATGGAGAATATAGTCCGGTTCCCTGCTTCAAATGCTCCCTGCGTTACACTCCGCTATTCATGTAGCGGAGTGCAACGCAGGTAGCATATGAAGCAGGGAACCAGACTAAAAAGACATAAGTGGCATAGGAGACGTTAAAATAAAATGGAGTTTCGTATTTAACACGTTCTCTCTCTCTCTCTCAGATGAAGCTGCTGGTGTCTTTGCCATTTTTTAAAAATAAATATTCCCGATAGTTAATTGTACACTAGTATCTCGTTCTCTTATGCTTGGTGATCTCTCTATCTATACAGATCAATATCTACCAGTCTTCTGCAAGTCGGCCATTCTATCAATCTGTGTTTATCCATTTGTCTCTTTCTTGATCTAAGAATCTTAAAGTGTGGATCCAAAGGCAAGACAATGCTATAACAATGTGCTTAACAAGTATTTCATCATAATAATTTGAAGTACAGTGAAACCCCGCTATAACGCGAATTCGGATATAACGCGATCGTGGTGTGGCTCCCAAAATTTCGTGTATTCATTCGCACATGAAATATTTTTTTTTCAAAGCACGAGAAATAGTGTATAAAATGTGTATGTTACAGTATCCTTTTGGGGAAGAGATCGCATATGAATTCGAGTATAATACATTTGTGGCGTGGTTCCTGAAATTTATATACAGTTACATGTATTTTTCTCGTACACGGAATTTTTATTTTCTTTTTAAGTACGAGAAATAGTGTATAAAAAGTTTATTATCATTTTGGGGAAGAGATCACGTATAAATTCGATCGTGGCGTGGCTTCTGAAATTTAACAATTTCATCAATTTCTTGAAGTGTTATGCCAAAATAAACATTATCAGAAATGTTACTTATTACTGATCCATGAGTAAAGTCGGTAAGTCTTCTTTGTGTTTGTCTTCAATTCATTCTGTTTACACTCATTGCTCAAACAATAGCCGACATGTTTTTCTTCTTTAACTGCATATACAACGGTGCATAAGACAATGTTGTGGTTGATAAAAGATTCTCACGATTTAATAAACATAAAAAAACGTAAGCCGCCAACACGTGCGCTGGACTTCAATTCATCCTGTATACAATCATTGCACAAACAATAGCTGACTTACGTTTCTTCTTTAAATGCATACACAACCAAGCACCAGACAATGCGGTGGTTGATCAAAGATTGTCATATGTGGATGCTTATGTAGAGACTGAGCTTGGGCGGCAAGATCAAAGATTGTCATATGTGGGTGCTTATGTAGGGACTGAGCTTGGGCGGCAAGATCACAGGGAGTTCAAATAACCACTCTCTGTTACTTGGCACTGAAAATACTCGTGGCTCAATCAAAGGGTTGTCATGAGGGAAAACAAAGACGGATCGATAAAAGATAGTAAACGGTGTTGATACCCTATTCATGCTATACATTAGACATGTATATGTTGTTCTCTGAATAAAGTAATATATAGTAAAACCCCGCAATAACGCGACCCCGCTTTTTCCGCGATCGAATTTTATGGACCCCAAATATCGCGTTATAGCGGGGTTTCACTGTATAGTACTATTTTTTATCATAATTTTCGTTTGCACGAACAAATATTTAATCTAACATTACATTAATGGACACAAACTGTAGCAAAGATCCTGAAACAAACAAAGATGTAAAAAAATGTCTACATATTTTGATATTTAAACTTGAAAATAATAACAAAAGAAAAGCAACACAATGAAAATAGCTACAAATTTGTTTTTTTATGTGTCAAGATAGCCTATATTTATGCAAAATCAAATGTTTAGTATTTATTTATTTACTTAAGCATATCGGATTTAGAAAATTAATTAGTATGCTGCTTCGGACATAAATACCCCATCCCTTCTAACATTCTTTGGTGCAGTGATTGGGGAGCCACGGTAGTTCAGTTGGCAGAGCGAGTCGGACTCGTAATCCAAAGGTCGCAGGTTCAATACACTCCCAGGCCAGCCCAGATCACCTGTCTCAATGTGTCCTTGAGAAAGGCACTTAGCTCCCATTTCCTCGAAATGATATAGCCAATAATGTGTTAAAAATGCCCTTAAAACTAAAAAAAAATTACAAAATTGTTTCTGTAACTTCTTGTTTAAAAAATTTCATTTAACTTGGATATTTACATAGTTAGAAGAGAAATTTTGCGACATAGGTTAATTTGATTATTTATCTAAAATTGTGTTATATATATATATATATATATATATATATATATATATATATATATATATATATACACACACACACACCTGAGCTCCAGCTAATTTTTCTGTCAAATCAGTAACATACTTATCATTTTTTTCCCCACAAATTTAACGAGTAACCAGCAATTATCAATAAGTATTATACACATTTTTGTAAAGACTCGTTATAATTCAATTTTATTGGGGGTGGGGTGGGGGGGGGGGGGAGAAGGAGCAGTAATTTTAATTATGTACTTGCTTTTATTGTGTTGCCATATCTTTTCTTGCACTTGTCTCCATTCCAAGGAGATCACCCCCTCCTCCAATTAGTCACTGGAGGTCTAGAATAAAATCAACAGGATTCCAGTCTGATACCTTAGTCAACATCCGACAATCGCAACATCATTATTCTTAGACTTGGGCCGACTCTGAAACAACATCAGAATGGGGAGGGAGGAGAGAATTTGGCAATAATAGCAGGTGCATAATTAAAATTAGTTCTCTCCCCCAAACTAAAAAAAATCCCTATAACGTTTTAATAGCAGTAATAAGTATCCGATATTAATTAGTTTGTGAATTTGCCAGACCGGAGGGAGGCTGACGGCCTAACTTAAGCTGTCAAAGTGGACTTACCATTGCTGTCAGTAGGGTGCTATACTTCAGGCTGGAGGATGGTTTGACAACTTGTTGGGCTGATACATTTGGGCCCAAAGCATAAGTCACACCCTCACTCTGGTGCGACAGCTATTGAGGCAAAACGACGAGACAGTGGAGTCATATCGCCAGAATGTGCCTTTCGTGACATAATCCAAAGTGGAATGATTAAAAAAGCCCCAAGATGCAGCAATAGCTTCTGACCTCATGGGCTTTGATTTTCATGAATGAAAAATTTCTCTCTCAGTGAGAGATTTATAAGCCCTTGTAATAGTCCAAACAAGCCATTTCTCGATGGTGGCTGCCGAAATATAGGTACTTTTGAGAGGGAGAAAAAATAGTTACGACCCTTTCGTTTCTCTTTTGATTTAGACAGATCAAAATGTAAAGCTCTATTTGGAGTCCATCTTGAACATCCCCACCACAGATACGACTGAGACTGGGGATTTCAGTAGGAACAGAAGCCACTGAAGGTAGCCGATTCTTGGCCAGAAACCCCGGTTGGCAAAGAAGATAAACCAAATCATAGTTACCACTGAATAGTAAGCAACCCTTTTCCACTAACAAAGCACGACTTTCACTACCTCTCGCCGACGCTAGGGAGAGAAGAAAAATTTAAGAAGGTCGCCGAGCCACGCTGGGACCACAGGGGTGCTATCAGGATTAGCAGTGACTTTTAAGTCCTGATTCTGTGAAGAACTAGAGGTAAGTGTGGGGGGGGGGTGCCAAGACTAACCCATTGCTGCTCTCTCTGAAGAAACGGACTGACGAGTGACCATCCCTTTCTTTTTCCTTTCTGGAGGGGGTGGGGTTGATATATGTCGTGCGCAGTCCGCCGATCCATGGAGTCACGGCAAATACATCCATGGTGCCATGGTAGGAATTGGAGCCATGGCCAACTTGCGACTGGGTGGTGGTAGTCCCCAAACCCTGTAGGGGTTGAACGGGAACATCAAAAAGGAGGGGTGTCCACCTATACGTTTTCCTAGACGGGTCATCAAAACTCATAGACTGTTCTCCAAAGAGATTGAACAGAAATATAGAGTACGCTTTTTTTATGCCAATCCCTTTCCCTAGACCGATGGTCAAAATCTAGTGTCTGGTCCAAAGACTGGAGTCTGGTGCCTGGCGCTTGGCTTGTGCCTAGACACCGAAAATGGGAGATCAGTACCAATCATCATACCCGATGCCCAGTGACTGGCACCCAGTGTTGGATGACCCAGCGCCTGGTGACTGCTGATAGACCTTTGATCACTGTCACTTGATACATCACCCAGTGCTTGGTGACTGGTAATAGACCCTCTATGACTGTCACTTGACACACTACCCAGTGCCTGGCACCAGGTGCCTGGTCACCGGGAAATGCTTTCTCAGATGATGTAGACCTTATTGGAGTCTCTGTTTGAGGAACTCGACTCAAAGAGATAAGACCACACTTTATTTGCATTAGGAAGGCAGGACTCCCTATTGGGTGCTGGAAACTTACCTCCACCAGGAAGTGCTGAGGATCCCTCCCTTGTTGGGGCTGAAAACTTCCTCTCATTAGTCAGTGATCTTACCCATGTAGAAGTGGGCGACTTTGATACCCAAGAAAGAGCCATGGACTCTTCCCTTACAAGAGCTGGCAACTTTTCTGTATTTGGATATGCTGTAGACCCTTCCTGGGAATGGAGGGGGTCTTCCAGAGACAAGAGGAAGAAGCATGTTCCTTCTTCCTGTTGCTACAGTGTTATGCCGGTTCATCTGGATTAGTTTACCATATCATTTTTAGCACATCTGCAGCATAGCAGTTCTCATTCACTGCACCATCGTAACATACATTTGTGTCCATAAAGTGTGCTATTTCAGACAATTATGAATGACTGCATTTGTTATACGCATTTTTTTATGCTTAAATGTCCCAATGTTCTCTCACAAGTAAGTAGACTTGCTTCGGCAGACGTGATTTTAATGTTCATTCATGTGGAGCACATATTGTGTATTGCCGCTAGGATGTGTTGTCTACCGATGCTGTAAGACATGAGTGATTGCACATTTTTATCACACATCTTGTCTACTTACATTGTAAGTGTGTGATGTCTTGTGTATTTAGCATTTTATTTGTTGTCATTCATGTAGAAATCTGTAGGTCTAATTCTAATAGGGTGTCTTGTGTTTTGGGTCCTTGCGTGTACACGCTGACATCAGTCTTAACATAGAATGTTTTGTGCTTGATTTTGATTCGTCAATAATCCTTTATTGCCTGGTGATTGCAGGTACTAAATTCTGATTGGTTAATAATAATAGTATAAAAGGAGGTCAGTGTTCATGACTTTTGTCACTCTCTAGTCTTTGTCAAAGATGCATAGTTTGAATTGTATTCTTTTGTTCTGAAATGGCTCAACCAACTTTAAAGTCAGATGTGGCCATGATAAATTTGATAAAATTGTCTAATTAATTTCCTGCACACAATAATGCTAGCAAAGTTGCTATTTTATGATATTTTTTGTAAAGAAACATGTTATGCACTCCATTCTTTTGGGAATTTTTACAGAATTTGAATAGCCTACATCTTCATCTAACAACTCAATTTATGTTCAATGCGCCTATAATTTATCATTCTAAATTCACTCAGATTATATTGATACTGAATTTTTTTTATTCAATTCACACTTTTTGTGTGTAATTCATATACCGGTAACAGAGCTTTGTATTCGGCTTGTGGGCAAACCACTGAACCAAGATGGGTAAAGTACAGAACCAGTGAACCAGGCATTCTTGGTGCATCCTTGCACCCAAACAAGAAATTTTGTGAACCACAAACTTTAGCACCAAAGTAGCACCACTAAACCCCAGACTAGGTTCTTTTCTTTACTCCTCCTCCCCCCTCCCCCTTTTGTATACATGATTAATGAATAAATGAATACATGCATTGAACACCCATAGCTTGCATGTTTCAATGCTAACCATTTTAACCCTGCATATATATATATATATATATATATATATATATATATATATATATATATATATAAGAATTAATAAGATATGCATGAGTATTTTATTCTTTATTGCTAGTTAGTTGCTTGACACGTATACTGCATCCTCATGCACTTGCATGCTTCAGCTCTGTACACCTGTATTATATATTTAGAAGTACTTTTCAGTTAGAACAGCATATGTAATTCTTTGCTGCTAGCCATATAAGTCACATATTTGTGTTACCAACCTTTATGACCACAAGATTGTGTTACTAACTGATACTGCTTGTACTAACAATGCTTTTACTCATATAAATGTATTTCATATTGTAATAGAATCCATATATTAGCATGCTACCATTTAAAGAGAACACTTCAAGTAAATGACTTGATTTGTATGATGCACCTGTTGTGTTATTATATACCGTTACCTTTATCTGATGCCTCTGCTTGTTAATTGCACCCTTGGAATAATGTAGTATATTCTCATGTAAACCAAAAGCTGGTGACAAGATGGACCCTTACTGAATCTGTTGCCCATGCATGTGGGGCGACGTGACAACAGACAAAGTGACTTTCCGCTAAGTTCCATACCTCGTCAGGCAAAAGACAATAAACGGAACAACCATCTGTGCATACATTCGCAATACATGCTAAACAGGTGGAGTGTGTGTCCCACAAAGCCTAATGCATTTACCCACACCATGAGGCATAATGAATACTGAAAGGAAATACAAGAAATAAACAATGAACCTGAACAAGACTTGGTTAGGTAATACAGTCACCGTTACTCCGCAGTCACCTGTTCACAACAGCCATTCTGATTTCCCCCTGGCAGATTTCCTTTAAAAATGTCCTGTATGTAACAGTCAGGTGTTTCCTAACCAAAAATGGTTTGTCCCTGCATATAGCTGTCACTGGCATGTATCTACAGTGACCACTCAGTCTTTGCAAACTAAATATTTGCTTTATGAGGAAGGCATTGTTTAGATAAAGGAATATCATGTGAATCAAAGTGCAAAAATGTCTTATCTCGCTTGTACACCATACTCAAGTCACAGTGTAATTCAAAGGTGTTAACACGTCAAATTTGAAAGTGAGGTAGTTTTTGTCATTAGGGTAGAGCGTCGAAGCAATTCATTTGCTGGATGGTGGGAAAAGTAGTTGTGTTATCACAGCAAAATGGAAGTCACCTTTTGTGCCAGTGTGACAGGTATAGTTTGATATGCCTGTGAACTGAAGCTTTCTCTGAAGAAATAAGTTCATCTTTGAGAACAGATATGAGTTACATCCCTTTTCACTAGTGTCAGGGATCATTCAATATCTAAAACTTATCTGTAAAGGCAGGGAAAGTTTTGGTTCATGGGTCACGAAGAATAGCCATATATGGCTTCTTTTGATTTCCTATTCATCACAGGCTTCTCATATAAACCGACTGTCTTTTGATCTTGGCGAGTTGAGCAACTGGCCAATACAGATATTATTATTCAAGCATGAACAGTTGTTTCCAAGTTGTTCCCAAGTCTATTGTATAGAAACTGGCCAACCAAAGAGTCAGTCGTCTGTTTTACAGTCATGTGTAAGCTGTCAATCAGTAGTAAAATTATTGTTTCATCATGGTGCACAAAACAAACTAAGATCGGTGATTATTTTAAGTTAGTGATGATTTAATTTGTATGATCAATTAAAGTGAGCAGGATACAGGAATCCTGTGTGGAACATAAATTTATGCACACATTCATTCAGGAACTTAAGGAAAAAGGCATAAAATAAACTGATTATGATAGTCTTGAATAAAACAAACTGCAGGAAAAGATCCTTAACTTTTATTTTAATAACAACTACAAATTAAAACAAAAGGAAATATTTCCAGTATTAAACCATAGTTTTATGTAATAAGTAAAAATCACAAAATAATGACTAGAGGCAATCAAATGTCCCTTCTGGAGCACATGGTGTATGATTTGACTAGTATTAAATCAAGTACTTGAAGTTCTTAAAATCTAGACTAATCATAATCTTAGTGAACCATATACAATTATCAGTTTTTTTAATAAAAAAAACTTCATTTTCTTTTTCTGAACCACTTCACCAATAACAGGTGCCACAGTCATAAGAACTAAACTATACTAATAACATACCATCGATAAGTGTAGGTTGTTATTAAGTAGTACTTGTTTAAAAAATGTTCATTTGCTGCAATGACAATAAGCAAATACGAAAAAATACAATCATGCTTTACATATCCAAAAGAAGGTATGCATACTTGGTACATGTAGTTTTGGCAGAACCTGCATATTGGGACCAAAAATATGCATAAATTATGCTGATATGTATGCTATCTTGTGCTCTGTGTACACTAATACATTAAATTTTTTTCTCGATGTAAGCTCTCTACATTGTCAACTGCAATTTTTTCTAGCATGAGTTTATCATTGTTTCATAATTCAGAAATTAAAATTCAAAATCTGCATACTGCTTGAGATAGTTATTCCCATCAATTCCATTTTATTTACATTATATATATATTGGGGTTCAGGAAATCAACCCGTCCTCACATCCTGACTGGGTAAAAATTGGCTGGGCCGAGTACAACTTTACTACGTATTAGTGTCTGGGCAGAGTAGATGGAAATTCGCACCTTGAGAATAAATCACAGTGCATTTTCTACCCTTAACAAGCACCAAAGTTTGACATCGCTTAACATATAGCATGAGTCATTCATAAATAACCCATGCCTAATCTGCCTACTTGTTTTCAGTCTAAAACATGTGGCAAAAAAAAGTTTTTTTTACACAGGTACCTGATGTAAGCTTTATACTAAAATGGGTAAATATTATGAACATATTATGTTGCAGTTTCACACTTTGCCCTTGATTTCTTAATGATGTTTGCATGTACAATGACACTTTTCAGTAATTTAGACATCATTTTGATGTGGAGATATTTTCCACTTCAACAAGCTATCACACATCTTTATGAGTCAAAACTCTGAGATGTTAAGAGACAGAGAAGGTTAAAATGTTTTCATCTAGTCAGGCAATGTTACAGTTGCCCCAGGTCATCGGTATTTTCAAGATTGAAGCTTTATTGATACATCTTCATGCCCAACGAAAGATGCCAGCATATATTTCTGTAAGTACATAATTATTTTTCACAAGAAAAAAGTTACCAACTTACCTGTACATTCGAAATGAGTATTTCAAATGTCTCAGCCGATTCCCACCAACTCTCACACAATGCATGCTGCTGTAACCTATTTATAAAGCAGAGAATATCGAAACAGCTGATTGGTCAAAATCTAGTTGGGGTAATGACCTAAAAATATATTCCAATTCTTTTGGCCAATCAGCCATCTTCCTTTTTATGGCTCCAGTGTGTAGCTCTGTAGGATGGAGATTTGACCAAAATGGATCATTTAGTATGAAAGTTGGTGGAAATTGAGATATTGGAATTATTCTTTTAAATGCAAGTTACTGACATTTGTCTTGTGAAAATTAATTACATTCTTATATCAATATCTGCTGGCAGCTATACTTTAGCATGACAATGTATTAATAAAGCTGCACAGTCTTGAAAATACGGGTGATCTGGGGCAAGCGTAACAATGTCTGACCAGACGAAAATCATCAAATGTTAACATTATCTTTCTCTTAACTTCTCCCATATCCCATATGTAACTCTTAAAGATGTTTGATAGCTTGTTGAAAAGGAAAATTATGACACCTAGATTACTTAAATGTTTCCCTGTAAACGCGGACACCACTAATTAATCAAGGGATATGTATGCAACTGCAATTTCTCAAGTTACAAACCTTGTCTCTTATTATATGTTTATCTAAGGGACCATTTATTCGAATATTAGTTTCATGGTTTTGACCCTCTGAGTATCAAGTTTGCATCAGGTGCCTATGGATCTTTTGTAAAAGCATAAGCAGTGTAGTGGAGAAGTGTATCGTGTTGAGTATAATGAGGACAGGGACCAGTAACTCTTGTTTTCCTGAGCCCTCATATATCTGTGTGTGTGTGTGTGCATGTGTGTGTGTGTGTAAATGGAGAAGAAAATTATTATACAGGTTAGAGATTTTTTAATTAGTCTGCTACTGACATCCATCCCAGGTTACAGCACCTATTGCATTGCCTACACATACCAACTCCCATACACACTTGAGTAAGCACACATGGCATATATTTATAACTTTATCAGTAATCCCAAAACGCTAGTATTTATTGTACATGATCGATATATGAGGTCAAATCACTATTTGTTAACATGATATGTCAGTTGTTAGAAATACATAATGTGCTCATAATTATACTATGCACTTCTTTGGTTACTATATTTTTCCAGTTGTTATAGCCACAAAAGCAAAAGACAAAAGAGGTGAGAAAGTTTACCTCCTGGAGTTATCAAAACACTATAACTGAATGGTTGCCTCAAAGCTGGTACTATAAACATTACATCAGTGCCTAACACACACACTATATATATATAGAGAGAGAGAGAGAGAGGAGAGAGAGAATTACAAATATACACCAAGCAGAGCAGAAAGTGCTATCCCTGGATTGTACAGGAGAATGCTTGATAACATTAACAGAATTTTTAAATATGAATAAAGTAATTCTCTATAATAACTTCTATATACCTTGATTTCTATAGTAGGAATCCAGATAGAATGTGTACTTAGATGAGAATTAATTACTGATTCAACATGTGTGCATGGTCGAGATGGTATAGTGGTTGGTGCTTACAGGCAAGGTGATGGGTGCCGTATCCTGTGGCTCTGGGTTCGAATCTCTTTAGAGTATGAATTAAAATTCTCTAACCTGTACGATAATATTATTTATTCGTATTTATCAATTCTGTTAATAGTATCAAGCATTCTCCTGAAGAATCCAGGGATAGCACTTTCTGCTCTGCTTGGTGTATATTTATAATTCTCTATAATAACTTCTATATACCTTGATTTCTGTACTAGGAATCCAGATGGAATGTGTACTTAGATCAGAATTAATTACTGGTTCAACATGCGGATATGTCTGATACGCACGAATACCTATAGCATCAACTTTGTAGCTTCATATTTTGATGATGTGTGCATGGTCGAGATGGTATAGGGGTTGGTGATGGGTGCTGTAACCTGCAGATCCGGGTTCAAATCTCCAGAGTACGAATTAAAATTCTCTAACCTGTATGATAAAATATACATATATATATATATATTAGCTTTGTTGGGTAGTTTTTGCTCATTCTTATTGTAAACTAAATGATTTGGACATAATCAAGAAACCCATAATGACCATCAGAATAAAAGAAAAGGTATTACAGGGACAGATTGGTCTACACACTGCACATGCTCTGAAAATGTTTGCTAAATGAAGGCAACTTGGAACATAAGTTGAAATTTTAATTTATTTCTGCATAGTATTGTCCCTATAGTAACTGAGACTGCAATGAGTTACATTTCTGGAAAACTACTGCACCTTCTTGCAAGCTATAGCAGGAGTGAACAAGTCAAGCTTTGATCATTATTATTATTCACAAAATGCCATGAAATAATGCTTCGGTTTAATTACTTCTGGACTATTTCTGCACAAAAGGTAGGTTCAGTTCATTGATGTTTATTTAGATTCTATAATAGACCTAAATGTTTTGATACCTAACATCTGAAATGGAATGATGCATTGGAAAAAAATACACTTGTGAATTATTAAATAAATATATATTATGGGTGCGAAGTCAACAAAGTTATCAAGTATTTTACAGTGACTTGAAGAAAACATTCTGAGGAAAAACAAACTAACATACAGATACACATACAAACAAACAAGCGAACACAATTTTTGAGACATAAACAGACTAAGTAATTTTAAAAAAAAACTCATCAAATTTAAGAGGAATGGAAATAAAATAACACTATAACTTAGTTCAATATTTAGTTTATCAATAAAGATGAACTGCTTACTTTAATCACCTGAAATGTTTTTACAATTATTTATTTGACAAACTAGAAATACCTGTAAAGTCACATCAACAGTTAATGTAGCATAAATACATACATGTGCATATACGATCACCTGAACATTCATGCACAATAAGGATAGCAGTTTTGCAACATCAGCAGCAATAGTCTTTATACTTTTCAGAGCATTCCTTTACCATTTCAAACATCAAAAAACTTTTGTTGGTCATTCACCCTCCACACTTGTGGGACATTTTTTAAAGGTTTTAGATAACTTACAGTGAACTGGATTTCTGATTCATTTTCAAAGTTTTTATTTTTCTCTTCATGTTATAAATGTTCCTTTGGTGTTTTGAGATGGTATAGGGATGCTCTCAAAAAGAGCACCTTGTGCATGTGAATTAAACTCAAACCACAGTTTGGAAGCAGAACATACAGACAGATGTCTGCTCTGTAAGCAAATGCCAAAGACAACTGCTTTAAAGAGTTCACCAACTGGAGTTACTTAGAATATCAATCAAAGGTAGTATGTGTCAGTAAAAATGTCAGTTACGCCCTGATATGCAAGATTTGTGCCACCAAATATTATGGCGAAAGAGCCAATTTAAGAAAAAGAATGAACATTCACAAAAGCCATATCAGAAACAAGGTCAAGATTAAACTTTTCAAGCATTTCAACTCAACCAGACACTGTCCCTCAAATGCTGCCAAATGAGTTAATTCTCAGATGGACTGATAATGAATGTGTGCTATCATTCAACAAGCTTGCATCTGAACTTGTTCACTTTATACATTGATGTTAGAATCCTTTTTTGGCATGTAGGAAATTCTTCTATTTTTTTTAAAGTTTTGACCTTTCATAATTCTAGAATAGATTTGCTGCTCTGTGCCAAACTGTCTGTGTGTGTCACTCATAGTGTGTGTCTTTGTGTATGTTCTTTACTGTGCTCTGAGGTAAACTTTGTTGTTTTGTGTTTTTTTTCCCTGTGGTGTTTTCCAGCTTTTGTACCATTATATACATACACACAAGACTCAAACAATTTAGCAGCAAAACAAGTAAAATAAACAAGTAAAAAATCTCTACATCACCACTGTAATACATGTCTTATCTTCTTAGATTGGATACTTTAACTTATTTTTCTCACATTATACACTTGTTCTATGATTCTTTGAGTAAAATAAATAAACTAGTGGAATGGTGAGCAATTTCCTTAAGTAAACAGACCCATTTCCCCTGCATCTCACCCACAGCCCATGATGGAAATGAGTCTATAGCATACATGTGATTCTATTGGCAGTAGGCCAAAAATAGTTTTAAAGGATGTCTACCACACAGACTGTTTAGTAATTAAAATCTACCGCTTTTGAAAATTAAAAGAATTTTTTTAAAAATTTATATTAAAAAAAAACAAACGCGGTATTTTTACAGGAAACCTGAAGTTAGAACTTCTTTGCAGGCTGAAAGTGGTTGTCCTGACATTACAACATTCTAATGCTGACACAGAGAGGACATTCTCCATTCTTTGCAAAATACAAAGTGATTCAAGGGGAAATCTGGAGCAGAGAACTATTGAGAGCCTGTGAATAATGTGTGAAGCTCAATAATCACAATGAATGTCATTAGTGGTCACTAGACAGTGATCTTGTCAATGAAACTAAAAATGTTATTGGATTTTATAAAAGAAAAATCTTTGCAGATAAACAACTTCTCCTTTTTCATTATTTTACCATATACTGACTCATTTTAATTAATTATTACTGTAACATTTGCCATCAAAATCTGAATCTGATTCATGTTCAGACTTGCTGTTTTATTATAGTATGAAGAGAATACATATTAAGGCACACAAAAAAACAGCACTTGTCTTGTTTTCCATCCCCTTGAAATGTAAAGTTTATGCAGATAAAAAAATCTACTGGTTTAGAGGCCAATCTACTGATCAAAATTTGTAAATCTACTGGTTTGAAATACTGGTTCTGTCACATGTATGCTATAGGGGAAAAAATTGCATAATTCTTGTGAAAATAGTGAGAGTAAGACAACTGGTCAACATGCATATCTTCTGATGATTAGCAGAACATGCACTAAGTTTCACAACAATCCACTAAAAACTGCAACAGTAGCTGCAATCACAAATTATGTCATCCATTGTTTATAGCTATAAATAGAAAAGGGCAATAACTCTTTAAAAAAAACCATTTGTCAATATCTGTATCTTTAGATGAAGACCATAATATGTACCAAGTTTCACAATAATCCATAAAAGTCTGCAAGAACAGTTGCATTCACTAGATTCTGTCTTACACTGTATTCAGCTGCAGCACATAAAGGGCAATAACTCTACAAAATTGCAAAAACAAAGTCCTTTGTGGATATGCACATCTTCAAACGATTACTGTAACATATGCAAAGTTTCATGGCAATCCATTGAAAACAGACCGGTTGTGTTCACAAAATTCTGTTATACACTGCATTCAGCTGCAAGTCATGAAGGGCAATAATTCTTATAAAAATTGCAAGAATATAGTGATTTGACTTGCAGGAACACAGTGATGTGACCATATGTCCATCTTCTGGTCATGACCATAATATTTACCAAGTTTCGTGGAATCCATCAAAAACTTGGAGACTAGTTGTGCTAACAAGATTATGTCATATATTGCATTAAAGATCAATTATGAAGGTTTCTGTTTAAACTAATTTTTTAATCTTCCACACCTGAAAACACCATATTGTTATTATAAACTTGTATTGCCCTGTTTACAAATAACTGCATTTAAAAGTATGACCATCACAAATGTTGGCACATGTACTAGCATAAAGAACTTGCTAACATAGAGTTTACAGTGTACAGAATTTGTGAGAGGTTGTGAAATGAACAGTGATCCTGTGGAAATTTAAGAAACTTGAACAACTAATGCTACAATTTTGGTCAAATGGTCATTGATAGATTGAGAGAAAACAAAAGGAAAACAAATGATGACAATTATTGGAAAGAACTATGAAAATACTGTGCATTCAAATGGAGAATCACAATCTTGGCATATAACCAATAACTCTTTTAAAATAAACTTCAGTTCTTAGGGAATTACTTGTTTTTGAATATTCTCCATCTTCTCTCTCATCTCTCATTTTCCTCCAATGATACATCTAAATCCTTTTTGCATTGTTTACAAGGATTTGTGATGATTTGATTGCTTGTAAAATGTTTGGGAAAAAAATGCATTAGAATGAGCAGTGGGGCCTACATGGAAAACTCTACATACCGTATTTACTCACGTATAATCTGATACTAACTGCAAACTGCATAGACCCAGATCTGCCATCACATAATGTGTCAGCAGATCTGGGTCTATAAAGTTTGTAAGGACTAATCAATGGAACAAACAACATAGACCCTGATCTGCTGGCGCATTATGCGATGGCAGATCAGGATCTATGTTGTTTGCATTTGGACTCGGATTATACACGAGTATATATGGTAATTCATTTCAGTCTGACACAGTATAATTGGTTGATTCTTTATTTATGCACATCTTCAGGTGATGACCTTAATATTTAACCAAGATTCATGGCAATTCATACAAAAACAGAGGGAATAGGTGCACTAATGTGATTGTGTCATACCTGCCATATTCGCAGACAGTGTTGAAGGGTTTTGGAGACTCAAAGAGTGTGTTCTGAGGTCCCAAGGAGGGTAAGTGCACATGACCCCAAAAAAGCGATGTTGTCCAATTGAGAATCTTTCTTATCTTTTCATATAAGCTTATGGAAAACTACTGGAAATTCAAATCTGATAAAAAAAGAAAATAATATCTGTTTTCTTTGAGCATTTAATACACTTACAAACAAAAACTATTTGGTAGACTTAGCATTGTCCAATACCATCACCACACATTAACAAATTTTTTTTTTACCAAGTTTCTGTCTTTAAAAGCCATTGGAAAGTGGAATATTTCTTAATTAGATGCAGTCTTTGCTGCTCTCAATAGTTTGGGGGGTGGCGGGGTTAAAGGTATGCAAGTATCATTTGTGTTCATCTTCGCACTCATTGGAGACTGTTTAGTACTGTTGTTCAAACTTTACTAAAGATATTGTTGAATTTTTCTCAGCATAGAAAACGATCTTTCTGCATCTGCATTGCTGTGAGAGAGTGTCAAATATGCTGCATGGTGTTGCTATGTCAACAGATGTCATACACTCCAGAATGACCAATGTTGATATGGTGTTTGCAGTGTGTGCAAAAAATAAAATGCTCCCCCTTGCTGCTGCGCTTTACAAAGTGAACTCCATCCAGGAGTTCAGAAATTTAGTTTTTCTGGGCTTTGCTTGCTTTGCAGATGGCTCATCCTTTCCTGAATCAGAGCTGCATTTCGACATTTTGGTTTCAAAAATGAATCACACTTGTATACTATTCCGACTACTGAAATATAATCATGTTTTGCATTTTATAATTGGAGTGAAATCTGAGTTCAAAGAAACTTTGCCGCTTATCACAAACTTGCCAATAATCTTTAATAACGATGACTTACCGTAAACATTTTCATTCAAGGCAATGATGTGTAGTAACTTTTGTTCTTCAACATGCATCTCTTTGATTTACCTATAATTTCAAACGAATATTGGGTTGTCCCATTTTACCTGTGCAAATTAGCCTAATGGGCTCTTCCAGAACAGTCTTCAAAGGATTTAACACGGCTTTACCCCAGCTCTTCTCAGGCAATTAATCAATTTGTGAAATGGTGGTTGCTTATGTATGACCACCTTGCCTTTTAATTGCCTCTATGATAATCAGCTGTATAAACTGCCCTGAGGATAGTTTTACATGGGTTCTAAAGCAGGACTGTTTACTACATGCTAGGGACATAAATAGTGGTGGTATAAAAAAATCAATCTCTCTCTTTCCCTCTGTTTATATTTGTTTCTAAGGTTACTGAAAATTGTGCTTTTTGAAACATGACCATGTCGGGGGGTTTGAGAGTAAAAAATTGAGTTTTTCGCGTGACACTTCATGTTATGTTGTGTCGTACTATGCATGAAGCTACAAGGAAGAGGGGCAATAACTCTAAAACAAATTGAGGGAGCAAAGTGATTTGTTGATATGCGCATCTTCAGGTGATACATGTAATAACATAATATCTTTAGCAAGCAGGGCTGAGCAAATTTTTTTTTCATCCACTTGTCCAGGACAAGTGGTTTAAGAAAATTCACTTGTCCCACCTACCTTTTCACTTATGACAAAATGTAAACCACTTTTCAAGATTTGATGAGATGTATGCACTTTAACCCATGGAAAGAACAAACAAAATAATGTACAACATATTTATTTCTTAAAAGAATTTAATTTTTCATAAACATATATATTATACATTTTGTTACATCAGAGGTTTTCAGTTTTACCACTGTCCAGGTATCTTAGATGCAATATTTCTTGCTCTGATACAGTAGCATCAGAACTTCCATCAGCAATAATGGAAAGGAATTTACTGGAATTTCCCTAACTTCTTCAAGACTTGATCGATAGATAGAATGAAGTCTCTTGCCCTGAATCTGTTCTTACAATTAGCACCAAGTTCAACAGCATCCTTCTCCTAGAGTGCACACAGCATTTCCATATCAGAAAATGGTTTTCCACAATGGCCTAGGCTGTGTCAAAGACAGCTCTCATATTTGTTTCATTTCAGTCTCGTTTAGTTTTGAAAGGGCCTTTCCTAGTGTAGTGTCAGCATCTCTAACTTACAGGATTTTCTGCACATGCTGGCTGGTGTGCTGCATGGCCTTGCGAGGTCCAGATTTGCCGTGAGACTTGATTGGTTCAATCCTGAATTTGCCAGTTCCATTGACAAATACACTGGTTGAATTTCCAACCTGTGCCAGTTTAGGATATTGTTTGCAATAACTGCAAAACATTTTTCCTTCTGAGTCAATGAATTCAAGCCTGGGATAACTATCAACCCAATATGGCTGAAAATTTCTCAGTCTCTTGGCAGTGTCATATTTGACATTTTTTTTTGTTGCAACCAAGTATGGTTTATGTCTCTTTGGATAAATATTTACCTCACACTCATTACGCTTTACCCCTCCACTTTCACATGAATTTTCCTTCTCCAAATCTTCTTTATTAGCTTACTTATGAAAATAATTTAGTAAACTCCTTTTATCCACAGTAAATATTACCTTGCTTGATAACTACTTCTAAAATAATCAGAACATACATTTTGTACTTTAAATATGAACAGAGACAGCTCCTTAATTAGTTTTATTGTTTCACTTCAAACACATATTAGACGTGAAAGTTAATCCTCTGCATAATCAATTATAAATTAAAGAATCATCACTGCCATTTAATCAGTTCATAACAGGAACCGAAACTGATGTCAGTGAAGTACCTTTCATTAATTTAATTGGACTGACTCTGGATTAAAATCAAAGGGCGAGTCATTTGTGAGAATCTGGTTTGAGTAAACACAATACAACGAAGCCATTTAAAACACTGCTAATTTATCATATGGGCTTTGTTTTGTTTCACATGTTTTGATTGGCCAATAATTTGGTCACTTAGCCCAATATGCAATCAGATGGTAATAGAATGAATGTACATGCAACAGTTGTCAAAGACTGTAGGTGTAATACAGAATGTCAATAAACACATGGAGAGGATAGAATCAAGCATTCAGTATACCCGGTGGGCACGAATGGCCAGACAAAGGTAGATACAGTGTTTATGGCATGAAAATAAGCACTTCCCTGACATTTTGTAAACTGGGGAAAAATCACTTGAATAGTTGGGCTATGGGATTTGCTCAGCCCTAGCAAGTTTTATGACAATCCATCAAAAACTGCATGACAAGTTGCATGCTAATGAGAATGTGTCATACAATGCATTAAGCTAAAATGGGACAATAACTAGAACACATATTGCTGGTGCAAAGTTATTTGTCTTCAGTAGATGACCATAATATATTTACTTATTTAAGTTTCATGGCAATGGATAAAAAAAACTGACTAAGTCATACACTACTAAAAGACAAAAAGGGCAATAACTAACAAATATTTGAGAGCAAAGAGAGATTTATTGATATACGCAATTTCTGGTGATGACTGTAATATATACCAAGTTTCATGGCAATCCATTCAAAACTGCAGGACCAGATTGTGTACCATACTGAAGGCCAGACGAACATAAGAATTTATATACACCTGCCTCTATAAAAGTGGAGGTGTAATAAATAATAAAGCTTTAGAATATGAGATGGCTTAATAATTCTTGCATACAGCTAAAATATGTATCTTGATCATATAAAAAATTCATTATGCTAGGTAACTGCCCACATGGTCAAACCACTTCTAATATGAGGGCACAATTTTCACATTTTGTGATTTGCCTCAAGTTTGAGCCTCAGGTACAGCTTAACAGTGAGCTTGATTCAGATGAGATTAATTTGGTACAATCCCCTGTAGGTATAGTTTTCAAATAAAGTCATATTTAGTTTTTGTGATGGATGACCAGGTAGTAGTGCTACCTTAAAATCTGAAGAAAAAAATCAGCAATGAGCACAAGGCCAACATTAGGGTGTACATCTCTACAAATATCTGAGATATTGAAAATCTGAGCTCAGATTCAGATTCCCCGTGTCAAAAATATGTAGTATAGTTAATTTCAGCCTGATATCTGTATAATTCAAAAAGTTACTAGCATTTGAAAATCCTCCATTGTAAACCGATGAATTTCCAAGTGAAAAAATTATGCTACTCCTCCCAAAATCAATCGGCCATGACTTCACAAGTAATTGGAATTTTTTACTGAAATTTTGCATGCAGCCATGATTTACATAGATGTACACCTGAAAATCAGAGATGGTCACCCTGGGTATCTCTGGGTGACTTGGCATGGAATGACCCTATATTATTTTGGTGTTTTTTCTCATTTTATTTTAAATTGCAAAACACACAGGCCCAATCTGATTAAAATTGATATCTCAGACATAAAGGAGATCTGACAGACTCCAATACAAGGTCTTGTTCTGTTGACCTTTCAATTCACCAATTAAATCACAGCTTTCACATTTATGAAAGTGAAAAACTTCAGCTGGAACAAATCACCTCTAACAATGACTCTATAACATTGAATGCAACACTTTATCTGACAGATTACTTAAAATAAGTAGGAATTCCAAAGGTCGTCAGAGCATGAACCTTTATCGGTGTCGGTCTGATCTACTTATTATAAGTACATATCGATTTTAATTAGATTGTACGTAGGCCATAACTCGCACCTTTTTCGATTAACTTCACCACGATTAGCAATAGGTATTTGGTATACTGTACCAGAATACCAATCTGTATGATATAATGATAATTTGGCATAAAGCAAGCCCCCCCCCCCCCATTCCCTTTCTATCCAGGGCATCAACTACATTACA
The DNA here is from genome assembly GCA_029931535.1 of Margaritifera margaritifera. Classification (NCBI taxonomy): domain Eukaryota; kingdom Metazoa; phylum Mollusca; class Bivalvia; order Unionida; family Margaritiferidae; genus Margaritifera; species Margaritifera margaritifera. Next base: position 315,609 of record JAQPZY010001486.1, on the reverse strand, counting down.
AAACGGGCGTTAATGTATCGAAAACAACAAATCCACCTTATCTGACAATTTTGGCAGTTTGTTGGGAGGAATGCTGAAGTGAGCACCTGCAAGACCGTGGAATTTATAAAAACGAATTATTCTGCGCATTTTACACGGGAATCACTGAACCAAAGAAAGGTTTGTAACTGCAACGACCTTGTTGTATTTAACTTTGCTGATTCAACAAGTGCGAGTCGATAGCTTGCTGCAAGTGCAGGAATCTGCATACATTCGTTAAGTGAAAAGGTCAAGGCCGTTTTTACGCTTAGGATGCGAATGGTCAAAATGGCGGAGCTGAAATTTCAGGCTCCACTAGCTTCGTTTGAAACGGAGGAGTGGAACGATTTTAATGACTTTCAGATCGCCATGAATGCAGGAACAGTGAAGAAAGATGATGGAGAAAAAGACTCAAATGAGAAACAAGACTCGGAAAATTTCAGTGAAACAATATCGGGGTCTTTGCAGGATCTTGTGAAAAGTCTTGATGAAAAAATAACCAAATGTTTTTGCAATTATGATGAAAAGGTGGAGAAATTCGCCCCGGTTCAGATTCGATCACCAGAAGAAATAATGTCAGAATGTCAGTAAGTATCACTATGGATAGAGTTCACGGTTCTATTGTTTAATATATTGTCGAAGTTTGGGACTAGTCTCTGCCTCGAAAATACAATCCACAAGTTAGAGTGTCCCTCAGGCTCTGAGTCATGTATGACGCCTAATGAATCACACCATAAGTGCGATGATCAGCTTTGGTTGCAATAATTTGTATGTACTAGAGACAGAGTGTGAGCTGTTTCTGTTATTGATATGTGCTCAAAAAAGTAGAATTAGGTGTGCTGCATTCTTGCTTATGATAAATTCTACTTATATATGATATCCAAAAGCATTTTGCTTACATATGATATCCAAAAGCAACAGCTCAAGGACTGTTGATAGTATTTCTCCCCAATTTTCGTTATATAAGCTTTTTGTATGCCAGTTTTTGTGTAAAGTGCTAGTTATACTTGCATGATTATGCTGGAGTTATCAGTTTTTACACACTTAACCACTTACCTTCACGTTTCAGAAATATACTTCATTTAGTTTGATACTCTTTTCATTTCAGACTAAGCTGATTTAGTAGAGCATGCATAATAAATGTCAATGATAAATTTTCTTATAGTCTTCTTGGTCAGAATATTAGTTTGTTATGTAGTGTGTTTTGAATCTACATGTGCTTCTAGTGGTTACATTGTTGTACATGTATATATACAGGACAGCAACATCAGTACCACATATAAAACTGAAATTTATCAGTAGAATCAGACAAAGAACATAATAAGCATTCCTAAAGCTGTTCTTAGTTTCATCATCATTTTGATTTTGTGAGAGTTTTCTCCTCAAAAGCTAAAATAATCAAATTGAGGGAAAATCATGGTGGTATATTATAAGAACATTGTTTACTTTTAAGCAAAAATTTAAATAGTTTATGTTGTTTTTTTTTCTCAAAAGTAATTGACAGTGTGGGTATGCAAAACATCTGTCTCTTGAATGTACTGTTTGGGACTTTAAAATTTCCTGGCATTCTTCATAACTAAATTTTCTCAAGAGTGCAGATATTCAGGGACAAAATACATGAAGTGTCAGGAAAACGGTTTTATTTTAAATTTTCTTATCATTTGTACCACTCTCTACAATAAATAAAAATAAATAGGTCAAAATAAGTTAAATATCAAGATTCATCTAAGAAAGGAAATGAAAACAAAAATATTGCTGCAAGAATAAAATTGATAATTTGCCACTGTGCCATCAGATAGAAAAGACCATACTTTGATAGAAATAAGAAAAAGTAAAATGACCCTGAATTGACTGTTCAGTATGTTAAAGTATGTTCTTATTATAAATATGCACAAATTATATTAACAAAAAGCCACATTTTAACATCAATGACAACAGCTCCATATGAAGCTTTAAATGTATGTATGCAGAGCTGAGCAAATCCCATAGGCCGACTTCCAGGACTATTAATTTTCAAAGTTGGGCAAGTAAAAATTTTGAAAAGTCGCTAGTCTGGGACAAGTGCTTTATAAAAAAGTCAGGCAAGTCCTTATTTTCGTGCTTTAATCACTATATCTACCTTTATTTGCCCAATCATGCCCTCCAGGCGTACTGAATACTTGATTCTACCCCTCTTCATGTATATATTTACATCCTGTATAACACATAAATGTGGTCAGTGATAATTGTCGCATATGCGCACGTTCTGTTACCGCTTGACTGCATATTGGGCTAAATGACCAAATTATCGGCAAATCAAAACACGTCAAACAAAAGAAAGCCAGTATGATCAATTAGCAGTGTTTTAAGCGGGTTTGTTGCATTGTGTTTACTCAAGCCAGATCCTCACGAGCGAGTCAGTGTAATTAAATTAATGAAAGGTACTTTACCGACATCAGTGTTGGTTTCCTTTATGAACTGATTAAATGACCGTAATGATTCTATAAATTTTAATAGATTATACAGATGATTAACTTCCACGTGCAATATTGCGTTTGAAGCGAAACAATTACGCTAATTAATGAGCTGTCTCTGTTTGTTTTTTTTAAAGAGAAAATGTATGTTATGATCACTTTAGAAGTAGTTGTCAAGCAAGCTGATAGTTACCCTGTGGATAAAATGAGTTTGCTAAATTATTTTCACAAAGAAGGTAAAAAGGGCGATTCGGAGAAGGAACATTTTTGTGAAAGTGGAGGGATAAAACATAAGACTGCTACTGAGTGTGCGGTGATTTCTCCAAAGAGACATAAGCAAGAATTCGTGGTGGCAAAAAATGTCAAATATGACACTACTAAGAGACAGAGAAATTTTCAGCCGCATTGGGTTGATTGTTATCCCTGGCTTGAATGTATTGACTCGGAAGGAAAGATGTTTTGCAGTTATTGCAAACAATATCCAAAACTGGCACAGGTTGGAAATTCACCCAGTGTATTTGTCACTGGAACTGACAAATTCAGGATTGAACCAATGAAGTCTCATGACATGTCTGAACCCCACAAGGCCTGTGCAGCACAATATATTGAAGACTTTAACCCAGACACAGCTATCAACTGCTGTCTTAGTGCTGGTGCAGGTGGCAGACATATACATGGACATTTTTTCAAATCCATCAGCTAAAACATATATACATGAACCTGAAGAAGCCAAATGTATAACAACCAATGTTTTTGAAAAATTAAATTCTTTTAAGAAATAATTATGTTGTATATAATTTAATTTATTTTTCTTTGGATTAAGTACATACATCTCATCAAATATCGGCAAGTGATTACCATTTTGGGACAAGTGAAAAGAAAGGTGGGACAAGTGAAGAGTAAGGTGGGACAAGTGAAAAGTAAGGTGGGACAAGTGAATTTTCTGAAACCACTTGTCCTGGACTAGTGGATGAAAATTTTTTTACTCATGTATGTACGTACGTATGTATGTATGTATGTATGTATGTATGTATGTATGTATGTATGTATGTATGTATGTATGTACATGTATGTATGTATGTATGTATGTATGTATGTATGTATGTATGTATGTATGTATGTATGTATGCATGCATGCATGTGTGTGTGTGTGTGTGTGTGCATGTATGTATGTCTATATCAGAGATCCTTAAATACATGTATTAGCTGGGCATGTCTGGTAGGTCAAAGGTTTTGTCCCACACATACTCTGAGCAACCAGACTGGTCATAGGAGTTCTCAAACATCATGATATCAACTTTTCTTTGATTTGTGTAGCCATTATACTGCCAAATAAACACCTTAATGAAGTTAAATTCAAAGTTCACTAGGTCTAGTTTACAGATTGTTTCTTTGTCAAACAATCAATAAAGATGTTGCTGACTAAGCTTAATTCAAAGGTGACTGCATTGTTTCTTATTTGGACAATCAGTTGATGTGTCACTGTCAAAGCATGTTTAGTCATTACATGTATGTTTTCCCAGTTGTATACTCTATAGCCACAAAACACAAGACAAAAAGAGGTGTGAAAGTTTATCTTCTGGACTTCTCGAAAGCACTATAACTGAACGATTGCCCAGAGTCTGTACTACAGACATTATATCAGTCACTCACACCACATGGTTTGTGTCACTGTGTGTCAACACATGATAACTTCTGACAAAAATATGTGAAGCTTAGGCCCAAATTCAGGAAAAAAAGATACAAGCAACAACAACTAACTTTTATCATCATTTTTAAAAACTTATTTGGGGACCTGATCCAATAAACTTCACCGTCTGACTTTTACCTGAAATGCCCATTAATTAGGTGTTACATTGTTTCGAGGTACATGTAGTACATCAGCTTGTTGTCAATTATTAATTAATGTTTAAAAACAATAGATTGGAATAAATTACTGTTTTTGGGGTGAAATTTTGTAAAATTGTTTTCTGAAAGAAAAAATTATGTTTGATAAATAATTAGTTTGAGAGGAAACCAGTTATTCATAGAAGGATATAAAATTAAACCGTCATGAGCGCCCTCTGCTATGAGCGACCACCTGTCATGAGTGACCACAATCGTAATGCACAGATCGATTTTATTATATAAACGCACTGTCGTGAGCGACCACCTGCAAAACACGACCAGCGACCACGATTTCTTGTCAAAATATGCATTTCAACACTGCTATGAACGACCGCATCACAAAAATAGAGATAAACACAACTGACCTTTATTTAGCCGTTTATAACCATGACTGCTTAAAAATTAAAGACTTATAAACAAAATCAAAAACTAAAAAAAAAAAAAAATTAGGCTGGTTACAGATTTCTTAAATTTTACAGGTCATGCATGTAGTGTTATATGTTATAGATTGTGAACCAGACTAGAGTATATGCAGATTGGTCATTTGGAAATACCTTGGCTATTTCTGCGAGACTAAAGTATGATCTGTAGGATTTCCCGTGAAAGTTGTGAATGTCTGCTTGTTCTAAAATAATACTGCTATGAACGACCCTATCGCGAGAACTGAGACAAACACCACTGATGTTTATTTAATCCTTTGTAACAACAACCGCTTCAAAAGTAAAGACTATTCTAAAAAAAAATATATAAAAAAAATTAGGCTGGCCTCCGGTTTCTTAAATTTTGCAGGTCATGCATGTATGCGTCCTTTGTTATAAACTATAAACCAGACTAAAGTACATGTCACTAACTGCCATTGTAGTGCCAAAGTCAATAATACTAAAGCAGCAGCATATCCAGAACCGAAAATGAATCATTTTCCGGTACATTTAATAATTAGCTATATGAAACTTTTTTTTTTGTCACAACTTGCTGTATCTTCTTTGAACATTTTTGTATTACATTTTGCAAATATATGGCCACCACATTAATGTTTATGAACAAAATGTCTGCCATTTGAATTTCAGGATCTCTGGTACATGTATGCACATGTGTGTGTATGTATGTATGTAAGTATGTATAGGATTTAATGGCTTGTCAGCATAATCATGACTGTATAGTGTCAAACAAGACGTACAATTGGAAGCAAAAGTGGCAAAGGCATAAACCTTGCCAAAAAACACAGAAAAACAAACTTTTCTAACCATAAGGAAATATGCACATGAAACAAAGATAAAGGGAAAAGATGTTGCAACAGCTCCCACAAAAGGCATATGAAACTAAGATAATGGCAAAATAAGGCAAAATCCTTAAAATATAAGGTCAGATTTTTTTCTGTCACATGAAAACTCTAAAACATATGACATTTATAAAGACCAGGAAGCCCAAAGATTTTGATCTGGAAACCAAAATATGGATATTATGCACTGTACTTAATGGATGGATACTTTGAATTCAGTTACTTTTGTTTGTATTGATGATAAAAACAGTGTTGCCCCTAGGATCCCAAAGGCAGGTGACACTGTGTCCCCCACCATCCAGATTTTGGGGGACACAACATTTTAAAAGGACAAAGAAAATTGTAGTACATAATGCACTACTAGTGCTAAAAAATGAGATAATCTTTATTGCTTTGACAGTACTATCATATTTTCATTGGACACTTACATTTTTGCAATAAACATATTATCATGTGTTCAGGTAACTCATGAAAACATTAACATGTTTGAATATCTGATTAACTTGAAATGAGCTGCACCATGGAATTTTCTGTTCTGGATCTTATTTTCATTTAGCTTTAGTGTTCACTCATTACTGCCAGCATTTATTATAATAAATACCCATGTTTTCTTAATTACTTTTCTTTTCAAATTAATAAATAATTAACTAAATGCATAAATTGAGTCTCTTTTGTCATTAATTCAACTTCAAAATAAATGTAATCTTCCTTACTGTAGGTGTGACTTTAACCACGAAAATATGTTACACTAGCAACCATCAAAGACTTTACATTGCAACTCGGCCAACTACCACAAACCTTGAATGTTTTCATTGCCAGATACATTGTTTTAAAATGGATATTCATTGCCATCTTACAGTTTATATCACCTTTGTCGATTTTGGCCATTGCTAGCACCAACATAGACATGGATTAACATCCACCAAAGAAAATTTTTAGGCGAATTTAGATTTTTTTCTGACACACACACACACAAAGTATCATAATAAATTAAGGATGGTCTTTTGTAAAATGTTGAAGCCTTTAACTTTTAAAAAATTGATATTTTTACATAGTTAAGGTTTCACGCAGTCCAAAATCACTTAAAAATGTATAGGTTGATGCGTATTTCTTGTGCTACTCTTAGTTTATCCTCTGTCCGCAAGTAAGGGACATTACATATCAGTGATCTTCCCAGAATTTTTGGTAGCATTAGGGTAAGTGCATATTAGCATCATAAATTGTTTTAAAGTCAGCACGTTATCATCTTAAAAGTGAAAAAATTAATATGAAAGAGGTATATATACATGTATTTACATCATATTCTTTATTTTCCTAAGTTATAACATGATTTAATGTCAAACTCATTGTCTTTGAATTTAAATAAATGATATCCTTTGTTTCTTTGCTTCCCCATATATTTGGATTGTCACATTAAAATAATGTCTTTTAGGTAAAGTCCTTTATACTAATTGTTATAAGGTAATTCAGCACCCTCTGTGTCAACCTGTTTCTTAACACGCTCTTGATCTGTTCATTGTAGAGAATGACCTTTCACAGTTTGGAAACAAAAAAAAACAGAACATAATTTTTATTAATGAATGTACAAAAAGATACAATACTACCTGAATCCCAAGGACGTTACCAGGCACATATTCTTCAAGAGTGGAGACAGTGATGTGTTTTAAAATAATCATGGCAGTATGACTAAGATAATACATATTCTATTCCATAAAGAACAATATACATGTATCAGTGTGCTTGTCATTGTAAAATTTTTCCAGTAAATCAATGTCTAAGAGCTAAAATATTGTTCAAAAAAGGCAATTTTTTTCAATGCCTGACTAAAGGACATGAGTTCTTTGATATGCACCATGAGCTGCCGTAAATTGTGCCACTCCACCATCACACCTTCAAAATTTGCGCTCTCCTGAAAGTGGTCGGTCAAGATGTGAACCTTACTAAAAAATATCACCACTGAATTTATTATGCAGTACATTCCAACACTTTTTATTTACATGTTTTCAAAACAGGTAAAATTGGAAGATAAAAAAATTGCTCCTTTTCTTACTTGGTTAGAGAGAAAAAGAAATGAGAAATTGAGTTACAGTAAGGTCTACTGATCAAACTATTTTACTATGTAAATATAAGAGCAGCTCGTGGATAAAATGCAACTCTCATTCCTTGTCACATTTTCCAGGAAATAGTAAGAAAGACGACAACAGTCACAACTACAACTATAAAAACAAAAATATTATATTCTAATAGTGACCGAGGAATTGCCCCCCCCCCACCCCCATCTCACCTGAAGATACTTAAGGAGATCTGAGCCAAAATTTAGCAACATGGAAAACTTGCCATATGATCTAGCAAATTCCACCCAAGGATATTAAGTCTTCCATTCTGTGTTGAACCCCATCCTTCATTTCTTAAGCTCTTTCTTTGGGGGAAATTCACGGTATCTGAATCGGAATCACCCTTGGTGACACCAATCTCTGATCTTCATAGCTGGCCAACATGGGACTGGCAGGGCGCTGGGTAATTTTATGTGTATTTGAGGGTTGGTGTGTCCATTTTTCACAAGAATGAAAATGGTGCAGATCAAGTCTTGAGAGAAGCAATGGCAGCCATCTTGAAAATCTTGTTATCACTCATTCTCCTGAATGGATGGTTATATCACAGGGCTGAGCAAATCCCATTGCCTGAAGTCGAGGACAATTTATTTTCGAAGTCAGCCAAGTAACATTTTCCCAGTCACTAGTCTGGGACAAGTGCTTTTTTCACCTTATCTTCCTTTATCTGGCCATTCATGCCATCCAGGCATACTGAATGCTTGATTTTACCCCTCTCATTGTATTTTTTTACATCCTGTATCGCACGTACCAGTGTTCATTGATAACTGTTGCATATACACGTTCTATATTACCACTTGACTGCATTTTGGGCTAAGCGACCAAAGTATTGGCCAATCAAAACCCGTGAAACAAAATAAAGCCGGTATCATTAATTAGCAGTGTTAAACTGCTTTGTTGTATTGTGTTTATTCAAACCAGATCCTCATGAACAACGCGCCCTTTTATTTTAATCCAGTTAAGTCAATCCAATTAAATTAATGAAAGGCACTTTACCAACATAAGTGTCGGTTTCCTTTATGAACTGATTAAATGGCAGTGATGATTCTTTAATTTTTAATTGATTATATAGAGGATTCTATTCCACATCAGACATTGCATTTGAAGCAAAGCAGTTATAGTGAATTATGCTAATTATGGAGCTGTCTCTGTTCATATTTAAAGGACAAAATGTATGTTATGTTCACTTTAGAAGTAGTTGTAAAGCAAGGTGATATTTACTATGTGGATAAAATGAGTTTACTAAATTATTTTCGCAAGAAAGTTAATGAAGTTAAGGAAGATTCGGAAAAGGAAAATTCATGTGAAAGTGGAGGGGTAAAATGTTAGACTGCCACTTAGTGTGAGGTTACTATTTGTCCAAAGAGATATAATCCAGACTCTGGCATTAAGAAATGTCAATTATCACACTACTAAGATACAGAATATTTTTCAGCTGCATTGGGTTGATAATTATCCCTAGCTTGAATTCATCGATTCGTAACGTCAAATGTTTTGTAGTTACTGACAAATTCAGAATTGAACCAGTCAAGTCTCATGACGGTTCTGGACCTCGAAAGGCCTTTGCAGTACATTATATGCTTGACACTAGCCAGCATGTACAGAAAATCCCTGAAGTTAGAGTTCCTGACACTCTACTAGGAGAGGCTCTTTCAAAACTAAACGAGACTGAAATGAAATAAATGAGAGCTCTCTTTAACACAGCCTACAGCCTAGCTCATTATGGAAAACCATTTTCTGATGTGAAAATGCTGTGTGCACTCCAGGAGTAGAATGGTGTTGTACTTGGTGCTAATTGTAAGAACAGATTCAGGGCAAGATACTTTGTTCTATCAATTGATCAAGTCTTGAGAGAAGAAATTATGGAAAGTCTGAATTCCAGTATCTTCTTTACCCTTCTGATGGAAGTACTGACACTACCGTATCGGAGCAAAAAATAGGGCATATAAGATACCTGGACAACGGAAAACTGAAAACCTCTGATGTAACAAAATGTATAATAGAAATGTTTTTGAAAAATTTAATTCTTTTAAGAAATAAATGTTGTACATTATTTCGTTTGTTCTTTCTATGGGTTAAAGTGCATACATCTGAACAAATCATGACAAATGATTAAAATTTTGTGACAAGTGAAAAGGTAGGTGGGACAAGTGAATTTTCTTAAACCACTTGTACTGGACAAGTGGACGAAAAAAAAATAATTTGCTCAACCCTGTGTCATCATTGAGTTTTCATTAAAAGACTTCTTATAATGTCTTGCTGGCCCTAAATAAAAATCGTGCTGATCTGACATCAAATATGGCCACTATGGCAGCCATCTTAAAAATCACAGCTCTGCCTGAACAGGGGGCCATGGGTGGTCGTGATCTAAGGCGCTCGCCTTTACAGATCACTGACATCTTAAATGAAAATGGTACCAATCTGACATCCAGTATGGCCATTACACAGTGGCCATCTTGAAAATCTCGTTACCGCTATTTCTCCAGAATGGATGGTCGTATCAACATGGGGTTTTCACTAAAGGACTTCTTATGATGTTAAGTTGGTCTTAAATCAAAATGGTGCTGATCTGACATCCAATATGGAAAATCTTGTTATTGCTACTCCTCCTGAATGGAAAGTCATATATTGAAAATATTGTTATCTTTTCTCCTCCCAAATAGATGGCTATATCAACATTGGGTTTTCACCAGTAGACTTCTTATACCTAATTGGTCTTAAATGAATGAAAATGGTGCCGGTTGTACATCCAATATGACTGTCACAATGACTGTCTTAAAAATCTTGTTGTCACTATTCCCCCTGAATAGATGATCATTATGACTTGGGGTTTTCACCAAAATACTTCAAATGATGTCTATTTTGTCCTAAATGAAAATGGTGTCAAGCTGATATCCAATACGTGCACCACAGCAGCTAATTTGAAAATCTTGTTATTACTGAAGAATATCAGAGATGGTTTCAACACTTGACAGTTAAGAGGAAGAAATGGTCTTGGATTCTTGGAAATTCTTTTCACCCAGTAGAATGTCAGTCCTTCAAGGGACTCTTGTTTTTAAGTATTAAGATGTCTGAAAGCTCCTCTCCCTCTCTATTTCTCTTTCACTGTGTTGGTTGGCCAGTCAGGCACGTCAGTTTTACTTCATATGATCCAGATTACTCTCTTGTCTCTGTCTCTGTATCACTCTCTGGATCTATGATGGTAAAACTGACAGACTAAGTGACCAAGAGAGAAACAGAGGGATTGACAGTAAAACTAATCTTGTGGTCAGTTCTCCACCCCACTCCACCCTCTCTCTCTCTCTCTCTGCTGGTTGCTTAGTCAACATGTCAGTTTTGCCTCAGTGGATCCCTCTCTCTGGATCATCATTGCAAGCTTCAGGTGAAAATTTGTGAAAAAAAAGCATGCGGATTTTTACCTCTGGCATTGGACCTATGATGGTAAAACTGACAGACAAAGCGACCAGTGGAGAGAGAGGATAAAAACAATAAAGTATTATTATCATCATAGATATAATATAATCGCAACGGATTCAGGTCTTTTCTAGAATTAAAAACTATGGGGAGAAATACCCCCCCCCCCCACACACACACACCACCACCACCACCATTTGAAAAGAAGAGGTGAATATTCTGAATGTAGGATGGATTTAATGAAGAAATACAAGTAGGGCTTGAAAATATCATGTACTATTTTTTGCACATTTGGTTGATTATTTTGGCTTGATACTTTAGAAATTGCATGAATTCCACATTTGTGCATCTGAGAACAGACCCTGTGGACTGGGAGTATACATGTACATGTAACATGACGGGGAGTAGTCAAGCAACATTGTTGTAAAATGAGCATTGTCTCCCCACTTGCACCCTTTGTAAACATGTTAGAATGAATAATACCATTTCTACTTATGCCTTGAGGGTCTTTTTTTAATATGAAGAGTAAGTACACAGTAACATAACATTATTTGTACCTGCTGGAAAAAGGAAAAACTCACAAGCACTTATCTCATTAGCGCCTTAAAGAACTTTGAGTGTATTTCTGTGACATGGATTAGGCCTCTACTAAATAAAAAAGGAGGCACATAATGGATAGAAAGAAAAGAAAAGAAATGGAAGGGTACTTAGAAACCATAACAACTCATCACACATTACTCACCACAATGACAGAAAGACTACTACCATTAACTTTCTAGAGATCATACAACAGTAAAGTGAGAAAAAAACAATTAAACTGGCCCATACCAGGCAACACAACAATGTTTGTTACAAGTTTACCCACTTTAAAATATTTAAAATATTAGAAAAATTTCCAATGACACAATTATCGCTATGATAGTCGAGTAAAATAATAAAACACACCTCTCTTAATTAAACAAAATTTATTTGCCAAAAGTCCTTCATTTATTGTTTTTAGCTAACCTGGCTGTAAGTCCAGGTGAGAGTATAGTATGATTCGTTATCCATCATTATTTACAACTTCTCTCCAAAACCACTTGACCAATTTGTGCATTATTGTACAGGGAGCAATCTGGCATCAATGCCTTTCAGATTTATGCCAATCTGTCCTCCAATATAGCCACCATTACTAAAATTAGAAAAAACTTTTAACAACTTCTCAAAAACCGCTTAACAGAATTTAACCAAATTTGATAAGAACCATCCCAGCTTGAAGGCCTTTCATATTTTTATATGACCATTATTACTAAAAATAGAAATATCTTTAAACAACTTCTGAAAAAAGTTGCCAAAAGAATTGAACCAAATTGGATAGAAAGCATCCTAGCATGAAGAACTTTAAATTTTATACGAATTATGCAGATCTTGCATGAGATATGGATACTGTTGCTAAAAAAAAAACAAATATTTAAATTACATATTTTCAAAAGGAGCTCAAGAGAATATGACCAAAACTGTTTAGAAAGCAACCTGGCATGAAGGGCTTTCAGTTTTATACAAATAATGCCGATCCACCTTCAAATATGGCCACCATCACTAAAAATATATAAACTTTTTAAGAACTTTGTTTCAAAAAGCACTCATAAGCATTTTATAAAATTTGATTGTAAGCGTCCTGACATAAAGGGCTTTCAGATTTGTACAAGTGATGCTGATCTTCCTTTGAATATGGCTGCTGTTACAAACAACAGAAAAGAAATTAAACAACTTTATCTCAAAAAACTGCTCAACAGAATTTGACTCATTTGGACAGAAAGCATACTGACCTTTCAGTATTTGACATATGATGATGATGTGCCATGAAATATAGATGAAAATACAAAATAGAAAACCTTGAAACGTAACATCTGCAATCAACAGCATTGGAAGAAATTTGTACAGAAAGCATCCTACTTACCCAGATTTCTTGGCCAACTGCTCCTACATTCGGTTATTGGGGAGCTGTCAGCCAAGTGAGCGATGTCACCATGTACCACTTGGTCCTCTAGTTCTGTCAAGTTATATATATATATATATATATATATATATATATATATATATATATATATATATATATATATATATGTATATAGACATGAATCTCCATAGAGTAGAGTATGAATTAAAAGTTCTCTAACCTGTATGATAATATTATTTATTCGTATTTAAAATTCTGTTACTGGGTCGATATGTAGTTGTTTCTACAATGCACAAATGCCCATACCAGCAACTTTGTAGCATCATTTTTGGTGATGTATACATGGTCGAGATGGTATAGAGGTTGTTGTGTGTGCAGGCAATGTGATGGGTGCCGTAACCCGCAGACCCAGGTTTGAATCTCAGTAGTGTACGAATTAAAAATTCTCGAATCTGTATGATATTTTTTACTTGTGTTTAAAATTTCTGTTAATGTTATCAAACATACTCATGTATGATCAAGGGATAGAACTTTCATCTCTGTTTGGTGTATATTTGTGTCTCGTTTTCTCTCTCTCTCTCTCTCTCTCTCTCTCTCTCTCTCTCTCTCTCTGTATATATATATATATATATACACACACACACAGTTTTGAAGATAATGCTAGAGGTTTGATTTGAAGCACTAAGAAAAGAATGTAATTTTTGTGTTGGAGCTTTTCTCAATTAAAGCTTGATGTGTGAGTGATCAATTGTCTTTTGAAAAATACAACAGTTTCCAGCCAAAATTTGTATCACACAGACTCATATTGTTTTCTGGCACTAGCCTTACAGAATCCAGTTCCACTGCATTCAATTAGTCCCAGCTGTTTATCTTCGATTCAGAGGACCATATCAACTTTCACATACAGTAAAACATATCTTGAAAAGCCACTGCTGTGAAAGAAAACCTGTCTTGAGAGGCCAGATACTCAATTTACCAGTTATGATCTCTCTACAGTGGGTGTACATGGAGTTCAGGTTACAAGAAGAGTCCATATTGTTTTGACTCCCACCACTCCTACCCATGGAACTGAATCCAGAATTCAAAACCGTCATTGTCATCTTCTCATCACTGTGAAACATTATATCAAATATGATGGTGATCTCTGTTGGTGTAGATGGAGTTGAGGTCACAAGGAAAACATTGATGGATGGACACATGGATAGATGGACACATGGATGGACAGACAGTCCTGCAGTCTCCAGTTTCCAAATGGAAGATTCCATATACTGATTTAAAATATTATATAAATCAGCATGTTCTTCATACTTGGCAAATATGTTGCATGAAAACTCGACAAACAATTGTTGAAACATAAAACCTATCATTGGAGATTGGCATCTCTTGTATAGAAGAAATCATAGAGACGAGGTGGTATTGTGTCGACTGCATATTGGACACGGATACCTGACTCGTGCATACCTTCAGAAGGGTGAATCTTAACCATGCCTTGACAGTCTTGTCAATTGTGTATTGGACATGGATTCTTGACTCATGCATACCTTTAGAAGGGTGAACCTTAACCATGCCCTGACACTGACAGTCTTGTCAATTGCGTGTTGGACATGGATACCTGACTCATGCAAACCTTTAGAAGGGTGAACCTTAACCATGCCCTGGCAGTGCCCACTGATAGTCTTGTCAATTGCATATTGGACATGGATACCTGACTCGTGCATACCTTCAGAAGGGTGAATCTTAACCATGCCATGACAGTGTCCACTGACAGTCTTGTCAATTGCTTTTGGACATGGATACCTGAGTCATGCGTACCTTCAGAAGGGTGAATTTTAACCATTCCCTGACAGTGCACACCGACAGTCTTGTCAAGAGTATTGGTTTCCACCATGTTAGACAGAGAAAAAATTTTGAGGTGAACTTGATGAATAAACTTTATGATGATGTACATGTACCACCCAAGAAAATCTTGGACTTTTTGAGGCAGGGCAGATTATGTAACAAATTTTGGTCATTGGTTTGAAGATTTTATATTTTTACCTTTATCTTTTATTTGATATATTTTTTTTTTTACAGGTTTTCAACATCCTTAGCTTTTAACTTTTATCTTCTGATACTTCATGTTTACATTTATCTGATGGAAGGCTTTATCTTTCTTGAGTTATTTTTATTCAAGTCTTTTATATTTACGTATTTAGAACTTGACTTTTATGGGCACTATATAGGGAGAGTTGTCCTGGAGGGCTGTTAAACCCTAGTACATATGCTACTACTAAAAGTACTATCACCTTAAATGTTTTTTTGTGTCATTATCCTAATGAGCCAGCTGGAATGGACATATGGATAGAAGGATATACAAAATGGACAGAACCAAATAAAGGTGGCCCACTGCACTTCCAGTTGCAGAAATTTAGTTTGTGGACATGTTGCATGAAGCGTGTCACATTGTTGTGTAGCCAGCTTCTGTGTATTGTCATTATAGGCCCTTAAACTTCATTGTAACCAAACAAATAGATTGTCACATGTTGTCAGACATCTTGTTTTGCTGATGAATTGTAAACTTATATCTATATTTTATATCTTTATGTTTCACACAGATCCACATAATTAGAATATAAGAAGAGTAAACAAGTCAAAAGTGACCATTTCAACATATTTAGAGTGCACTTTTTTGACCCCATTTTCATGCTAAAAGCATCACCTGCTAGCACGGTATCATACATAATCTTGAAGTAGACATATTAAGCTTTTAAATGATGTATAATGTGACTGTGTATAGGGTGGGTATGTTAATTAGAACCAAGAGCAGGTGACTGCAGCTTTTTGTAATGGTCTTTCTACAAAGATGCATACTGTACATATACAGTCAAACATATTTATAAAAGAATATCTTGAGACTCCCAAATTTACCCTATTATATGCATAATTTGTTAAATAACATTCAGTATGTGACATTTTGGGGAGGGGTATATGAATTAACTTTGTACCGCCAATTTGCTGTAGCCGTATTTTTACTAACTGTGTTGTACTGCGTAAGATTTTAAGATTGTGTTGGTAAAAGTGACTCTCAAAGGTATTCAGGTGCTAAACTTAATAAAGTCACTGGAATTTGCAATGAAGGCCAAAGTGACCTCCTTTTAGCATCATGGTGCCAAACTAAGACTGCACACGCATATCATATTGCATCACTTAACAGACCAGGAAGTCTATATTTATTCCAACAAAAGACAGCAGCTATTATGATGACTCTGTAGCTTATGCTCTCTCCAGCTCGATGATGCTAGGAAGTTAATGCAAGGGAACAACCATTTAAGTTTTTGATGGTAGCCTGTGCTATTGTTTGACAAAAATGTCCAGCCCCCATATAGCTTGAAAAAAGTATTCTTGCTCAGATCAGTTGAAAAAAAGAACTAATTATATCTATTATATTAGTTGACATTTTTTTTTATCTTGAGGTAAAAGAAAAAAGTATTCTTGCTCTGATATGTTGAAAAAAAGAGCTAATTATATCCATTATTTTAGTTGAAGAAATTTTTTTTTTTCTTGAGGTAAAAGAAAAAAATATCATGGTTTGAAAGAAAATGGTCTGAGCTTGAAAGTCATGTTGCTGAAATTAGTCATTGCACGCAATCAATAGTATATTAGTCCTGAAAG
Source organism: Margaritifera margaritifera (assembly GCA_029931535.1). NCBI lineage: Eukaryota > Metazoa > Mollusca > Bivalvia > Unionida > Margaritiferidae > Margaritifera > Margaritifera margaritifera. The sequence continues at coordinate 298,857 of JAQPZY010001486.1, read as the reverse complement.
GTATGAAATAGTCAATATTGAACAGTAATGTTGGTAAATGATGACTTAAGTAGCTTAAGGTAGACAGGGGAGTGAGTCATCGCAGGAACTATTGATTTCTGCCCACAGCATTCATCTTAACAGCCTATCAATATTGGATGGGCTATTTACATGTAGTTTACTGGGATTGGCTTATTTGATATGTATTGATGTGTTGAAAGGCAAGTTTGGCACAGTTTGGCTGGCACAGTTTGACACATGTTGATAACCTTCTCAGTTGGTTCTTGTAGAGAAAATAAATATAGCCATAATACTGGTGCCTCATGTGGTATGCATGTAGACAAACACTGCAGATTTTCATATTTGGAAATCTGCATGTAATGAGAATTTGGATCATACTTAAATGGTAGCTGTTTATTGAAATCTGGGCAAAAACATCATTTTTCATATAGAGCTGTAGATCAGCATTACATTTGCATATTTTAATTAGACAAATTGACCAAAAATGCATAAACAAATTTTTAATGCGTTAAAGTTACGTAAAAATTTTGATTTTATGCATTTAGTCCTAAGTTGACAGCGTATTGCTCCTGCCATAAGCACAGTCCATGTTACTATGAACTTTATATCAGTTCACATTCCAGATGTTTCTTGCATATTTGACATTGACAACAAGCAATTAATTGGAATGTACACTGAATTAGTCTTTGTCGCTAGGCCATTTGCTTCATTTAAATGGGTATTATTAGCATCGTGATGATTAAGTCTCATCTGGTAGCATAAGTTTGCATAGTGTGGGTAATGTGATGTTCGCAAAATACCCCATCAATTTTAAAACACACAGTTCCAATCAGGGAGTAAATTACCCAGTTTATTAAATTCTTATCTAGAGTTCTGATCATAATCTTGCATATATTATGAATTCAATATCTTTAATGGGTATATGTACCAGTTTTTGTGGATTTTGTATTATAGTAAGCTGATGATGGTATTGTACATGGGGAATATGGTAGAGCAGACTCAAGAAACCTTTAAGTTACATGTTTAATTGCTACCTTTCACTAAACCAATCCCATTGATAACTGACCGACTGATATTGAATTTGAGTTCTGCTCAGCCATTCGGCCATGTATGAATCTTTTAAAAATGTGCGCACTATTGAATTCATATACATTTGAGGCCAAGTTAAGAAATCGCATGTCCAGCAGCACCGTTTTCATGAATTGAAGTGCCAGAGTTACCGGTATACACTCTTAGTCAAATTCTGCCAAGTTATCTAAGTCTGACTTTTCTTATTGTGCCAATTGTGTGTTAGTAACATATTTTTATTGTAATAGTTGTGTCTTGTTATATTTTACCTATTTCATTAATATTTAGAATTTAGTGCACAAAGTGTATGCATTGTGTCCAAAAAGTATAAATCAATAAGGGGTATAAGTTACCCTTCAAATAATTAATGATCTTAATTTGTTTTCAAAGTTCATGATGAAATTATACTAGTAGTTATAGAGGGTGGGTCAAAAGAGTCAGATTTGCAGTTGTTTTAGAGTTGTAATGAAAATGGAGTTTTCGGGGGCAAATAATAAAAAAAAAACAATCAGTCACACTTTTGCGGGCAGCTGGTCTCTGGTGATTTACTTGGGGGTGGTTGGAGGTGGAACTCCCAACACCTCCATCATCTAGGTTTCATCGCCAGGCTTGCTACTTCTACTCCAACTCTCTCATAGTTGTGCCCACTTTGAAGCTAGCTGGTCCCTGCGGCTACTTATGGCAGAAGTCCAGTTGTCATTTTTTGCCCACCTGCCTTGCTGCCTCTACTCTTGGGCTCCAATGGAATGTAGGTCGACTTGCTCTGTCCATCTTGAAAATCTTGTAATTGCTACTCCACCCGATTGGATGGTCATATAAACATAGGGTTTTAACTAAAATGCTTCTTATGATGTCTGGTTGGTCCTAAATAAAAATGGTGCTGATCTGGCATCCAATATGGCCACTACAGCAGCCAGCTTGAAAATCTTGTTTTTGTTACACCTCCTGAACGGAAAGTCGTATCAGCATGGAGTTTTCACCAGAAGACTTTTTATGGTGTCTGCTTGGTCTTGAATGCAAACTGTGCCAATCTGATATCCAATGTGGCCACCACCAAACTGTGATTGTTACATACAATTGGTAAACAACAAAGAGACTTAATGACACACTTAATATATTAACCATATGTTACGTCAAAAAGTGGGGACGATTTGATCCCAGTGTGTTTATTTAATTATTAACACCCCCGCCGGCGACTAGCTAAAACAGACATTGTTTATACAATTGCTGGTTACAATACGGTCACGCTACTTGAAGTTTTTCCACACACATGATCACGTGATCAATTTATAACTTTAACGTGCCACTAGAATTTGACCATTCAGAGATTGATACATTGACATACCTCCAAATTTGCGTAGGTGAATCGGTGTTGTCCAACTGACTGTATTTTCATATATGATTTTTCGAATTTTCTTATTTTTGGACAGATTATTTCCGGATTATCGAGGCAAGTTTTATCGTAATTTTACACTTTGGTCCCCAAATTTGATTTCCGGATCCGGAATGCGGATTTCTTGATTAACGGAGCAATATAATGTTTAGGAAATCCGTTCCCATTGAACTCTGTCCGGATAGCGAGGTTTCCGGATAAACGGAGTCCGGATTAATGAAGCTCCTCTGTATACAGTTGGTAAATGTAGTGGTTTTGTTTTTAATCATAAATATATGTACATATTATTGTGAATACATTTTTGTATCTTTTATTATGTAAGTATGACAGGAAAATATTATGAAAGACAAAAAAAAAACCCAGCTGCTTTGTATAGGTTACCGTTGACTAGTAGAAATACCCCAAAACATTGTAGGAAAAATGCTTTAAAACGGGTTCAGCCCAATTAAACCAGTTATTGAGAACGTGTTTCTGACGCATGCAAATAACAATAGAAGTGACCAAATACAATAAATATATAAATTAAGTTCATATATATATGTAGTCTTAGAATTTATACCTGTTGGATAGATAGTATCCAGTAGGTGAATTCAATATGTTTCTTTTAACATATATTCCATTTCCGAATTAACAATATCAGTTGCCTTAAATGAAAAATTCTGTAAATTATGGAAGCCGTCATTAAAGTTTGTGGAGACATGAGATTAAAAACATGGATCAAGAAAGTTATTTATGTCAGATCTATGTTTGTTCATGCATTTAGATACTTGCTGACAATTTTGTCCAACATATTTCTTGTTACAAGTTATAAAATAAATAACATTAGGTGTTTGCACAGTTAGTATTATAATGCATCTTAAATGTTTCTTTGGTATTACTGCTATTGAAATAAGTATTTTCATTAATACAAGAACAGTTTGAAGATCTGGGCTATTATATTTAGTTTGATGAACCATGACTTTTAAACATTTAACAACATTAACTCATTTAGTATTGAAATATGCTACAATTGTGAATTTTGATGTCAGAACCAACATACCCTACTCTCCAGTTATATTTTTCATACTTAATAAACATACTTATATTTCATCTTTCCCTCCTATTTATGCTTATGTACATATGTGAAGTTCTTCCATTAAACTTGATCTCACCACTGTTTTCCTTATGGAATATGTATACACTTACAAGGCAACATACAGTAGGTAACAGTTACCTATCCCTTATGTAATTACATTTTTCCTTTTCCTTCTGCTTCTATCATACTCTTCTGCATGCGATTATAAAACTTTCTTGTATGTGCTACCAAATATAAGACTTTTCTGTCTTATACCAAATATAAGACTTTTCTGTCCTATACCAAATATAAGACTTTTCTGTCCTATACCAGATATAACAACATTAACAACAGATATACCAAATACAAGACTTTTCTGTCCTATACCAAATACAAGACTTTTCTGTCCTATACCAAATACAAGACTCTTCTGTCCTATACCAAATACAAGACTTTTCTGTCCTATACCAAATATAAGACTTTTCTGTCCTATACCAAATATAAGACTTTTTTGTTCTATACCAAATACAAGACTTTTCTGTCCTATACCAAATATAAGATTTTTCTGTCCTTTACCAAATACAAGACTTTTCTGTCCTATACCAAATATAAGATTTTTCTGTCCTATACCAAATACAATACTTTTCTGTCCTATACCAAATATAAGACTTTTCTGTCCTATACCAAATACAAGACTTTTCTGTCCTATACCAAATACAAGACTTTTCTGTCCTATACCAAATACAAGACTTTCTGTCCTATACCAAATATAAGATTTTTCTGTCCTATACCAAATACAAGACTTTTCTGTCCTATACCAAATATAAGATTTTTCTGTCCTATACCAAATATAAGACTTTCTGTCCTATACCAAATATAAGACTTTTCTGTCCTATACCAAATATAAGATTTTTCTGTCCTATACCAAAGAACGGCATCACTTCATATACAAAATAATGTGTTCAAAAATACCCATCAAGACAAACCATGAACAAAAAATTTTATGCAACAAACAAAACTCCTTCCTTGTCACACATTTCATGCATATTAACCTCAGTTGCAACATTTTTACATGTGTCCTCACTTGGTAGATTTCTAAAGTACCAATCATAGTCAGTCAGGGGTGTAGCTAGGAAATGTCCTCATGTACACACTGCCTTGGTGCTGGAGAGGAGGATATATATCATACAAGTTAGAAACAAGGTACCGTATATACTCGCATATAGCTAATACCAACTGCAAACTGCATAGACCCAGATCTGCCGTCACATAATGCGCCGGGAGATCTGGGTCTATGCAGTTTGTAAGGACTAATCAGCAGAACAAATAACATAGACCCTGATCTGTCGGCGGATTATGCGATGGCAGATCAGGGTCGATGTTGTTTGCATTTGGATCCTGATTATATGCGAGTATATACGGTATCTTGATTTTTGTACGCTATGCATGTGCATATGAATACCTACACCACTGTCAATGGTGATTTTAAGATTTGAAAATAATTTGTTTTAAAATGAGCAGCATATACATGTACATATTGTTCAGAGGAAGCTGCTTATAAAAGTATGTAAAAATACTGTAACTGACAGCAGTCTCTCTTCTAGAAATTACAAAATGTTGACTTGCTACAAGATAAAACCTAATTAAACAGATTTTAAGAATGGGTTGTGGTTGGAAAACTGCCAGTGTGATCTACAGTAATTGCCAATATGAAAATTGTGCACCTGGTAATTCCATGGTACTGTATCTATGGTCTAAATGAATGATAGTCTAATTATTCTCCAGACCATAGACTCAACTTTTGTGTTGCTTCTGTATGTATGGGTGCATCATGGTCTCATCTGCCATTGGGAAGTATGGTAGGTTGGTGGAGATAGGTATTTGTCTTCCAGGTGTCTTGCCTCATCATTAACCTCTCATCATTATTTCTTCTTGCTCTGTCTATAGAGCAATACTCCAGACTTAAAACAATGTGGCTACCTTACTAAGGTCTCACACACATACATGTGATATCTCCTGGATTTTCTGGGAGTCTCCCAGAAAATTTTTGAATAGAGACCAAGTGTCCGTTTTTTTTATGCTTCAAGTCATTTTGTGAAATTTCATAATGCATGTCATTTATTTCCTCCCAAAAGGGCTCAGATACAAGACTTTAAAGTGATACTGTAGAAATAAACATCTTGAAAATAAAGAGGATATCTTAACATAAACAATAGTGAAACTTTGATTAAATCTGTAAAGTAGTTTTAAAGTTACAAACATTTAAAGGTTCTTCAACTTATTACCTTTTCCTGATTTTGGTGACATCATAAATAAGGAATACTAATTTAAAATAAATAGAAACATTTCTTCAGTACTTAAGATCCTTTGTTTTTCTTTAATTTTTAACAAAATACACATAAATAATATTCATCTTCACAGAAATATCTTCGCACATGAGAAGAAAAAAATATTATATAAATTACTGACAATAATATACATGTAAGTTAAAATTTTGTTTTTGAAAAAATTCAGTTTGAGGTTTCTGTAAAAATGAATGAGAAAAAATCTCCATTTTTAATGTATTCTTTGTTGAAACACATCTAGTGACATATAAATAAAGACCATCCAGTATAACCTTAAGATTTTCAGAAATTTAAATTTTATTTAAATCATTTAAATTTGTATTTTCTGTGCTGCTAAAATTATCCAAATAACTATCTCAATATGTAGCAACATCCTCCATATATTTCTATTTAAAAATGTGCATTCAATTTTATTCAAACTTGGTAAACAAGCTAAAAATGCAGTGTTGCATTTAGGATCCTAAAGGTACGGCTGTAACCTTTACATGTGTAAACGGTTTTTGTTTAGTTTACTGCCTGTAAAACATTTACAAAATCGGTAAACATGTAAACAAACATTCATGTGGCTGACACTAATGCAGGAACTGCCTGTTGCAATGATATTATATATTTTTTTCAAATCTCTACTTAAGAGGATTATTTAGTGGGATTTTGCTATTAATTCTTTTCTTAAAATATGTATTTGTGATTTTGACATCGAATGTGGTATCACCAGAAAAAAGCAAAAGTTGCTTGGTGATAGTGAGCATTACACAACATTACACACCCGGTTGATTTACTGATATAAATTTCAGTATTTACATGTACCTTTAAACAACCTTTGATTACATTATTTTAAAGAAACACAGTTTCAAGTTCATAAGCCACTGCATAGTTTATTAGTCATTGTAGATCCTACAAAAGCATCTCATGCATATGTACAGTCAGTAATCTGGTTCCATTATCGATTTTTTTTCATCATGTACATATATATATATATATATATATATATATATATATATATATATATATATATATATATATATATATATATATATATATATATATATATATGTAACTGTAGGAAACAATATCACCAAAATCCTATGGATGTTTTACTGAAACTGTCAGATATATACAGCAAAGACAATGTCTTACAAAACTGAATCCTGTTATAATAAGAGGTAAATGATGTTCAGCAAATGAAATAATAGCAAGTTGATCGAGGTACAGTATGCACATTATAATAGCTGTCAGCTGTTCAGTAAGCCTAGTGGGTAGATAGGGGGCAAGATTGAATTTCTAATCATTTTGATTAAACGGCATCATTTTAGTTGTTGTAAACTGTGTACATGTTTAGAAATTTTGGTAGATGTTGCAGCCTTAAGCAGGGGACACTTCGTTTCCCTACCCTCCAAATCTGGGGGGACACAAACATTTTAAAAAGACAGGAAAATTGTAATACATAATGCACTAGTAGTGCTAAAAAAAAAAAGATAATCATATTTGCTTTGACAGTTTTGCCACCTGAAGTTTGTTGTTTGCACTGTACTGTCATATTTCTCTTGGATCACTTACTTTTAGTGTCTTTTGTTTTTAATTCAACCTCAGAATGAATTAAATTTTCCTTGCTGTAGGGGTGACTTTAGCCTCAAAAAGACGTTACACTAGCGGCTATCTAAGACTTGACATTGCAAATAGGGGGACTACCACAAACCATGAATGCTTTCATTGCCAGATACATTGTTTTTAAATGATATAACACATTGCCAGATACATTGTTTTGAAATGGATATTCATTGGCATCTTACGGTTTTTATTGCCTTTAGCGACTTTAGCCATTGATAGTGCCAACACAGACATGGAAGGACATCCACTAAAGAAAAGTTGTAAGCGTATTTTCAATTTGTTTCTGACTATAGAAAGCATACCCAGGGGGGCGCACAGTGTCAGATTTGGAGGACATCGGACAAAAATTGGTGGGAAACCCGCGTTCAGACACTCAGTGTGCAACACTGAATATGGTCAAGTTGTTGGATGATTTTTTTATTATGAGTGAGACCTATGCATATTTATGGGATCTTGCATCTGATAGAGATTTTTTTAACCACTCCAGAGACTGCAAACTGGGTAAATAGCATATGTTATCAAGATCTTGGTTGAGTATGATTATGAGTGAAATTTATGCATATTAATGATGTGACCTTGCATCTCATGGCTGAATTTGTCAACAATCTAGCAAGTTTATTTCTGATGACAATTTGATCAAACTTGTTAAATAATCTGATATTATTGAGATGGTGGATGAGTTTGATTGTGATCAAGATGTATGCCTATTGGATCTGATTGACTGTTACCACTTTAAACACTGATTCCAATTGGATATTGCTCCATGTTTCCCGGCTGTATATGTTCCAGGGTCTTTCAGGAAAATCCATGGAAAATTCAATCATGGAAAACCCTGGAGTATTTGGACTAATAATATTCCAGCCTCCTTCCATGGTAGGTTGATAACCAGTGGGGAAAAAAAGACAAGGAAAAGCATGGACATTTCTACACAATTTCCAAGGAAATTACTGGAAAACTTTGGAATACAGTTCAAGGAAAATCCTGTAATATTTGTCTGGAAAACTCCAGAATACAGTTCATGGTAAATCAGAGAATATTTGCCTGGAAAACCCTGGAGTATTTGCCTGGAAAACCCTGGAATATATGCCTTGAAAATCCTGGAATATATGCCTGGAAAACTATGGAATATTTCCTTGGAAAACTCTGAACATTTTGCATGAAAATAAAGGAGATTTCCCTGGAAAACCCTGGAAAATAATTATATGTGAGATAAATATGAATTCCTGCTAAATTCAGTGAATTTGGACTTTAAAGAAGCTGCTCCCTCCCCCTCCTCCGCCCGACAGGAAATTGTGTCCTTATATAAATAATGTCGTAAGTTTTATAGAATGTATATGTGTACATGGCTACCTATAAGTTCTGACCCTATAAAAATATCATACATTTCCATTTAAATGACAATTTGTGAAATGATTCCCGAACATTACACATTAGCCTGCTGCTCTGAGACATGACATTTAAAACAGCTTGCTCAGTAGCAAATTGTTAGCTGAAATAAAATTAACAAGTGTAACCATGAAGAGAATTTATTCCCCAAGTAATAAATACAATTTTTCTTTCAAACATACATTTTGGGCACAATCTATCATCATCAAGTAGGCTCTACAACTGAATTCGAAAGCAGGTTTCAACTCGAGGCTGGCATTGCGGTTACTAGAAAAACCAAAATACACTAAAATACACTGAAATACACATATTTTTACCAAAATACTCATGAAGATGAATCTATTTTGATTTGTATTTGTTTAAATAATAATTAAAAGCAAAATAAACTTTGATTTAAGTGATTTTGCTACGAATTATTTACTTTTTACCTATTTATGTAATGATGTCACTCACTTGTGCTTGATTGGACAGGTATAATAAATGGTGAATCGTAATACGTACACAGAATGAAAGTGAAAATTATCAAAGTACCAAAAGTATTCATCAACATTATATTGTATATTTACTTTGACTTTTAATGATATAGTTTTTAACAAATTTTTAAAAAATTCATAGCATTTAATTAAATTTTTCTTTGATACATGTAGCTTTCCAAATATTTGACAGTAGTGAAACATATATTTATACACTGCTTTTGATGATATGACAGTAGATTGTAATTTACAAAATCAAGAATTTCAATAATAATCTAATTATTTAACTGCATTAATTGCTTTATATAAGTAGAACATGGTAAATAATGACAAACTTATCTGGACTATACATATGCCAGAATCACTCTGCTACAAACAATAGTGTCAGAATAATTGTATTGAGCCTGTTCATCTAATTAAATTGATGACAAACTCACCTGAACTATATTGGTCAATAATCGATATGCTTTTGGTACTTTGATACTTGTCACTTACATTTTGTGTATGTATTACGATTCGCCATTTATCATACCTGTCCAATCAAATACGACAGTGATGTCAATTACATGAATTGTGCTATAAATAGGTAAAAAGTCAATTATTTGTGTCAAAATCATTTAAATCAAAGTTGGGTTTTTTGTGCTTTTTATTATTGTTCAAACAAATAGAAATCATAATACATTCATCTTCATGAGTATTTTGGTAAAAATATGTGTATTCCAGTGTGTATTTCAGTTTTTGAGTATATTTCGGTGGTTCTATAGTACAAGTCATACAGGTCATGTAGGCATTAAGTACTGACTATTTAAGTGATGGGTGTCATTTTTTAAAATTTGATTACACATACCTTTAAATGGTAATTATTCACTTTATTTGGATCCTCATACCTCCATATTCCTTTTGGAAGGTCATTATTTACAAATCCCAAAAAATACATATAGCAAAAATCAATGTTAAAGTACATGGACATATTTGGACAAGGTCAGCCTAAAGGTGTGGGTGTGATCCAGTACAAACCAGATTGAATGTCATGCAGTGTGTCACAATGAAAGCTGCACATGTTGAAATTTTTGTTGTTGTATTTCCCTGTTATTAGTAATGATAGACCCGACATTCTTTTCTTGAACCAGTTTAGTACCTGGCCACCATTATAAAAGTCAATAGTGATCAATAATTTTTGTATAGAAGTTTTTGGATGACATTTAAGGTGCAGAGCATTCAATAGTTACAATTGCTTAAACTATATTAGTATTAAATTATAGAACAACAATGAATATTTAATTTAATTTTAGTAAATCCGCCTACATGACCACATTGACATTCACTTTAGTAACATCCAGCATTGAAGTTTTCTTTCAGAGTCCAATGGCCATTCTACTTCAGCTGGTGAATGAAGGCTGTGACAAATTCAATTGTCAGTATGTGAATCCTAGAATATTTGTATATACCAGTACCATATAATACTGGAAAGCACAAAGAGCGAACAAAACAGAACCGCCATAGGGTACAAGCCGGCATAACATAATTACATTGAAGCAGACATCCAATGGTTTAAATTCTGGAAATGGAAGCGGGGCCAAGTCTAAATTTTGATAGTGTTTGCTCACACTCAGCAGTGGACGGGCATATAACAGACATGATTTCTAATAGTTTGCATAACAGACTGAGAGAAGGCGGAGTGTTTACTAAGAGTGTTCCAAGAATTTCAACAGGTGGATCCAGTAACTGCTTCTATGCCCTCATCTTCGCTTTGAACTCAAAATACTGCTGATAATTGGCAGGATGATCTTCCTGTTTGAAAATAACTTGAAGATGATTGAGAAGTACCTCAAGTCTTCCCTCCCATACTTCATTAGAGCTGCCCTCTCATGAGGAAAGTGCCTGTAGTCAAATGCTCTAAAGCATCTCAAAGATTCTTCAATGCTTCTTCCTCATTCCTCCATGACTGAGGACATTCTCTCAGAGGTTCTCTACAGGCCAAGACATTGCGCTGCAACATAGAGGGCAGACCGTTCCACCCTCTAGTTTGAGACCGATGGTCTCTAGCTTAAGCTACTGGTTACATTCCCCAAAGTGGCCCAATAAACCTCCCCACGTGGCTGCTGGCTCGTCTCAAGTGGGTATTTCTATGGGAGCATGGGAAGACCAAGAAAGGCAGGAAGTTTCATCTCATAATCGATCTTTCTCCCTTAAACCAGTTTCTTCTGGTGGAATGTTTCAAGATGGAGATCATATCCTCAATCCAGAAGCAATGTGTCTGTCAGATTTGGCAGTCTCCATTAACCTTCAGGATGCTTACTTGCACATCCTGATATTCCTCCACATCACAAATATATCCAGTTTTGCTTGGACCAGGATGTCTTCCAATTACGGATTCTACCATTCGGAATACGCTTCCATATCCAGAGTTTTCACCTGAGTTATGGGAGTTTTAGCGGCATACCTCAGATTACTGGGATGATTGGATGCAAAAAATTGCTATTGGAAATGTTCAATCTAGTTCAATGGAAATTAATCATGGTGTTCCCCAGGGGTGTATTTTAGGCCCATTGCTCTTTCTTTTTTTCATAAATGACCTTCCTTCCTATATGGAAAGAGCACACAAACACAGACTTGTTTGCAGATGATGCTACTATAACAGCTTCAGGTAGTGATATAAATACTGTAGAAGCTCCACTAGATTCCGATATAAGAAATATTGAGATGTGCTCAAAACAAAATAAAATGGCTATAAATGAAACAAAAACAAAATGTATGGTAATAGTCGCATCTAAAAAGCATTCCACCTCTGAGAAACTTGTAAATCTGGCAATAAATGGCCAACCCATTGAAAATGTAAAGAAAGAAAAACTTTTAGGAGTGATAGTTGAAAGTGATATAAAGTTGAATAAACATATTGACTATGTCTGTAGATCTCTCTCTAGTAAATGACTTTATTAAGTAAAATTAAGATATATATACACCAATACAAACTAGAATAATGTCCTACAATTCCTACATTTTACCAGTTATTGACTATTGTTTGACAATATGGGGTAACAGCCCTAAGAGTCAGTTAGAAAAAATAAACAAGAATCTTCTGTGATTGGTTCAGTAGGAAACATGTTGATCCTAGCTGTCCATCTGTTAGTACAATTGCAGATTTCATTTTGTTTCATTTTGAGAACAAAGGATGTTCGATATCAACTATCAAGGGCTATATAGCTGCCATTTCCAACACACTTAAATTCTCTCAGGGCATACCAGTTGGTTTGGATTTGCACTTTGCTGATCTCATTACGGTAAGTATTTTGAGCTGCAGAGACCTGTCACCTGCCCAGATTGAGTCTGTCTTGTGTTTTGGGGTCTTTGACCAAAACTCCCTACAAACCATTGAGTGAGGCTTCCTTCCAGGACCTTACACTCAAGACTGTGTTATTATTCGCCTTGGTGTCTGCAAGAAGTTGGGGCGAGCTTCATGCCTTGTCTATCAACACTGGCCATCTCCAGTTCTTGGCAATTACAATTCTGTTTTTCTTCTTTTCCGACTGGGATTTTTACCTTCATCAACTATGTTGGTAGCTCCACTACCCATAAAGATCCCCAGTCTCGGTCAAATCTGTGCTGGGAATGATCAAGATAGGCTGTTATGGGCTGTCAGGGCACTACATTCTATCTCAATGCTTCCAGGGGAAAAGGAAGGGTCAAAAACATCTTTCTTCCTCTGAAGAGCTCCATTGATATTCGGCTTCCACCATTTCATGATGGATTGTCACTACCATCAGGAGCTTATCAGTCCCTTGCCAATAGAAACCTTTTATGAAACTAAAAGCCCATGTGGTTCGAGCCATCACTGCTTCATGGGCCTACTTCAATCGTTCTTCTTTGGAGGACATCATGAAGGCAGTCTTTTGGTGATCAAAAAATATCTTCTCCTTCTATATCCGATCTTTGGCACAATGGAGTGCAGGCTTTTATTTTAGTCTTTGAGACCCATAGTTGTGGCACAATATGTGGCCCTGAGAAACACCAATATACACTAAGTGGAGTCTTCTCCAAAAGGTGAGTACATTCCATTTTCCTCTGTTTTTGATTAGTTTTTTAACACATCAACCAACCCACCTGACTAATTCAGCTATTAAAATGTAGTTTGTTTTGGGTCTAAAACTAATTTTAATTATGCAATACTTACCTGTTGCTATTGCCAAATGCCCTCCCACCCTGCTCTGATGTTCTGGCATAATCATCGTCTATGAAAAAGATGACTGTTCTGTGCATGGGCATGTGAATGCATGAGCAGACCATGTCATATTGACAATTCTCCACCCTTTGGGAGGATGTATTTACATCAAACGGATTAGGTTTTTCAGCACGAAAAAGTAATAGCTACGCTATGCAATAGCTGGGTAAGTATTGCATATTTCAATGCCTTCCTTTATTCCTAAAGCATCAGCTGATTTCAGTGTGACAAATGAAGTTTTCAGTTTTCCAATGTCCAGGTATCTTATATGCACTATTTTTTCCTCTGATATAGTAGCATCAGTATTCTGTCAGCAAGAATGGAATGGACTTTACTGGAATTCAGACTTTCCCTAACTTCTTCTCTCAAGACTTGATCGATTGATAGAACAAAGTCTCTTGCCCTCAATCTGTTCTTACAATTAGCACAAGTTCAACACCGTTCTTCTCCCGGAGTGTACACATCATTTCCATTTCAGAAAATGGTATTCCATAACATGCTAGGGCAGTGGTTCCCAAACATTTCTTATCGCGACCCTAAACACCATCTTTTGTACCCAAAATGCAGTGCCAGCATAGGGTTGTGAGGGTCCTCGTGACCCTCATTTGGGTCATGACCCGGGATTTGGGAACCACTGTGCCAGGGTGTAGGCTGTGTTAAAGAGAGCCCATTATTTTCATTTCAGTCTCAGTTAGTTTTGAAATTTCATTTCCTAGTGTAGTGTCAGCAACTCTAACTTCACAGATTTTCTGCACATGCTGGATATACACATTTAGGTCAGTAATTTCATTCTTGTTCAAAAATTCCTGTTTTGAAGATCATTCTGAGTTTACAGTTGTGTTGTTGAAATCAGATATAATTTTAGAGGAATTATTTATTTAAAATATTAATTGGAATTACTAAAGGGATCATTTAATTTTGGATTAATGCATGATTTGGGGATTTATGTGAACTCATTCAAATACAATCTGGATTACATCTTTGTGGTACATAATCACATTCAAGGCTATTGGAATTCATTTGGAACATTCTTTTATTTTGGACTTATGATTAGGACATTTAGGATTATTTTGGAATTTAACTCACAAATTGTAAGAGTCTTTTGAATTTTCACTTTAATTGTCTGGAAGTAAATTGCTTGTTGATTTTACTTGATTTTATTGGTTTCACTTCATTCTGTTAGATATTTTAAGACCTAGAGTCATAACACTCTTTGGAGAAATAGTTACCTCACCCAGTGGCAGTCTTTTGTTTTATCCCTTCATTTTCACATGAATTTTCCTTCTCCGAATCTTCCTTATTACCTCCTTGTGAAAATAATTTAGCAAACTAATTTTATCCACAGTAAATATCAGCTTGCTTAACAACTACTTTTAAAGTGATCATAACATACATTTTGTCTTTTAAGTATGAACAGAGACAGCTCATTAATTAGTGTAATTGTTTTGCTTCAGACACAATATCACACATGGGCGTTAATCCTCTGTAT
This sequence comes from Margaritifera margaritifera, assembly GCA_029931535.1. Classification (NCBI taxonomy): domain Eukaryota; kingdom Metazoa; phylum Mollusca; class Bivalvia; order Unionida; family Margaritiferidae; genus Margaritifera; species Margaritifera margaritifera. The sequence goes on along the minus strand of JAQPZY010001486.1, from coordinate 283,822 downwards.
AATCAGTTAAAAATTAAAGAATCATTACTGTCATTTAATCAGTTCATAAAGGAAACTGACACTAATGTCGGTAAAGTGCCTTTCATTAATTTAATTACACTGACTCACTGGATTAAAATCAGTGAGCTGTTCATGAGGATCTGGTTTGAGTAAACACAATACAACAAAGCCACTTAAAACACTGCTAATTAATCATACCGGGTTTGTTTTGTTTGATGTGTTTTAATTTGCTGATAATTTGGTCTCTTAGCCCTATATGCAGTCAAGTGGTAATAAAACGTGTGCACATGTGACAGTTATCAATGACCACCAGTAGGTGTGATACAGGATGTAGATGTATACATGGAGAGGGGTAGAATCAGGCATTCACTACACCCAGAGGGCATGAATGGTCAGATAAGGGTAGATAAAGTGATTAAATCGCAAAAATATAGACTTCCCCGACTTTTTTAAAATAGGAAAAAAGCACTTCTCCTGGACTAACAACTTGGAAAATTGTACTTGTCAGACTTCAGAAATTAACAGTTCATGACGTTATGCTATGGGATTTGATCAGCCATGCTCTAATTTTAGAAAATCATTTTTTTATCAGGATATGGTAAAATAGGTAAAATCACAATAATATATAGTGTGATAGATAGTTCGTATAGGTTGTGTTCTTACAACACTGCATAAGCCTGCTTAGCGAAATGGTAAACTTTTAAGTTATGTAAGCACGATGAGAGACATTGGCCCACTTGGATCTTTTGTTTTCTTTTTTCCTTTCTTTTTTTATATACTTGAGCAAAAATTCAGAACTGATTTAAAATTTTCATGGAAACATTTGTATTGGGCATATGTTGATAAAGATCTAAAATGTCAAGCATTGAAGAAACAAATGATCTCCTGTGGTTCCAGTTTAGACTAAATTAGCCTAGTTTAAAAAAAACAACTAATATGAAGTATTGGTAGCCATATGCTTACAGGATTGACCAAGACCCGCCATCATGAAATAAGGTGGCAGATCAGGGTCTATGCTCTTTACTTGAAATAATAAGTATAGCAAGCAGTTTAGATCCAGATTGGCTGGTACATTATCTTGATGCAAAAATATAGATCTGTTGTGTCACTGCAGGGTACATATTATACAAGGTAATTATAATGTCATGATTGATCACAGATTGTCCAAAATTGTATCCATTTAAACCAAAAACCGAACAATTTAAATTAAACAAATTAACAATCCTAAACCTAACTATTTTTCATGAGAACAATTTGTGATGGATTTGCAACACATAGAACTGAACAAATATCAAATTTTTCTATTCAGATATTCAATGAGTGATTCAAATAGGATTTGAATATTCGTTGATGCTAATAAAGGTATCAAATTGATCCTCTTTTCTATGTATACTTTGGTATTTATTGACCCCTCTCCCCACCCCTCAAGTCACATTGAAAGCACTGTGAATTGTGTCATCAACATTTAATTAAATTGCAGGGGTCTTGAGTATATATTTTGAGGATTCAAACTAAAAATCAAATGGATGTAGGAAGTCGTTTTCGTTTATCTTTTAGTTCTGAAGACAGATGGTAAAAAGAGCAGAAACTCAATTACCTCTTCAGTTAAATGTGGGGACTATCTCAAAAATTCCTCTGGGAAGTGATTTGTTCACAATCAAAATTGTAAGAAAATGTGGCCAATTTAATTTAATTAAATGTGGGTAATTTGAGTGCAGGTCTCCAAAATTTGTTGTGCTAGTACATGCCAGACGTGTCCAATGGAAATGTCTTTTGGACCATTTATAAAATGCCCAAAATCAAACATTGGGAGTTTCTGCTAAGCCATGTTAAGCTCATATCCAGACTTAATAAATAATTGTATCAACCAAAACACATCAGCGGCTATTGACCTCATCTTATGTACATGTATAAGATGAACATTGCAATAGGTGTAAAATGTAGCTTCTGTAAACAGTATAAAGTAACCTCCAGCAGGGCCAGATACCGGGGAACTAGTTTCCTTCCTCATTCAAGTTTGGTTTCATAGGTAAAGTGGGATTCATAACAGTTAGCACATTTTCAAAAAGGCATAGGAAACAAAAAGTGAAATAATCCCTGCACAAATTAAAATATATGAAACTGGCCGATATACATCTTAGCGATATGAAACTGGCTTCTGCATCATTGATTTTTAAGAAAATAAAGAAAAGGATAGTGTCAGATTTTAAGAATATTGGTAATTCTATAGCCCTGTAGTGACTTCAAAACTTGAATAAAAGACTAAATGCAGAAATATATTGGAGTTAACTTTACTAGGTAAGATGATTCGGGGGTTGGTTTGTGGTAATAGTTTGTGGGATTAACTAAAAGGCGCTTGACAGTTCACAATTTTTTTTTAACTCCGGTTGATTGATATGTAAAAGTTTTGTTGACATTGATATGACTCCTATTCAAAACCATGATCTTCATCAACTTGCTGTATCTTTTATGGGGTATAATGAATAGAAATGGCAATCTTGTGAGCAATTTGACTATTCAGAATTTTTCATTATGATTACACTCTACCTTGTGAATTGGAGTTTGAATTTCAGGTTATTTAGCAAGTTGTTCCCTTGTAAATTAATTCTTCATTGCATCGCTTACATTTCACCTTCTTTGTTTCTTTTACAAAATGCTACCAAACTTGCTGGGTAAGTGAAGGAATATTCAAATACCAATTTTCTCTTGGATTGTTTGAACAAAAATTTCTGATTTGAATATTCAAATATTCACTTTAGCCCTAATGATAAATGTCTGTATTTGGTCAAATGTATACACTGTTTCCTTTCAGAATGTGGTGGACCCTAACAGGAAACTATGGCAACATACTCCCAATAGACTGGTCCAAATCCTATGCAAGAAAGTTACAAACAAAGGCTTTACACTTGGGAGAAAAGAAGGTGGGCGAACCTTTTCTTTCTTTTCAAATTACACTGTGATTAAATATCCTTCATTTATTGCTTTTGCATTTTTATTATCATTAAACTTCGTTTCTGTTTTGATATAATATTCATGTGACATTATATGAAAGATTTCTCAATTTTAATTTTCAGCAAAGATGCAGGGAAGAAGGGTAAAGTTTATGTTCAGAAAATTCTTAGTCTCTCGATGTATTTTTTTTATACTAATACAGCATGAATGAAATTTACAGGATAGCAGCCTTGTATGGGAGGATTTTGTGAAGGTTCACAGTGGATTTTAATGTCCCAAATTGACTGTAATGTGTTTCTTGTAAAATACCATATATACTCATGTATAAGTTGAGTCCAGCTGCAAACAACATAGACCCTGATCTGCCATCACATAATGCACCAGCAGATCAAGGTGTATGTTGTTTGTTCTGCTGATTACTCCTAACAAACTACATAGACCCAGATCTGCCAGTACATTATGCGATGACAGATCTGGGTTTGTGCAATTTGCAGTTGGACTCAACTTATAAGCAAGTACTGACTTGAAATCCTCAGATGTGGGGTTGTTATCCTCATTCTAACTTACTTTAGGAAATTTTGTACATGGGTAATATAAACAAGGAGTCTCATATGCCACAAATGTTTACATCCAACCAATCAGATACTGCATATACTTGCTTGTAAGTTAGGTCCAATTGCAGACTGCATAGACCCAGATCTGCCATTGCATAATGCTCCAGTTTGTTAGGAGTAATCAGTAAAAGAGACAACATGGACCTTGATATACTGGCACATTATGCGATGGCAGAGCAGGGTATACGTTGTTTGCAGTTGGACCTAACTTGTTACTGAGTATATACTGTACTTGATTACTTGTAGATGCACAAATTATTGTGATTTGCCTTTTTAGGAAGTAGAACCTCAAGACCTGGATGTTTCAGATGATGAGGAGTTGGCACAAGCTATGGACTTCCACTCGATGATCATCAACCATCACCACCATGATAGCGACCACATCTTCACAGCTGATGAGGTCATCAGTGAACTAGAAAACATGATGGAGGTAGAAAAACTTTTCAGAATATGTCAGCATTCAAATTCCATTATAGATTTTGGCTCTGCATGAGTAGTCACTTTTAGTTGTGTTTTCTATTGATAAATCTATATACAGTCCAGTCATGTTTATCTGACAGCTTCATTGTTGCTACAGGTCAGCAACAATATAATGACCAACCTCTCTAAACATGCATGAGTTTTTGTTAACAAGGACATGGGACTCTGGTTGGTTCATGTAAATACCTTACGGTTTAGTGACTTATGATAAACAAGATATCAGCACACCAAATGGCATGCACTTTCATTACACTTTCTTCAGGATATTACTGTAGGATACTACTCAGAAAGTATTATTATAGGTCTGTTGTATGATAACTGTCAATCCCTAATTTCAAGATTGATCAAAATTTGAGTTCTTGTATGTGTCGAGATATTATTGTCTGCTTAATATAATACCATAAATAGGACAAGAATTGAAAATGGTTCACAAATAATTTTGTTGGTCAGATTGTAAACAAGTTCAACCTGATGGATTGGTGTGTCTGTCCATAAATCCATCTCTCCATCCATCTGGTAACAACACTAAGGTTAGGGTTTGTGTTGAGGTCATTTCTCAGACACAGTTGCTTAAAAAGTCACATGACTTGGCATGTAAATGTTTTATGAGGAGTTACTTCAGTCATCAGTGAAAACTGGTCATTTGGACCTATACGTTTAGCTCTGCTGGTCAAAGACCAGAAGAATTTATGCGCCAGGACTGCAATCATCGGCCATCCAGCCATTGTCCATTTACATTTGTTTGTTATCACTACTCCAGTGAAACTACTTGGAGGAAAGTCATGAAACTTAGAATACAGTTTCATCCTGAGGTCTGGTTGGTCCTAAATTAAAACAGTGCTCATTGAACTTCCAGTATAGCTACCTTCAAAATCTTACAGTCGCTTCTGTTCCTGAGCGGATGGTCATATCAACGTGGTGTTTTCACTAAAAAACTTCTCATGGTATCTAGTTGGCCCTAAATAAAAATGGTGCTGACCAAACTGAAAATCTGCCAAGTAAACATCCAATATGGCTGCCATGGTAGCCATCATGCAAATCTTATTGCTACTTTTCCTGAACCGATAGCCATATTTATATGGGGTTTTCATTAAAAGACTTCCAGATCTGATATCCAGCATGGCTGCCTTGTGGCCATCTTACAAATCTCACTACTTCTCCAGAATGGATAGTAATATTGACATGGGGTTTTCTATTAAAGTCTTCTTATGATATGTAGTTTTATCCTAAATGAAAGTGGTGCCAATGTGACATCCAACATGGCTGTATGTTGGACATCTGCAAAATCTTGTTATTGCTACTTCTGAGTGGATGGTTGTATCAACATGGGGTTTTCACTGAAAAGACTTGTTATGATATGTAGTTGGTTCCAAATGAATATGGTGCTGATCAAACCACCAAAATGACCAACATTGTGGTCATCTTAATAATATTATTGCTACTTCTCCTGAACGAAGTCGTATTGACATGGGATTCCATGAAAAGACGCCTTATGATATGTTGGTCCTAAATGAAAATGGTGCAGAACAAACATTCCATATGACTGTGATGGTGTCCATCTTGAAAATCTTGCTATCGCTACTTCTCCAGAACAGATGGACATATTGACATGGGGTTTTCACTAAGACATCTAGTTGGTCCTAATTGAAAATGGTGCTAATTAGACCACCAACATGGTGGCCATGGTGGTAATCTTGAAAATCTTCTTATCGCTACTTCTTTTGAAGGGATGGTCATGTCAACATGGGGTTTTCACTAAAACACTTTTCACTATCAGTAGTTCAATCTGACTGAAAATTATGCTGATATAACCTCCCAAAACAGCTGCCACAGTTGCCATTGTGAAAAATATCATTTTAGCTGCTTCTCCAAAAGTGATGGTCATTTTAAAAAAAACAATACTACTTTCTTGCAATATGTAGTTATTCCAATATTAAAGTGATGTTGATCCAATATCCAAATGGCTGACATGATGGCCATATTGAAAATATTGATATGGCTACTCTGAACAAATGGTCATATTCACATGGGGTTTTCACCAAAACACTATAGCAATATGTATCTAGTTCTGAATGAAATGGTGTTCATCTGACCTCCAACATGGCACCACAGTGGCCATCTTGAAAATCTTGTTATCACTACTCCTCTTTTTAAGAATGGTGGCCTTGCCATGGCATTTTCTCCAAAATACTTCTTGTAATATGTAATTGGTTGTGAATACAAATATTGCCGATCTGAAAACCAGATCTAATTGACATTGGTGTCAAGGCAAAGGTCATTGCTTCCATTGTTGTACTTGAATACAAGGTCTTGTACATATACAAATGAATCTAGACCTGACTTTGCATTTAGTTACATTACAGTAAACAAGTTGATAGCAATCGAATATTGATTTTATGGTCAAAATTCTTCACTTAGGGTTTTAGCTGTACTGGCTTGTGAGCTTGATAACACAAACAAGTATGAACGGATTTTCATAAAACTCAGTTTGTGGACACATCTGAAGAATAATTTGAATGATGCCAGTTCATTCTTCACACAAAATATTAATTATAGAGTTAACCAAACTTAGCACATGGATATATGTTGACAGTGTCTGAGACAAGTTCAGCAATCTTCATGATTAGGATCATGGTTCAGGGTCAAAGTCTATGAAAAAGGATTTTTGTACTGCATTTATGTGTACCTTGTGAACATGTTAACTCAAACAAATAGATAATATTTTTGGTACCAAATTTGGTATGTTGGAGATCCTCAAGAATATGTGAGATAGTTGCAATACTTTGTAGTCAAAAAGGATCAATGAACAGACAAAAATGTACTTCTCATGGATTCATGGAAATTGTTTGATGGCCAGTAGAGCCCCCTTGAAGGAACTCTTGTATGGCTTGCAATCCGGTCATACTGTCATTAGAGGTTTTTATCTCTACCCTTCATAATAATAATAATAATAATAATAATAAAAATAATAATGACTTTATTTAAAGAAGAAGCTCATTTGGTCAACTGACCAATCTTCCATGAGGCCTTCTGCAGTTACATGTATATGTTGTACAATTTTTACACGTTGTGGTGTCATTAGACAACATTGCTAGTAAAAACTAGATAATTGATCTACTGCTACTATAAAATATGTACAAGGCATTAAAGATGAGTACATACAGGATTCACACAAAAATTAGTAGTGAACATGTGTAAAACATTACTGGCATGTACATAAAGAACATTGTTTTGAAGAAGAGTAATACTGAATTACACAAAATCATACAAATGATTGTTTCTGTAAATGTTGACTAAGAAGCTTCTTAGTCATAGACCAGAAGAGCTTATGGGATGGCTTTTCATCCAGTATCCAGCATCCATTAGCATCAGTTGTTATTGTTACTCTGCCAAAACTACTGGGAGGATTGCCACCAAACTCTACAGACAAATTTATTTCATTGTCTGGTTGATTCTAAATGAAAATGGTGCCCCACTAATATCCAATACAGGGCATTCCATAAAATTGTAAGTAGTTGGTAAATATTTGAAAGTAATGGGGAGTTTGAGTCTATTCCTCCAACAGAAATACAAGGGGCAGCAAAATGTAGCCTGTTGCTCTGGCAGATTTAAGTGGATAAATTACCTGGCTACTGAAACTTAGGGACAGCCCTGCAAATTATGGCCACAGTGACAGCCATTTTGACAATATTGTTATCACTACTGCTTTTTAACGGATGGTCATATCAACATTAGATTTTCACTAAAAGACTTCTTATGACGTCTCATTGGTCCTTAAATGAAAATGGTGCCTATCTGAAATCCAATGTGGCTGCGATGATGACCATCTTAAAAACCCTGTTATTGCTTCTCCAGAATGGATGATCATATTAACATGGGGTTTTCACTAAAAGACTTCTTATGATGTCTTGGTAGTCTTGAATGAAAATTGTGCTGATTTGACATCTGATAGTGCCTCCATGGCAGCCATCTTGAAAATCTTGTTATCACTACATCTCCAGGACTGAAAGTCATATCAAACTGTGGTTTCTACCAGAAGACTTCTTATGATATCTTGTTGGTCCTAGATGAAAATGGTGCTGATCTGACATCCAATATGTATAGATGGATGGTTATATCGACATGTGGTTTTTACCAAAAGACTTCTTATGCTGTCTAATTGGTCCTACCGTATATACTCGCGTATAATCTGGATCCAAATGCAAAAAACATAGACCCTGATCTGCTGTCACAGTTTGCAGTTGGTATAGGCTTATACGCAAGTATAGACGGAAATTGAAAATGGTGCCAATTTTTTTCTATGCAGACCACAGATTGTAACAAAATGTCTTGTAAGTAATAATGGCATAATGGCTATTATATTGTGTAAAAATTATACAACATTCAAATTGTCCTTCATTAAAAACTATATCATGTGTTGAATAACTTGATGTTGAGCCAAGAAGGCTTAGTCTAAAAGAATTTATCAAAATATGCAGGATGTGAAGTACCGTATATACTTGCGTATAAACCGATACCAACTGCAAACTGCATAGACCCAGATCTGCCATCGCATAATGCGCCGGTAGATCTGGGTCTGTGCAGTTTGATGGGACTAATCAGTAGAACAAACAACATAGACCCTGATCTGCCAGCGCATTATGTGACAGCAGATCAGGGTCTATGTTGTTTGCATTTGGACTTGGCTTATATGCGAGTATATACAGTACATAATTTTGGGGGCTAAACTGCCACAGCACAGCAAGGCAAGGTTTCATCCATCCTTATGAGTGGCCCCAAAGAGAGGGGAAATAAAAATTGCAGGCTTCCATCAACTTCAACCTCCTCACAACATCAGACTAGAGGAAAATATTGACATTAGTGTAAAGTTAATGGAATTTATATTGTACCGTGATTTTAAGGAGAAAGTAAATATGTAGTATGGAAAATATTTTTACTGAAATTCAAAACACTTATTATAAAAAGGATACAAAGTACAAAAACAGTAATCAGCCAGATAATGGTATGCATCTTATTTGCACAGTTACACAGGAGAAAATTTAGGTCAGTGGTTGCAAGTTCAATAACATCCCTATAAATCCTTAATACACTGTATATATGAAAAATTGAACTGGTATTGAGAATGACTGGGGAATTAATATGTTTTTGAAGGAAAACAAAACAACTATGCTGGATTAGTCAACTCACATTTGCCATGCACTAAAATAGAGTCTGACTAAAATCCCATTTATCTTCTATGTAAAAATTAATTTGTTCTACTCTTGTATGCATATACACTGTACTACTGCAATCAATATTCAGTAATAAGTGCAAGTGGCAACATAAGCAACTCTCGTGTTACATGAGGGCCCAATAAAAATTATTCATATTGCCGAAAACAGTGACACTTTCAATTACTAGGTATATGGTTAAATAGGATCCATCAGATTGATGTGAAAGGCTTGATGGAATCTCAAGATCACATTTCAGAACCGGATTGCCAGGCTTGAGTTGAATTTTACCCAATGTGTGTACCAACTAGCTGGGCAAAATGAACTTTGTTTACAACCGTGTTTGTGGTCTGTGGACCCTTGAGTAGTAGAAAAGGAGGGCAATAACAAAAGTCAAATGAACATGGAAGACTGAATTGGAAGAAAGCATCATTACTGATCAGAAACTTGTACCATTAATCTATTATATTTTTTAAGGGCATATGGTATCCAATGACCAAGTTGTTGAATTTTATGGTCAGACAGACTATGATTGGCTTCTTCAATGGTTGCTCCAATTAGAAAAATGTGACTTTTATAAGTTTTGGAGGAAAGATCACAAAATACCAGGGAGTTTATCTTGAATGAAAATTGTGTTGATCTTACATCCAATATGGCCACCACATCGACCAATTTGGAAATCTTGTTATCATTTGAAAAATGTATGAGATGGTTTCAACACTCAGCAGTTAAAAAGAACAAATGGTCTCGTCTTGGATTCCTTGACAAAAATTTCAGCCAGCAGAGCACAAGTCCCTCCAAGTGGATTTTTTAAATTGGAGTTATTGCCCTTTTTGTCTTGTTGCTTAAGGTTCTGCTCAACTGTTATGAAGTACTTCTGAAAGTGGGACTGGTATAAGGTGAAGTTATGTGCATTTGCAATAAGCACAGTGGAGAGAATGTTGGCATGCCTCTATGCTACTTTCATGTACTGTGACTAAAATTTCTTTACATATGGTATTAGGGAAACAATGCGCTTCCTAAAGCTGACAGCTGATTGAAATGGCTGCTCCCATGTACTCGAGAAATGAACCTAAATAGTCCAAAGTACACTAACTTTAGCAGTTATTAAAATAGGCAAAATGAATTTTGGCAAAGTAGACAATACTAACTTTTAAAAGAGCAATAAATTAATTCTAAAATATAAAAAAGACTATAAAAAAAAGTTATGTTATTTTTTTGCCAATTTACATCAGAAGTCCAGGAAGTGAAAATGACCAAGCATAGCTAGCAGTCTTTTGAGAGGTGACCATCTGAAGTGAGGCCAAGATGTATACTGTATAATCCAAATTAAACCATCAGTCATACACCAAAATAAAGGGAATTAAAATTTATTTTAACAATACGTAAGATAAGGAGGGTCTTTTTTAAATAGCAAAGATAATCAGCAAGTAAAACCTGGGAATTTTTTTTTTTTTTTTAAATCAAACCCTGTGCAAAATACGAAATGGTAGAGCGAAACCTTAAGACAAATATAAAGATTTAAGCAATTGCTTTTCTTTTCTTTCGCATCATCATGTATGATTTTCTCAGTAAAATTGTGCATTGAAAATGAAACTATTAATGAAAATATGCTAATTATGCCATTTGCTTATGCTTATAAAATATGCCTTGTGGCAGTACTGTGTGTGAAATGTCCTTAATTATGGGGAAATTAAGTCTTACAACATAGAAGTAAAATCAACTTACAATTGAAACTGTTGGATTAAGTTAAAAATATGGCAAAAATGTTTTGTTTTCATTCATTTGTAATAATATTAAGGAAAAAATTATGACAAAGCAGATTCGCATGATTCTATATACTGATGTTGAAAGAATTAGCAACATGTTTACCCTTTGATCTTTGACCTTTATGAACCTAATCTGTTCCATTCCTGTTCATACTGTAAAAGTTGTCATTGACATCTCATAATTAATTGTGGTAAGTTACATGTTCCTATCTTTTAGCATAACATTGGTTGCTATGTTGAGAAAATGCAATGTGCATTTTTAAAATAGCTTACATTAAATGGTGGGGGGCAGGACTGAGCTTGTGTGCAATTTTGATAAATACTCTTATGCAGAAGAAATGCATGATAATTATTCAAAAGGATTGTTTACATGCTTGCAGCTTAAATAATTGCGCTGTACAACTAAGATTAAATCATATAATAATAACATTTGTTTGGTTCTTATGATTCTGCTCTGTTGTTATTAAGTACTTCTGAAATTGAGAAAGACACAAGGTGAAGTTATGTGCATTTTTAACAAGCACAGTCAAGAGAATGTTGGTATAAATCTATGCTGCTTTCATGTACTGTGACTGAAATTTCTTTATATGTGGTATTAGGGAAACAACACGCTGCCTAAAGCAGACAACTGATTGAAATGGCTGCTCCCATGTGCTCAAGAAATGACCCTGAACTAGTCTGAAGTACACTAAATTTAGCAGTTATTAAAATACGCAAAATTAATTTCGGCACAGCAGGCAACACTACCTTCTGAAGAGCAATAAATGAATTATAAAATATGAAAAAAACTAACAAAAGTTATCAGCTAGTTTTTTGCCAATTTACATCTGAAGTCCAGGAATTGAAAATGACCAAGCAAAGTTAGCAGTCTTTTGAGAGGTGCACATCTGAAGTGAGGCCAAGCTGTATACTGTATAATGCGAATGACACTCATCAATCATACACCAAAATAAAGGGAATTAAAAGTTATTTTAACAATACCTAAGATATACAGGATCTTTTATTAAACAGCCAAGATAGTTAGTGAGTAAAAGCTAGGAAATTCATTTTCTTTAAAAATCCAACCCTATGCAAAGTACAAAACTGTAAAGCAGAACCCAATGAAGTGTATAACAATTTAATTAGCGCAACTTGTCCTGCATTTTGTTGTGGATTGCATAGAAACTTGGTTTATATTATGATTATAACCTAAAAATACACATATTGTCAAATCATGGTGTCCCTGCAATTTTATAAGATTTATTGACCGTTTTGTTTGTAGTTGAATACAGTGCCTGATGTCTCTTCTGATTGCGACTTCAGTATATACTCGCCTATAACTCGATACCAACTGCAAACTGCATAGACCCAGATCTGCCATCGCATAATGCACCAGCAGATCTCGGCCTATGCAGTTTCTAAGGACTAATCAGTAGAACAAACAACAAAGACCCTGATCTGCTGGCGCATTATGCAACGGCAGATCAGGGTCTATCTTGTTTGCATTTGGACTCGGCTTATATGCAAGTATATATGGTAGTCTAGTCTAACATATTTCAGTGGATCACCATAAACCTTGGGAAATGTTATAATCATCATCGCAAGATGTGCATATCAACCAATCACTTTGCTCCATTGATTTTTGTTGGAGTTATTGTCCTTTTTTTTAATCTCGAGTCTGATGTAGTTTATACAGAATCTTGTGAACATAACTAGTCTCACAGTTTTAGTGGATCAGCATGGAACTTTGTACATGTTATTATCATCATTTGAAACTGCATATCAACAAATCATTTTGCTTGCAATTCTTGGTAAATTTATTTCCCTTGTGGCTGAATGTAGTGTATGACAGAATCAAGTGAATGCAACTTGTCTCACAGTTTTTTTTATTGATTGCTGTGAAACTTGTTGCATAAGTCACCGTCGAAGACTATGTTGACAAATCTTTGTTTTTCTGTTATTTTTGTAAGAGTTACTGCCATTTTTTACTATAGCTGGATGCAATGTATGACAGAAATTTTTTAATGCAGCTATTCTTGCAATTTTTAGTGTGTTGGTATGAAACTTAGTACATACTCTATTATGCTCATCATCAGAAGAAGATATGCATGTTGACCAATCATTTTACTGTTACTATTTTCAGAAGAGTTGCATACTTTTTTTTAACCATAGATTCATCACTGTCATGGTGTATGCGAAGAGGTGGGGGTATATTTATGTGAGCAAATTGCTTACCATTGCTCTAGTCACAAATATAATCAGCTTCCCAGGCATCATAATTGTGTTTGTATGTTACAGTCAGTACTGGGGTCGCAATCAGGAAATAAAATTAGGATTGAGGCCATGAATTAAAGAAGACTTATTTCAGTGAGACAGTGTAATTGAAAGACAAATTGTAATTAAGACAGCAACATACAGTTACCGTACATCACAAAGTGTTTAACTCAACATCACTATGTATTTGAAAAGATACATGTGATTGAGGTTAAAACTGTTCACATTTAATAACTTTCACAATTAAAAAACAATCTTCATCATGCTATTATGTTTGTTTTAATTCTGTTCATAATGCACAAGATCCTGTCAAAGTGGATGTTATAAGGTAGTTATTAGGTTTATACAAGAATTACCGTATATACTCGTGTATCGGCCAATACCAACTACAAACTGCATAGACCCAGATCTGCTGTCGCATAATGCGCTGGCAAATCTGGGTCTATGCAGTTTGTAAGGACTAATCAGTAGAACAAACAACATAGACCCTGATGCAAACTGTGATGGCAGATCATGGTCTATGTTGTTTGCATTTGGACCCTGTTTATACATGAGTATATACGGTATTGGGTGGCTACAGAGGCTGGTTATCATCATCACTAATTGAGTTCTATCTAGAGAAAAACAGCTAAAGTCAATGCAGGCTTGTTTGTAATTGCTTATTTTACCTAGACTACCCTGTATGAAGTGTCCTCATACAGATGCCAATATAAAATATCTTGTTTGGTTTCATTCACAGAGAAAGGTACTCAGCTCTTATTTCCTCACCATGATAAAGACATTAATGTGCTAAAAAATGCTGTTAAAACCAACAAAGCAACCATTGACTCACAGTACAGTATACTCAAACTTTATTTCATTCATGTTCATTTTATTTTATTTTTTAATGGTTTAGATATTATCAGAGATTTTGCTACATCATTGAATCTTTGGTTTAGCAAATATTGTAATAAGTATAAAAATATTGACAATAGCAAGTGTTGTGATCTGTAAGTTGTACTCTCACAACATACATTGCATATTCTCTTGCAAAAATAAGTCAAAAGATAAATTTTATTAAACTAACCTAATGAACTATTCTTTCATTTATTCCCAATTTCAGGACAGTAGTACAGATCCCAGCACTCCAACTGAAGTAGAGCAGCCAGAACTTCCCCTCTCTCCATACAGCAGGGTCAGAGAATCCCTCTGCCATCTACCAACCTATACAGAGAGTGGTGAGTTTTTTTATTAACTCTACTGATCATGGACCAGAAGAGCTTATGGGGTGGTCTCTTGTCCTGTCATCCATCCACCTATCATCTGTTGTCCATTTGTCTGTTAGCACAAGTTTGTTATTGCTAATCCTCCTAAACAACTTGGATGATTGCCATGAAACTTTACAAACACATTCATTAACTGGTCTAGTTGGTCCTAAATGAAAATGGTGCCACTCGGACATCCAATATGGCCACCACAGTGGCCATCTGGAAAATTTTGTTATTGCTACTCTTTCTCAATGGATGGTCATATCAACATAGAGTTTTCACTAAAAGACTTATTATGATGTCCAAGTTTGTCCTAAGTGCAAATTTGGCCAATCTGATGTCCAATATGGGTGCCACATTGGCCATCTTGAAAATCTTGTTATTGCTTACTATTCTTGAAAGGAAAGTCATATTGACATGGGGTTTTCACCAGAAGGCTTCACATGGTATCTGGTTGGTACCAAATGAAAATGGTGCTGATACGATGGCCAATATTGCCACCACAGTTTCCATCTTGAAAATCTTGTTACCGCTACTCCTCCTGAATGGATGGTCATATCAACATGGGGTTTTCATTTAAAGACTTATTATGATGTCTGGTTGGTCCTAAATGAAAATGATGCCGATATGATGTCCAATATGGCCACCACAGTGGCCATTTTGAAAATCTTGTTATCGCTACTCCTCCTGAATGAAAAGTAGTATTGCCATGATATTGTTATCACTATGGTTTTTACTATGGGGTTTTTACTAAACAACTTATTATGATGTCTGGTTGGTCCTAATGGTGCCATTCAGACATTCAGTATGCCTGCCATAGTGGCTAACTTGAAAAACTTGTTTTTTATCACTATTTCTCCTGATTGAATGGTCATATCAGCATGGGGTTTTCACTAAAAGACCTCATATGATGTTTAGTTTGTCCTAAATGGAAATGGTGCTGTTTCAACTTCTAATATGACTACCACTATGACCATCTTGAAAATCGTGTTATCATTACTCCTATATCATATCAACATTGTGCTTTCACTGAAAGACTTCTGATGATGTCTTGTTAGTACTAAATAGAAATGGTGACAATCTGATATCGAATGTGGCCAATATGGCATCCATCTTGAATATCGTTATAGTTGCTCCTCCGAAACGGAAAGTCATATCAACATGGGGTTTCCACCAGAAGACTTCTTATGATGCCTTGTTGGGCCTAAATGAAAATGGTGCCAAGTTGACATCTAGTATGTCCACCGCAGCAGCTAATTTGAAAATTTTGTTATCACTGAAAAATATCAAAGATGGTTTCAACACTCAGCTGTTAAAGGAAAGAAATGGTCTTATCTTGAATTCCTGGAAATTCTTTTCAGCCAGTAGAGCATCAGCTCCTTCGAGGGACTCTTGTTTAAATCTACATCTATCAAACTCTACTCCACAAAATGTATTAAAATTAGTGTAGAACCTCATGTATCTAAACTCTTCAAGGGACATGAAAAACATTTGGAATGAACAGGGATTCAGATATTTGAGTTTGATCTGCACACAATCTGAAGACTTTGTGGCATACAGTTTGGAACACCCATAATTCACACGAACAGGATTTTACTTCAGTTTTGCCCATAATTTATTAATAAAATTGTTATATGCCTGTTGTAAGTTGGACTTATTATGTTATAGCATTGTCTGTCTGTCCATTAACATTTGCTTGTTATACCCATAACATGTAACAGTTAAGAGATTTTCAAGAAACTTTGCCCAAGTATATATCATGACTAGACAGTGTGTTGCATATCATAGCCACGCTTCATAGTGTCTTGCTTATTCAGTCATACCCCTTGCCTCAAGGTCAAGCTGCAACAAGAGATAATATAAATCAGTGGCCCATTTCTTTATCTAGGCTGTAACCTTTTATATGCCTGTCATAAGGTGGAGCATATTGATGTTGTCCATCTGTCCATCCATCCACCTGTCTGTCCATATATCCATCCATCTCTGTTCCCCATTCGTTTCCAGACAATAACTCTACCATTACCAAACTTTTTAAGTAGCTTGCATCTGGGGCAAGGAAGGAATCTATCAATTTTGTTCAAAATATTTTAAATGGCAAGCATTTCAGATAAGAAAAACTCCTATTGATTTGGGGGCAAACGTTCCAAAGTCAAGGTCACAATGACTCTAGGAAGAAAATATTGTTTCCTTTATGATATACATGTATTGAGTTATTTGTCACCATGTTTGACCAAACTTTTTAGATGGCTTACATTTGAGACAAGGAAGTACCTGTTCAATTTGGGGTCAAAAGTCGAGGTCACAGAGATTGAAAGAAGGAAACAGTTTCCACTAAACTACTTAAGTTATGTACCACCTGCTTTGACTAAACTTTGTGGATGGCTTGTATTTGAGACAATGAATCATCTGATTTGGGGGTTATAAAATCAAAGGTCACGGTTAGAGTCACTCCAAGAAGGAAAACAGTTTCAACAAAATAACTAGTCCTATGCCACAAATGATGACCAAACTCTGTGGCTGGCTTGCATTTGAGACAGGAAAAGAAACTATTGATTTTGGAGTAAATAGGTCAAAGGTCAAGGTAATTGAGACTGAGAGAAAAAGACAGATGGTTTCCTCAAAATAACTTGAGTTGTGTGTGTTTTACCATGACCAAACTTTGTGCATGGCTTGCAGTTAAGACGAGGAAGGCACCTTTTCATTTCGGAGTCAGAAGGTCAGATGTCAGGGTCACAGGGACTAAAAGAAGAAAAAACAATTTCTACAAAACTACTTAAGTTCTGTACTTATTGTCTTGATTAAACTTTGTTGATTGCTTGCATTTGGGACAAGGTCAAAAGTGATAGGTATATAATGTACCATTTACAGTAGCGTACTAACAGGGGGGCAAATGGGGCCCCGGGCGCCAGAGGTCTTGGGGCTCCAAAACAGCTGATTAAAATTCGGGTCTCATATTCTGGCCCTTTGAGCCATCATCATCGCCCGGGGCACCATTCACCCTTAGTACACCACTGACTATTTATGTTACTCTGTCAACCCTTACAGATATTTTGATGAAACTTTACCCAGGTCCTCACCTTATCATACAGTATTCAAGTCCCTAACTCAGAAGTCAAGGTCATTAGTAGGGGGAAAAAAACAGGAGACAGTCGTATCATGTGCCATTTGCGATACTTTTGTTATTTTTGGGGGGTATTCAAATAATTATATGCAAATAAAAGGAAAGGATTGATTATAATTTTCAGCTAATTCTTATGGTTAGGAATTTTCAGATTATTAAATAGAAACAAAGTTTTCTGTATTATCAGAGAAAAAAAAATAATTATGATTTTTATATGCCCATCTTAAGTAGGGTGTATGATGGTATGGCATTGTCCATCTGTCAACATTTCTTGTCTGGCCCATAACTTTCGAAGTCAATTTTTATGAGATTTGCCCAGGTATATATGATGACTAAACACTGTTTTGTATACCATAGTCAAGGTCCCAAGCAAAATGTAAAGGTCACAGCAATAAAAAAAGAAAGTTAGCAGCCTGAATCCTTGGATTTTGCTAGGCTGAAAGAAACAGTTAAAGAAGTTTTAAACTACTGCAGTTTTAAATATACAGGAATGAATATTGACTTGGATGTGTTCATAAATAATAATAATAATAATAATAATCATGACTTTATTTAAAGAGGGTGACACAATTAGTTATAGTGAACTAATCCTCCTTGTGGCTCTTTATTGTATGCATTTTTACATATATAGTATAAAGTTGCACACACAATAAAGAAAGGCACATACAACTCCTTATTCTTTCTATAGACCTCCCCCCCCCCCCCCAACCATCAATACATAACTCTATGCTGGGAAAAAAAACCCCAAACAACACCGCTAATAACAAAATAAATTTATATATGGACATAATAAACAGAATATTTTATAAGAACATACTCCAGCTAGGTACATTGTGCATATACAGTACAAAATAGCGAGACAACAAAGTGGATACACATCTGGGTCAGCATGTCTCGGCTTTATATGTTGGTGCCAGTATTTTCTGCTCACTCCTACCAAAAGCATGAACTGGTACTTGATGCAAAAGAATATTTTATGGTGGCAAAGGTAAAAGATAAAATGATCCTTCTTTTCAATTCTTAAAGTTTTTCATTACCTTGACTGTAATAGTAGCAGGGGTTATGTAATGACCCCTGTCTCAGTGTGTATCAGGGATTGGCAATGGGCCTGTGCAACGTATTGATACATACATGTATCATGATACACAACCTATGATGATGATGATATATATCGATACATGTAAAGAATGAAGAGGCAGTCGACCAATAATTATTCATGGCCATCTGAGCTTGCCCCAAACATAATATCCCAACATGAGTAAAACAATAAGATAAAATAAAATATGGGATATTTTAAACAAATTTATTTTTGCCTAGATAAGATAGCAGACTCATCTCATCAATTACATCAACAATAAAAAAATCTAGACAGTTTGTGATGATTTATATATATTCACAACTGATGGATTTGTGAACACTTACTTTATCCATTTACATAACAATTATCTTGAAATCAGCGACATGCATCAAAATACTTGACAAACCGAGTTTTGAGATTGAGAACACTTACTTTTATCGATTTAATTGTTTGCAAAGCACTAAGTATGTATCAATCTCCTGTAATTATCACGTAAACAACAGATCATAAACACTGCTTGTGGGTGCTACATTTTGGGTACATCGATCACACTTTGAACGATATTCTCCTGGTTGTTAATCATTAGAGATGAGTACCTTTTATTTCTAAACACACATGTCAAAGAAATCTTACGAGTTACATTATTAACAATTAAAACCTACTCACCTTAAAATCGGCAACATGCATCAGAACATTTTTTGACAAGCCAATTGTTTAGAGTCTGCAAACTTACAAACTGCCTGAGGCTAGGTTAGGACCTGCAAGTCGTCGAATCCCGGATATGTATAAATATTATGATTAAAATGTAAGTGATAAGTTAAAATATAAATATTTTTTCCTTATTTATCAAAACTTGCTTTAAATAGTAAATATTCATATCATGTCTGCACGAGAAAGTGCTAGACTGATCTTGACATTGACTACAAGATGGAAATGACATGCAATAGATGAAAGAAACTGTGGTCAGTTATGTAATAGAAGAATGCAGTACATATAAACACTAAATAAGGTGCTGATATATGTACTGTGGCAAGATCTCAGGGTATTAAATTTGCAGAACATAAAGCATTATGAATGGAACATGACCCCTTTCTCCCTCTCTCTATCAATTTTTTGGACTTGCCCACAGACAGGTACCTTGGAAACTTGAGCTTGTCCAAGACAAATTTGAGCTTGTCCCAGGAGTCGGGCAAGTAGATTTGTAAATCCCTGAAATGGCAACATTATTAATGCATCGTTGAATTGTTTCATCCCTAGTGTGTATGTGGGTGTTAGAAATGGTCCCTCACTATAAAACTCTTCACTATACTGCTGCATGTCTTATCAAACAGGTATAGTTATGGATCCCATTAAATTGGTTACATTTTGTAATTCCCTTGCCAGCACAGTTGGGAGAGAATATAGTGTTTTGCTTGTTTGTTCACGTGCTTGGGTGTTTGTTTGTCCATCTGTTACATTGCATTTTCAGCTATCCATTTGTAACACCCTCAGTATCTTGGACACTACCATAAATACTTGCGTATAAGAGTGGTCCAAATACAAACAACATAGACCCTGATCTGCAGGCGCATTCTGCACCGGCAGATCAGGGTCTATGTTTT
Source organism: Margaritifera margaritifera (assembly GCA_029931535.1). Classification (NCBI taxonomy): domain Eukaryota; kingdom Metazoa; phylum Mollusca; class Bivalvia; order Unionida; family Margaritiferidae; genus Margaritifera; species Margaritifera margaritifera. The sequence continues at coordinate 263,497 of JAQPZY010001486.1, read as the reverse complement.
TTGTTTTACTGATTAGTCCTTACAAACTGCATAGACCCAGATCTACCGGCACATTATGTGACTGCAGATCTGGGTCTGTGCAGTTTGCAGTTGGTATTAGCTTATACACAAGTATATATGGTATTTCAGCTACACTTATGAAAATTGATATATACATGCATTTCAAGGAGAGTAACTTATCCATACCAATACTAGGTTTCCATGACCTAATTTCACTCTTGAGTGACTTTTGTATTATCAGGTATAAGCTTGTTACATCCTCAATATCTTTAACGTATTTCATCTTGCTCATGAAAATCGGTATCTGAATGCCTTTAAGGAGAGTAACTCCACCACGCCAGAACTAAGGCTCAGTGACATAATTTTTTGTGCTCGAGTGACTTCTGTATTCAATTTTTTCTCTACTGGTCATAGACCAAAAGAACTTGTACAGTGGCCTTTCATCCAGCATCCATTAGCACAGGTTTGTTATCACTATTCAAGCATAAGAAAATAGTTTTGTTACCAAATTTGATATGTTGGAGTTTATTTTAAAAAATAGGAGGTTTTTTTTCAATTCTTAGCAGTTAAACAGAAGAAACATACATATCTTGGATTCCTGGAAATTCTTTGATAGACTTGACACTTCAGTAAAGAATATGATCTTATTTAGCTTTCAGATAAAGTTGAAATAATCCATTGCTTAGTTATGCTTGAGAATATAACGAGTAGGTGGTAATCTGATGGATAAACAAAAACCACATATCATTTGGTAATAACTCAATAATAACGCTATTCGGAGCAATTGGTTTATTTATTTATTTTTTTATTTATTTATTTATTTAGGGAATTATCAGGTCAGATAAAAACATGGATCTCCCATTTATCTATTATTGTATTTTCAAGCATTTCAGCAATCTCAGTGTGGCCATTTCCAGTAGATTAAAAAATGTTAACACCAAATATATTCATAACAAGCCACATTTTTACAAATTTTATTTTCACTTAAATTGAAACAATATCATCTGAAGATCTGTCTCAATCTGCCCTTGGGATCCCCTAAACATTTATGTATTTATCATTACTAATAACAACATACTGGTATATATATTATCATAGACAGTCTGCCACTGCATGTATCCCATTTTTTCAATGCTCATAAGTTTCAGAATATTACTGGAGTTATTTTTCTGAACTAAATCAATATGAACATGATTTTAATCCTTTCATTTGAGAGTATGGAGAGTGAGACATAAAGTTTTGTCAGCATCTTGGATGCTTTCGTCGGGAAAATCAATCTAATGCATTCACATACATTCAACAGAGGTTGTGCATTTCTGTATCAATACTTAAACTGTATTTCACATACATGTACTTTTTATTTTAAAGTTGCAGCACATACATTATTCATATATGATTGGGTCATTTCCAGCAGGTTTGACATGTACAGTTTTGTGACATTAGCTCTGCTCAAACATTTGAATTTTTTTTTTTTTTAAATATATATATTTTTAAAAACTAATTTTTTTAGAGGTTTTTGATGCACAATTTATTTACCTAGTACTTATTCATGTAAGAATAACAATAATACAGCTCTCCTTCATTATAACGCAGTAGTCTGGGTCCATCACCACTGACCACATTATCTACTGAACCGCATTATACCGAGTACTGCAGTATATAGCAAACGGCAATATATTGAGAATAGCATAATATACAGAGCCGTGGTATAGCAGGCACTGTCAGAATTTTTTAAATAATGGTGTTTTGAAAAGGAAATGAAGATATGAGACTGAGTTTCAAATTGTTTTCTTTCAATTCTTATATATACATTGGTATGAATTTGGTCATGGGGTCCATTGTAGTACCGTGTTATATCCGGAATCATGTTATAACAAGGTGCATCATAATGGGGGAGAGGTGGATAGGGTTTTCTGTGTGCAAATGTTTCACAAAGACTCTGAACCCTCTGGTTCAAACTTATCCCTCATGTGCTCAAACAAACATTTAAACAGAAGCAAACCATGCATGATCTCATTATTAATATCTATTGTACTTGCAGTATTTTACTGATGCCTTTTGTATATTTAATAGCAGTGCAAACAATACTTTTTGTTTCTTCTTTGGTAAAGTATAACCTTGAGAAAGTCATTTTTGTAGCTGGTATCAATATTTGAGTGCAAGCTACCGCAATATTTAGTCTTTTTTATGATTTACTGTATTGGTGATAAATTATTGATGGATTGAATATTGGAATAGTTCCTGGGACCAGTGAACAATGCCCACCTCTATATGGACTCAGTTTGATAGAAAAAGATGCACTGGAATGGAAGTATGGGCAAAAGTGGTGTTTGTCAACTCAGAGAATATAGAGAATATAATTACACATTTTTTACCAAGTCTTTGTAACAAGCATTTAGATTGATTAAAGTTGCATCATGTTGCATCATGTTATGCAGAAAACTAGAAGTTATTAGTTCATAACACCAGCAAGGAAATACGTGCATATTTATGCACCCATCTTGTGTGTTTTGATAATATTAGTAAAGAATGGTTACAATGTAGGTCAGTTATTTATTTATTGAGATTTATAACTTTGTAATTATAAAAATGGAACTTCATATTTTGCAGGAATTATGAAGTAGTGAAGTTGAAGTTTGAAAATCTATTGCATCCTATGCATGAATGGCGTTAACTTCACTGTGGTTGTTAATGCATCGTGTAATCAAATTTCAGGCTTTATGTCTTCATGATTCCTGTAAAATATTGTAGTTTACTTCTTAAATAGAGTGTTTGGCCAATATTTTGTTTTCTTTTCTTCTAGATTCTTGAAAAAAAAGAGCAAGCTTGTTCATTTACCCTAGCATTATGTAATGTTCATATTTCTCCTCATACAGACATTTGATTGTGCTGTTTTCATTACAGTGCTTCATGAAATAGCAAGGTTAAGCTGTCCTACAGTAACTAGTCTTCAGAGAGAGGGTACCGTAGATACTGTCGTATGAACCGGGTCCAAATGCAAACAACATAGACCCTGATCTGCCATCGCATAATGCGCCAGCAGATCAGGGTCTATGTTGTTTGTTTTACTGATTAGTCCTTACAAACTGCATAGACCCAGATCTGCCAGCGCATTATCTGATGGCAGATCTGGGTCTATGCAGTTTGCAGTTGGTGTCATTTTATTTGTGAGTATATATGGTAATTGTATATGTAAATATGCATTATTCTTCTCCACTGTTTAGTTGGGTCCTTGGACTTTATTACCTCACCCAATTTTGGTTGCAGTCGGTTGTCTTTAGCTTGAAATTTACGGAATCAGTGGTTTTAGCCATATTACATAACCTAGGAGACCACATAAATGCAGGCTGATTTTTTTGCACAGGTTACTCTATGTACAACAGGAGCAATTGTTCCTGCTAATTTTGCCTGGATTTGTATATGAATAGGATCAAAACTCACATGTCTTAAGAGAAATTGGATTAATTGGTATCATTTTCATCTTTTTATTAGTTATACTGTACTTCTTACAATTTTTCAGTTTAATTTTTTTTTTTTTTTTTTTTTTTTTTAAACTGGGGATAAGAAAGATCACTCTCAGTATAGTTGGTTTGGTGTTTGATGGCATATCAACACAAGTAGGTTATTTAGTGCTGATGCAGTTGGTGTAAAGTGCCTTGCCCAAGGACACACCACATAAGTCAACCCTGGCAGATCCAATGGTAGGATTGGAATCTGCACACCTTTGGCAAACACTTCCTGATTTCCATCGTCACCTGAACATTCTTTCCTGATAATCAAAAAAAACATTAAATGCAACACATTTACATACTAAAGTGAGCAGTGGTTGAAGTTAAAGTGTTCTGCAAACAGGCAGTTTCACACTGATCATCCTAGATACATGTATGGATTCTTGAGTGCAGTTTAAAAGGCTGTTGTTGTAAACATTAATTGTTAAAAATTCTTATTCTCATTATTATTTCTGAGGGGTAAATCAGTTCTAGATCTAAGTTGAATCGAGGACTATTTCATTATTTTTTATCTGTCTCGATTAATCTTATGGATAAGAGTGGACTTTATTTTTTGTTTACATTGAATATTTCAGTGTAAACATAACTTTTTACGCTCTATCTCAAGGTAAGGAAATTTTCAATGTGCGTTTTGCCATTTGAAAATTACATTAGTATTCACAATATGCCATTTCTACTTCGACCCTCATTTTTCATTCAGAAATGTTAGAAAAAGAATCCATCATTATGCTTCAGTGTAGGATAGGAAATTTCCACCGTTGGGATCAAAATGTTGTGTCAGACACTTGGCAAAGCCTCATGCCTATTGCAAAATTCTGACTCATGGGTGGAATTGTCTTATCGCACACCAATGAACATGAAGGATTCTATTAGACTCCCATGGACAGTAATATAATGAGGGAGTAGTGTAGTAAGAATGATAGAAAATATACCATACAGCAGGGTCCATTTATTGATCCAATGCAGCTAAATAAAAATAAATAAAAACAAGTGCCACTAGTGAAAAAAAGAACAAGAAACATTGCTAATAATTAAAATTAGCAAGAAAAAGTAAACATTTTGATTTTAAAGACATTACTTGTGAGGCGCTTAGTCATGCATCCATCTTTTACAATAGCAGGTCTTAGACTCAGCCCATCAAGATTGGTAACAGTGAAAAAATACTTCAATCACTTATTCCAGGATAATAGTGTTTGAATTATGCAGTCAAGTTTTGTAATTGGAGTACATTACTTGCCCTTGCCAGAGGCTTTAGTCTTGCATGATATTAAATGTGCCAGTATGGGAAAGCTGTACTGTATGTTTATATCTTGCCAGAAATGTGCAAAATTTAAAATAAAAATCAACCTTGGAGCTCATTTGGTAGAGCACTGGACTTGAAGTCCAAGGGTTGCAGATTCGATATTTGCCTAGGAGCCCAGGTCAGCTGCCTCGGTGTGTCCTCAGCATGATATACATGTAGCCAACAGTGTGTTAAAAGTGCAGTTAAAACCCACAAAACAAACAAACAAAATCATCCTCCACATTCAGTTTATTGGATATCTACGGTAATTCTATGGTACCTATTAAAAAAATAAATAATTATTGATTTCAGTGTTTTGAAGTAGTCCTTTGTGCATAAATTTGGAAATTTCAAAACATCACCACTTGAACCATGCATGTGGCTGAGTGCTTGGTGTTCCAGACTCCCAACAGATTCTGAGTTCGAATCCTACCATCTGATCAACTCTTGTCAGCTGCCATGGTGTGTCCCATGGCAGGGCACTTTACTCCAAATGCCTTGGCATGATATAACCTTCATGTGATGCTGTGCCATAAATCACCGAACAAGTAACACCTGAATAACCTAGACACCTTCCATACATATGTTTTGCAAGCATATAACACAGTATTTTAGCAGATGGGTGTCACAGTGTTTGATTAAGTTCCAAAACTTTCACATACAAGTTAGAGCCCAATTTCTTGTAGAAAACATTTTTTTGTTTTCCTTGTTCTTCATCTCTAGTCCCCTGACACAGTTCTCAACTCAATCTTGTGAATTTGTGTACTGAATGTTGTTTCGCTTCTTATAAAAAAAAATTCTCTCTCTCCCCCCCCCCCCCCCCAAAAAAAGCAACAACCAATATAGTGCTACTGATAAATTCTCTTAGTTGCTGAAGTTACAGGAACTATTAAGAAGAATAGTTTGTAAATGACCTCGTTAAGTGATTCAATAACAACTTCTGATTGTTTACTAATACCTTGAATGATATCAGTGCAGTAATAAGTTGTAGATACATTGGCAAGTAGTCCACAGATATTACCATTATACTAAGATTTATAGTTTTATATATGCCATACTTGGATGGGGGGGTAATTTTTTCCACATGTTATTAATGCATAAAATTGGATCTTGACATTAGTTTAAACTTGGACTTCAACACCTGATTTCAAGATTTTTGTTTGTTAAAAATTGATAAATCTTAAGTTCTTTAGGTATTGGACCACTCATTATTTTACAGCCAGGGAAGAACCAGTGTACTGGTGGGGAAATAAAAAATAAAGTATTATATGTTTTGTGATGCACATATTGGCTAGTGACCATAAAATTGATTTAATTTTTGTACATTTTAATTTCACATGCTTAAGTCTATGTATTATATAGTTAACAACAAAATATTTGCTTTTATTTAGATATCTTGTATTTATTTTCTACTGACAAAACATGATATAAACTCTTGGTGCAAGGCAATGTTATTAAGGGCAGACTTCCGTGGGTGGGTGGTGGGGTCACCATTTAACAGCATGAAACTAAAAAAAATGCTTTGGAACACCTCCTTTTCAAGGATGAAAAAGATTTCTTTAACTCCAGTGAATGAAAGCATGTGTGGTATAAATGTTAGTTAAATGCTCAAACTATTTTTAGTTTAATATTTTAACATTACGTTTTATGGGAAATGAATTAGGGGTCCGATCCCTATAGATATAGGACCATTAATTATTTATTTTACAGCCAGGGTTAGAATACTAAATGTTTTGAGATGTACCCATTGGCGAGTAGGTGGATTTAATTTTTTTCCATTATTAATTTAAAAATTTCAATCTATCTACATAAGTTAACAACATAATATTTGCTTTTATTCTGATGTCCTGTATTTAATTTCCTATGGACAAAATATCAATGAACTTTTGGTGTGAGGCCATGTTGTTTAGTGCAGACCGGTCCCCCACCCCAGTTTAACAGCATGAAGTTAAAAAAACAAATGCCAAGGTACACCTCCTTTTCAAGGATGAAACAAATTTCTCAGACTCCACTGAATGAAAGCATGTGTGGTTTGTGTGCCAGTCTAATGGACAAATGATTTTTATTTTTTAATATATTAACATTAAGTTATATTGGAAATGAAATAGTTGTCTAATCCCTTTTTATTACTGCTTGCTAATGCATGCAAATTCTCGAAGCTAAAGCCTACCATAGAATGTTGAAATTACATGTAGTCAATTCATGTTTTTTTCAAACACAGAAAATCAAAAGCAATGAGTCAGGGCATGAACTAACCCGTTCATCTTTAATATGGGTATAAGGTTAGTTGATGTCAACTTGACATGATCCTACATCCGTTTGATTTATCATTTACCGTCTTAAACAGATACTTGACCTTTCAGCTACAAATGGTATCCACAAGATATAACGGAAGAAATATCAATGAGTAAAATTCATATGATATAAAAATTTTGTGTCAAATAAGGAGACTTTCCCATGACACCATCCATGCACCTTAAGGCACATTGCTTTTGTTTACAAATAGAGTGTTTGTTTTGTTCATGTGACAATGTAGGTTCAGCTTAGGGCAGGAGTGGGAAATGATCAGTGACACAAATTTTAAGCCTCTACAAAATTATTTATTTCATCTATCATTTATCATGTGCTCTGGTATTCCTTTGAACAACCAATGGTAAAAAGGTGAAAGTTCATTACTTTTTCTATTTGGCAAAAATGTTCATTTGTGGACACTTTTGATATATGCCAGAATATGATGAAAACCATGGCAGATATAACTTAGATACCAGAGTGCTTTGTAAAAGAATGACGGAGAATGGTCTCCTTTTACATTGTGGTGCAACCGTTGATCACTCACAAATATGAGAGAATGTTTCTCGTCTTCTTTCTGATTCAGCAGGAATCAACTTCTTTTCTTTAGATTGCTTGAGTATATTGACTGTATACAACAAAATATCGGGTACTTCATCTAACTTTATGTGAAATATATGTAGAACTTGGACATATACTGGTACTTTTTTGTCTGTTGACTGATTGATTTGACAATATATAAGTTGGCAGAGAGTATTGAAGACATCGTTCTTTTTTGTAGTATCACATTCTGTCTTGTTTGCTTTACCCATTTGAACATTTGAAAGTCATCTGATTGCTGAAGGAATTAAAAATCGTTTAACAATTAACATTCCTACAGTAACTTTCACACTGAATTGCAGTCTTGAAAGTTCCTTTTCATGCACGTTTTAATTAAAAATACACACGATCATAAGAGGTACCGTATATACTCACGTATAAGCCTGTTAGCGTATAAGCTGACTGCCCAAACTGAATAGGTAAAAACATTAAAAAGTGCATGACCCGTGCATAAACTGACCCATAAGTCTGAGATGACATATAATGATGAAATATAATGAGAAATAGAGGAAACATGTCAAATAACCCAAAACACACAAACATTTATATATTTTGTATATATTTATATATTATATATACTCATCTAACCCAAACTCCCAGATCCTCATGTACTGAGGTTACCTCGTTAATGGCTTATATGGTATTAGTACAGCTATGATAGACTTTGGCCTGCGGATAAGCCAACCTCCCTTCTTCCAGGTTTTTATTTTTTCCTTAATTATTCAGTTTAAACGCAAGTATATACGGCAAATTAATGTCATTACTATTTCAAAAAAATCTCCTGCCAAAAATATAAAGTCAAATGGTACATATATAATAAAATGGTACATGGTAAAAATCCAAAATGGTACACACCTAATGTTGGTAATTAAACTCGTGGCTGATATCACAGCTTGTGATCGCTTCGGTATGGAACCCTCAAGTCCTCTGGTGTAAGATTGATTGAGATATCCAAATGTCAAGAACAAAGCGAATGAGATCAACTCAAGATTTTAATTCATGTAGTTATTTTTCAAGCTAGGATTTAATTATCTATCATACACTGTATAGGTTTATCACTAAAAATTACACATGACCACTGGTTTTAAATTATTCAGTTACGCCTCTGTTTACACCATAAAACACTTGATGCATGATTCTGCAGAGAAATTGCAGTTTGCTTCCTTTCAGTCCTCACCTCTGTTCGCATGAGTTCAAGTCTTGGCTCAAACCAACATGGATATGTGAGAAGCTCGCCAGTAGCTTTCTGTAGGTTTTTGGTTCTTCCTGGGTTCTTCATCCACCAAATATACTGGCCACTATGTATAGCTATCATGTGCTGAAAAGTGATGTTACGGTAAACCCCACAAAACCAAACCAAATCCTTTCAGTCCATCTCCAGAATTCTAACTCCTTGATTTTCTTTTGACCTTGCTTCTAGAAACATTAACACTTAGAGACTCGTTAAAAGCTACACTCAAGTCCTGAAAGATTGTCTAGGATTGCCAAAGATTGCAGTGAACGTGATGAGAAAGTATATGGTCATCCCTTTTACTTGTGATTTTTGGTTTTCCCATTTGTTTCTCGCTTTCAGCAGACCCCCTTTTGTGAAATCTTTTCAGATATTTCTGAATTGTAGATTGTGATATTCTCAGTAATTTCAAATGTTTTTCTACCTCTAAAATCTTTCTCAGGTAACTGAATTACCATGTTTTCTTTACATTACCAAGGAGGTCTAAAAAAAAGGCACTTTTTAAAAATTTACAATTTTAGACTATAGTTGATATGTTTGTTATGTGTTGTACACAGACCAAATCAAGTTTACAGAATAATTCTTTTCAATGCACGCAGTGACCATTTGAAATCATATTTTGCTAAATGACAAAATTTTTTTACTCCAGTGGCTACTCACTTTTGACCAACACTGTAGGTGTGACCAAATTAGATATGTAAATGCATTTGTTCCTGACCAATCAACTTGATCCAGACTCTCCTAGGACCTGGTTAGGGAGTAGTGCTACAAATTTGGTACAGTCCAAACTGTATTTTTTGACTGCTTGCTGTAGTAAATATGCAGGTGACCTATTATTTTGTGGCTGTTTGGCCTGAATTTAATGTATTTTAAACTGTAGGAGGGACCTGTAGGGTACAGAATAGAACTAAGCATACCAAATTATTTCATACAACTTTGGGTCAGATTGTTTTTTTTTTTACAGGGATCCTTGGTAGCTTAGTTGTTAGAGCATCGGACTCCTGATCCAAGAGTTGTGGGTCTGCCTCCTTGGTCTGTCATTGGGAAAGGCACTACAAGTGCCCATTTCCTCAGCATGATATTGTTAAATAAAGTACAGAACATGCTGTTAAAAGTCAACAAACAATATCTATTTTTTATGTGTAAAGGGGCCCAGTGCAAATCAACCGAAGTTGAATTCAGTAAAGAGTCAACAGTACCATCAGACTTGTTGATCAATATCTACACAATGTACTACAAGCAGGGCATTTCATTGAGTCACTCAAAGCAGTATTATAGGAATACATGGGCCAGATAAGGACTAACCTTTCATTTTATGGAAGTTAACCTCTCGAGTACCAGAGTTCCACAGTTGGTGCAATGAGTGTGCTGTACTAAATTTTGGATGGACATGAACAGTCAGTTCCTTTAAGAGTCAGTCAAAGCACCCCATATAAGCTACATGACTGTGCAGTAAGTATGAGGAGGAAAAACAAGAGAAATTACAATAAAAGCTATGAATTCTGCATATGTAGTCACCATATTTGCTCATGTTTAATGAAGGATAATACACAGGTTTATTAGGGTCTGCACTGTTTGTTCAGGTCATCAATAGATTTGGTTTGGTTTGGTTTTGTGGGGTTTAGCACCATTTTTCAGCACATGATAGGCTATACATGATGGCCAGTATATCTGGTGGAGGAAGAACCCGTGAAACCCTGGGGAAGAATCACAACCCATGGGAAGTTACTGGCACATTGGTTGAGCCAAGACTCGAACTTATGCAGACAGATGTGAGATGTGTGAGTGATCTGTAAAGGTGACTGACTTCGGCCACTTTGCCACCCGGGGCCTCAGATCATAAATAGAAATAGATTTGCTATTACTGTCACTTTTCCTTGATAATTTCATTCCTGTGGTAATGTTTGAATAATAAACAAGACCAGTCAATCAAATAGGCTACTATTTTCTGTTTGAGAAGTAGAAACATGCAGATGCAAAATTTAGTGCTGCGTATTAGATAGTCTCTCTGAGGTTTTACTATGGCAGTTGGTCTACATTTTGCAAAGTCATTCTTATCAGATTCCATACATATTGCTAGAATATAACCAAGTTTTGAGTTTAATTGTGAAGTGAGTGAGAATTAAAGAATTCATATCAGAAATATCTTACCCGTCACTGCTGTGAAGCTTTTACTTTTTCGTGCTGAAAAACCTCATCCGTTTAATGTGAATTCACCCTCCCACAGTGTGGAGAATTGTCAATAAGACATGGTCCACTCATGCCCATGAGCAGAAGAGTCATCTTTTTCAAGGCTGCCGTGTTAATGTATGTGTGTCATAGATCATGACCAGAGAAAAATTATTTGTTGCGAGTGTTTTTACCACATTGCGATCTCCCTTCAACAATATTATATCTCAATATTAGATTTATCCGTTCCATATTCATTTCATATGCCGGTATATGCCGGTAACCCCCATCCCCATTTAGAATTTACTTCTTTAAGGGACCTCTTAGCTTACCATGCTGTATCCCACCCCTTAGGGGTTAGGGTACACTCATATCCTTATCAATATACAACTGGTTATGTGTAAGTCTTTTGTGTTAAGAAATAATGCAGTACAGGCCCTACCCTAACATAGTGGGAATTCATGTTAATTTCTCCTAAATAACTGGCCAAACACCAATTCAGTGTTTTTTCACCTTATATTAGTCATTGTTTGAGTGACTCGTGTCACATTATTATTGTGTGTGTCTGCATTGTTTCTCAATAAAGTTTTAACAATTTAAACGTCTTACTTTACAAAGAAGAGACAGGTAAATTCCAAATGTTGAGTTTCTTGTATACCTTGTGCATACACTGGGGTGTATATAGCACACACTGTATACAAACAGGTGAGTTCATGTGTAACATAATAACATATTGTCAATATTTATTGTTCTTTTCCAGGAATTTTTTTATTTCAGAGAACAATGTTGGGATAGTCTGTGGGAAAGTGTGGCCACAAGAAGGGCCCTTGGAACACTCACCCAGACTGCCTCACATGTTCAGAGTGCACACGAAAGAATCATGTATTTGTCAAATTATGGTACAATGAAATCTGGAATCTAGCTGATTCCAGAAGCACTTATAGAGGGCAGAGGAAACGTCCCTCCCCCTCATCTTCTGATTTATCAGGTTTCTCTTGCAGAGCCCCAATAGGCCCACTGCAAGATGATTAGCACTTCAGTTCAGAAGAGCACTCCCGGGTCCCAGGAGCTTACGGGACCAGTCTCATCTGAGGCAGGTGAGGTCCCTCCAGAAGGAGGGACTGTTTGAAAAGTAAATCCCCCCAAAAGGGGAGGAGAAGTCAAACACATCTCATGTTCAGAGTAGTGTTGCTCCCTCCTGCAAGGGAGGAGATGCACTGAACACCTCACATCCTGGGTAGCATGTCGCACCCCCCTGTGAGGGAGAAACTACACCACACCCAACACTTCTGGGGTAGCGTGTCACACACTCTCAGGTGTGAGGAGCAGCACCACACCTTGCTGAGTGATGAATCAGATGAACTAAGCTCTGACATATATATGTCACCTGACCAGTTGCTGACCAGTGACTGGTCCGGTCACTGGTCAGTGTATGGTGACCGTCCACTGGTAGGTTCATCTAGGTGACTGGTAAGTGTGTGGTGACCAGTCACCAGTCAGTTCGTCTGGGTGACTGGTCAGATTGTACCGGCCACTGGCCAGATCATACCGGTCAGTGACTATTCACAAGTCATCACTCAGAGGCCACACAGTACAGGGATAGGGATTGGACGAGTTCCCCCCTTTTCCAACTCTACTGTCACATCCAGTGCAGGAATGGGAGTTTCCCCACCGGGTCCAGGTTAGGGAAGGGGGTCGGATTGGTATTTCTCCTTTCCCTATTATCCCAATGAATCCTTACAGAATGTGGGGCCCTCCACCTAAGGGTAATTGGTCCTTTATACCTCCATGGGTTACTGGACCCTCGGCCCAGAGTAGAGGTGATGCTGCAGCTTGTGTACTGCCATCACCTCCTCGTCATGTGGCATCAACCAGGAAGGCTGGAAGTTCTGGCACACATAGAGCCCCTACTCACCACGATGAGCTACAGGCAGTGGCGCAGAGTGCTCCTGTGTAACCCCCGGACCCCGAGGGACATAGTGATGCCCAGCCACTCTCCTGTTCAGAGTGTGCAAAACAATGATCATGCCCTATCTTTCCTCATCGACTCCAATGAGTTCAAGGTAGAAACAACTCCATTGATGCCTCCTGTCAGGCCCACTAGTTCCTCTCAGTTAGATGAGGAGGAGGAGATCTGATCCTTGGACAAGGCGTGGACTTGTGCCTGAAACCATCTGGCGCACAGTCCAAGAAGATCCTTTCCATTTTGAAAAGGATTTCAGGGGTTCAAATGCAACCAGACCTTGTACTTCTTCCTCATTCCTCCACGATTGAGGAAGTGTCACAGAGGTTCTCTACAGGCCAAAACATCACTCGGCAATGTAGAGGGTGTCGGATCATCTTTTTCTTTCTATGCTGGGGACCTTGAACTCTGCAGCAGACCAAGTCCCCCTAGGCAGACTGGAAACTGCACAGGGACCCTCTGAATGTTCGGATTTCTCTAAGTCAGGTTTTCCTTCATCATTTGTCTTGGTGGATCAATCGGAACTGGTTTCTTGCCGGAGTCCCTATACATGCCCCTGATCCCCACTTCTATCTGTTCGCAGACACGTCAGATTCAGGGTGGTGTGCTCTTCTGGAGCCAGAAGGTCTGATTCTTCAGGGTTCGTGGTCCTGGGAAGAATCTACCCTCCACTTAAACAATTTGGAAATGAGGGCAGTGTTCTTAGCCATTCAGGGGTGCGTCGACAACATAAGGGGTCGCTGTGTGATGGTCTCCGACGACAATACGGTAATGGCTTACCTCAGAACACAAGGAGGCACACATGCCCCTTCTCTCTGCATGGAAGTTTGGAACCTCCTTCGTTGGGCAACCTCAGAAGGGATTACCCTTTGAGTTCGCCACATTCCTGGCAAAAAGAATATTTTAGCAGACAATCTGTCCAACACAGGACAGATAGTCATCACAGAATGGTCTCTTCACCAATCCATAGCAGATTCCTTCTTCAGACTTTGGGGGACACCCTTGGTGTACTTGTTTGCCATGAGGCTAAACAACAAGCTCCCCTTTTATGGCTCCCCAGTCCCCGATCAGAGAGCCTGGGCAGTGGATGCTTTCAGCCTGAATTGGGATCATCTGTTCACCTACGCCTTCCCACCCTTCAGGATGATTCCACAAGTACTTTAGAAAGTAAAGAACTCCACTGCTCAGCTTGTATTGATAGCCCCTCTGTGGCCCCAACGATCATGGTTCAACAATTTTCTCGACCTGCTGGTAGACCAGCCCAGGATGTTACTCCAGAGGAGGGACCTTCTGTCGCAGCACAGGGGTTCTCTTCTGCACAACAGCCCACAGATTCTCCACCTTCACGCTTGGTTCATCTCAAATGATCTCTCCACCAGGAGAAATTTTAGAGCAAAGTTGCCAAGTCCATCGTTCAATCCAGGAGGCAATCTACGTCTAAGGTCTATGATGCCAAGTGGAGAATCTTTTGCAATTGGTGCTGTAGGAAACATATCAATCCTAGCTGTCCCTCTTTGAGCACAGTGGCTGATTTTCTTTGCTTTGTGTTTGAAGAGAGACAATGCTCAGATTCTACTATCAAGGGCTATAGGGCAGCCTTATCTAACACTCTCAAATTTTCGAAGTGCCCGGCCATTGGTGCAGACTCTTACTTAGCAGACCTGATCAGTTATTTCGAACTGCAAAGGCCAATGTCTCGCTCTCTAATGCCTAGGTGGAATCTCTCATGTGTCTTATGGTCTCTTAATAATGTCCCTATGAACCTTTAAGTGAGGCTTCTTTTGAGAACCTTACCCTCAAGACTGTTTTCTTGCTCTCCTTAGCATCCGCAAGACAAAGCAGCGAGCTTCATACTCTATCCATAGAGCAGGGCTGTTTGAGATTCAATGGGAATTATGAGTCGGTTTCTCTCCTTTGCCAACCAGGTTTTTTAGCAAAAAACCAGCTTCTGTCAGTCGCTCCACTTCTGATTGAGATCCCAAGTCTCAGTTGTACCTGTGCTGGGGATGATCAGGATAGACTCTTATGTCCAGTTAGGGTTTTTTATTTTTTTTTAGCAGCTTCTAAAGGGAGAAGGAACGTCAGGAAGCGTCTTTTTCCTCCCCTTTAAGGGTTCAGCTGATATTTCAGCTTCCACTGTCTTGAGGTGGATTACCAAAACTATCAAGAGAGCTTACTGAGAGGGATCTTTCTTTCATCAAAATTAAAGCTCATGAGGTTCGAGCCATTGCTACCTCATGGGCCTATTTAACTTATTCATCTCTGGATGATGTGATGAAAGCCATGTTTTGGCGATCTCACACGACCTTCTCCTCTTTTTACCTTCGCTCGTTGACTCACCAAAGCAAAGGCATATTTTCTTTGGGTCCACTAGTTGTAGCCAATGCCTCTACAATGTGGGTGAGTATTCCTTGTTATTTTCTTTAACTAGTTGTGAGATCATCAGCCTCCCACCAAACTGGCAAATTCAGCTAAGCAATAGCAACAGAGTAAGCTATTACTGATATTAAAATGTAGTTTTTTTTGGGGGGGGAACTAATTTTAATTGTGTAATACTTATCTGTTGCTATTGCCAGATTCCCTCCTCCCTCCCTGCACTGATGTCCCACTAGTAAGGCTATGTCCTGAAAAAGAATGAGGAATTGTGGGTTACAGGTTACACGTGTGCAATACTGTGGGGTTCACACACAAAGTTCTAATAACTAGAACTTTCTAATCAACCCTATGGGAGGATGAATTATCATCATATGGTCAGGTATTTTCCGTCACGGAAATAGATTAGCATCAGGTAAGTATTACATAATTAAAATTAGTTTAACCCCCCCCCCAAAAAAAATACATCTAAAACAGACCCAGATATACCACTACATAATATGCCAGCAGATTAGGATTTGTGCTGTGTGATTGAAATAAGAAGTAATTTAGACAGCATAGACCCAGATATACCACAGCAGTAGAACAAAAAGAATAGATCCAGATATACCACTTCAGAATGTGCCAGTAGATAAGGGTTTGTGCTGTTTGATTGAAATCGTAAGTAAATCATAAACATAGACTCAGATATACCACAGTAATGGAAACACCATAGACCCAGATATATTACAGTAGTAGAAGAAACAGCATAGACCCAGATATATATATATATATATATATATATATGCCACAGCAGTAGGACAAACAGCATAAGGATCCACAATGGACTCAAATTTTTATGAGAAGTGACTCCGCTTCCTTGCCACAATTGGGCAAAGTTGTGGGAAAATAGGAGGAAGTGAGTGTAGATGGGACACAATTTAGAATGTTCAAAACAGTCACTTAAAACCCGTCTTTGTACTTCTCCTTTGAGTCAAATAATATACAATCAAAAAAATATTCAAGTTAATGAAAATATTTTTAAAATTCTTAGTTTGCTTCAGCAAATTGTTTTATATCTTTGTTTTTGCCATAAATGGTAGCCTCAAAAATAGGTTACTATAAAAAAGGGATGACAGATATCGAGGTACAAGTTCTCTGTTCCTACTTTTACTGGATGAAATACAAAATAAACTTGTTTTCCTGTACTTGCAATCAGCCAATAAACCTCCACAGAGTAATAATTTGCTCATGATTGGGTTACAAATGCATGGAAAGTGCTCTCAGTTCTTCAGGTTTCATGTGTAAATTTTTGGCAGGAACCTCGTAGATTGAGACATTACTACAGACATAAATAATCATTAAAATGACAAAAGTTGATCAAAAAGCATGGCAAATAATTATGTTTCAACTGTTTTACATTGCTCTTTGAAGACGCAGTTGATATTGCACTCAGAATACAAACATTTTCAGTGGTCAAACAGAACGGGGGGAGGTGTACAATGGATACAAAGTGAAGTACTTCACATTTCCTTTGTATTTGGGCAAAATGATGGGTACTGCATTGACTTTCACATGAATTACCCCATAGAATAGATCCTGAGCATAGAGTTTGAAAGAGCACAGTAGTAAAACAAACAGCACAGACCCAGATATACCACAGCACTAAAACAAACAGCACAGACCCAGATATACCACAGCACTAAAACAAACAGCACAGACCCAGATATACCACAGCACTAAAACAAACAGCACACATCAAGATATATCACAGCAGTAAAACAAACAGCACGGACCCAGATATACCACAGAACTAAAACAAACCGCAGATCCAGATATACCACAGCACTAAAACAAACAGCACAGACCCAGATATACCACAGCACTAAAACAAACAGCACAGACCCAGATATACTGGTACCACAGCAGTAAAACAAACACCACAGATCCAGATATACCACAGCAGTAAAACAAACAGCACAGACCCAGACCTGTATTGTATGCAGTTGAGTATGCCTTGTGCATATGAATCACATGGGGCTGAAAGTACACTCCTCCAACTTGAAATGGAGAATGAAAATTTCAAGTGGTTAAGTGAATTTTCCAATCATTCACCCAATTGGGCGTGTACTGGTCCAGGGCTGACAAGTGTTTCCCTTTAATGAAAAGGATGTTCTGTCAAGAATTTTGAAGACTTTGTTCATTGAAAGTCCATACTTTCTTCCAGAGTTTGTTTTCTGTTTGTTTTTATCAAGCTCATGCAAGTGCTTTGCTGTCACTCTTCAGTACTAATAAATGCTTACCAGTGAGAGAGCAGATTGGTCCCAGTTTGTAATTACTTACAACTGGTGGTAGAAGATGCACAGATTAAGTTCCAGAAAACACTATCAAATTTAGGTCGTAAACCTCGTCAACTTTAAAATGTCTGAGCTGGTTAAGAGTATATTCTGGATGAGAAAACATTTTTAGTATCCGCTTGATTGAGTGAGTGGATTTTTAGAGATTTTTCAACCCCTTTAGCCAATAGGGTCACCTTATGGTGTGCCACTTTCATTACAATAATAACTCTTGTCTTTGCAGAGCTAAAAGGTTTATCCAACACAGCTCTAAATGAACTGCTGAATGAATATGAGCTAACAATCAAGGAGCTGTCTGAAATCCTTGTGCAGGAGCTTGCGTTGCGTGATGAGCTCGAGTATGATAAGGAGTTGAAAAACCAGTTCATTTCTGTACTGCTGACAATCCAGAAAAGGAGGCGAGAGAGTCAGGTTGACAAGAAGAAGAGGAAGAACAAAACCACAAGCAACAACAACAGTAACAGTAATAGCAGTAATAACAATAATAACAACAACTCACCATCATCAGAAAATGGAATCAACACTGTAAGTGTTCGTCTAAAGTTGAAATCTTTGATTTAGTTCAGAAATATGTCCAGTGTATTAATATAGAGATCATGCATGTTTTTTCTGATATCAGCATTTGCCGAATCCAGAGGAGATCATTGAAGCCCTAGTCTGAAAGGCAAGGGTTTCAACACACTTAGGGGATTTGGTGAACATTGATGCCTGAAAAAACAAACACATGTATGATTGCTATTCCCGATAAGCTAATGTAAAATGGTTGATGTATATGAGTATCTTCCAAGAGATACAACTTCAAAGATCTATTGTGAAATAACCACTTTTGCAAATTGTTAACATATAGGTATGTCATTTCTAAGGAATAAAGCAATTGCAAGATGTTTGGCAGGTAGATACATGAAATGACACAGATTCTGAGCCATATTTGAGTGATCCACAAATGAAAATACACATCGGTTACTGTGGAGAGACGAGTTGAAATCCTCTTTTCATTTCTATTACTTTGAGTGAATACAGTGTATTAGGGCAAAATAGCATATCTTATTTCTCTTTTTTGTTCTGTTTAACTGGAAAATGGAACAGAATTGCATGTTTTTAGTCAGTACACACATGATGCAGAATGCAGTCATTTGTTTTGGATGTGGCCAAGAAAAAGGATAAGTATAACAGCACACTAGGGCATCAATGCCGTGTGAAATCTGATATTGATACACCTTGTCCAGAAACGCTGCACACACATTTTTATGTAAGACTGGAAGTTATATTGGCTATCAGGCTGTTGCTGATAGAAAGATGAGAGTCAGCCAATATCAGAGATTTTTAAATTATAATGATATATCCAAATCAGAAGCAGACATGTACACTTTACTTCATGAAGTGTTGCATTTTAATGGCTGCTTATAGATATCCTTTTCACTGAATTGTTGCAGCTCAAGTGATTGCTACAGTAGCTACCTTAATGAAGTTCTTGTACATTTTCTAGATCATTTCACAAATCACTTAATTCACTTACCATATATACTCGCGTATAAGCTAATACCAACTGCAAACATAATTCACCGGCAGATCTGGGTCTATGCAGTTTGTAAGGACTAATCAGTAGAACAAACAACACAGATTATGCGATGGCAGATCAGGGTCTCTGTTGTTTGCATTTGGACCGGCTTATACGCGAGTATATACTGTAATTCACTTAACTCATTAACCCCTGGCGCCACGTTTACGCATCATGAGGTTGTACCCTACTTCCGAGCTCTGTAACATGAACATCATTTAGGATACACTAAAGTGGATGGTATTTCAGGAAAGTAGACAGATGTAGCTCTACAATGATACCAAATAATGTCGACTTTCTACTGGCATTAAAAAATACAGTGAAAAAAATGCAGTTTTTGAGACCCGATTTTTTTTAGGTCAAAAATTGCCAGTTCCGGAACCGGAGTTTGTGTCCGGATTTTTGACTTTTTGGCCTTAGATCTAAAGAAGACCGGTCCGAACTGCACACAGACAGATGAACCTTTGCAAAAAGTAGGATAAGTTTGAGATTTGGAGTAAAAAGGGGCCAGGACACAAAAATCGGGGATCCAATACGAAAAAAAAAAAAAAAAAAAGGAAGTCCAACTTTTACCCTTCTGCACATGCGCGAGCGTAATAGCCAATAAAAAAAAAATGTTTCTGATACACCTAAGCATCCGGCTAAACGAAAAACTTTCTTAAGCCCATGTGTTTTGCTGCATTCAGAAGTAACCCCAAAAATGCGTTTCCTACCCCCATTTCAGGCGAAAATGAAAAGAATCTCCAGGGGTTAATGAGTTAATTATCTTGTTAGACTAATAAATAGCTGAATAACTTGCACTCAGGATTTTACATTTCAGTAAAGAAGGCTACTAAAAAAAAAGCAGCTTTAATTTACTCATGTGAAATAATTAAGAGTGTTTAAAAGTCCCTTTTAACAGATATTTCTGTATTCTGTAGTGTATCACTCAATTTTAAAAGATATTTCTGTAGTGTATCACTCAATTTTAAAAGATATTTCTGTATTCTGTAGTGTATCACTCAGTTCATCTGTGTGTGAGCCTATAACTGTCAACATAGTTCAAGGTAACCTTTTTACACAAGTATTGATTATTGCAAACACATAATCTTAAAGACATATAATGTATTGATCACAGTCAATCATTATCACTGTTCTGTGCATTAACAAACTTAAGTATGAGAGGTTATGAAATTTAATTTGCAGAAACCATGCAGTTGTTCAACTTGTATTGGAAAAATGTATATTAATATTTTTTTATTCCCCACCATGAATTTGCTAGGGACTTGTGTTGATACCCTCATCTGTCTGTCTGCCTAGTTGTACATCTGAGTCCATTTTCAGGCACTATTTTGGGGCATTTGTGTTCTATGAACAGATTTCAAGTTTCTGGATACATTGTAAAGTTCTGAGTGCAGTATATTTACCAGAATGTGAAATGGGGCACGAGACATTTTTATTTTTGAACACTGTACTAGGAACGGAAGAGTAGTTCAGAACATTCAATGTCAGGTTCTCCATGTCTTTAGTACTTGTATGCTAACTGCTTGCAGCTGGGGGAGGGAGGGTATCTTGATTTGGTCCTATCTCCCTCTCTCCCTCCCAAGAAGCTTGTTTGCAAGATTGCACAAAATGACTCAATGTAAACAGATGAAATTTGGCTAGCATTTTTATATATCCTGTTGATGACCTGATTAGCTTTTATGGAAATTTTTCGATTTTGTACATGTATATTTTTGAACTGTTTGGACTTGTACATGTAATTTTTTTCATAAAACTCTTGTTAGACATTTTAGCGAAAACTACTTGAGGTAGACAAATTAACTTTTATAGGCATATTTGTATTCATATGGAAATGACCTGATTAGATTTGTAAGCCATTACAGCGATTTTTCAGTTTCTTCACACGTCTTGCAACTTTTTGGACTGGAAATCTTATGACACAAACCTTATTAGCACAATTAAGCAAAAACTGATTGATGTTGACAAATGAAATTTGGTATGCATGGTTTTATGCATATATGGATGAGTGGATTAGATTTTCATGCAATTATAGCAATATTTGAAATTTTTTGAAACATTTGAATTTGTTGGACTTGGACTTTTTGGTCTGCAGACACAAATCTTGTTCAGTTCATCTTGTATGCCAAAATGTAACTATGGATCTATGGCTTAACCATAGAAATGTAGAATTTTCATTGGGTCGTTTGGTAGTATATTTCTGTTTATCATGATGATATTGTATCTTGGATCCCAAGTAAGCTGACTAACTGAAAACAGTTGTCAGGTATTGAGACAGAGTTATAATAGGTGATGTTGTGCTCCAGGTGGGGTGGGGGTGTTCTTAATGCTGGTCTACTGAAAGTATGATGACAGGAAAATAATGCTTTCTCTAAAAGTAAATAAAACTATGAAAATAAAAAATAAAATATGCAAGAAGCAACCATGCCTTCAAAATGAAATAAAACAGGGATTACCAAATCATTTTTGGATTCTTTATGTTAAATGTTTATGCATGATTTTACCAATTTTTAGAAAATTCAGTAGTGTGGAGAAAATTCATTAATCACTTACATGAAACCAAATCAAACTCAGAGAATGAATGATAAAGATACACATGAATCAGAACAGTTAAAATTTTGGAGACAGTAAGGAAAATAATAAAGTTCAAGTTATTTAAAAAAATAGCTTTTTAGTTCTACTGGTCATAGACAAGAAGAGCTTATGAGATGGTCTGTTATCTATTTTATGTCCATCCATTTGCACAAGTTTGTTATCGCTACTCCTCAAAACCACTTGGAGGATTGCCAAGAATGCAAATTCATCCTATGGTCTACTTTGTCCTAAATGAAAATGGTGCCACTCGGACATGCAAAATGCCATCACAGTGGCAATCTTGACATTCTTGTTATTGCTACTCCTCCTGAATGAATGGTCATATCAGCATGGGGATTTTACTAAAAAGACTTCTTCCATGAATGATCATATCCGAAAGGGGTTTTCTCTGAAAAACGTCCTATGACGTCTAGTTGGTCGTATATTAAAATGGTGCCAATCTGACCTCCAATATGGCCACCACAATGGCCATCTGGAAAATCTTATTATGGCTACTTCTCCTAGATGCCTGGTCATATCGACATTGTGCTTTCACCAGAAGACTTTTTATGATGTCTAGTTGGTCCTAAGTGGAAATGGTGTGCTTCTGATATCCAGTATAGCCACCATGTCAGCCATCTTGAAATTTTTTTATTGTTTTTCCTCCAAAATAGAAATGGAGTTTTCCCCAGGAGACTTCTTATAAAATCTTGTTGGTCCTAAATTAAAATGGTGCCGATCTGACATCCAGTAAATCTTGTTATCACTACTCCTCTTAAATGGAAAGTCATTTTGACATGTAGTTTTCATCAGCAGAGTTTTTATGGTGTCTGGTTGGTCTTAAATGTGGCCATATTGAAATTTTTTTTATCTCTACTCTGAAAAATTGGATGGTTATATCAACATGGGTTTTAACCAATGGACTTCTTATGATGCCTAGTTGGTCCTAGATGAAAATGGTGCTTCTCGTATATTCAATATAGCAGCCATGATGGCTTTCATGACAATCTTGCTGTCACTACTACCCTTGAATGAATGGTCATATTTACATAGGGTTTTGCACCAAAAGACTTCTAATGTCGTCTGCTTGGTCCACAATGAAATATGTCCACCACAGCAGCTAATTTGAACATCTTTTTATTGCTGAAGAATATCAGAGATGGTTTCAACACTCAGCAGTTAAAAGGAACAAATGCTCTTATTGAAATTCTGGAAATTCTTTTAGCCCAGTAGATCATCAGTACCTGCAAGGGACTCTTGTTTCTTTTGAAACTAAATAGTTTAGTGATTACATATATGTGCTAAATTATGTGTTTAAGCAAGTTTCTTCTTTAGATATTGAATTCCTTTGGTTATGAATTCAACCTTAAAAATATGTTACATTATTGGCCACCAATGACTTCACCAGGTAACTTGGCAGACAACTGAATAAACATGTAATATTTAAATTGCCAGGTTTGTTCTCTAAATTGACATGAATTGCCATCTAAACATTTTGATCGCTGATGGCGATATTTGGCAATTGCTGGTGCCAACATAAATGTAAAAATTATGTACAAATTCTTAATTATGTGTGTTCGAATAGCCATGATAACAGACATGCACAAAGAAGAATTGTACATGGATTTTTCTGGTTTCCCTAAGTATATAAAGACACATAATGACAAAATGTATGCACATGGTTCCAGGTTTGGGGCACATACATGTAACAATGCATGAAATACATGGTTTTACAAGAATTAGGGATGAAATTTGAGAGAAAAATTACTTAAATTGCCATTTGACATGTATGTCTGATGCCTGAGTACATAGAGTAACCTGTAATCACATATTAAATTATTTTTTATGTATAATCAATTTTAGTCATGAAACTATATTTATTGCTTTGCATATAAATTTAGCATAACAGCAGCTCATGCTGGAAAGCAGAATTGTTGTGATTTTTTCAAGTCAATTTATCATGACTGCAGCATGCATATTCAGCATAATAGCAGTTAATGCCGAAGTCAGCATAGGTGAGTATTGATGCTGGAAATGGACTGAAGTATTAAAAGCATAGATGACGTCTTTGACCAGCACAAGTACAATATATACTACACTTTCCCGGAATGCTGCAGTTCTGCAAAGAATATACTGTACCATGATGAAAGTGACAGATCACCAATATAAGCCTTTGTTATTTATCTATATCTTAGAGCTAGAGTCATAAGCTAGTAACACTGTGTAAGCTTTTCAAGGCATGTTATTGTTTTTATTATATACCTATCCATTTTCTACTCAAGAAGGAGGCAGAATTTTACCGTAAAATCCAAAAAGTAGGAAAACGATAGTCATTTTCTGATTCTGTATTACCATACTCTCAAATGAGGCTGGAACTAATTTTTCCTCCAGGTTTCCTGGTTACAACTGAACAAGCATGAATAACTATGCCATAGTCTCACTTGACATACAAATGGAAATGAGTAGCATTCTCTTTAACAAATCTGTATCATCAAGTTCCAACAATTTGTCTAATCCTGCTGTAAATAACTGTCAAAATAATGCTGTCATTCCCATGCCAAGTCCCCATCTGAGCCTCTCACAATGTCCCATCAGTATCAGTTCAAACACTATCAGTTGGGCCACAGATAGAAACTTTCCTAGTTATTCGGCTGGTGAAATCTTCCATGATGCAAAATGTGTCAACTGCACAATAGCTGTAAATCACATATACAGTATGGGTCTGCTGCCCTCATGCGTCTAAGAACTTGTGTTAATAACAGTGATAGTAGTGAAAATGAGTGACTGTTGTTACACACGCTTCATTCATAAAACAAATATTCATGTGCACATCAGCTGTTCAAAAAAATGAAATTCGGCTTATGACTTAAGATGAAGTTCATATCAGAAAGGTTGAAACATTAAGACATTTTTTTTTTGTCCGTTACGTTTTGGGATTTTATTAGTTTACCCGAAAATTGATAGGTATATACCAAAAATATAATTATCATAGTAATTCAATCTTGATTGCTAGATCACATCTTGTTATCACCATCAGAAAATCTGGATCATGAGTCGATGCTTTACGTCTCATTATGATCCGGATTTTCTGATTCTGACAACTCAACATGATCTTGCAATCAAGATCGCATTACTGTGTTAATAATATATAAGCATTGTTGTAATAATTTAATTATTGAGTAAATACTGAGTAGATAAGTATAATTTCTTTTTCTTCTTCAAGTAATCAGTCTTTTTCAAGTAAACATGTAACTACTTTGTCCAGAAAATTAAGTAATTTAATTACTTAGTAATAATCTTAAGAAATTTATTTTACTGAATTAAGTAATATCTGTTAAATTAAATACCAAATAAAAGTGAGTAATCAGTAAGTAAAAACCAGCAGGCAGGTATAAAAACTTGTACTAAAATAAATTTTTAAAAAAAATTACCAAATAATTTTTGTTTGTGTGCATGACTCAGATATCAGTAAACGTCTATTTACCCACTATTGGATGTAAATTAGATACATCTTTTGTTTCTTCTTCTTGATCAACATCTTATTCATTTTCTCATTCTCCTTCTTTGCTGGTAAACTTGGCACTATAGGAAGAATTGATTTTGACTTTCAAGCTGAGGCTGATGAAACTGCGGTGTAATGCAGATTGATTGTCTCAGTTTACCCAGTCATTATAACTTTAGGCATGAAATATTAACAGTTCTCTGACTGAAGCATGATAGGTGAGAACTTGTACAGTGGAATTATCACTCACATGTATTGCTGTCTTTTATCCAGGTTTTATGGCATATGGCATAAATTATTTTTCTCACTGTCCAGATCAGTTGTGTGCAAATGAATATTATCATTTTTCCAGAATCTCTTAGGATCATTTATCCATTTTTTAGGACATCAATAATTACTTTTCTTGTTTGGATAAATTGTGTGCAAGTGAATATTATCATTTTTCCAAAATATCTTGTCAAGAAAATAATTATCTGTTGTTTACAGATGTGCCCGACACATTCAATGCCAGTCGGAAGTGGCTAGACAAACTAGATTGCATTTCTATCCTGCCTGCAGAAAAAACACAGATGATAATGTTTTGTGTTTTCTTTTACAGATAATGAGTACTGATTGTAATTCTGGTGTTTGTTTATCTTTTTGTTCCTGTAAATATACTGCCATTAGAGATTATTGCACAATGGTCTAGTTGTGTTAGATGCACCTTTGCAGCCGAGTTATCATTTATTCTGTAAGAGTGACATCACCCACATAGTACATGCGCACCCATTGAGTCAAAGCAATGGTAACGGCAAATAGAATCGATGGGCCTCAGTTCTGAAAATTTTGTCCTTTACATAGGAAAGGAAATGTAGTATGATTTTTATTTGTAGTATATATTGAAACAAAAATCATTTTGCCCCCCCCCCCCCTTCACACACTAGTTCATGACTAAAAGTTGTTTACAAAAAGCGATATTTAAAACCCTTCAAATACATTGCCCATTATATAAATAAGAGACAAGGTTTGTATACTACATTGAAAAATTGTTTTTCACACTTAGCCCTTGATTTCTTAATGGTTTTCGCATTTACAGTGATTCTTTTTTGGTAATCCATATCTCTTTTTAATGTGGAGAATTTTTTTCTTTTCAGCATGCTATCACATATCTTTATGAGCTAAACCGATGATAAGTTGAGAGTCACACCAAAGGGAAGACACCAGCAGATATTTCTATAAGTATGTAGTTGCTTTTCACAAGAAAAATGTTGCTAACTTACATTTGAAAGAAGTATTTTAAGTTCTCCACTGATTTTTCCACCAACTTTCACACAAGTCATGCTATAGTAATATATTTATAAAGCACATGATGTAGAGACTACAGCTGACTGATCAAAATTTATTTGGTTTCATGATGTAATAACCTTCCAGTTCTATTGGCCAATCAAGAATCTTCCGATTGATAGGCAACCTTGAGTAGTTCTGACTTAAATGGATTACTTTGTGCAGAAGTTTGAAAATTGCAGAGACGCTAAAAACTCTTCTTTCAGATGTAAGTTTGTGACATTATTCTTGTGGAAGTAAATAGAAATATCTGCTGGCATCTTCACTTTGACAATGTATCAATAAAGCCTTACAGTCTTAAAAATACCAGTGACCTGGGGCAAATGTAACACTGTTTGAGCAGACAAAACAACAAAAATTTTGATATTTTCTGGCTGTTAACATCCCACATGTCTGACTCATAAAGATGTCTGATAGCTTGTTGAAAGCAAAATGTCTCCACCTTAAAATGATACTGTAGTATCATTTATTTTTGTGGGGTTCATTTTCATGGGCACTTAAATTCATGGTTTTGCCTGTCAAAGTTTGCATAATAGTAAGTATTTAATTTCATGGTTTAACCTCTACATATACCCAAAATAAAGTACATCTGTATGATCTCTTGCTTAAACCACTGTCCATAAAGTGAACAAAACGTGACCGGCTGCCCCTTGCTCAGTGCAATCAGCAGACAGTGGCAGTATTTGATGTGTTTAGAGCCCACCAATGTGAGAAGATGCTAACTAAATTGAAAGACAGTGGAATCACATGTTTGTTTGTGCCTGCCTCATGTACAGACCAACTTCAACCACTAGACTTAACAATAAATAAAGGGTACAGAAGAATTAAAATCACACTTCCACAACTGGTATGCTAAACAGGTCATGGAGGCAATCACGTAAAAGGAAGATGTACTGGTGATGATCACTAATTGCAACCTCATTAATCAAGCCAATTCAGGCTAATGGATAATTGCAGCTCACGCGACAATGAGTGAAAGATCTGACCTAATTATCAGTGGTTTTGAGAAAGCTGGACTTGTTTAATTATGTAATTTGGGGATTATTTACCTGACAAGCATTTGTGTGTACCTTGAGAATTGATATGATGTTGATACAGTGGTTTTGTCTGAAAATCAGTGAAGTGTAAGCTTTAATACTATGCTGTAATTAGTGTATATACATAGTGTTTCATTAACAATAGTGCTTCAAGCAAGGAATGGATAAAATGAAATGTGGTTTCAGGAGGATTTAAATTTTTCAACAACATTTGTACTCGAACGAAGGATTGATTTGAATAAGTATTAAATTTAATTTTCATATAGTATTTTTTATTATTGTGTCATTTTCAGCATTACTAGTGTTTGAATACCTTATGCTTTTTCTTGTTTCTCTCTATCCATACTTATCTCACATATAGATTTAAGGCAGTGAGTGTAAATTACAGCTATCAGATACCTTATTAACACGTGTGCATTAAAACAATATAAAATGCTTTATAATTCTTTTTTCAAAGGGTTAAAATAAAACAAACTCATGTAAAAGCTAATATTGTATTACCAAATTACAGTATTTACGTTGATTTATCAAATACTAGTAGCTTCGTTAATCTCTAGGAACGACACACAGTAAGAAAATGAGTGGGAGGGGGGAGTCATCATCATACGTGGCTAAATTTTCATTGGGTACTTAAATTTGTGGTTCGGGGCAACAATGAAAACCATGAAAATTAGTCCCCCATGAAAATTTCTCATACTACAGTACCTAGATTACTGAAAAATGTTACTGTAAATGTGAAAACCATTTAAAAATTGAGGGCTTGGTGTGAAAATGTGATTTCTGGAGTTATGAAACCTTGTCTTTTATTATATATTTATCTAAGGGGCCATGTATTAGAGGGGTTTTAAACTTGCTCTCTTCATTCCAAACATTATATTTGTGATGGTTTGGACCTGTTTTATTATAAAGCTTGTGTCTGGTGCTTGTGTTTTTTTTTTTAGAAAGAACATAAGTAGTGTAGTGATAAGTGTACTGTGTTGAGTAAAGTGACAACAGGAATATGTATCTGTTGCAGCTAACTAAGGATAAATTGTTCTCTTTGCCCAGCTTATTTTACTTCCCAACATGAAAATTGTTCTGTCGGCTGATAAAACATATTTTGTGTCAGTGAATTTTATGTATTTTTGAAAACTATTGCAAATTTTGAATATTTAACAATAATAATAATAATAATAATAATAAAGTGTTTAATGAAGGTGTAACCCAATTAGTTTACAATAGCTGCTCTTACATTCCCATGTCTCTTTTTTTGGGTGATTTTCCAGAGTTAAGAGGTTGAAGATTTTTTTCAGTATTTGTAGATGCAAGTTATGTAATGCAGAACACTTGATACCTGAATACTAGTGTTTTCAAATGGTGCCAAATACTGGACCTTTCCATGTATTAATCACTCTGCAAGCAGCCTAGACCCAGATCTGTTGTACATAATGTGCCTGCAGATCTGAGTCTGCTTTATTCTGTTTATGATTTAATGTTAAAAGTTATGATCCTGATCTGCCAGTGCATTATGGGTGCTTGTTAAAAAAGGGTAAATGCTGTACATAAATCAGTGCTCAGCATAACACCTCATTATTGATCTCTGACACCCCACAGATTTTATAAGTTCTAAAGGCAACACCAGATTTTCCATGCAGCTGCTAATGTAATCCATCCTAGAATTTGTTTTTCTCACCTTGAGTTTGCTGAGCAGTGGAAAATTTCACTTGTCCAGGTTGAGAAATAAGCATCACAACATGCCAGATCTATTGAATTTGGCCAAATGAGATTTAGAGCTGATAACAATACTGAAGTATTGCATTTTGACTACCGTATATACTTGCGTATAATTTCGCCAAATGCAAACAACATAGACCCTGATCTGCTGTCACATAATGCGCCGACAGATCAGGGTCTATGTTGTTTGTTCTACTGATTAGTACTTACAAACTGAATAGATCCAGATCTGCAGACGCATTATGCAACAGCAGATCTGGGTCTATGCAATTTGCAGCTGGTATAGACTTATACGCGAGTATATACAGTGTTTCACTGTTAAAATTATGTTATATCTCTTTGTATGTAACTCATATTTCATTCAGTATGTATTTTAGTATAACTTCATTAGGTGCTTAGCTGTTCCAAAAGCTTATACTGTACCCTTGGTGCCGTCTGTGACATCTAGTCAGTATAACCCCAGTGTAAAAAATGTCTGTTCTTGTCATGGTGTTTTTGTCATGGTGTCAAGCTTCAGGCATGATATCTTTGCAGAACTTGGTCAGGGTTTTATTGGCATAATTGTGAACCACCACAGGGAAAAAAATAGGTTCATGGCATCTGACTTTTCTTGCACTAATAACTTCATAGTTGACAGGGTTTACGCAAGTACTAAAGTTTTAGTTCCATTACATAATTTAAGTTGAAGGCATTGTATATTCAGGTAACTTGGCCAGAATATTACTTTGCCTTGATGAACCGCTGAAGGGGAAAATGGGTCAAAGTGACATACTTTTCATCGCAGCAGTAAAGTTTGTATTCCTTGCAGATCTGGTTGAGCCATGGTATGTTCTTGGAACTTGGACCCAAGGGGAATAAAGTTACAGTGACCTACTTTTGATACACTATTGAATCACTTTATTATTTGCATGTTATCATATACAGTTGTTAAAGTTATGTTTTCCTGTCATGGGTTAAAAGATGTAGTTGGACAAGGTAGAAAAATGAAGCACAAACACCACCCCAACTCTCCTATCCTTAATTTCCAAAGGCAGGATCAGAATTGTTGAGCAATATGAGACACAGTGTCATTACATGTTAACCAACTAGCTGATGCAGGTATCCTTTTACTAATTGGTCCTCAGGAGCAAGCAAAGTCAAGTGCCTTGCCTAGGGCACAATAATCATGGGCTGGGCAGGATTCAAAACCACAACCAAGGGCACAGAAGCAGAGGGCAGGGCAAGACTCAAACCCACAACCAGGGGCAGGTCCAGGATTTTTTCAGTGAGCGTTCACTTTGAGAAGAGGATGGTTAATTTTACCTCAAATGTTTACTCACTGAAAACTGTAGTGTTAAATGGTAAAGAGAGTATGACTGAACCTTTCAAACCCCCAATCCACCACTGACAGCCCTCTGATCCCGAGTCCACATTTCCCGTCTTCAGGCCAATCTGTCCTTTCATAGATAATTTGCTACTACAAGAAAAATGAATGGTATGACAATTATCATTGATATTTTCATTGATGTTTTCGTTTCTTTTTGCAGTATTTGACAACAGTAATTCCATACCACTCCAATCAAGGCCCACCAACATCAGAGCAGTTACAGATCTATATCAAAAGTAAGTCATTACAGGACAAGGTAAAGATATTTGATCTACAAGAAAACATGTTTATGCGGAAGCTCTAGGTACCACCTTAATCACTTCATTTTATCCTTAATTCTTTATATCCTTATAACAAATGTATAGCCATGATGCTTCATTGGAGATGCAAATTCATGTTGTACAAACTCTAAATATGTTATCCATGTTTGTACAAACCATGTTCTGCTGTATACTCAAAGAACATTTCTTAAAGGTGTATAGAAGAAGCAAATTATTATACATATTATATCGACATGAATCAGAATAACACAGGCTTTTACTCCCACCCCCCAAATCAAAATTCTGAAATCTGATTGGACAGTGATATGACCTCAGCCAACCGGACGTCACAAATTTGGGCCGAGTCTAAATCTGATTGTACTAAATTTTTGTAATCTTAGGACTAGATCAGCTTCTCAAAATTTAGATGATATTTACAAGTCAGTAAAGTTTCGAGCAAGTTTTATCCTGACTTTAGATTCCATTTGTAGCATATTGGAAAGACAAAGATTTTTGTAATAGATTGTTTAGGTAAAACTGATATTTTAGAACACTCCAAGACATAAGGAATTACAATTGACACAATGTATTTATATACATTATCACATTGATACTTACCGTCTATACTCACTTATAAGCCCGTTCCAAAAGCAAACAACATAGACCCTGATCTGCCATCACATAATGTGCCAGCAGATCAGGGTCTATGTTGTTTGTTCTTCTGATTAGTCCTTACAAACTGCATAGACCCAGATCTGCCATCGCATTAGGTCTATACAGTTTGCAGTTGGTATCGGTTTGCACTTTCATAGGAAGCATTCACTTCCCAACTAACAAATACTAAATGACAACACTAGATATTGGTAGATCATCATTTCTTATGATAACTGTCTCTAACAATGAAATGCAATGCTTTATTTGATAGGTTATGAAAAGTAAGTGAACTAGGAATTCTAAAGGCTGGCAAAACATGAACCTGTATTGGTGTCTGTCTGATCTGCATGACTAGATTTTGATTTTAATCAGATTGCCAACTATTTTGTTTGCACAATACAATTGACAGATCCCCAGAGCCTAGATAATCATGCCTGCTCATTAAAATTTCTTTAGAATTAGAGCTTTTCTTTCAGATTTATTTACTGCATCATTAGAGAGAAATTTTCGGTTAATTGTGACAATTTCATAAATATTGGATGAAAGATAGTAAAGTTACAATTTGAATTTGTACATGCTACTCAGTTAAAACTTCCTTGGTGTCGAACCATCACTGAATTATGCTGCCTGAGAGTTAGATAAGCTTACCATTCCAGTTGTGATTATATAATGATACACATGTAGCCTAGTTGTGATTATATAATGATACACATGTAGCCTAGATGTGATTATATAATGATACACATGTAGCCTAGTTGTGATTATATAATGATACACATGTAGCCTAGTTGTGATTATATAATGATACACATGTAGCCTAGATGTGATTATATAATGATACACATGTAGCCTAGTTGTGATTATATAATGATACACATGTAGCCTAGTTGTGATTATATAATGATACACATGTAGCCTAGTTGTGATTATATAATGATACACATGTAGCCTAGTTGTGATTATATAATGATACACATGTAGCCTACTTGTGATTATATAATGATATACATGTAGCCTAGTTGTGATTATATAATGATGCACATGTAGCCTAGTTGTGATTATATAATGATGCACATGTAGCCTAGTTGTGATTATATAATGATGCTCATGTAGCCTAGTTGTGATTATATAATGATACACATGTAGCCTAGTTGTGATTATATAATGATACACATGTAGCCTAGGTTTAGATTAGTTGGTGGTCACTAGGTATTTCAAATAAACAATAATTGACTGAGCGCTAAATGGTAGATAGGAAGAGATTAGTAATTCATCACTCAAGGGAACAATTTATTGTTGATCATTCACATTCTTTTCGGTTTATCCAACAGTTCATTGAATCCAAATTAAAGTAATCTGACTTAAATGATGAATGGTGGTACCAGTATATAAAATTAATGAGACTAGACTGTAATTGAGAGACATGGATTCTACTGCAGCTAAGCAATTATTTAAATGAACAAATACTATTCAAACTGTAAATATTAAATAGTTCATAATCATCAGTCTTCTAAATAAACGCCAGTCTGAAGCCTGAGGCCATTGTTTTTTTACTTGGGCCAGCAAAATTTCTAAGTTCACAGGCCCAACAGGCCAGTAAATATTCAAAGAAATGCAAATAAAAAATTTAGATGCAAACAAAAAATATTGCCCAAAATCTATCAGAAGCAAAAATATTGTCCAAAATCTATTGTCCTTTCATTGTATCTAAACTGCCAAGTATGTAATCCAAATTATTCAGTCGTTATATTCTGCCTCTCTCCATTCACTACATTAACGCCTGAAGGCGGAATCAATTAGAATGCTTCAGACTGGAAATTATAGTATGGGTATTATTTCCTAATTGGAATAATTCAGTGTCCTCTAGTAGTGAACGGAGAGAGGTGGAAAATAATGAATGGATTTCTGGGGTTAATTATCTTCTTACATTTTGGAGTGAAAACAAGGCGGAGTTAGAAAAATATTTTAATCGTGCATTGGAGCATATACAGGTAAATTGTTTACATTGAAGAGGTTCGTCTTTCATTTTGAATTTTCAGTATTGATCTGGATATTTGAATTGCAAAGACTCATTAGTACCGTCCTTATTGGACATATCTGATTGGCTGTCTAGTTCAGACAGCATGTGACGCACTTTTTAGGTATGGAGCATTCAAGTCCTCATGTAGTGGATGGAGGGCACTGAATTATTTGAGTTACTAAGTATGTGAATGTCATCCTGTTTTATTTTCGGTTTCGGTATTTGTAAACAGTAAGTTCAATTCAATATCATTAAATGAATTTTCTATGACATTTTGAGGGAGCCAGACCTGGCAAAAGACCCTGTCCATGCCAGATGAATCTCGATCTCGGCAAGCTAAATGATTCGATGAACAAACAAGAATTTGAATGGCTGAGGTATGATGAGGAGAAACAAATCATGTACTGTTTTTTATGTAAAACAAATTCAACAGTTGATGAACCCTCACCATTTGTCAAAGGAACGGACAACTTCAAAATTGATACCCTCAAAACTCACCAGGCTTCTAAAATGCATACAAAGTGCATTTCGCTTTTAAAAGTTGTATCGAAACCAGTGGCATCTAGTGCAGCAGCTCAGTGTTTATTCAAGTTAAAGCAAGCAGAATAGGACAAACTGGTTATAAAATTTAGTACTGCACATACCCTAGCAAAATGTCATTTGAGTTTTAACTTCTATAGAACCACATACCCTAGCAAAATGTCATTTGAGCTTTAACTTCTATAGAACCATATGTCGCTTTGACAAAGCAAAAGGCCTGGAAGTTGGTTCAGACTACTTAAAAGACAAGGCAGGAGCCACATTTGTAACTGCCATAGCCAATATTGTCAGACAAAGTGTACTGAAGAAGTTGGAGACATCCAGATTTTCAGTTTGATGATTGATGGTACAACTGACTTCAGTGGTGATGACCTTGAGAACATATATGTTTGAACATGCAACCAGGGTAAAATTGAGGACACTTTTCTTCATATTGGACCTACAGATTCCTCCTACAGCCAAGACATATATCAACATGTCAAACAGGTCTTCAAAACACTTGAAGTGGGGACTGTTATGAAAGAGAAACTAGTATGATTTACAGCTGATGGTGCATGAAATATGCAGAAAAAACTAAATTAAAAGTGCATTTCTTATAGGCTGGGACTTCTAAGTCAACAGAACCAGAATTAAGTAGTGATGAGTCAGATGGTAGCAGTTCTGAAAGTGATGAAGATATTGATTATGAAATGGAGATGTCAGAAGAACTTGGTAAATTCTATGATATATTCTTTTATGAGGGAATAAGCAAGAAGAAAAATACAGTGCTTTCCTCATTTTTAACACAATATATATTTGGTTAAAGTCAATCTAAGGTTATTATGAGAAAATACAATAGTAAGCTTAATATTTTGATTTTTCTGTGGGCCATTTAAATTTAGCTCAAGCCAGTGCATTTTGAAAGTTTGCTGGGCCAGTGGCTTGAAAAATTAATCGTGAAAACTGAATCACTCATTTAAATTTTCAGTTTTGCAAGCTATAAATGAGGACAGTCCCACAGTTCCAACACTACTCACTGACTACATTCTCAAGGGTAAGTCTTGAAAAATAGCCAATTTTGCATCATGTAAATTTATGGTTGCTTTAAATGAAAATCAAAGCTGTGTTCAGATGATGTTGCACGGAGGGAAAACTTCATATGTATCAGGTTCCATGTTCTTAAAGCGTCTTGAGCACAAAATCTCAAGCTCCTAGTCTGAAAATTTTGACAGTCGTTAACTTTAACAGTGAGAACGATGGTAGAATCATAGAACTTCCAGAAATTTCTTAACTTTTGGTCTTTTTGCTAGCATGCTTAATGTCAATGATATCAGTCCACTACAAGCATCATATTTAATTTGGGGATATACAATATTAAATTGTTGAATCGGATGTTGCATCATCATCATTGCAATCATCATTATCATCATGGTCCAGTGAAATCTGCTCAAGATGTCAAAGTTAATGTCAGATATTCTCTCCAGTTCAGTTAAGGTCTCAATAAATTAGATAGATGCTTGGGTGAATTTTACAATAATAACTCTGATATAAAAGTAATATATACATTGTGCTAATAAGGCCTCCAAACAGAATTACTGAACAGAATTCTAATGGAAGGAACCTTGCTTAAAATGGTAAGGACAGGAATTGTGTGAATTGTACTGTTGGGAATAATTTCATGACAAAAAGATATTTTCTTTACAGTTCTGTGCCCTACATAATGAGTTACCCAGTGGTTGTTGACATCCACCCTGTGAACTTGGGATGCCAGAGAGAGTATTGAAGAGGAGGTGTTTAGCTAAATTTTCAATATTTTGTACCTCTTTAATATGAACACTTGCTATAACGTATGCTTGAGTGATAAATGTAAGTTGCATTTGTGGGGTACTGTCTCTTGCAATTACATTTTCTTTTCTTCAAAATCATCTGATGCAAATGGATTTGCAGTGATTTTTTTAAAAGTATCTTGGAATATATGTACATACATTCACTGTTCATGAATGTTCAGATGAGTCATATTCTAAAACTAAAGTATTGAATGCATTAAAAATAGATCAGTGTGACATACTTGACATGCTGGATGAAATGTATGTACACAAATTAAACTAGGATGAAGTTCATACAGAGTTGTATTGTCTTAGTTAACAGAAATTCCAGAAGTGGAAAAAGTGGGTCCCAGTTATCCCTACCTGGTCAAAAGGTGGGGTGATTTAGAAATAAACAGGCCACAAATATCTTACCTGTTTCTTGTTTATGCAAGAAAATTCAAACATTTTATTATCAGCCTCCCCTGCCATGGTCTTTCCATACTGGAAATTTAATTCCTCATGCATGAGTAACAATCACCCTCTTGAATTATATTGTGGGCACTTGAGTCTACATTTTTAATAGCAGTAATACAATTACCTACTACTATTGCATTGCTTTCCTTTTCTGGGACTCATAGTCCCCCTTCTAAGCTAATTATTCCATCCTCCAATTAGTATTGGAGGGCCAGAATTGAAAAGAATATGATCCCAGTCTGACTCCTTTGTAACAGCCAACATATAGAATATCATCTTTTTCTTTGGACAACATATGCTTATACGTGTGCTGATTTGCTTAGCGAAATTTGCCTTCGTTTTTTGGTTTTAAATATATATTTGGCATTTCACCTTCATTTTTGTATCGATTAGTGCTAATCTCCCCAGTCCATGCTTTAATTGAGTGTTTTCTGTATTCTTTTTTCATTAAATTGTATTCCTCTTGATTTTTCCAAGGTGATGGTAAGTACTGCAATCCTTTTTTGGTTCAGAATTTTTGTTTTTGAGTGAATTTTTATCTTTCAGAGTTTATAATGTTGTAAGGTGTGGGCACAAGAATGCCCTTTGGGACACTCACACCACTTGCTTAGTGTGCACAAGGTGTGCATGCACAGACAGTTGCCCAATTTGTTGTCTTTGGTCTGACAAGGTGTGGGACTTGGCAAAAGTTGCAGCACATACAGTGGGAGGGAGAAGGGTCCATCTTTCTCCTCATCTTCTTTGAATGACCCCCTCCATTCCCAGTGCTGATGAGGGATTGGTCCATGGCCTCTCTCAGGGGAGTGAAAACACCTAAAAGTGAGTCATGCCTCATGCTTCGGGGCAAGCATTCTCCTCCCAAGGTCGGTGTCCCAGTGAATGATATTAGTGAATTGTGCCCACCTTAGAGGGAAGAGCAGTAATCTCCTTCAAATTAATCTAATATGGATTCGTCCATCGGATCATCATCAGGAGCTGGAAACTCCAATGGAGTGGGAGGGCTTTCTGTGGAGCTTCTGCACCTCTGAGACAGCAAAAGTCTTGTTTGACCACAGCTAGAACCTTCTGAGATCTGCACCTCTTGAGGCTGAGACACTCTTTGGAGGTCTCATCCCCTCCATGACATCACAGAATTTGAGAGACCAACAACACAGGTCCTTGGCAGGAGCTCCATGTCCTTCGAAACAGGCCAAGAAGTGCGCCAATCCTGACTGCCCTATGGGACATTCTCCCAAATTTTTCAAGCAGGTGCAGCTTTAACAGTCTCACAAGCAGCCTCAATTCAAAGTTCCCTCTTGCTCATCATTTACTAAATGGTTGGAGAGGCCAAGGGAGGAAGTTTTCAGACTCCTCCCAATTCCCAGAGGAGGGAGGTGGTTCACCCCAGGGAGTTGCACCCTCTTCTGTAGTGTCTTCCTCTTCCCAATGTACCAGTAGGTGCTTGTCTAGCCCACATTTCAAGGGTTTGATCAGGCATCAGGGACAATGTGTGGGCCCATTTCACCTTAAAGGAGGGCTACCGGCTTCATTTCCTGGAACATCCTCCACTATCACAGACCCCCACCTTCTTTCACCAGTCCAAACTATCTCAATTAAGGGAAGAGATACACACCCTTCTGCAGATGGTTGCAGTCGAGAGGGTGGAAAATGAGTAGTTACTGGGTTTCTATTCCTGGCTCTTTCTGGTGTAAAAAAAAGCAGTAAGTTTTGGCTCATAATCAACCTTTCTGCCTTAAATAGATTTCATTGGGAAGAATGCTTCAAGATGAAGACTACCACCTCGGTCAATAACACCAAAAGGCCTTTCTACTGGGCAGTCTCCATCAATCTTCAGGATGTATATCTTCACATCCCAATCTTCCCTCCACACAGAAAATACCTCGGGGGTTTTGTCTCGACCAGGAATTATGTAAATTTTAAGCTCTTCCATTTGGTCTTGCCTCCGCCCCCAGAGCTTTTATAAGGATGATAGGGGTAGTTGCAGCCCACTTGAGATCATCAGAGATCCCAAGCCTCCAGTATTTCAGTGACTGATTGATGCACAATGTCCACAGAGATTCTCTTCTGAAGGACCTATCCCTCTGTTGGTCCACAGTGACTGTCTCAGTCTCATCTCCACCCTAGAGAAGTCAGATCCCATCTCTTCTCAGGACTTCCTATATGTGGGGATGAATTTCCTCACCAGCCTGGGGAAAATTTGTGTTCCTCTGGCCCGGATCAACTGAATCCTATCCTTTATAACGACTTTTCTGACCGAGACATTATCGGCTCACCTTTTTATATCTCTCCTGAGGACTCTAAACTTGGCTGCAGACTTTGTTTCCCCTATGAAGAAAGTTACTTGCTCCCTCTCCAGTTCCTGCTTCAAGCAAACTGGAGAGCACAAAAGGATCCTCTATCAGCTTGGATCCCCCTGTGATCAGATTTTCACCACCACCTGCGTCTTCACACAGTGGTCTCTACACCAAATGGTAGCAGAGTCACTTTTCCAACTATGAGGGAGACCCTTGGTGGACTTGTTCGCTCCAAGACTGAACAACAAACTCCCACTTTGTGTCTGTCCAGTGCCAGATTGGAGGGCCTGGACAGTGGATGCTTTCAGTCTAAAGCTGGATTGTCAGTGTGCATACGCCTTCCCACTTTTCAAAATAATTCCACAGGTGCTCCAACAAGTCAGGATCTCCACGGCTTGGCTCATCCTGGTAGCCCCCTGTCACCTTAACAGTTATGGTTCAATGACCTACTCAGTCTGTTGGTAGACTAGCCCAGGACATTACCACAGAGGAGGATTCTGCTGTCACAGCACAGAGATCACTCCTTCACAACAGCCTGTAGATTCTCCACCTTCATATTTGACTCCTCTCAAGCAATCAGTCCACTAAGATCAGTTTTCAAGCAAGGTTGCCAACTGCATTGTCCAGGCTAGGAGGCGATCTGCTTCCAGGGTTTATGATGCAAAGTGGAGAATCTTCTGTGATTGGTGCAGTAGGAAACATGTTAATCCTAGCTGTCCCCTTGTGAGTACAGTTGCAGATTTTCTTCTTTTGTTTTCAAGGAGAGAGAATGTACAGTGTCCATTATTAAGGGCTATACATTCTCAAGTTCTCTAGGGATTCCTCCATTTGGTCAGATTCTCATCTTTACAATCTCATCAAGTATTTTGAGCTTCAGAGACCAATATCTTGCTCGCTAATGGAATCTTTTGTGTGTTCTTTGGGTGTTGTCAAAACCCTCCTTTGAACCCTTAAGTGAAGCTTCCATCAAGCACCTTACCTTTGAGACTGTTTCCCTGCTGTCCTTAGCATCAATGAGGAGTAAGCTTCATGCCTTGTCAGTGAATTTACAGTTCAACAGTAATTATGATTCGGTTTCTCTTCTTTTCCACCCAGGGTTTCTGGCTAAGAATCAGTTACCGTCACTAGCTCCACTTCCTATTGATATCCCCAGTCTCAGTTGTAACTGTGCTGGGAATGAATATTTAGCTTCTTCTAAAGGGAGAAGGAAGGGTAGGAAGCATCTCTTCCTACTTATTAAGGGTTCCTCGGATATTTCGGCTGTCACTATTTCCAGATAGGTTGTCCTCACTAACAAGAGAGCTTATCAGCCCCTCACTGAGATGGGCTTTTCTTTCATGAGAATTAAAGCCCATGAAGTCAGGGCTCTTGCTTCATCTTGGGCCTATTTGAATCACTTCTCTTTTCAGGATGTTATGAGAGCCGCATTCTGGCAGTTTCACACTACCTTCTTCCCCTTTAACCTTTGATCGTTGGCACATCAGAGCAAACGCATTTTTTCTTTGTGCCCTATAGTGGTGGCAAAACACATGGCCCAACCTTCAACCAGCTTACAGTAGTGAACACTCCTACCATAAGGGTAAGTACTTTATTTTTCTATATCAGATTTGCTGAGGCCATCAGTCTGCCTCCTAACCAGTAAATTCAGCAATGCAATAGTAGCAGATAATGTATTGCTACTATTAAAATGTTGTTGTTGGGGGTGGGGTGGGTGGACTAATTTAATTATGTGATACTTGCCTGCTACTGTTGCAAAGATTCCCTCCTCCCAACCTGCTCTGATAGCCTGTCGTCTAAGTCCAAGTCTGAAGAGGATGATATTCTGTATGTTGGCGATGACGAAGGATTCAGGCTGGGATCATGTTCTTTTCAATTCTGGTCCTCATTGAGGGAGGGAATAATTAGCTTGGAAGGGGGACTGAATCGCAGAAAAAGAAAGCAATGCAATAGTAGCCAGTAAGTATTACATAATTAAAATTAGGTTTTACATTTTCCTTCTTGTATTGCTGTTTTAAAAATAAACGCAAACGGGTTTTTGTTGAAGATTTCATCTTCTCTTCTTTATCTCTTCTACCCATGATCATCAACCAAATGCTCTGAAATGGTGCCTAAGCTAATCAGAACTAGTAACACATTTCTGTCAGCCAATAAAATTAATTGTCTTATACTTCTTTGGCAAGAAGCAAACTCTATTCAGTAAGTTGGCTTGGGGTGTGCTCAAATCAGTCAGTCTAAATTCAGCTATAGTAATCTTTTATCTTATTTTCTTGGGACCATTTATGTGTCCAATGGGTGCCATAGAGGCAGCTTTATTACACCAAGGATTAAAAATAAGGGTCAATGGCACAGCCTAGAATAAATACTGGTTAATATGGAGAAGTTTCTACAGTCTAATATCCAGTAGTTGTTTAGTCTTTAGTAATTATTATATAAATTGTTGACATAGTGTCTGAAACATTTTTTCTTGAAAATGCAGAAATCAAGGTCAGATAAATCTGTTATGCATAAATTATCCTTTGATGGACTCGTCACACTTTTAAACATAAATAGTGTTTTCTCCAGGATGTGCACCTGCATGGATCGTAACCAAAAGATGATTGCATTTTCCCATAAATACGAGTAAGTGCGTGAGGATCCCACACAGATGATTTGCTGT
Source organism: Margaritifera margaritifera (assembly GCA_029931535.1). Lineage (NCBI taxonomy): Eukaryota > Metazoa > Mollusca > Bivalvia > Unionida > Margaritiferidae > Margaritifera > Margaritifera margaritifera. Next base: position 221,987 of record JAQPZY010001486.1, on the reverse strand, counting down.
GAGCCCAACGAAACCTGGAGCATTCATCAGTTTTAGTAACTCGTAGTGATAATTTAAGTGCTTTATTGCTTAATCATCCACCATTCTCAGTTTGTCCAAGTGCAGTAGGTGGAACATTTTTAAAAACAGATTAAGCTAGTGTCTTGTTTCTGCTAATGCTTGATTTTGCCATTTGGTATTTGGTTGTTATATCTCAACTGTCTTATGCAGTTCAGATTCATAAAACATACTGCCATTGTCATAATACTTGATGCTGCTGTGTCAGTGATTGTGTCATAATATTTTATGCTGCTGTGCCAATGATAGTGATAAACAGTTGTAAGTTTTACCTTTATTTAGTATAATAATGTTTGGGAAAATATACATGGTCTACTGTTATCATTATAAACAGCCCCCCTCCACCCCTGATGGAAAAAATTCCCACTTCCGAAAACATCTGGAAATTCTGGAGAAATCACTGCATAAACTGGAGATAATTTCTCTTGGCAAGTAAAAGACATATTGTTCCACTGAAATATAAGCTACAGCTAAAAGTATAAATTTTACAGTCCGAGTCTTTTCCGCAAAAATCCAGTGTGCCAGAGTTTTAATATATTTATTAGGCATTTCAGCATTTGATGCACTTTAGAATGCTCTGTTGCACTCAGTGGAATAATATGTATGATTATGAGTGAAGCCATTACATGTGAAGGGTGTGAATTTGATGTTGTGATGGACTGATGACAGCTTAAATAAAGCAGTTGTATTTATTATTTATAACATGAATATATGCACAAAGGTTTGTGACCGTGCGTCAGTCAATTCATGCAAAATGTGATTGGTATAGAAAAAGGGAGGGGGGAGCCAGCTGAATATAGATGAGCTATGCTAGATATAACCACATGCATACTTTGTGAGGTTCTTCAAAGCTGTTGATATCAGTATTAGGATGATAAACTACACATATATAACTATAATTATGGTGATGACTTGAATAAGTTACTGTTAGACATCTGTCAGAGTAAACAGGACTGGTATCAGTCTGTAAATGATAAATTCCTTGTAAAAGATTGGATTTTCAATATAAGATGGCTGGAGGTATGAATTTACTCAATGTAAGATGGTTGGAGGTATGAATTTACTGTCCTGCGCATATCTGATACAGAATTACATTGAGAATAGATCATTATGTTTGTGCAAGAAACACTGTTCATAACTCTATCTGTTATTTATCATGATGTCCATCATTAGTAACAATGTGAACTTTGTATGTTCATCATTCCTAGTTTAGCTAGATGTTTTGAATGAATGTGTTTTGCCATGTTTTACATTTAAAAATTATGACCTAGTGACAGATTTCTATCTATGGCATTCATTGTTGCTAAAGCAGTTGATTATTGTCAAGTTGCCAATAAAGCTAGTACTGCTATGGCAATTGCCTCGTTTGAAATAAGTCTTTTTTATGGATCAGTTTTCCTAATTACATTGTGATACACAGAAGTCAGCTGTGCATTCCTCCCCAAGATTTTATAGTCTTATTGATGCATAATGTTTAAACCAGATTATGCAGAAATCCATTCTAAGCTTGAATAGTGAATCACGTGTCCTTGAGTAGTATAAGTCAAAATTAAATAGGCTAGGATAAGATGTCCATGTTGGAACACTAAATGTATTAGCTCTAAATGGAAAAAATGAGTAGCATGGAACATGTGGCTATGGCTGTAGAAAGGTATTTATTGTTATTTGCTGAATTTTCTGCACTATTTATATAATCAAACTGGTTAGAGAGTTATTATTTGTTCCAAACAGGAATTGAATTCATGGTTCGAGTAAAGGCATCCATCACCTAGTTCTCATGCACCAGTGCTCTAATCCACATGGTCATGGTCAGCTAAATGCATAGACCCATATATATATATATATATATATATATATATATATATATATATATATATATATATATATGTGTGTGTGTGTATATATATATAATGTCACAAAAATTGATAAGATCGCAAGTACAAAACGGTTTCCCAACATTTAGAGCTAAACAAGCTCTTTGTCAGGGGAAGAAACAATTTATATATATATATTAACACTGTGGGTGCAGATGTTTGGTTAGAGTTTTCCAGATTATGGAAAAAAGTTCCATAGTTGCCAGTTGTGGAATTATGGAAAGAGTTCAATAGTTGCCAGTTGTGGAATTATGGAAAGAGTTCAATAGTTGCCAGTTGTGGAATTATGGAAAGAGTTCAATAGTTGCCAGTTATGGAATTATGGAAAGAGTTCAATAGTTGCCAGTGGTGGAATTATGGAAAGAGTTCAATAGTTGCCAGTTGTGGAATTATGGAAAGAGTTCAATAGTTGCCAGTTGTGGAATTATGGAAAGAGTTCAATAGTTGACAGTTGTGGAATTATGGTAGAGAGTTATATAGTTGACAGTCGTGGAATCATTGAAAAGAGTTTCATAGTTAGGGTTACTAAATATTTCTCTTTTTGAAAGAAATGAAAATCTTTCTTTTATTCGAATTTTACAGAATGTAAATATATATTTGATTAGATAATTGGTTTCTGAGTTTATCCAAGTTGAAATCTCAGTGAAAATGCTAATGGTAATTGCATGAGTTGTAGACCATTTGACTTTCACTAATGTAAACTTGAGTATCATGTGTAGTTTTGTCTACAGAGGACAATCATGCACCATTCCTATAGGATAGACAGTACATTTTGCCTTTTATGGTTGGTGTACATGGTGTCGTATAGAGCTTTCACCTGTATAGTGTAATTATATAATCCTGCTCCCAATGTTGAATGTATGCACATGTAATAACATTAATTAAATGGTAACTTGTGGTTATAATTATTATTTGTTTATAGTATTACTATTTTATGAGCATTGATGTGAGCTCTGTATTATTTGTATGAAGACATTACATGTCATTCTGATATACATGTATCTAGTCTAAGCGATGACAAGAACCTTTGTCCTATTCATGTGTCACAATTATTGGCATTTGTAAATATTACTGTATACAGTAAAACCTGTCTTAAGTGACCTCTACTATGAGCAACCACCTGTCATTTACGACTACAATCATCATCACGGATCGATTTTATTATAGAAACACACTGTCGTCAGCGACCACCTGGAGAATGCAACCAGCGACCATGATTTTATGGCAAAAAATGCATTTCTACACTGCTTTGAATGACTGTTTTGCAAAAACAAATCAACACCGCTGATGTTTAATCCGTTGTAACCACGACTGCTTAGGAGTGTCTGCAGACAAAGTGCAGATTGTACTAAAACAACACTGCTATGCATGTTTGACATTTGTCTGTCGAGTTGATCCGTAATGCCTGGGGTGAATGAGGTCTATGCCCTTGTCTTTAATAAGTGATTATCGTTTTCCAGATTCAATTGTAATTGTAAAAGGTTTGTGTTGTTTTTTGATCTTTTTCTTGTTACCGTTATTATATCCCACACAACAAGTCATCATCTGCTCACTGCGGTGCAGTATGTTAACCCTTTGTTTATCAAGTTAATCTCTTTATGTCGTCGGTGAATTAAGCATTATGGTTTTGTCTTTAAATAAATTTACTTCGTTTCTGAATAGGTTAGTTCAGTCTTTTGATTTCATTCATTGATATATATATATATATATATATATATATATATTTATATATATTCCATATTTACTCAAAGCCTGATCAATACCGCTGCAGTGCAATTCATACACAGGACGACCAAGTGTTATCATACCTAACTGTAACTGTGCAATTCTTATGCTATATATAAAGTGAGTCTGAAATTTCGGAACATGTCAAGTTAACTTATGGACAGGATAAATAAATATTACCTTACTTAATTTTGCAATTCATATGCAAACCTACATGTACACATGATCTTCAATTATAATTGTAAATGTTTTATGGTAGATGTAGATCTTTATTGCTATACAACAAAAACTATAAATAACAAATAAAATGCATGTACAGCAGTTGTGAATATTTTCCCTTCTTAAACCTCTTGCATTTTGACCTTGAAAACTGGTAATCTTGCACAAACCTGTTATAAGAAACCACCTGTTTTGAGAGACTGCTTTTTGTTGGCAGAAGGGGTGGTCTCACAAGACAGGTTTTATTGTATTGGGAAATTTCTGTACTTTATTTTTGTGACTTTTGCAAACAGGTCGAGATTTCAAAACTAATTTTGCGGAAATTCAGAGTATCTACAGTAAAACCTGGTTATAATGAAACTCAAGGGACTAACAAAATCTTGTTATAGCCGATATTTAGGGGGTGAGGCTCAGATTTCAGGACAATCAATGGATATGTGTTATAATACCATTGCTGTAAATCAGTCTTTTTTATACACAAGAAACTGCTACACAAATCCACAAAGCAAAGTATGGTTCTTTTTTGTGCATTATCCAGCATACATCTGCAATTGTTATTTGCAGCCTCTCCCCCCCCCCCCCCCCCCCCGGACCAATTTCAGCTAAACTTGGCAGAGAGAATCGTGGTATAAAGGCTTTTCAAGTTGTATAAATAATGCCAATCCACCATCATATCTGGCCACCATTACTAAAAATAGAAAATCCTTTATATGAATTCCTCTCTAAAACCACTGAACAGATTTTGATCAGATATGATAGAAAGCATCCTGAAGACCTTTCAGGTTTTTACAAACAATCCTCATCTGCCATCAAATATGGTTGCCATAGCCAAAAATAAAGGAACGTGTCCATTGTTCATCAGGAATTGCTATTTTCAACTTCCTCTCAAAAACTTGATTAATTTCAAACAACTTGGCAAAGAGTGTCCTTGCATAAAAGTCTTTCAAGTTTGTACAAATTATTCTGATCTGCCATCAAATATGGCAACCATTACTAAAAATAGGGAAACCTTTAAATGACTTCTCCAAAATTGCTGAACAGAAATTGATCAAATGTGGCAGAAAACATCCTAATTTGTATTTTAAAAAATGCTGATCCACTCTCGAACATGGCCACCATAACTAGAAATAGAAAAATCTTCAAACAACTTCTTCCCCAAAACCACTGAATAATATTTGACCAAACATTAAAGAAAGCATCCTGGCTTGAAGACTGTTCGAGTTTGTACAAATGCCCACCATCATTGGGGGAGTTGGCACTTTTCATGGTGACAATTTACCTTAAGTATTTACCCTCAAAAATGAATTTTTCAAGTGTCCTTGGTGCTTATAAGGTCAAATACAGTACATATTAAACCTCTGTAATGGACACCTTCATGAAGAACAACATTTTGTGGTACCTTGAGTGTCCTTGTTTTAACAGGTTTCACAGTATTGCTAATCTACAGTTCAGCCTGGATTCATATATTGTCTCTGTATGATTAAATACTATATATCCTCACGTATAAGCCGATACCAACTGCAAACTGCATAGACCCAGATCTGCCATTGCATAATGCGCTGGCAGATCTGGGTCTATGCAGTTTGTAAAGACTAATCAGTAGAACAAACAACATAGACCCTAATCTGCCAGCGCATTATGCGATGGCAGATCAGGGTGTTGTTTGCATTTGGACCCGGCTAATTCGCGAGTATATACAGTAGGTATTGGATGAGTTAGCATCAGTATTCAGTCTTTAAAGATCATTCCTCAATTAATATGAAATTTCCTTGTAAGCACAGGACACCAATCTGCATGTTATAACTGAATTTTCATTATGTTCAGCTTGCTGTATCTTCAGTATTTTATATGCATTAAAGAAGATAATGGTTATTATAATTTAGTTCTTGTTATTACTGTGATAAGTAGGTTTTACTGTATGATGGCTGTTAATCAGTCTTTCAAAGAATATTGCCAGACAGCAAAATTTTATAACCCATAGATTTTCTGAACAATTGGAAAATCACGAAAAGTTTACAAATGCAGAAAGTTACCAACATATGGTATTTTTAGTGTATAAATAAATATTTGAAAATTACTCCTTATGATATTGCAGCCTGCATTTCTCATACAGATTTGACGGAGGAATATTTTGCCTTACAGTTGATTTCTAATTTCAGGAGGTTTTGCAAACACAGTTCATGTTCCATTTAGCTGTGATGTGACATCAGGTCATGTTGAAAAATTAAATAATGATGTGTAAAATAAGGTATAGAACATATTTATATGGCCAGTGATCATTGTTAAAGTTTTGCAATCGAAACTGTAATTTTTTATATAATGTTTTTCATTCAGTTTGCTATTATTTCTGTAATCATTTTTACTTGCATCGTATTATGTAAATTTTTGTGACTTATTTTGGTTTATTTTTGACAACCATTGTACTGTTTACTGTTTGCTTTTTATCAATCGTATCAAAATACAAGCTCAGAATCAAATTAGAAATCCAATCTATATATAGAAAGATTTTTAACAAAATAAGTTGTACTTCAGTATGATGATTGTATAGGATTGAAATAAGATGGATTTGTCAGATTTTTCGAAATTAACAGATTAGGGATTAAAAAGTTTTATTTACATAACTCAGATAATTATCAAAGTTATTTAAATGGCTCAATTCAATAGGCATCAATAAAATGAAATACCAATGGTATTATATTATAAAAGATTTAATGTGATTATGTGCAGTGTTATTTTGTTTGGGGTGTTTTTTGTTGCTCTATACCTGTGGTCTTTTCATGGAGCGTCCCAGCTTAATTTGTTATGAATGTTTTTGCTAGTTTTTTTTATGTTTTCTAGTAGATAACGAAATATTTTTTAGAGGGTAGGAAGCAAAAGGTATTAAAGTTTACCTATTTTTAAAGTTTTACATTTTACTATGTAGAATATTTTTGTTGTTGCTACCATATTGTTTGAAGTTAATGTGTAGATGATCTAGTAGATCATTATACTTTATTTTAATGAATATAATTATATTTACAAAAGATATCTTTGCATAATTAAAATTTTTGTAATATTTCAGTCAGATCAAAAACTTCCACCCATCAGACTAAAAAAATTGGAATTAATGACCATTTAAATTGTATATCAGTCAACAATGATCATCAAATCAAATTATATTAAAAATGGGGATTTTTTGTGTAGGGTTGTACAATGTAAGCATGTAAGTACATAATCAAAAGCGATTTCAGAAATTTTTTTAAATCTTGCAAAAGTAACAAAACAATATCACAATGTCTTGAGTTGTACCTTAATTAATTTGTTGGAGCCGAGGTTGGTCAGTTGGTAGAGTGTTAGACTTGTAATCTAAGCGTTGTGGATTCGATATCCAATCAGGCCAGCTTGGGTCAGCTGCCATGGTGTGTTGTTGCGAAAGGCCTTTAGCTTTCGTATCCTTGGCATGATATAGCCAATAATGCGTTAAAAATCATGTTAAAACCAACAGAAACAAAACAACCAACCTTAATTTGCATACTAAAGTTTTAATAATTACCCTGAGTCACAGATATTAACAGAAGAAAGCCCAACTTACGGACCTAGCAAATCAGTTCAAGTGATTCCTAGTTCAAGCCAAGAACATTTAATATACATGATAATTACAAACATTCTGTCTGGTCTAAACTCAAGTTCAAGTGATCCAGGGTGTTTTAACCAACAAGATGCTATTGTTACCGTGTTACTTCTACCGGTATGTTGTTTTGAAACCAAAGCTATCATACATCATTTTTGACTTATTTTTTAAAAAAATATTAATTAAGCATCGTATCCTTCCAGGTTATTTAGTTTTAGTGAAGGTACTTCATTGGTTTTGTGTTTTACAGCACAGCAACACAAGTAGGCTATTTAATGCAGAGGCAGTTGCAAGTACCTTGCCCAAGCACATAAAACAGTAGCTGACCCAGGCTGATGCAGTAGTAGGATTCGAACCTACACCCTTTTCGGTCACAAGTCTTGCATGATAAACACTGAGCGACAATGGCTTCTGCCCATGATATGTGGGAGGGTGCATCGGGCCAATTCTACATCCCTAACCCATATGGGGCATATAGCCCTTTGATATTCACCCATATTCCAGTATTTTGTCAACATAGTTCTATTGCTGTGTTGAGATTTCTTGTAAAAATACTTTTATTTATTGTATTTACCCATTCAAATGCAAACAGTTAATCCAGATATACTCGTGCATTATGCACATATAGATAAGTTTCTAATCTGTTTGATTAAAATCATGGATAGATGACAGATCAGAGTTTGTTAGGTGCACATTATTTGAGAATAAAGCATGCATTTGTGCAACAGAGATTTAGTAGAAAATCATTTCATATTTGAGATATAAAGGGCCTTGTTTATTTACCAGTTTCATGAAGATTTAATTATTTTCCCAACTTAAAGGCCTCTTTGATTTTAAGTATATAAGATGAACAAATACAGTCAAACCTGTCCGAATGGTCACTTTTATATAGTTATATGTCACCTGGTCCAAATAGCCATTCTAAGTTTCCCCCAGCAAATTTACTATATAAATGTCATGTATATAATGGTCACCTACTTTTCTTGGTCAGTGGTCATGTGTTTCCTAACCAAATAATAGTTTCTCACTGTTTTAAGTGGTCACTGGAGTGTGTCGACAGTGTCCACTCAATGTATGCAAACTAAACTTTGCTTCATGAGTAAGGTGTTGTTTAGATACAGGCATATGATGTAAATCGATGGGCAAACATTTCTTATTTCACTTGTACTCACTGTATTCCAGTCACATTGTCTATGTAATCAAAGGTGTCAATAGATCCAATTCAAAAAGCAAGGTGGTTTTTATTATTAGGTGAGAGTGTCAAACAATTCATTTGCTGGATGGTGGGAAAAGCAATCGTACTGTCACAGCAGAAATGGGAGTCGCCCATGTCTTCATCTATTTGTGTGTGAATTAAAGCCATCTCTTTTGGGAAAAGGTCATCTTTTAGGAGAGATAAAAGTTATATCCTTTTTCATTAGGGTCAGAATTTAATTCCCTATTCATCACAGACCTCTAATATAAGCTGACTACTGTCTTTCAGCTCAGTTCAATTCAGTTAGTTTATTGTCATTCATATCAGCACAGATATACAACAAAGAACATAGAAGATTATATGAGACAATTTAAGAGTGAGATGGAAGATTATATGAGACAAATTAATAGTGAGATACATTGAGAGTAACATACAATATCTTTTGACCTTTGCAAGTTGACAAACTGGTAGTGAAATTAGTGTTTCATCCAAAACTACTTGGAGGATTGCCATGAAACTTTACACGCACATTCATCCCAAGGTCTAGTTGATCCTAAATGAAAATGGTGCTGCTCAGACATCTAATATGGCCTCCCATCTCAAAAATCTTTTTATCACTACTTGTCCTGAATGGATAGTCATATCAACATGGGGTTTTCACTGACAGATTTCTTATGATGTCTAGTTGGTCCTAAATGAAAATGGTGCCAATTTGACATCCAATATGGCCACCATGGCAGCCAACTTGAAAATCTTGTTATTGTTGCTTCTCCTAAACTGATGGTCATATTGACATGGGGTTTTCACCAAAAGAATTCTTTTGGTGTCTTGTTAGTCCTAAATAAAAATGGTGCCACTCGGATATCCAATATGGCCGATACAGACAGTCATATTGAAAATCTTGTTATTGCTCCTCCTGAATGGATGGTCATATCAGTATGGTGTTTTCATTAAAAGACTTCATATGGTGTCTACTTGGTCTTAAATTAAAATGGTGCTGATCTGATATCCAATTTGGCCACCATGGCAGCCATCTTGAAAATCTTGTTGCTACTCCTCTTTAAAATAAAGTCATATCGACATGGGGTTTTCACTAAGAGACTTCTAATGATATCTAGTTGGTCCTAAATGGCAGTCATCTTGAAAATCTTGTTATCACTACTACCAGTACTTCTGAATGTAAAGTCATATTGACATGGGGATTTCACCAGAAAACTTCTGATGATGTCTAGTTGGTCTTAAACGAAAATGGTGCTGATCTGATCTCCAGTATGGCCAATACAGGGGCCATCTTGAAAATCTTGCTATTGCTTTTCCTTGAATGAATGGTCTTATCAACATGGAGTTTTCACTAAGAGACTCCTTATGATATCTAGTTGGTCCTAAATGAAAATGCTGCCAATCTGAGATCCAATATGGCCATCAAGAAAATCTAGCCACTCCTAGATGGATGATCATATTGACATATGGTTTTCAAAAAATGCCTTCCTATGATGTTTTCTTTGTCATAAATGAAAATGGAGCTGACCTGACATCCAATATGACCACCACAGCAACCATCTTGAAAATCTTATAATCACTACTCCTTCTCAATGGATGGTCATATTCACATGGAATTTTCACCAAAATGCATCTAATGATATCTAGTTTGCCCTAATTAGTGCTGATCTTACATCTAGTATGGCTGCTACAGCGGCTACTTTGAAACTTGTGTTATTGCTAAAAAATAGAGATGGTTTCAACACTCAACAGTTAGAAAGAAGAAATGGTCTTATCTTGAATTCCTGGAAATTCTTTTCAGCCAGTAGAGCATCAGTCCCTTTGAGGAACTCTTGTTTTAAGAGTCAGTGATGATTTAATTTATAGGATGGATTCAAGAGAGCAGGATACAGTAATCTTGTGTGGAACATAAGTTTGGGAGAGAACATCATCAACGGTATATGTATTTTTTGATTTTGTTGAATAGTGCAGATGACAAACTCTGTTAATAATGTAATAATAATAATACATGTAATAATAATAGTAATATTGATGATACTTTTATTTGGTGCATCATATTTGTTTAAAAACCCAAGTTTGACAGGTGAACCTGCATACAGAGATCACCTGTATACAAAGGACAGTTTGACCTTTTCCCATGGATGACTGCTATTGACAGGTTTGACTGTACAGTGAATTTATGTGAGGAATGTATAAATTTTAATGGTTGTGCAAAAAATCGCATTTAATTCATGGATTGAGGAAGGTAGGAGTGGAGTACTACTGTTTCTATAGAATGATTGTTCTAATTTGAGACTTGGGATTTGTGGTTTCTAGAAACCATGAAACCCATGACATTTTGGTTCCCACAAAAAATAGTGAATTCACAGTACCGTATGTATTCGCATATAAGTTGATGCCAACTGCATAGACTCAGATCTGCCATCACATAATGCACTAGCAGATCTGGGTCTATGCAGTTTGTAAGGACTAATCAGTAGAACAAACAAGATAGACCCTGATCTGCCAGCGCATTAAGCGACGGCAGATCAGGGTCTATGTTGTTTGCATTTGGACCCGGTTTATACGAGAGTATATATAGTAATTGCAATCAAGTTTTGATAATCTGGCTTCCATTATCACTTGAATACAGTGAAATGGAAAGGCAATCTGTCAGTCAATAATGGTTTTATCTTCTGTATTTACCCAGTGTGCAGGCAGATCCAAGTCTATGCTGTTCATTTAATGGTATAGACCTTGATCTGCTGGCACATTTTTGGACAATAGATTAGGTTCTATGCTGTTCATTTGAAACCACGAGTAGAACAATGGTATAGACCTTGATCTGCTGGCACATTTTTGGACATAACTTGGGCTCTGTGCTGTTCATTTGAAACCATGAGTAGAACAAATGGTCAAGACCTCGATCTGCTGGCACATTTTTGGACAATAGATCAGGCTCTATTTTGTCTATTTGAAATCATGAGTAGAACAATGGTTTAGACCTTGGTCTGCTGGCGTATTTTTGGACAATAGATCAGGATCTATGCTCTACTTTTAAAATCATGAGTAGATCTGGGCCTATGCTGTTTGCATTTAAGCATATGCTGTACATGAGCAAATATGGTCAACTTTTGGGGTAAGATTAACAAGGCAAGATCATATCTTGTTCCTGAATTAATCACTATATTTCATTGAAATCCCGTTAGAAGTCACATCATTAAATCTGCTTAATGTTTCGAATGGTTTCACATTTATTACATGTGATGTACTTGCTCTCAATGATAATAGACAACATTGTGAGACAGAGTATCTTGAATAAAATGAGAAACTGAGAATATCATTTTTTTTATAGATTTAAACGTATTTAAACCTATGTAATTTTAAGTGAAACATTTTTCGATTATAACCAGTTGATTGTTTCTTTAAGAAAGGGTCTGTCCTTCAACATTCATCATGATGATAGTGTTTTTAGTCCTGTATATCATGCCCAGAAACAGAATTATTGAGATTTTAATCTTTCTTTTTGTACGTGTCCATATACGATTGTTGATTTTTTTCCTTTTTTTTTTTTAAACAATTTAATTTGAGTGAATGTTGTAAATGTCTCATTTCTTCTGCCTTATACATAAAGTATTAGATCTTCCTAACAGTTGAATTGCACTCTTCATTTTTTACACACACTCACAATTTTTCATGTGAAATACACCCGATTGTTGAACCTAATCTTCTATTGTAACTAGATCAATAAACCCTTTCTCGACCAATAATACTCAGTTGTTTAATTGTAGTCTTTATCACATTTGCGCTGTTACTTGCCCAAGTTTAATGACTTTGAGCAAATCAATTTTTATACATCTATCAGTCTATCGGGGCCCGGGTGGCCGAGTGGTCTAAGGCGCTCGCCTTTACAGATCACTAACATCTCACCTCTGTCTGTGTGGGTTTGAGTCTCTGGCTTGGCCAAAGTGGGTATGTGAGAAAACTTGCCAGTAGCTGGGTCTGTGGTTCTTCCCAGGTTTTCCCGGGTTCTTCCATCCACCAAATATACTGGCCGCCATGTATTGCCTATCATGTGCTGAAAAATGGCGTTAAAACCCATAACAACAACAACAACAATCAGTCTATCCATCCACCCATCTTTGCATCTATTGTCTTTTGTTTGTGCACAATAACACAGGTTCTCCACCATCTTCAGTTACCAAAGTTTGTGGATGGCTTGCACGTGGGGTAATAAAGAAGTCTATTGATTTGGGGTTAAAAGTTGAAAGACAGGGTCACTGTGGCTGCAAGAATATAAACAGTGTCTGCACAGTAATATTAGTTATGTCAAATTTTGTGGATAGCTTGCAAATGGGGTATGGAAACCTGTTGATTTGGGGATCAAAAGGTTAAAGATCAAGGTCACTGGGACTAAAGTAACAAAATGGTTTCTGCACAAAAATTTAAGTTCTCTACCATTTACCTTCACCAAAGTTTGTGCATGACTTGCATGTTGGGTAAGAAAGAAGCCTATTGATTTGGGAGTCAAAAAGTCAATGGTCAAGGTCACTATGACTGAAAGAAACAAAATGTTTTTTACATAAGAACTTTAGTTCTAGACAATGTATCTTGACCAAAGTTTCTGGAGAAATTGCATTAAAGTTATGGAAGAGGTCTATTGATTTGGAAATGATAAAAATTGAAGATCATTTTGGCTCAATGAAAAATGGGTTTTGCAGGTCAAAGGTCACAGCCATAGTGAGTGTAATAAAAAAATATGCTTTCAGCACAGCAAGCTTAGTTAAAAACTGCATACCCTGACCAAAGGTCCTGGTTATTGAGGCCCAATGGTCAAAAATCTCCAGAGTCAACCATGCCCTACTGGTACCTACATAGAGTACACAGAGGACCTGTTAATGCAGGAGAGACATATAATGCACTGTTCATGGTAATCTTGTTCCTTCTTTTGTCCAATCATGGTAGGGTCGATATAGTTGGAGTGGATATGTCATAAAAAAATATTTAAGGATGTCCACTTTTATAAAATCAACTCTTACTGTGAAGCTGAAAATGACATGATTATTATATTATGATATAATCAATATCATGTCACTTGTTATCTAAGTATTCATAGTACTATGAAATCTGGGAGAGACTGGACCCAAAATGACATGATTGCAACTTCTGTATTGTATTAAATAATGAAAAAGAAAAAATACTGGGACAAATGGAACAATCACAGTAACAATCCTGTGAAAGAAACTTATGTCGACAAAAAGTGTTCGAGCCCTTGGGAAATCTTAGCGATTTGACAACCCATCATAAAATGGCCTCGCAGGCTTTATTTTGTACAAAGCAGGCGTGATCTCAAATATATCATATAGGAAAAATGTACTCACATACATACAAATTTACTCACATTACATACACATTTCTTTGTGTATTTGATAAGAGGAGTCTAGGGACTTCAACCGGTGCAAATATAATGAATCATTCAAGATTCATTCAGCTATTATTGTATAGACAATTGGTGATAGGGTGCTTTTTCATGTACTTTTCTGTGTAATGATCCTTACTTGTGGACAGCAATTCAGTTATGAGTAGTACAATGCATACCAGCCTATATATTTTGAAGTGATTTTGGATCACTTTTGTCAAATATCAAGTTAAATACTGCAACATTTCACAAGCGATCATCCTTAAATTGGGTTTTTCTTTTTATAGTTTCACAACTGAATATTGTGAATTCAAAAATTTTTTGTTATTTACTGTTTACAGTCATTTTGATACAATTTTGCGTAGCATTCCTTTTGTCACAATGAAAATTCTGCAAAACTCATCTGACAACATAACAAGTAACTCTTAATGACAAGTCCAGTGTATTTTTTTAAATGTTAACATTTGATGCAAGGAGGATTCATTTCATACAAACATAAAAAAAATAGGACTTTCAGGAGTTCCTGTGAAATTTCTTTTGGTACTTCTTTTCTGTGAAATTTATTTGCGACAGATCTTCAAGTTGATCAGTCTGGTTGTACTTCCACAAAAATTATCGCTTACCTAAACTATTGAACATTTTATTCACACAAACTGCAGGAAAGACTGTGCCCCCTGTTCATGCATATTAATAGTGTATTGCTAAATAACGTGTCCCGAGATCAGGGTTATGGCTTTGGCAGTTTATTCTTTCATATAAGTAGTTGACGATTCTTGAGAGTCAGTACTGACATGCAGAGGTGGGTTTGTGAGCCATCTTTTTATATATTTTCCTGTTATATTTTAATAATGTAAGAGTACATATACCATATGTGTAAAATCTGGTCATTGTCACTTGTAAATGTTAGACAAGATTCTTAGGAGACTGTCTTCCTATGCTGTCAGTATTTAAGTTGCCATGTAAAAGTTGCGAGTTGCTAGCCTTTTTATTGCATCTTATGATGTTATTATATAATGTCTTCATGATACTAAAACTGAAGAGAATCTTTCTTGTTTTTTTATTTCCCCCTTACCAAAGGTGCAGGATGGTGGTGGGGGATATAGCAGTAGTGATGTCTGTCTGCCTGTAGACAAGGTGGTCTCTGCAACACAAATCACCCCCCCCAACCTCGTAATTATGTCTTACCCATGGGTAGAAGCAGAAGCTTATCGATTTGGGGGCTGCTGGGTCCAAGCTCAAGGTCACTGGAGCTAAATATGTGATTTTCCTTTCTGCATGACAAGTGTCGTTTCCTTGACCCAATTTTCATCAGACTTCATCGACTACATTTGGGCAGGGGCAAATCCCTTTCAATTCTAATGGTGAGAGGTCAAGGTCACTGGAGCTTACATTTGAAGTTGTTGGCTTTCTGCTCATTAAATCTCATTTTCTGAATAAAATTTTCACAAAGTTTCATAGGTAGTCTACATTTTGGAAGAGGTACCTTCCTAATGATTAGGATGCCCAGAAGTCGAACATCGAGGTCACTAGACCCAAAATTGTCATTTTGGGTTCCACATGACATGATATTAGTGCACTGTACAACAAAGTTCTTTATTAGTGAACAAGTATGTCAGCATATCCCCTCAAAGTACTCCCAATGTACCTCTACACACTTTCTCAGTCTAATTATCCAATTATTAAATGCCATTGTGTATTCACTTTTTGGCATGTTCTTCTTACACAGGAAAACTGCACCCGAAATCTCTTTGCAGTTTTTAAATTGTCTGTTCCTCAGGGAATCTTTGATAATTGGATTTAGTCTAAAAACACTTCGAACAAAAGCAGGGCTGTATGGAGGATGAGGCAAAGTTTGGATGGGGATTTATGTGTCGGTGCATTGTCTTGGAGTAGATGAATACCTCGGGTATCACTACATGGACAGGTGCTTCAGTATTGTTCCACAACTGTTGGCAACACTTTGGAGGCATATAAATGTCCAGTTACACAAGGAGAGTCGGGCACCATTACCTGGATAACTGTGTCTTTTGCATTGAAAAATAATACTTATAAAACTCTCTTGACAGTCCAACTACATCGAGCAATTTGAGGTCTCTGTTCCTGGACAACTGTGTATTTTGCATTGAAAAATGCATATAAAACTCTCAACAGTCCAACTACGTCAAACAATTTGAGGTCTCTTCATTTTCTCCGATCCAAACTTTATTATTTTCTCTCGAGTCGGGTAAAAAACAAGTAAACGAGTGTTTGATCACGTGACAATCTCATTAAAACGTCTCTGGCTGCCCATTTAAAGTGCCGAGTAGCTGTTCGGTGATTTCAACCAGTCAGTTCATCCATCAACAAATATGGGACCCATCTTGTACAAACCTTTCTGAGCTTCAACTGATTCTTCAATATATTTAAAACGTTTTTAAAAATTCAATGATCTTCCAGAATTTGTGTCATCTTCCATGGATTTGCAACAATCTTTAAAACAATGAAACCACCTCAAAATTGTACAATATGGCAGAGAATTACATACATAAAACTATCGTTGGCCTCGATATCAGTCGAAGAGGACGCCAAGAGCACCTGGATTTTACAATAGGCTCTTTGTAAAGTAGCAGAATCGCTGTTTGACATTTTTAGGTCGGTCATTTACCTATGTTGCATCACGTGCATTTATCAGCAGGTGTCCAGCAAGTTACACCTGCAGTTGCTAACCATTTTATACGTTATTTTGCCTATCTATCAGTGTTCAATTTATTGACAGGTTCAAAGAAACAAGAAAGTTATAACAATGTAATCGGAACTTCGAAAATAACCCTTATACTTATATGGATACAATTTGTATCATATTACACTGGACAGTAGCAGCTTCTAATTTATTCTGGGGGCCGATAGGTCTAATGTCAAGGTTGCTAGCACTGAAATTACAATATTTATTAAGCACATTTCATAGCATTCTCTTGATACTGGAGTATCAAAAGTCCAGCTTGCTGTACTTAATTTTGCAATATTCTCAGTTTTAACACACCAACTCCAGCTTCATGTACGCATTTTTCATCAAACTAATACTATGTTGAAGTTTGGCAGGGGCAGCTCATTGAATGGATTGTCAAAGGTCAAGACCACTATCTGTATGGTTTCTGGAATTGTTCCTCAAAATGCATCTGAGTACATCCCTTTGAATGTTTTTTTTGGGGGGGAGGGGGGATCAAAGTACATCCAGTCACACAAGTGAAAAACTGAAAATTGTGATTTTTATGTTTCCACTTGGGAACTCGTTTTGTTAATTTATTTAGACCCAAAATATGTCAGTGGGTTTGTTCTTGTGTCACAACAGGTCTGTAGTTATTTGATATCCACTGTTAATTCAGTGTTAAAAGGAGACTTCTTGTATTGGTCATATTGTACATCATGTCAAAAGTCAAGGTCACTGGAGCTGAAATTGTGATTTTGATAAATTCGGGCTCAGTTTCTGTTTTATTTTATCAGTTAAAACTTCTTAGATGGACTGGTCTTGAGAAGAGGCATCTCCCTAGTGATTTTGGAATCAGGAGATCTAACATCATGGCATTGAAACTGTGATTTTGATATCAGTACAAGTCAAAATCAATACAGCAATATTTCATCCAAGATATTATACCATGGACCACACTTGTATAGAGGCAGCACTCTGTTGATAGAGGGAGAGGGCAAAAGGTCAAAGCTAAAGGTTGCTGCACCATTTGGGGGTCAATGGGTAAAATGTCAAGGTCACATTTGCAGTTTGCCGGGGAATAAGCAATTTATCTGATGGCTCTTTTTTCAACTTTCATTGAAGTTTCTACACTGAAGAACTCGATTTTCGTCATCCTCTTCAGAATAGACAATCATACAAGTTTCACTGTCATAAAACAAACAAAGTTGCATCAAATTAAATTTCGTTTTCTTTATAGAAACCCCCCCGATACAATCTTTCACTTCGACTTTTTATGACCTGCTATGAACACTGTTCAAACTGGGGGCTAGAATCACACAGGGTCAAATAAGAAATTGACAATACAAGAAGTTATACCATTTTAAGCAAGGCTTCATGTCATCATGTTTCATTTCCTTTCCTTGATCTTGAGCAATAGAACTTAATTTTGACACATAAAGAGCAATCTTGGCGATCTGACAAGGACAGAACCATGTACTCTGCAGCACTTGAGAGATACTCTGACAGAACTAGACAGGATTAAGAGTTGTCCCATCACAAGAGATGCATATGTAATGTATGTAGTAGCTTTTAACAGCATAATAGTGCCTATATGGTGCCAACTAAAGCTGAACATGATCCAAATATAGATAAACATCTAACATGCAGCAAGAAACTCGACTCTTATAAATGCACCAATCACAACTTTGTTCATTTCTAAATCCAAACAATTTGATTTTAGTTTCTAAAACTTCACCAAAATTTGACAAATTTCATAAGATTCCCGTTCAGTTTTTAATCGACACCTTGAATATACAGTTGTAAAGTTGGTTTTACTCTCCTGTAACATCAGCAACCATTTTTGTTTCCAATATATGACCGCTATAGTGTGAAGACATCTGTGTAGGTGCCATCATGTACATTTATAGGGGTTGTATCAAAATGACTTTAAAATGTTGTGGATTTCATTATTCACCATTTTTTAGTGAAGTTTTAGAAACAAACAAAAATCTAATAATTTTGTAGATCATTGTTACCAAACAGCTCCATGCAATTTAAACGGTTGCCATCCAGGCCATACTCGAGTTAGTCTACATGCTGTGAACCCACTGTCTCTTCTGCTACAGGCAGCTAGCTCTACTTCCTAACCCAAGTTTGGTGTCTTGTGTTTGAATTCTGTACAGTAAGAATGGGAGTTGTACACGAGTTTATCAATTTTGAGAATGCAAGCCCCAAATATCTAAAACACAAATAAATCCCGATCTTTAGTAAAACATTTAAACAGAAACTCTGACCAACTTAAATTTTTAATACGGTCAATTTACAAGACTATCCCCTGCCACCTTAACTAACAAAATGATACAATGAAAGAAAGATGCCTTTCTAGACATTTAGAGGAGACAAGATGGCCAATGTAGCGGCCATATTGGGAGTCTGATCAGCACCATTTTCATTTAGGACCAACTAGACATTATAACAAGTGGTTTAGTAAAAGCCCCTGGTTGATATAACCATCCATTGAGTAGTAGTAGTGGCAAGATTTTGAAGATGTCCACTGTGGTGCCCATACTGGATGTGCAAGAAGCACCGTATTCATTTAGGACAGACTAGACTTCATAAAGTATTCTCTTAAAAACCCCATTGTAATATTACTTTTAGTTCAGGAGTAGCAGCAATAACAAGATTTTCAAGATGGCAGCCATACTGGACCTCAGATTGGCACCTTTTCCATTTAGGACCAACTTAGAACCAGACATCACCACAAGTCTTTTAATGAAAAACCCATGCAGATATGACCAGCGCTCCAGTAGTAGTAGTAGTGATATTTTTCAAGATGGCCACTATGGGCATCAGATGAGCATCATCTTAATTTACAACCAACTAGATACAAGAAGTCTTCTGGTGAAATCCTCGTATCAATATGACTTTCCATCAGGAGTAGAGGCGAAAACAAGATTTTCAAAATGGCTGCCATGTTGGCCATACTAAATGTCAGATCTGTACTATTTTCATTCAGGACCAACTAAACATCAAAAACAGTGAAAACCCTATGTTGATGTGACCATCAATTCAAGAGGTGTAGCAATAAAAAGATTTTCAAGATGGCTTTTGTGGAAGCCATATTGGACATCAGATCAGCACCAATTTCATTTAGGACCCAACAGACATCACAAGAAGTCTTTTAGTAAAAACCCCCATGTTGATACAACTATCCACATAGTAAGTGAGAAGATTCTCAAGATGGTTACTGTGGCAGCCATATTGGAAGTCTGAGCAGCAACATTTTCATTTAGCACCAACTAGACCACAGAATGAATGTGCATGTAGTTTCATTGCAATCCAAGTGGGTTAGGAGGTGTAGCAATAACTTGTCCTTTGGACAGACACGACAGACTATCCCAAAAACTCTTCTGGTATATGACCATTAGAGCTAAAATAGTTAATTTTCAAGTTTGGGTTAAAGTTGACATTGTGGTGTATGTATCAAAGATAGTCTTCTGTATTTTAGCCTCACATTTTCTATAATGGTAAGTTCAGGGCTATTCTCAGTAATAACAAAAAAGGAAGGAGGAGTTGCAAGAGTTTTTTTTTGGCCGTTTGTCATTTTTATTCTAATTGCTACCAAGTACACCTCTCCCTTGACAACTCATGCACAACGGGGTTCAAAAACATAGACCGCACTACAAGCGAGGGCACAAGTTACTGAGGCACCTAAAAAAATTAAAGGAATGCCTCCCTGCTGGACATAAAAAAAACCACAAGGGGGGTGGGGTAACGGGGCTGTTTAATGGCTAGATACTTTTTTTTTCTAATTTACTTCACTTTTTTGTATAAATTACTTTTTTTTCAAGATACCCAACTGCTGAAAGATCGTTAACAACATAAGTCCAAGCGATTTCAACATGTGTACACGAAAACATTGTGTATTACGTCACAGTTTTTTGTTGTTGTTGATTTACAACAAAACAAGATTCCTTTTTTACAAAGACTAGGGCATATATTTCGCGAAACGATCGATGTCGAAACTCTATTTGTTTTATTAATAAAATATGGATGCCGTGATTTCATTGCAAGTAATAGTGACACTTCTCATCCCTGAGGAAATCTCAGAGTGGCAATTTAGAAATGTTAAGTTCACTACAAACTCTGGAACTCGCTTCTCCGTGAAGAACCTTTTCATTTGGTTGCCTTACGGTCTTTGATCACATTTGTGAATGAGTAGGAGAATTTAAGGTAGTTTAAATATATTACTTACATAATATTTATAACAGTGCTCGATTGATCAACTTAATCAAGTTGACCAGACACACGGCCATGACCGCTAGCTCTTACACGGGTAGGATTTTCATGCCTTTTGACTTTTCTTTTATTCCACCCCTTTTGATTTGATTTTATACAAATGATGTAATTAACGTGATAATACAAAGCAGGTCTGCTTTTATTCGAGTGCATTAACACAACAAATAGTTCCGAGGTCAGAGATAAAAAAACGGTCGGCACTTAATTAGGTTCTCATGGAAACGCTTGCAGATATAGCCGTCATGGTGAATATTTTTCATGTTTGAATACGAGGTCATTGGATTTATGATTACACTGAAACCAATTCAAATGTCAACTAAAACACAAATTTCACTTGACAAAACTTGTTTAATTAGTATTATTTTTTAAAGTGTTGCCACCAGTAGGCATTAGTGACATTTTCATTGATCAAAATTTCGTCAAATATTGTTATTTACAGTGTACTGAGAATGTTGTTTGGAAAGAAAATTGAAAATATATGACTTATTAAAAGTTGAGAATTTCACGACATTTATTAAAATTTCCGGGTACTAACCAGTTTTCGATGATGGAATGAGCAATATATCAAGGTTGCATTGACCAATTTTGATCACGATTGTTTCCACATTCAACAAATAGGGGGCAATTTTTGGGGTATTTTCTAGGAAGAAAAAAAAAAAAAGTATCCATGCCTGACCCAGCGTTATGAGGGTTTTTGAGTTATGGAGTGGCATATTTGGTTTTGTCTGTCCAAATCTAATGGGTGCCAGGTGTTTTAGCTTTGATTTCAACCCATCCACCCCCAGCTTTTTTTTCTTCTCAAAATAGCCTTGACAATTTTCTGATTTACTTTAAAATGTTGATTGATTTCAACTTTGGCTAGAGTTTCACAAGAATCTTTAAAAGTTTTTCATGAGATGTGTCACTAAAATACAACACAAGCTGAATTAATGTTAGATTTTATTTGTGATCACATAAATCTAAATGACATAAAAGAAAGCATTTTTATATGTATACAATAATTACTATGAAAGTGACTATATGCAATGAACATGAAGGTACATTACTTACAAGAACCTGCATTAACATTTCCACTTGTGCACTTCCTTTTTTTTCCCCCTTCCACCAGCCCCACTGAAATTTGATCTCTTTAACATTACTAGTACTTTTAGCAATGGGTGAATCATGAAGAACCCCGCTCAACACAATTTGCTTTGTTGGGCCTTAAACAGAAAATTGCCTTGGAAAACCAAAATTAAGAGAAGATTGGCATTCTGGTGCCATTCCTCTTCTATATGATGACATGGAATACTTGAAATTTACATCTTTCAAGAACTCATCAATACAAGCAACATCCCATGTCAAGATGCAAAAGTTGATGGACAATTTCAAGCCAACGAAACAAACCCATCAAAGAAAAATCTAGGTCTATGAAACCATGTTCACATTAAACTGCATCAAAATAGGCAGAATATTTTTGAGCTATGCCGATTACAAACATCCCACATAAAGATACAAGTTGATTGACAAGGGACAAAACTAGGAATCAAAATACCCTACCCACTTGATTAAATTCTTATCTGGAGCTCTGCAAACAACACTGAATATGAAGATGTGAAGTTGTCAAGGGCTACAACTCCATCCAAACAAATGGAGATGACATGTCGAACCCATAAAAGGCACATCTATATCCATGAGCAAGCTTTCATACTAAATTGTATCAGAATATGTTGAATTTTTCTTAGGCTATGCCGGTCACATCCCATGTGAAGATATTGGGTTAACTGTCGAAGGCCACAACTCCATCCAAAATAAAGCTGACAACAACAAAAAACTTGATGTACACAACAAATTGCATCAGTGTATGTTGAATGGTTACTGGATACAAGGCTCTACTTAGTGGAGATTTAAAATCGATCAAAACAGGGCAGGAAGTTTGTCAAAATCAGACCTAAAGAGACAAAAACTTTAAATAGCACATGTACATGTAATAGGCAATTCACCTACCAAATGGAATACAACTGTGGAATGGTTGCAGAGCTTTGGTTGTTACAAGAAGTGTGAATGAATGGACAGATGGATGGATGGATTAAAAGGTGATTACACTAGATAGGGCTCCTGCATCTTAATGCAGGGCCCCAATTAATCGTATGAAAATATCTCCTGAATGTGAATAAAATACGCCTTTTGCAATGAAACCTTCATTTTGGAAATCATTCCATTTTAGAAAATTATATACAGCTCTTAAAAAATTTCCTATGCTAATGATTCTATTTTAAAACACCTTCATGAAGCTGATCAAATACCAAGGATACTGTCAGGAACCATTAGCTTTCATACAAAATCCATGTATAAAACATTGTGTAAAATGTATTCTACAGGCAGACAGGAAATTCAAAAACGGAGGAATTTTAGATATATTCATATAGTTTTCAAATGGCATCATGAATAGTACTTGATGTTGCATCTAAAAATCTATTAATGCAAATGGCCTAAAACATGTCTAAGAGTAGTTCCTTTTCTACGAGTTTAAATGATTTCATACCAGCTTACCCCTGTTTACACAGATAGTATGCATTTAACTCGCCTGAAATAGATCAAGGTGTTTGTACTGTTAAAAATGCTGCCATGATGTCAGACATTTTCTTGCAGGGTAGAATAGGCTACATCATCTGAAATGACTGATATTTTTACCCTAATTTTTAAGCATTGTATATTTGATCATTTCTGTTTTCTTTTCTAAAAGCCCTTTTATTTATTACTTATAGGCAATAGTTTCTTTGCAAATTATTTTGCTGATGACAGTAGCTATGATGCAGATAATAGCAGCACATGACCAATCAAAGGCAGTCGCTCCTGAAAGGTTATACCAATGTTATCCAAATACTACCTGGAGCCATAAATTAACAATGTCAGCACTTTGACTTTTTGAGGGTGAACTGAAGGCATATTGTCCATGTAAACGGAGGAAGGAAAGATGCGATATTATTAAGCCAATATAACGGAAACCCATTTTATCCATTTTTTAGTCCATTAGAATTAATAAAAATATTTATGCAGTGTCGGACATCATTCACACCGTCGTTTAAAAACAACAATAGTGCATACAGAGCCTTTTTTAAAGGAAAGTGATTCCTGGACCAGTCATGCGATTCACAAAATAAACTATAAAACGGATTTAATCTTCCTCCAATTCATCAACTCTTTCCTTTTCCTTGTCATTGTCGCCAGTATCATTTTCTGCAGGCGACTTTGATCTAGATTTAGATTTGGATTCAGCTTCAGACTTTGATCTGGAATGTGTAGCTTTTTTGTTTTCAGCAGAGCGGGATCTAGAGCGAGATTTGCTCCTGCTCACACTGCGAGATCGGCTACGACTACGACTGTGCGATTCACTTCTACTCCTGGAACGACTCCCACTTCGACTTCGCTTGGATCGGGACAGACTTCTGCTGCGGGATCTCGAGCGGCTCCTGCTATGACTGAAAAACATTAATTAAAATTGGTACCTTAATTTTTATTAAAAATTAAATTTATGTAATGTGGTGAAGTGTTGTACCTAAGTCGACAGGTGAGAAGGATACATTCTCTACTTGTCAATATACTGCCCCTTGTTATGTCTAGGACATAGGGAATTGTTAAATATTGAGTACACAGGAAGGACACATGTCCGATGGTCTTGTGCTGGGTATAAAAATATGGCTGAATAAAAAGATATGTAATAAGAGGCTTGTAACTAACAACATTTTACATACTTCAGAGTTTTCAATTAACAATAATTTATGATGGTTGCTTGGTTGGCACTTTCAACACATTACTGGCTATATCATGCCAAGGAAATGGGAGTGGAGTGCTTTTCCCCAAGGAAACACAGTGACAGCCGCCCCCGCTGGCCTGGGTGGGGATTACACTAGCAAACCATGGATTACAAGTCTGACGCTCTACCAAATGAGCTATCATGGTTCCTTTAAAACCACTGATCATATCACCACACTACTAGATCTTGTGGCATTGTACAAGATTATGACAATCAATCTGACGGACTTAATTTAAGGGTTAAATCCAACTAAAGCCTCACTCTCCACAGGATATACAACCACAAAAGCACATTATACGTTGTCTTGCTTGTAAATTGTACAATGACATTATGGTACTTGATTTTTAGAAAAAGTCTTCACTGTGTAAGATCATGTCACTGCAACTGCTGCTGCCAGAACAGGTGATGCAAACGTGATCTCACAGGATTATATTTATGACCAAGCTTATAATGAACTCACATTTAGGATACAATTTGCTGCATGCAAAAGTGTACTGTATTCTTCAACCCTGTTAACTGCTCAAGCATAAAGGCTCAATAATAATTACTGTAATGTGCAGCTGAAAAAAGGTAATCGATATTTAGCTCATGCTACCATAACACCAAGTGATCATTTTATATCAAAACTTTCACAATTGTAGCTTTAGTCATGTGACGTATTTTCTGCGCGAAAGAGAGTAATGAACTTTCGACCTAATTCTTGTACTTTTAGGAGTAAACATTATATTGACTAGGAATTATAGTTTAAGGTCACATTCGAAGAATGAATCAATACAGTGTTTACTGTTTCAAACACTGGTACTCGAGAACTATAGCAGAATCACGCATAACCTAATTCCTGATTGGTTCAGAGAGGGTTGCATTATTTTGAAATACCCCGTTTTTTGAATACGTAGTATGGGTTTTTATTTCGATTCTGCGCATTAATGCTATATATATAGGAAATAATCCTGTGTTTAGATATTCTTTATGGTTACATTTGAAGAGAGAGGTCATTACGAAATTGGTTCACTTTGTGTGTGGGATATACTTATTTGGAGATTAATTTATTATTAATACAGTACATTTAGGATTTAGTACTGTCTTTAATCTGAATTATTATACAGCTCCGTGGAATTATCGGAAACAATTCTAATACTTGCGAGATTCCAGATTCACAAGGATTAATTGGATATACTTAAACTTGTCAACATATTAGCACAGTGAAGGCTATTTTATTCGGAATACTACATTTGGAATATTTGGATTAACTTCCGGAACAGTGAACTTTAAAACAATTTAGGACTTTTAAGGATATTCTATACTGTAAGTTATTTTTAATTCTTTCACTTTAATTGTTTGTTGAAATATTTTAATATTTTAGGAAATTAAAGATTTGTATTTTAAATCTTGAAAGCTTGTTTGAGTCTTTTCTTTTGTTACATAACCCCTAGTCGTAACAATATTAACGATTTTAAATCAACTTGATATCTCTGATTTGTGCAGGCTTGTGTAAATCTCGAACATGGCAGAATCTTGACACTGTTAATGGTGTTGCCCATTCTATCAACAGAACTGAAACAGGAAGGTTACATATGCAGTGTTCCTCTTTGACCACATGGCAATCTGAGACAAGTTTTACCTTTTCCTTCCGCGACTCCTAGGCCTTTCCTCTACAAGCTTGATGCGTCGTCCATTAATTTCTGTGCCATCAAGCTTTTCAAGGGCATTCTTCATGTCACGATAGGTTGCAAACTCCACAACTCTGGAAAATTTTTACAATTTAAATATTAAATTCAAAAGACAATCTTTACCCAAATTATATAAACCCAGCAAAGTACATTAATGGCGATGGGACAATTTTTGTGGTGCTTTACTTTCACAACCTGGACATACTTTAAAAAAATTAACAATGCAGAAATCAAACCTTTTTTTGAATTGTGATTAGAAATAACATCAACAAAAAAGAATGAATTGCTTAGTACTCAACATATCAAGCGATACAGAAAGTATGACATGTCAGGGTGTGCTTCAAGTTGGACCGGATCACATTTTCTAAAGGATTACCTGAACTAAAACATAACAACAAGCGTTCTTCAAAGGGATCAATGCTCGACTGGCTGAAAAGAATTTCAGGAATCCAAGACAATACCATTTTTTCTTTTCATTGCAGAGTGTTGAAACCATCTCTAATATTCTTAAGCAATAACAATCTTTTCAAGATAACCACCGTGGAAGACATACATACTGGATGCAAAATTGGCACCATTTTCATTCAGGACCAAATAGACATCATCAGATATGCTGCCAGGATTTTATCTAAGTTGGGGTCTATTGGTGAAAATCCCAAGTGAATATGACCATCCATTCAGGAGGAGTGGCGATAAGATTTTCAAAATAAACACTGGTAGGTGTACAGGATGTCCAAGCAGTATCATTTTCATTTAGGACCAACTAAACCTTGGAATGAATCTGGGTGTAAATTTTATTGGAAACCCTTCAAGTAGTTTAGGAGGAGCAGCAATAACAAACTTGTGCTAATGGATGGATGGACAATGAACAACAGGACATCCCGCAAGCTCTTCTGGTCTGGGACCAGTAGAGATAAAAATAAGATTTGCCAAAACTTACCTTTACCTTGTATTATTTTAATGATGCCCAATACAAGTCATTTGAAGCAACAAGATCCACAAATTTGAAAGATGGCGACCTACCCTTCATTCTTGTGTTGTTTGTGAGCATCAGCATAGGTTACTTCTCCAGCTTGTCTCATGTAGTCTTTCAAGTCCTTTAAAATATAATACAGATACAAACTTCAGACAGAAAGAAGCTAGCTAAAAAAATACATTTTGTTGAAGAAAAATCAAAAACACAATGTATTATCAATCAACATGAATTCAACTGTTGTTGTGGAGTCTTCAAACTACACGATTCAAACTTTAATTAATAATACATTTAACATGCCCAGAAAAGCATCTTGTCCCCACTATATATTTGAGGTCTTCATATTCCCATTGTCCTTGGAAAAAACAAATGAAAAAAGTACTTCTATATGCTTTTAAGATAGCCTTGCACATGTCTAGCCAATACACAGGTGTAGCCAACCCAACTGTAGATCGATTGTCATGTGTAGTTCAAGCAAGTTTGAACACAATCATCATTTTTCTCTGTAAAGCTTACACTCTAACTTCAAAAGTATACATCTGCTATTGTCTGTCATGTGCTTTCTGATATATTTTAAAGCAGACTAAGTCAGTCACAACTGCAGATGATTGAATATGTAAGGTTCCACTTGTAGATGCCTACCTGCCAAGTCACGACACATGAAAAACACGATTTTGGAATCCCAAACCCCTCGACACGGTTGGCATTTCCCCAAACATGATTTCCCCAAATTGGATCTATGATGAAATTAGGGGGTACTTATTCTCCAGCACTGCTACAAAAGTCTCCTTCTACCGACTCAAGAGATGCTAACCCATAAGCATGCTTATCAGGAATCCTAGCAGCAATATTTTGGGAATCTAGGCAGCCCATCTGGAATGGATAACACGTTCGTTAAAAGTAACAAACCCCTAAACAATCATATTACATCTTCCTATGGGCCTATACATACATGTACACAGTCAGTAACAATCAAGTCCAATGAGAATGAATGGTGTATCCAATCCTCCAATTCCATTAAAGATTTTTAGCCCAAACAATAACCATACACATTAGTTTTCCTCACAAATTATCTTCATCTTTCTTTACTCTTCACACTTGTTGCCATTTTTCACCCATTTTGGTGTAATAGACTAGTTTCTTATTACTTCCATTGTTTCTGGAATTGAAAAACCATATTATTCTATGCACCAGACTATCATATTGGTGCTAAATTACTTTTCTTCCTACCCATGTCCACATGGCAAACTCTGGTTCAAAATGTTGATCCCCAAAAATTATCTTCTGGAATTTTGTCCCAAAAATCTGAGAACAAGGAATTTTCACCAACACTTTTGTATTAATCTCCTTTTAACTTGTAATAAAAATTTTATGTCGAGATTATATCAGCGCAGAACAGATTTTACTGCAAATTGTATGCAGCAGGATGTAGTCATGTCATAGCTGAAGTTATATCCATTCAATAATAAAGGTAGATTGTTGGGGGAGGTAACTGATGGAAATTTTTATTTATGTTCGCAACAGTTTGGAACAACCACCCCCCAAAAGAGAAGCATGAAACCCCCACCCAAACGGTACTATCCGCACTAAACTTTTTTTTAAAAAAAAACATACAAATATAAATCTAACACACTGTAATAAAAATTAGGACAGATTAAAAGAGTCAAAGCCATCATATATTTATCTTGTTATAATAGCATGTTTGCAATAACATTTTATTGCCACTAAGTACAAGTCACAAAATTTTTTCTTTTAGTTGATGAATTAACAACATTAAATGTAAAAACCCAAGAAAATAAACAGGCTATTAGGAATATATAATTATGTTAACTACACACTAACTTTCTTCCAATTAATTATGAATGGTCAATTACTTGTTTCACATGCAACAACAAGCCCCCGTTACATTCAAGTCAAACAAAAAATAAACCCACCAGTCTAGAAATATGGCAGTTGTGTAGAGAGGTTAAAAGTAATCAAAACCTTTAGCCATGACTGTCAAATGGAGTTTCAAGAATATGTCCAATATGCCTTATATGGGCTGCAGAAGTCTAGTAAAAAAGAGACTTCTCAAGACTGATCAGATTCTGTAGCATACAAACAAAACAAACTTTCATTTAGTGTTCTATGATATAATGATAAACATCCTGTTGTGTTGGATATCAACTGCACACTTTCTAGAATTACATACAGATTATTAACTAACCATTAGCCACTCATTACTGATGGTTCATAAAATATGTATTACCTCTATGTTCATTTAAGACCACTGAGCTGGTTTTGGCCCCTTGAAAAAGAGCTGGTTTTGGCCCCTTGAAAGATTTGAGACTGCCCTCCTGTACAGTGAGACACCCTGCATGTCCCCTGTAGGACTATAGACACCCTCTTGAGCGAGCAAGCTAGTCAACCAGGCCCAGAAAATGATGAACCCCTAAAGCCTCTGGACGTCTCAGGCAGGATTGAAGGACCTCTCATAAATTTGTACGTGTTGCACAATTTTTTTTGTGCAGCACATGTGTTACAGATCTCCCACTGAATGTCAACTTTTGTCCCCAGTTCATAAGTTGGTAATGTGGTTTGATTGTCAGCAAGTCAAGCTGTCTGCAACTTAGACTGTCACCTTTACATCTCTCTGGCCTTGTGGCCATTTTTTAAGTGGTGGAAAAATTTCGTCCAATACATAATTCATTACTACACCAAGTTTCAATTTACACCAAAGTCATCAATACATATTAGAAGTCAAACTGACTGTAAAGCATTAGATATTTTGCATGCCTGTATCTGCATAACAAGACTCCACGAGAAGATGGTGTATCAAGAAGCAGCTAAAAAAAACTTCAGATTATTTAAATGTGAAAGTATTACTCCTTCCTGATATTAAACCCAAGCCATTTGAGATCAAGAAATTTGAAGAAAGTATCCATTATTATTATTAGGGAAAAATATAC
The DNA here is from genome assembly GCA_029931535.1 of Margaritifera margaritifera. Lineage (NCBI taxonomy): Eukaryota > Metazoa > Mollusca > Bivalvia > Unionida > Margaritiferidae > Margaritifera > Margaritifera margaritifera. The sequence continues at coordinate 191,558 of JAQPZY010001486.1, read as the reverse complement.
AACCTCAAGTTGCACACTATCCTCCATGTCCAGTTTGAATGTCCATGTACCCTAATTACAGTCTGCTCTATGTGAACACAAGTACTGGTAATGGCATATTAATATGCCTGCTTCATGTTTACTAGTCCTCTCTTTTGAAACTAGTATGGCATGGTCGACTCTGGAGATTAATGACCTGGACCTGGTCACAGTATGCGTCTCGACTCAAGTTACTGTGCATTATTTTTTTTAATAGATTTGCCAAGACCATGACCTCTAGACCTAAAATCCAAAGGTTTCTTTATTACCCTGTGAGCAAGGTAACCAAAGTTTGGTCAAGGAACTTAATCTAGAATAAAGGTTGTTGTGCAAAATCCATTTTCTTTGAGCCACAATGACCTTGACCTTGGACTATTTGACCAACAAACTCATTTTGCCTCTTCCATATTTTAAATGTAATCCCTCCACAAATTTTGGTCAAGGATACAACATCTAGAACTAAAGTCATGTAAAAACCATTTTACTTCTTTCAGTTCTAGTGACCTCAACCTTTGACCTTTTGCTGCCAAAATCAACATGCTCCTGTCTTAATCACTTTTGTGAGGTACATGGCTGAGAACTTGCATTTTTATGCAGAAACCATTTTTCTTCTTTTTAGTCGGCAACCTTAACCTTTGACCTAAGGACCCATAATTCAATAAGCTTCTTCCTTAACCCAAGTACAAGCTATCCACAAAGTTTGGTTGAGGTCTTCGATTTAGAACCAGTGTTATTCTTCTGCAGGAACCATTTTTCTTCTTTCAGCTACATTAATCTTTAATTTTGATCTGCTGACCCCAAAATCAAAATAGGTTTACTCCTTACCCCAAGTGGCATCTATCTACAAATTCTGGAGATGTGTAATCTAGTACTAAGGTTATTGTGAGGAAACAATTTTTCTTCTTTCAGTCAATGACCTTGTTCTTTGACCTTTTAACACCCAAATCAATAGGCTTCTTCCTTAGCAAGTGCAAGCTATCCATAAAGTCTGGTCCAGGTCTGTGATGCAGTCTGTTATTGTGCAGAAACCATTTCTTTCTTTCAGTCAAAGTGACCATGACCTTTTGACATTTAAATCAATGGGCTTCTTCCTTACCCCAAGTGCAAGCTATCCACAAAATTTGGTGACGGTACATGCTGTAGAACTCCAGTTATGGAAAAGGAGAAGTTAACAGGTCAGTGGACTGACACGATCCGAGCTCCATCGTACAGACAGAGTCAGAGCCCAATTTGCTCTGCCAAAAGGCAGGTGAATGAAAACAAGCAAGTATGGCGGGTGTCAGTCAAGTTAAAAAAGAATCCGATTTCTCCCTCAAGGTAGTAATCCAAGTGAGAAAGATCTTGTTAGTCTGATTTGCCAGTCTCAGGCCGTTTCAGCTGTTAGAATAGAACTTGTTTATCGGCAATGTGGGACACACTGCATCAAAAGAAAATATTCAGACTTTGGACAGTTTTTCACAATTTTCGCATTCATAAAATTTGTTGCCCATTTTTATTAAATTCTATTTAAGACTTTTTTAGATTCTAAAACCAAAGAGGACAACATCTGGAAAATTTAACTTTGGTTGACACAGTCAACTCTGAATAAAAATTTAATTAAAAAACGGGAATTTTGCTCAAACTTTCTCAGAAATAGTGATTTTTTGAATAGTAATAACAATAATGATCACATCATAATTGTATTTATCTTTTTTATAACTTTGTTAATGTAGCATTTTCATGTGGGCTTCAGTTTAATCAAAACTGATGAAAGTGAAGCCCATCTTTTTTATAGCAGCTTCCTCCAGCCAAGTTCATTCGTCCAGGCCCTCAAAGCATGGTGACATCATCGACCATCTCCTATTCATTAGGAGCTCAGATTGTGAGCATCAAACATCTGACACACGGCTAGATCAAGCTGTTAGGATAACCCCCTCGTGACGGTGCCGGGTGGGTGGGAAGTAGGAAGAGGCAAGCCAGCCAGCCACCTAGTGTTTGCATGAACAACCCTGTCCATCTGTTTGTCTCAAGACCCTCAATATGGACTGACCCATTCTCTATCAGCCTTGCACCAAGACCCTCTCATGTGTAGTCTTCAGGAGAGCAAGATCAGTTATCAACAGAACATGTTTGAATCAGGAAGTAAAAGCAGTTGTTTTGGACAGAAAAAATGCTTCATTTTGATTTCTATTTCTTTAAATAATGATCATTTTAAAGTGAAAGTTTTCTGGTACTTTTTTGTTCTTCACAAAGCAAACTTTAAAAATTTGCCCCCTCCAATGCTCTACAGTCCCACAAACTTTGCCAAGAATTCAGCTCATTGTGGCAGCCATATTGGATTTCAGATTGCTATCACACCACAAGTCTTCTGGTGAAAACCCCATGTGAGTATGATTTTCCATTTGGGAGTAGTAGTGATAACATTTTCAATATGGCCACCCATGTGGCCATATTTGGTCAGATCTGCACCAATTTTAGTTGGGACCAACAACCATCATAGCAAGTCTTCTGGTGAAAACCTCGTTTTCAAACGACTTTCCATTTAGGATAACAAAATTGTCAAGATGGCTGCTATAGTGGCCATATTGGATGTCAGATCAGCACCATTTTCATTTAGGTTGGTTGGTTTTTAATGGCACTTTTAACATATTATTGACTATATATAACCAAGGAAATAGGTTTTAAGGGCCTTTCCCAAGGAAAAACTAGATATAACGTCTCTTCATGAAAACTCTCGTGACAATGTGGCCACTCATTTAGAAGGAATAGCAATAGCAAGTTTTTTAAGATACCAACTGACAACAGGACATCCCGTTAAGTTCTTATGGTCTACGACCAGCAGAGCTAATTATTGTAAAAGGCATACACAGTCCATTCTCCCCATTCCCTCATCACACAGAAACACTGTGACCATGGTTTCTGGCTTGCATACACATTGGTTGTAGAAAACAAATAATCTGATGTCCTGTACAATCAGGGTCAGCCTAACATGTCAGGCTTAAATGAATGGGTTTGTTCCTTTGGAGCTGAATCCTTGGCAAATTTTATAAGGCTGTCTAAATAAAAATATTATATACCATCAGGAAAAGAAAACTTGTGTGGGGTTAAAAATAAGACATTTCAAATACTGCTAAACCTATAAAACCTCTAAAATGTTAATTTCAAATTATTTCTGTGCAGGTATTGAAATTATCAGTTATCAGTTATCGACAGAACTGATTTTTAAACAAAGAGATTTTAATTTTCATATGTATCAGCATATATATATACCTGCCAACTAGCTCTGGATGACAAGTCTTCCACAATCAGTCGGTATTCTGTTCTAGCGGGCGGTCCATATCTAAAAGGGAAATGTATGAACTCAGCCCAATAACTATTGCTGCAATATGATTAAGGATAGATGTTTAATATTTACAAAGTTATGGTGTTTTAATAAATCGCCTACACAACAATGTAACAAATGCCACAAAAACATCCCAAACTGGGACTAAGTTGTCGGATATATTAAAATATAAAAGAAACCTCAGAAAGTCTAAAATGCTACAGGGCAGAATCAAATGGTTCCCACCTTTTCTTCAGAAGGTATGATGAAACTGGTCTAAAGTTCCCACAAACAATACTTAAGTAGAACCTCTGTAATCTGCTTCTGAAGGGGACAAAAAAATGTAGACCAAATTAGGCTGCGTGTCAAATCCATCGCAGCATAGGTCTACATGGACTGAAATTTTTCAGCTGCAATCCATGAAGATCCACTATGTTTAGAGGCCAGATTAAGCAGTTCCACTGTAATAAAGATCTCCTGTACTGGGATCTTTTACATGATTATAAATTGAATTCCATCAATCATATGAAGACAGCACTCAAGAAAATCATATCTTACTTGTCATTGCCTCGCGCACGTCGCCTTGGAGGAGGGAATGAGCCCCGGTACCCTCCTCCTCCTCCTCGCCTCTCATTACTTCTTGGAGCTCCCCTCGCATGCTCAAGAAGTACTCTGAAAGAACATAATGCCAGAGTAGAACCAGGCTTACTTGTCTAGCCAAGTGGGTCGCCTTGAGCGACTGTAACCACTATCCCAGCTATGGACCATGTGCATGTTCAAGCATAACTCTCCAAAAATCCAAAGATAACCTAGGTAAGGAAAAGCTGAAAAACAGAATATGGTCACTAAAGCACAACGTCACATGTAAATCTGGACCAAATATGAGGTACGAGAAAAATCATAAATCTAACATGTTTGCTTCTGTAGGAAGATTTACACCATAACATTGCAACTGGCATTAGCATATGCAGAGACGGGACTTTTTAAAAAGGAAATCTGACTTCAAAACCACCATCATCCCACCAGTTACAAAGAGCATTACAGGATAAATCTTGCACCCAACTTTTTTGAGAAAGCATTTCAGAATCAAAACAATGATAAGAGACTTTTTGTCAAGCTCATCTTTCCTTGAAGAAAATGAAAAACAGCCCAACAGTGAGCTTAAGCTAAATCATACCTTTGTAAAAATAAGAAGAACCTCTGCCTCATTGCAAACAAAAAAGTCTAGGTTCAAAAATGTTAAAACTTTTAATAAGAGCTCCTCGAAGGGACTGACTTTCTACGAGCCAAAAAGAATTTCCAGCAATACAAGACTGTTACTTCTTGTTAATTACTTAGTGCTGAAGCCATCTTTGATATTCTTGAACGATAACAAGACTTTCAAGATGGCCACTGTGGTGGCCATATTGGATTTTAATATGATGATGTGATCAACCATTCAGGAAGAGCAACTATAACCAGATTTTCAAGATGGCCACTGTGGGAGCCATATTGAATGTCCAAGTGGAACCATTTTCATTTAGGACAAACTAGACATCACAAGAAGTCTTCTGATAAATAACCCATGCAGATATGACTTTCTATTCAGGAGTAGCAACTAGATTTTCAAGATGGCTGACATGGTGGCCATATTGGATGCCAGCCTCGAACCATATTAATTTAGGACCAACTAGGTATCATAAAAAGTCTATTAGTGACTACCCCACATGGATGATTCAGCTATATTAATTAGGGCCCCAGAATTATTATTTTGAAATATCCCAATCGAAAGTTAGTAAATCATGCTTGCCATAACTTTTCCCTCATTCCATTCACATGTTACACGTGTTACTAGATTGGAACTGTAATTTTACCTTTTTATTTTACCAGAAGTCATCTTAATCATACAGAAGCTTGACATCACTTTTAAGTGCATTTAATCACAAGTCCGGGTCCATGCTGGACCCTAACATCTAAGTGAAATTACCTCTCCAGTCAGAACAGGTGAAGTTGGCAAAAATAGGGTGAAGTGGGTGTAGAAAGTGAAAAATAGTCACTTCATACCAATGTTTTTGCAGGTTTTCTTGTCAGATTATTAAAACTGATGATTATAGAAAGTTTATAAAAATATTACAACTTTTCTCATTTTGCTTCACCAGTTGTTGTACAACAAAAAACGGCAACCTCAAAAATGTTACAGTTGAAGATTGGCAATATCTGTAGCAGAAATCCTCTTTTCATATGTTCATACGATGAAATATTGGATAAAATGATTCATTTTATTAGTAATGGACCTGTTTATGTCCATTAAGCCACAATTTGCTTCAGATTGGGCAACACAAATTCAATGTTCACTTGTTTTTCAAGATTCCTGTGTGAATTTTCGGCGAGAAATCTGAAGATAGCAATGTAATTTCTGGTATAGTGTTCAATATTCTAGTTTGTAGACTTGTGTCTGCTTGGAACATATGCTGAAAAGATTCTTATCCTTTAAAAAATAGAACTTTAATTTGATGTAAAAGTAACAAATAGTGTCATATGATCACAGGGCAACTATTCCAATAACATCTTTAAGTAACAAACAGAATTATCATAATGCAGACGTAATTTATATTATGTTAGATGAATAAAACATACGTGTTTTATATTAACGATTTTGTCATAAAACAAACTTTTTTATATAAAGAACACAACAACAACAGCAACTGCAATCACCATCTCTATTAAAAAGGCAAATTCTCTACAAAACAAAAACAAAATTATATTACTGGTAATTCTGGTTTATAATATTAATTTTGTTATCTGCTATAAAGGGACATCTTAAAATAAATTGCAACAAAAATTACAAGTGGTGAGGTTTAAGAGGTTAGAAACCATAAGCCAGTGTGTTAAAACTTCCCCAAAATGCTCGTTTTGCAATGAAATATTCCCAATTCTAGGGATGGGGGTCCCAAAATAGTATTGTTGGAATCATCCCTGCCCCATGTTAATATAACAATCCAGTTAGTAGTTATGAGATTTTCAAGAAGGCTGCCGTGGTGACCATACTGGATGTCTGAGCAGCACCATTTTTATATGAGACCAACTAGACCTTGGGATGAATGTGCATGTGTGTAATGTTTCATCATAAAATCCTCCAAGTAGTTTAGGAGTAGTGATAACAAACTTGTGCCAACGGATGGATGATGTACATCAGACCATGCCATTAGCTCTTCTACATTTATAAAAGTAATGATTCCACAATATTACAAGACGATGATGAAATTAGTCTGAAATCTTTATCGGTTGTTCAAATATATATCCAAACTGTCATAAAGAGAGACTGTATTGAGAAAATTCAGCTCAAGCCTAAAAGAGAAAGATCAATGAATAATCAAAGGATGCAAACCAAGTATACACAAAATAAGCAGAATTCTACAAATAATTGAAGATCAAGTAATTACTACCCTTAAATAAATGAAGAGGTTACTCCCAAACATTTTGCATTAAAGCATGAACATGAAAACAGCTATATATATGGACATGCCACATTTCAGAATGCTTGACCACATTGAAATTTCCCATACTGAGGGCACAAAAATTACAGATTTTTTTCAGACTTTGGACCAAATTTTAAATGTTTCTTGACCAACCATAAAATGTTCCAAATTATTTCCGAAAACTAAAAATCCCGGACTTTTTCCTAAACCATGGGAATAATATATATAAATATTCCAAAAATGTCCTCACCTTTCACCACACAATTCTTTTCCATTCAACTCGTATACAGCATCATCGGCATCTCTGCTGTCCTCAAACTCCTGCAAAAATATATAATCAATATTACATTTTAATGTCTACTTCTGCAGAAAAGGATTTAATAATTTATCAAAAAAAGATCTCTAATGGTAAAATAATTAATTCAGAAGTGCTATGACTTCCCATATTTTAACAAAGAATTTCTGAGAAACAAACATCAACATTATATCTGAGGCTAAGAATTATATCCACGTGTCTTTTTCAGTTTATCCTCCAGATCCCATCTTAAAAGGTCAACCTTCCAACACCAGGTGCAAGTACATACAAAATTGAGACCGGTCTCCTCTCCTGCTGGAATGTACTAGTAGTGAAGAGTGAAGTCGGCAATAATCTTGACAGAACAGTCGTTTCATTACAGAGAAACATTGGTCAGCCCTGAACAAGTACCCTGATACGGACATACATATACCAACATGCCAGGTAGGGATTTGGTTTGATGTTTTACGGCACAACAACACAAATAGGTCATTTAGTGCCTAGGCAATTGGGAGTAAAGTGCCTTGCAGAAGGAAACACCATGGTACCCGACTCGGGCTAATCCAGTGTTAAGATCTGAACCCACACCCTTTTGTTCAGAGTCCAGCACTCTAACCACTGCACCATCCCAGGTCCACAATGTACAGGAGTACAACTGCTAAATTTTCTAAAAAAATGTGCTAGATCAAACATGTTTTGAACTTTATACATTTTTAATATAATATCTACTCGTGCAGAAGTAAAGACAATTGATGTCTTCATTCTCTAGCAAATTGGGCAAGTAATCCAGTAAGCTACTTGCCCAACAGAATTCTTGGTTAGCCCAACAATTTAACAACTTTTCCATGACAAATTCACAGATGCTCGAGTCACATAACCAAAACAACCTCTCTGAATAAGCAATGTCTTGTCTGACTGGTTTCTCAATGTTGATGGAACAGCCATTTATCTGATAATGTAGCCTGGCTACTGAAAATATCAAAAGGAAGTATGATGCTGAATGGAATGTGGAAAATTGACATTTTAGGCAGTGGGGATTATCATCTTTGCTTTAGTAAAATGAACAGAGTTGGTGATAACTGGTTATTTGAAAATCTTCTTTCAAACAAGTTTTAACGTGTGCAGATCAAAATGGCAGATAGTGCTGAAGCAGTAAATGATTGCAATGATGTGGATAACGATTTTGATGAAAATATAGATAATGGAGGGGGGGTCTATATTTTAGGCAGTGGGGAATGTGATCTCGACTGCATCAAATTAACGGAGCAGATGATAACTAGTTAATTTGTATTTTTTACTTGGATATTGACAATAATAAAGACTTGGATGCTCTTCAAGCTAACTGGTCATTTCGAGAACTTCACTGCTCATAAAGTTTGCCCATATACTGATGTTGGATGTGTGCATATTATTAAATTTTACTGCACTCCTGGAAATGGACCAGAATAAACCCAACAAAACCGACAATTTTACATTAGAATTTATTGTGGAATAAAAATGCTTAAACAAAATGAACAACTTTGTCGACTTCCCTGTAAGGATCAATTCTGTTTGCTCTCCAATTCGCATGCGAATAAATTTAATAAAAACTGTAATAGCCTTTTACATTCTTGATAGATTTTTATTCTTTTTTCACCATCTTCAATGGCATACAATTCCGCACATTTCATACACTTATATGTAGAAGGTAAAATTAATATTACAGATAGAAAAATTGCACTGAAATTTAAGTTAAAAAAAAAATGTAGAGCATGTATTTTTAGTTCACCTTCTTGATCCACGAGTGAAGGCCTTGCCCCATCCACCCCCCCCCCCCCATTTCTCATTGAATGGACACTGATCCACAAAAATGTATTACCTGCCAATCTGTCAGTACTTTATTTAAGAACTATCAAACAAATGCATGAAGCAACACAAGCTTGGGAAAAAGTAAAAGAGCTGGTGGTTTTGTCAGTTAATAATGTTCATGAAGTTTTAACCAGTACATACTTTCCTCAATAGCAAGTAATAAACTAGAAATGTGTTCGTGGAACACAGTTGCCCAACCACCATGCCTAAGATGACCTAAATGCAAAACTGCAAAACTCAACTAGGGTCAAACAGATAGACACATGGGCTGAAGGACAAAGGTAGCACCCATACTACTGTTATGCTGTGGCATAAAAACTATCACTGTTCCTGTTAGTGATGTGTCCAACAACTAGTTTTCATATGTTTATTAAAATTACCAATGTGTTAAAGCTACCATGCAGACCCCATCTGACAGCTACCAAGTTCAAATCATGAAAACACTTACCACAAACCCATATCCATTCTTAAGCATAACATCCCGTATTCTTCCACATCCTTTGAAGAAGTGTTCAACATCTTTCTCCCTTGCCTGGTATGACAAACGTCCTATATAAACCCTGGTACCCATTTTCTGTAAAGAAAATAAATATAATACTAAAAATATTCTTGGTTGCAGTGCTCCAAACAGATGTGTATAACTTGTGAGATTTCTTTTGGCTGGTGTGTTTGGAAATTAAAGGTACGCATCTCTAACAATTAACCAACATGAGGATTTAGGTCAAAGCGTGATTGATGTACCGAACATGCAGCACCCACAAGTATGGATTATGAGTTGTTTACTTGTTACAGGAAACCAATACATACTTCATGCTTGCCAAACACTGAAATGGATACAAACAAGTTTCTCAATCTTAGAAGTCGGCTTGTCAGATATTTTGATGGATTGATTTCTACGTGACTAGATGATAATTGTCAAGAACATGGAGAATTAAGTGTTCACAAATCTTTCAGTTGTGAGTATAAGTAAATCATTGCAAACAGTCGAGCTTTCATTATTGTTGATGTAGTTGACGAGACGAATTTGCTACCTTATCTCAACAAAAAAAGGAATTGCCTTAAAATATCAGGTTTTATTTTTGCATATTTTTTAAAACTACTATTGGGATAATATGTTTGGGGCAAGCTCAGATTTCCCCAAGGGCAAGTTCAATTTTTCATTCAACTTGCCCAGGGCAAGCTGACTAGTATAACATTTTTAAATCTCTGACATAGAATTTTCCTGCCATCCACAAGATAATCCAATCCGAGTCAAAAGAATGGGAGCTTTCTAAACCAGGTACCCTCCCCGTACAAACATAAAGATTGTGGTATTCTGCTGACGGAAGCGCCACCTGACCGCTTTGTTATCGTTACTGTGTCTATCCTAAACCATCTAAAACAATGCCCCTATACAAGCCATTTCCTCCCTCCCCAAAAAAATGTTGCAGCCCTGTAGTAAACTTAGCACACACACAAAAAAAAAAAACGGTTTACTGCGAGAAAAATAATTTTTTAACACAAAAAACCTACAGCATTGTTGGAAAATTGGTCACTTCAGTGAATTTGTAGGTTTTTTATTTCTTGATCAGCATGTCTGAACTTGTTGCCTTTTTGTTATTTTAGTAATAATTTTGTATAAAGAATATCCAATTAAAATAATGTCTCCATATGATAAAATTGTCTTAATGTCTTAATATTCCGTGTAAAGCACCATTAAATTTTCAGTCACCCATGTCTCGACTCGATTTTATTTCGGAATCCCATCAATTTAACAAAATGGCGAATGTCAAGGTCGTTGTCGGCATGTTACGCAGTAACAAAAGGGCGTGCAAAGCTCCAAAACACGCAATAAAATTCGTAAATCAAAGTTTTGAACACACTTCTTTACCTTTCATGACGAATTCAGCAACCTCGTTACATTTTTCTTTCAGCAATATTTCATAATCTCTTAGAATATAATATGCTGGCGGTTGCAAATAAACTACACCTGAACTTCAAGACGAGACCTGATTTTCAAATGCAAAACGTATAACATTGGCTAAATTACTACAAACTTATCGTCTCAAAAAGCAGTTATATTAGCGCAGCTACATAACAGATAGATTTCATACCTTTGATGTTTCGCCTCGTGAAGTGTATCAAGATTAAAATACATACGCTACAACTATGACTATACGCTTCTCCAACCAGTTTTATCCAACCAGCTTGTCACGATATCGGGGAAAGCTACTCCGCACTGTCAATAATTTGTTGCGCACTAGGCTATATATTTCTGCCAATGCGGTAAAAATGTTTTTTCTCCATAAATAATTGCCATATTTTATCATGAAACCTTTCCACCTGTTAGTAACGCTACAATTAGTAAATGCATTGACGATAAAATATATTTATGCAATCAAAGCGCATCTCGTTATTTACTTCCCCTGCACATCCACACATGCGCACTAACAAAATTTCAGGCACCTATTTCGAACTGCACCCCAGGCATCGCTCTCGCTTAGACATATACAAACACAAAATTTTGTTTAGAGTAGGAATTGCGTTAAATAATAAGAAACATTATCTCGTTGGAGCTATTTCACGGACTATCAACAATACTAAAATAATTAGCTTAAGCATTCAGACAAACATACTAAGATATATACATTTTTTCAGCTATTTTTTTAACTAGCCTCGAACAACCACTTTTCGTTCACTTAACGTAATTTTAACGCGATCGTTATAATATTATGACAATCTATTTAAAAAAAAACATAAAAAGTGTTCAACTATATCTACTTCATTTAATCAGCGTGAAATTTTTCTTGGCATTCATGTACATTAGTTCATAATTACCGTTTTTCCGAGCATGTGTATGTTTTCTTATTTCCGAAGTTACATCCATTGTTCGTGATACTTACTAAAAAGTCACGTGGCCTATGATCGGACCGTGCCAGTTAGACCAATGTATGGTTATTATTAGTTTATAGGGTCTCCGTGTTTTTTAAATGAAAAAAAATAAAAATTTAAAAATGAATAATTTTTTCCGTTAATTCTATATGCAGTTTGTGCACTTGCATTACTGCTTGCTTGTTCTTTACCATATAAATACATGACTCGATAGACTGAGGGGTGTTCAAGGGTCAGAGGAAACTCGGACTAAGAGACAGACAGACATACAGAGACAGAGGGAGAGAGAAATTTAAAAATGGATACTGGTGAATGGATACACATTTTATTATAATAGATTCAATGTCTTTTTATGTAGAATATATGTATATTATGAAATAATACTGAAACGAAAAAGTCCGTAGTGAATATACATTTCGTGTGTAAATTTTTCTTACTTTGTATAAGAACCCCACATGATTAAAACCAAATATTTACATTGGCTATCTAATTGTATTAATTCCCAAAGTTGGTTTTCCTGTTCAAAATATATAAACAAAGTCATCATGTGATCGGCGGCGCTATCTTTAGCATATAATAGAAAATTCAAGGTCAAAATGTCTGACACAAAAAAGGCATTAGTGAAGACATAGATTTTCATTATGATTTTTTTTTTATTACATGAAATTACCTTTTTGAATCTCATTTTGTTTGAATTTATTATATAATTAAATTCTGTCGCTCTTGAAGAATGCTGGTGACACAGCTGATATCATTATCTCGCAACAAGCGTGTTAGATCGCGAGAAACATGGTGCACAATTGAAGGAGGCGAATGACATCAGGCTGTTTGACGATATATACATAATTAAAAATACATCGCCCCACTCTCCCCCCACCACCACATTTATAATTTCTATTTAAAAATTCCATGCAGAGAAATCAATTTACATGAATAGATTTTACTGTACAATTTGATGCAGTGTTAAATTATACATGTGTAATGACTGGCCTAAAATACCTCTTGCCCTGCCCATTCTTCTATTAAAGAATGTGACACAGACAAATAAATTTACATGAATATATTATACGCTACAATTACCTACAGTGTTAAAATATACATGCGTAACGTACTTGAGATACCATTTTACATGCATACAGATTTTAAATATACAAGGACAAGGACATCGAAGTGGTGCATCATAGCAGGGTCTCTGTGTGTTAGGGTTACCATATTTTAACTTGTTTGAACCCCCATCATATATATGAGACAAAGAGGTGATTTAAGGACTGAAAAGGAGGACATGTCCAGGAAAAAGGATGTATGGTTGCCCGTGTGTGTGTTAGAGAGGATTTTTGCAAATACTAGTCAACACCATTTTTCAAAATCAACATTTTTTAAAAATAAGCCCCACTTGCTTAAACTTAAATAGATGAAGAGGGAGGATTAGGGAGTACTGCAACATTGTTACAGACAGACTCCTCTTGTGAAAAACCAAAAAATCAACTTTTAGATAAAAAAATGTCTTTCCCTATCCAAGATTCCAAGCTGACTGCCTCATGTTAAATTTCAATTGTCCCGATAAATGTTTGACACAGTCTAACATGGGGGTCCCAGAGACACCTCAAGTGCCCACTATATTACTTATAAGCCAATATACAAGACCTGAAACTAAAACACTAAACATGTAGCCGATTATTGTAGCAGCAGCAACTTCTTTACTTGCATCTACACATGAAGCATTTACACAATACGCTCCCAGACCAGGTGCTTAAGAGATATTTAAAGTTGTTATAATCTGAGGTTCGTCAACAATTATTAGGGAGAAAATTCCAGAGTTTAGCGGCAAGTATTAGAGTGTGTTCCTTTAAGGACAAGGGGGCATCCTATTTTTAACGGGGCCAAATATTCATAGAGACAAGGGGAAATTAACACAAGGCCGCCATCTTAGTTGATAGTTTTTTTGTGTTTTTTTTTTTCTTTTCTTTTCTTCACAGAGTGAGTATTTCTGTTTGTAACAATGTATTATGTTAGTGGTGAGAATTTGTGTGTCTGCACTGTAAATGTATTGTTTAAAAATTGGTTCATATGTTTCTTTCACAGGATTAGTTTGTCTGTAACAATGTTAGATGTTATTTGGCAGAAATGTGAGTTTCTCTGCACTGGAAATATATTGTCTAAAAAATAGTGCATAGGTTTTTCACTGGATGAGTTTGTCTGCTTGTAACATGTTGTTTCTAATTTGGCTGTTAATGTGAGTTTGTCTGCGCTAGAAATCGTAAAAATTGGTTTATAGGTTTTTTCACAGGATGAAAACAGCTGTTTGAACAGCGTTAGATGTGATTGGTGGCAAATGATAGTTTGTCTGCACTGGAAGTGTATTGTCTAAAATTAGTTCATAGGTTTTTCGCAGGGTGAGTCTGTCTGGTTGTTACATGTTGGTTCTATTTTGACAAAAAGAGTGAGCTTGTCTACATCGAACTGAAATACTGTGTTTTGCTTGATAAAATGTATGGACATAAAAGTACATCGAAGCTTTAGACCATAAAATTATTAAAATTATTATTATTATTATTATTATTATTATTATTAATTTTTCAATAGGGGGGGGCGGGGCTTACTCAATAGGCCACAGACGATAAAATATCATCATTAATACCATCTTCATTATTATTATTATTTTTCATGATGTGTGTGTGTGTCAAACACAGAGAGAGATAGAGAGGTATCTTAAAGAGGAACAGTTACAATTACAATTGAATGATTTAACTCGAAATCATTTTATATGAAATTCGAGATGGTGGGGTGAGGGTGAGCTTCACAAATTCGATCAATCCTAATTTTACAATTCTCATTGGCAGCCAGTTGTGTTTTTTGGCATAAGAATAATAAGGATAGCAAATTTATTCATTGATCAGTTTCAGAAAACAAGTGTAACGTTTCTAAACATTATCTAATTAACACAGAAGGAATTGGCATGTGTGCCACAAAATTACATCGCTAAAATTCAGCCAGCCTGCATTGTCTGTAATCTTGGCTTCCCCAAGGCATGTGTCAAAATATTGCAATGTAACAATTCTCAGACCATGGACTTAAAATTTTGCTTTTATGCAAAGCCTGGAGTAAACAGTTTCACATCTGTCTTGGTCGCTGTCTAGAAGGAAGAGCGGTATATTCACTTGTCAAGGTGTTACATTTTGTTAACCAATGAAATCGTCAAAAAATTACAATGTTACAATTCCCAAACCATGCACTATAAATTTTGGTTTTATGCAAAGCTTGGAGTAAACAGTTTTCACGCCTATCTCCGTCTGCAAGCAAATGCAATAGATTCATTTGTACAACTGTTACATTTTTGTTTTTTAACCAATGAAATCACATATAATGACTGATTTTTGTTTTCCAAAACCTGTGTTTTGCTATAGGTTCAAAACAATCAGTGGAAAATATGGTAGCTGATACCCAAGTTAAGATTGATTCTACTGTATATATTTTCTGTGCTAGTTTTTTAATCCGGCAAACATTGGATAGAATGTTTTTGGCAAGCCAAAAGATGGATTGTAACATGGATGTGTGTGTGTGTGAGAGAGAGCGAGAGTTTAATATATAGTGGGTGGGTGTCAGAGAGAGAGAGGTACATTATAAAATGTGTATGTGTAAATACCTTATTTATACTTAATAGAACAAATCAAGACACTTACTGTATATGGTATATATTCCCTTTGAATAAAACTACAATGAAATTTTAAAAAGACACTGAAAAATCACACAGGAATGTCTCTCACTAATATACACATGACATGTCCAAGGAAGCGTATAGTCTTGTGTAATCCAATCTTTGTAAAATCGCACAAGATTGAATAAATACAGCATTCTTTGCCAGTCATCAATATAATGTTCTAAGACCACAACATATTGTCAGCTAGCAGTGTCTACCATAAAGCTGACAAATTTTTTCATTTATCAATTTTTTACAAAATGTCAGTAGCCTGATAAACTAGATGACTCAAGCAGCAGTGTGAAATCGCTTCTGTATTTTGTGATTGTCGAAAACATTTTTTATAAAATCTCACAGGATTGAATTTTTGCATCAAAACTATT
The DNA here is from genome assembly GCA_029931535.1 of Margaritifera margaritifera. Lineage (NCBI taxonomy): Eukaryota > Metazoa > Mollusca > Bivalvia > Unionida > Margaritiferidae > Margaritifera > Margaritifera margaritifera. The sequence goes on along the minus strand of JAQPZY010001486.1, from coordinate 175,687 downwards.
GGCCTTCTCTTACTAAGTGTAGATCTAATGTTTACCAAACAAATCCAATACTTAATGTCACTCCGTTAGGTTTTAAATAAGGCTGACATATTTTTCATTCGTCCATTTATCACAAATATAAGGTATATCAGGAGCTAGTTTTGGGGTAAAGTGACTATCCGTGCTACAGCTTTGACAGTGATGAAATAAAGGTTCTTGAATGTAATTGTCGCAAGTGAAATGAGTCACACAAAAGTTAGGAATGTGAATTCTAGTCTCATGAGGACATTCAAAGTCAAAAAAAAATATAAATTCCACATGATGGCATTCTTTCTTTCTCTAGCTTTGGTCATACATGGGGGAATCCTATGTAAACAGGTCACCACCTTTCGGAAAAAATGTAAATTGCTTTAGTTTCTCTTAGCATCAAAGTACCATTGTAAAAGTATTTGAATAAGAATAATTCTTGTATAAAAGTTTTGTATCCTACAATTGCGTAGTGTGAATTTATTCAAGAAGATCTGAATTTTCAGAGGGAATCTGTATGGAAAGTTTTCTTATAATGTATATTTAAAGACTAAGAGAATACTATGATCGCACAGTCTAAATAACTAACCATTTGTTCAAGAAATATATTTAAGAACAGACCTAGGCTAGTCCACAGAAATTTTATTGATATGCGAAATGCCTAATTCTAGTCAGTAGATAATATATGAGAATGTTGGGACTAATAGTTAATTTATAATGGAATTTAACATTGAGGCTATAATATTTGGATGTTTGCCATGTGATGCATAGCAAGTAGTGGGTGCACTGAGACTAACGGACCATACCAAAATTTAAACATGGTACTATATTTATTTCCCCTAGGCTTCGATCACATGTAATTAAATACATGTATATACATGTAGAATTTTATAGAAATTCAAATTCCAGAGCTGTCATTATATCCAGTATTCTAAAAATACGGGACCAGTCAGATTCAAGATTCAAGGTATTTTTCCTCAAATTTTTAAATCCCAGTCATCTAATATTCAACACCCAGTTATCTACTGTCTAACATGCTACTTGTATTGACCATCACCCAGTGATCTACTATCCAGCACCAAGTTATATACTATCCAACACCCACTCTATACTATCAACACAACGTTTGGAGTGACCATCACCCAGTGATCGAATATCTAACATCCTGACTATTACTATAGAAAAAACCCTGGAGTTAACCAATAATTCACACCTACTAAAAGTTCGCGTATTTATTTGAAAATACGCAGTGATGGTGATTTGTTTAAATAACTTCAGTTTCGTTATCAATTGTTTAAAACCACCGAATGTATCTGATTAGCAAAATTTGTTTTCTTACGATATACGTTGTTGTTGTTATGGGTTTAACGCCATTTTTCAGTTCATGATAGGCTATACATGGCAGCCAGTATATTTGGTGGAGGAAGAACCCAGAAAAATCCCGGGAAGAACCACTGACCCACGGGAAGCTACTGGCAAGCTTTCTCACATACCCACTTTGGCCCGAGCCAGAGACTCAAACCCACACGGACAGAGGTGAGATATCAGTGATCTGTAAAGGCGAGCGCCTTAGACCACTTGGCCACCCTGGGCCCCTTATGATATACATAGTTTTACAATTGAAATGGGTGAACAAATGAGCACAATAGTGATGTTTTAAGGAAAATACGATTGACTTCTCAATAAGCGCATAATCCAATGTAACTTCTGAATCTGTGATATATATCATGTTACATTGCTGCCTGAAATATGTCAATGACCAAAACGTGACGAAGCATGGTCAAGATGGCATAAGGGTTGGTCATGAATTCAGGTTTGAATCTCCATAGAGTATGAATTAAAAATTCTCTAACCTGTACGATAATATTATTTATTTGTATTTAAACAAAATTTAATGTTATCAAGCATTCTCCTGTAGAATCCAGGGATAGCGCTTTCTTCTGTTTGGTGGATATTTATAATTCTCTATAATGGCTTCTATATACCTTGATTTATGTAGTAGGAATCCAAATGGAATGTGTAGTTGGATGAGAATTAATTACAGGGTCAACATGCGGGTGTGTCTGCTACGCACGAATGTCTATAGCAGCGACTTTGTAGCATGAATTTTTGGTGATGTGTGCATGGTCGAGATGGTATAGAGTTTAGTGCTTACAGGCAAGGCGATGGATGCTGTAACCCGTGGATCCAGTCATAGAGTACGAATTAAAATTCTCTAACCTGTATGATAATATTATTTAGTCGTATTTAAAAATTCTTGTAATGTAATAATCGAGCGTTCTCCTGTAGAATCCAGGCATAGCATTTTATGCTCTGTTTGGTGTATATTTGTCATTCTCTCTCTCTCTCTCTCTCTCTCTCTCTCTCTCTCTCTCTCTCTCTCTCTCTCTCTCTCTCTCATATATACACATACATACATGCATACATACATACATACTTCTAGATGTTAGAACCCTTCTGATGCTGCGTTAATAACGTACTTGACAATATTATCAACAATTCCTGTGCTTGAAAAATAGCAAAATAACAATGTAATTGTTTTAATATTCATTTTCATAAAATGTGATTCTTTTATATATTTGTCATTTCAGATTCTCGGGGCATGACTTTTATCACCTTTTTCAATTGTTGCTTTTTTTCTTTTGCAATTTTCTTGCATTTGCATGTAAAGATAGATGTACTCTGAACTAGAGGGTGACTCATAGCTACACAAACGCTATTTTTTAAAAATTAAAAATTTCAGCACCAGTATACTTTTCGATTGATTTTCTTAAAATGCACTTCCTATGATATTACAAATGAGTTAATCATTGTTTTAAATTTTAATTTTAAATGATTTAAATGGTAATTTGGAATTAATAACTATTCTCAGGGGAAAGGGTAGGTGGGTATGTGAATCATTGTTTCAAATTTAAAAAGGAAATCAGCCATTGATGGGACTTTTGTTCCACGTGACCCTTCACTATTTCATTGATTTTATTGTTCATTTTGTTTGCAAAAAATGATCAAAAATTGGGTTAGGTCCCCTTCATTTTTTGACTGCACGCCTAAAAATTCAAATAATAGGTGATTTGTTTATGGTTTTGTCACAGACATGGCGAGAATCAACATTTAAAATAAATTAGGACATATAGTTAAACAAAATATAAAAAAACACCCAGACACGCAAAAAAAAAGGGGGGGGGCAGGCAACAGCAATATTGTCTGCAACTTCTTTGGCTTAGTTTGCATAGCGATAACTATTGTTATCAACAAGATTAAGAAATTTGCAACAGTGGTCTTAATAGATTAGAATACAATAGTTTATTCAGCTTTAAACATCCATAATAATGGGTACAGCCTTAACGTGAACCATGTTAACATAATTGCTTATACAATATATACATTTACAAGTATTTATATATCCGCAAAAAATAATTACCATGTATCAAACAAGGGCTGAAGTAATCAAAATATTATGCTATTTCTTAGTTTGAAAAATAAATGTATTTAGTCTGATCATTTTTTCTTTGAGAAGACATGAGATTCAAATTCACTTAATGTTGGACACAAGCAAGAAGTACCTAGGTAAATATTTGTTTCTGAGGTCAGAATACTTGCCTGATGACTTTAGTTATTATCTAGGACATCAACTCGGGAAGGTGTCAATATTGCTGACTCAACTCGGAGTAGCTGTTTGTGACTTGTTGATAACATAAACTGTACTTAAGATTGGCACTTGTGTACCTTACTAGCCATTATGACTTTTTCAAAGATTTTTACTACCTCTACCGTCTTTTTCTGTGGATGAAAAGAAAACAATATTTTCCTCTTCATATCACACACCCTAACATTTGATGTACCTTCTCGAGCACATTTAAAGGTATCTCAACCTCTCCTCCGCCGTACCACCATTCTCCCACCACCTTTCTTCTTTCATCTCCGCTATGTTTGGGGAAGGGATCTCATTATCTTTATGCTACTGAACTGTTTCTGGTATAAAATCATTCTTCTTGCCACAACAACATTTATTTCTTTTGTGAGTTTTAGGTCCCTGTGATGGTAAAGTTTTAATGAATATCTATTAACAAAGAGTAAAAACAAAAAAGGGAAAAGAAAAGAAAAAAAGGCACAAATCATATACATGTATTCAGTTACACATTTAACAAAGCAATAAACTGATAAACACACAGCTATTCCATTTAAAGCCACTGTTGTAAATGGTATGAAGGCATCAACAATATAACAGTTGGTGCACATTTATTGGCCTGAATAATTGCAAAGAAAGTACATCAAAAGTAGGGAAGTAGTCAACAGGTATTTAAAAATTCTCAATAATTATTCACTTCTACTATCTCTACTACCTCCTTATTCTCCCTGAGCATTATATGTTTGAGAGTTATCACACTAGCGCTTAGAGCTGAGAAAGATGGGTCTATCTTAAAAGATAAAAATCTTGTCAAATATTGAATATGTTAGATGTCATCTAATCTTCCTCGAGTTCTGATTGCAAAGAGTCTAGTTTACTCACTGCAAAGAGTCTAGGTTGTAAACTGGTGGAAATTTACTGAGTTGTTGCAATCATAATGATAACAATGAATAAAGATTTTGATATATTTGGTTGATCTTGCATTTACAAACAATTCGTATGTTCTCATTTATTTGTCTTCCATTCTATCCAACTTTTACAGTTGATGTATTACCTGTTATCGCTTTGTAAGTTCCATTTGCTAAGCTAATTTTGTTATCGCGTTGTAAGTTCCATTTGCTAAGCTAATTTTCAAATCTTTTTTGTACTTGTCTCAGTTTCATAGATCACAAGAATATCTGTGAATCCCAATTCCTCTGCCAGGTTCTTGTGCATTTAAATAATTCAAAATGCCAAAAGGAAGAAGAGATTTTTTTTAATGTTATCTTGAGAAGAAGTTGTTGATTCACCTTTTGACTTTGATGAAACACGTTTTACGATAGATTAAAATGTTAGTTTATCTAATGAAGTAATCGAAATACAAAAGTACTATTCACGATGTTGATAGTACAACAATATGGACTAAGTGGGAAATTGATAGAGTGCTTGAGTTAAGTTTCGATTTAGCAAAGAATTCATAAAAACATTAGCAGAAAGTTTTTACAGGGATGATAACACTGACATTTATATAATGTACGAGGTTAAAAAGATTGTATTTTAAACATTAAGACAAACGAAAGTACGTTTTAAAACTTAGCAGCATAATAAAAAAAAGAAGATTTATAATATAGAAGAAAATAGAGATGCAAACAATAGCTTCAAATGAACCATTAAACCAGCAGGTGAGTAAAGCAGAAACAATAATGGATGAATATTATGAAAGACGTGAAAGTGGACAAATGCCTGATTGATTATATAAATTTCAGGAGGAACAAGAAATAAAATTTGCTAATGAAGCTGGGATATTAAGAGATGTGACGAAATAATTGAAAATTGACATAAATATACAGTGCACCTCTACCCGGGGGCAATTCTTTATAGTGGCGCCCCCACCTAGCTACAGATAACAGTTTTTATGTCAGTTGCCAATCCCATTTCTCACCCACCCCCACCCCCAAAACAATATACTGTTTGTGAAGAATTACACTGCGATGATGGTGAAATACTACAAAAATTTCAGCTGCAAAACTAAAAAAATAGCTACCGATGGCGCCCCCCTTCGCCTGGCGCCCGGGGACAATTGTCCCCACCAAACCCCTGCCTCGCGCTGCCATTGTATACATGATACACAGATAGAGAACATACAGAAAGACATCAGCAAAGAAAAGGACAATGGTAAAGTTAAGAAGTTAAAAAACCAGTTGATGAGTGTTGATCGTTTGAGAGCACAAAGTTTTATATATATATATATAAAATTGATGTGAAAGGAACAGTTGAGAAGAGAAATGCAAAAGCTAAGTTACTTCTTGGTGAAATACTTGAACAATTGTTCCAAGAGAAGTGGGTAACAATTGCATCTACCACAACAGCTATAGGAATGAATGCTACAGCTCTTGGATTAGCAATTGCTACCTTAGTTAAGAATGTAATTAGTCCAACTCATCCTAGTCCTAGTCCTAATACACTCATTGACAAAACTGAACAAGGTTTGCAATATAATGTAGATTTTTCGAAGTATTTAGGTCTAGCTCATAAAGCGATAGCAGTAATACATGGCATTATTAGTCGCTTAATGATTTGTCTATTCTCAGCTGCATCATATATTGCATCATTTCCGGCCGATCATGCCATGCTACTCATTTTAGAGTTGGGTTCATATTTGCCAAGGTATTAAGGATGTAGAGATTGTTATTAAACGAGTTTGAATGACTTCCCATACGTTTAATGTGTACTTCTCTACTTCTAGGATTCTCCTAAATTTATGTGTGCATATTTTATAAATCAATGCAATCCGTCATCTGTTACAATCATAATCAATATGAATGATTGGCTATTGATATCATGATCTTTATTCTGTAAATGAGTTGTACTAGGAGTTGTCATTGTAAGACTATAACTATTCTTGTTCTATGTGTCTACATAATTCTTACTCACGTTCTGTTCTTTTTGGTTTATTATCAAACTTCTGACGAATTGTTACGCTTTGTTTATCAGGTGCTGGAATACATTATCGTTATTTATGTTATTTAATCCTAAAGAGAAGATGTTTGATGACGTTTTCAGATTGTTATTGTACCCGACAATTCTACCAATTTTGTACCCATATCACTAAGTAAGAGAAAGACACCATCGCTACCAACAACATTATCCAATTTAACTTTTGAATCCGTTATATATTGCTGTAATGTACTACTTATGCTTTCGTCTGAATCTTAACCTTGCTGACCCAATATTAATGCATCTATTTGCTTTTTTGGCTGTGACTTGTATAGTTGCCTCGGACTGTATCATATATGTCATTTTAGAAACTTAAATACCCATTATAACAATCACATATGATGTAATACTTTGATTTAGTGTTGCTATCCCTTCGTCTGTTATTCCATTGCTATATTGTATAAAGAAGAATGTTCAATCTAGCAATTCTTCTGGTGTTTATTTGTATTACTTAGAACTATATCCTATTCATCATTCTCTATTCCACCATTTGCCTGTTTCATATCTTTCCTGTGTACTTGTCCCATCATCACACATTTCTCTCCATTTGGCAATACGTTTTTGGGACCATTAATAACAGCGGTTTCTTCCCTTTTCCATATATCCAGTCATGATGTAGCGGAATATTAAAGTTATTGCAGATTATATTAAGCTTTTTTAGTTTTATCCCATTAGCATTATAGTTCAATGATTGGTCAGCTGGTAAATTTGCTAATTCTGATATGTTTGAATCTTAGCGTTTATAACACTCGTTATATACATGCCATATTTTCATTTGAAGCTGATAACACAGCATATCTACTGCCAAAACTGTCTAAAATGATACGTTTGCCATTATATGTAAATGAGATATTCTTAATCAGAAGGTCATATATATATATATATATATATATATATATATATATATATATATATATATATATATAGATATATATATATATATATATATTGTTGCCCACCTTGCTGTATACTTGCGAAACCTGTACAGACGCCACGCCAAGAAGCTGAACCATTTGCACATGGGTTGCCTGAGGAAACTGATAAGGCTCAGACGATAAGATGGCAGAACAGGGTCCCAGACATTGAGGTTCTCACTCAGGCAGGCATTCCAAGCATCCACACTGATGAAGAAATCACAGTTGACATGGGAGGGGGCACGTCACCAGGATGTCAGAAGAGCGACCATCTAATAAAATCTTCTATGATCTTAGGGTGGTCAGAAGGAACGCTTCAAAGATTCCCCCAAGTCATCCTTGAAACACTTCAACATTGACCCTGAGTCTTGGGAACATCTCAGACAGGATCGCTCCACCTGGCACAGTCTCATCCATACTGGAGCAACAGACTTTGCACAGAGGAGAATTGCAGAGGTAGTGCAGAAGCGCGAGCAGCGTTAATGTCAGAACTGCAGCACGTCCTCTATTGATCAAGTAAACCCAAGCGGCATCACCTGTCAAGTGTGCCACAGACAGTTCAGAGCACAACTTAGCCTGATAAGCCACTCGCGTACTCGCAGAAACCAAACCAGTTAGTGATGTCATGATCATCTTCGAACTCGAAGGACGAACAACAAGAACGAGAGAGAGAGAGAGAGTAAAGACTGTTTATTACGTTCTTGGATACAACGTTTTCTCGGTTAGAAAGTTTGAGTTTAACTAAAGGCTTTGTTATAACGTTCCTTTGTTACAACGTTTACAATATTATAGCATCTGATTTGTGCTGTCGCCTTAGAAAATTAGCTCAATTATAACGTTTCAATCACCTGACGCGCGGAAGCCAGATAAACAATGGCAGCAGTTCAAATAGCAAAGACGTAACAACAAAGGCGCCTGGTAACAAAAGCGTGATAATCACACCTCATTCAAAATAGGTACTTTAGAATCATGGGTTTCTACTTCAATGCAATTAAAGGTTGATATTTTTTTTTATTACTAAATAATTTAGAAATTATCATTTAGCTATCGTTCTATACCTGTATGTTGACTAATTGAGTACAGCTTGATAACAGACACCTGACTGTCCACATTGTTACCATCCAAATAAATAAAGGACTAATTTACTAGTCATTAAGTTAATGAACAAAGACGTTTTCACATAAAAGTGATTTTTAGGATTCACTTACTGGTACACGTACATGTATGTTGACATTTTCATCGTTACCGGATACCAAGTTACCTGATATGAAACACCTAACATCAAAAATTGCAACAAAAGCTATTGAGCTACAAGTCAAGTTGAGCAACAAACAAAACAATTAAGGCCGTAAAAATAATTTAAAAAACGGACCAAAGCTGTCACAAGATATAAAAGAAAATATACAAGAATTAGCTTACGGTAACAATAAGGTAAAAGACGTTTTGGATGATACCTCGAAAAAGATATTAAATTAAAATTCAAAAACTTTGTTATCTAATTGAATGTCTGGACGTGAATTAAAAGATTGTAATTGTAGGTGATATTAATATATATCAACCCCAATAGATGATTCAATAATACAAATTTAAAAAATTGAATATCTACCACGTGATACCAACATGGATAAAAATCAGATTATCTTAGAAGCAAAAGGCAGGGATATTTTTCTTTTACCACATAAAGCTATGATTGAAATCAGAGGGGAAAATGATAAACTGGATAATACAAATTGTATTATAAATGATAAGGTTACATTCATAAATAATTATTGGTCATTATTTAGATCTGTACAATATCTTGTACAAGACCAAATTCTAGAATATATATTATTATTTTTACCACAAGATAATGAATATAGTATCATTTTCAGATGATTGTAAGTCTTCAACTGCAACCAATATGTTTTGGTTCAAAGATAGTGGTAAAGGTTCGGCAGAACACATGAGTTCCATACTGCTGCAAACTTATTAACTGCGGCAAATATTGCAAATGATGCAAATGTGACATGTATTGTATTTCGTACACATTTTACTTTAAACCTCATAAGAAAATCAAATTATAAAACCGGTTTTGCAAAGAGACAATCTCTAACAACAGATGACAAACAAATAAGTATATTTTTACCATTATCAACAATTTATTTAAAGTTATAACGTGTGCCAACACATTACTACCATATGGAAATGTGATACACTGGACAAAAATAACAAAAATATAGCAAAAAAAGCCATACTAATATCCCGATGGACATGTTATTTAAATATCCGATGTACTATTAATTAATTGCTCGTTGTGGTTTGATACATCAAAATGATCAGCGTAAATCGGCTGCTATCTATTTAGATCGTTGTATCTGAAAAAATGATCAAACCTCCGGTTGAGAATTTCATCCTTGGGTAATTTTAAATCATCAGCAACATCGTAAAAACGACCTTCAAGACATATGTCAGCTGTGGCACAACATTCTGCGCCTCCACCTGTGGAAAATGCTGCTTCTTCTTCGCCACCGGCCGCCTCAGGTCGAGGGCCAAACTTGCCCAATTCAAGGTCGTAGCCTCCTTCGGCCATTTCGTTCGCGAGGTATTTATTATTTATAACAATATAATTTTTAAAAATATACGCAATACGCAACGCAAATTCTCATGTCACGGTAGGGCAACAAGCTAGACCCATTCAACTCTATTTAGAGTACGCTGGGCATAAAGGAAGCGAGAACAACGATTGTGGTTACCAACAACCTGAAATTTCCAAATTTTGGTGAAAATTATGTTCTCGTTACCTGCACAGCCAGGTTTGCCTTTTAAGCTTTCTTTGACCTCAGGAATAGGTGTGTCAGACGCAAATCGCACAATCGTAATAAAAAAAGTTTAAATAAAAAATAATAAAAAAACATGAGCGTTCCATCGTGAGAAAAAAAAATTCCAGTAAGCTCGAAGGAAATGAACTAATCAGCACGGACGATTCCTACGTTTGAGGCGTATTTAAGGATATTTGCCTCACAGATAAGGAGAGAACAAACTTAGTATACCAGGGGATCCAAAGCGCTAATACAGAGGCTCTGCATGTGGTTGCCTGAAACGCAGTGGCAACCACCCAACCGGACAAAACACAGGCATACACTTTTGGCAGACACTTTTATATTCCTTCTCGACTTTCAGATCCTAATTACAGATCACATGCCCTTTAACCAGTCAGGTCTGTCAGACATGATTACCTTTGAGCTAACCTGTAACGACTACGGCCGTGTGATTTGAAGCGCCAATACAACGGCAACATATGTAGTATAGCGGCTTATTTCTAGAGTTTGATGTTGTAAACCATGCGGAGCTGATCAGGTCGATAAGAAACCAAAATATGCGCAAGGTAGCTATCTACTACATGCGGGTGCTAAGGCACAACAGGATCGTGTTGAACAAAAGCAACACCGTATAGAACATAAAGCTTAACACCCCAGCAAAGAGCTAAACACCCCAGTAAAGAGCTAAAAGCCATCATTATAATGTTCGAGGACGCAACTACCAGCTCTAGCTATGAGTGCGACACAGAGTTATTTTACAACCCCCTGATCAATAAGGTGCTGATTACCATCGAAGGTGTCCCAAACTAACTGTATGCCCAGTGCCAGTCGCGGTACCAGCAAGTGGGAAGAAGCTCATAAGGTTATGGCATGCGAAAGCCTGAAGAATATGAGTTGGCATCAATCGACATCGGCCAGTTTTACAGAAACGAGTTTGCCATGGTCCTGGACAGGAGGACGACAGAAGACCACACCCTTCGCGGATCAGGTCGGCGCGTTCAAAACGCAAGCGAAGGGATAACGCTGCAAATTGAAAAAAACACTGAAGCCGCCGGCGTTTTGAATGTGTATGTATTCCTGCTGATGGATGCGCAACTAAATATACTGAATGGCCAGTTCATCTCAGCAATGTTCTAGAACCCGGGAATTGTTTGCAAACTTGCCGCCCCATTGCGCATGATTATTGGCAGCCTCGGCTGCAGCAAAAAATTTTACACCAGCAAGCTCATTGACACAGAGTTCCGTGGCGTCTTTGATACTATTGCTATCATTTGCCCTACAATCGCCATAAACAAGGCATGCGACCGGCCGTTGGCTCGGGCCAAAAGCTTGTTCTCAGTGAATCCATCAGGGCACGATTTTGACAAAGTTCTCAATGCCCTGTCACAAAGGTTCAGCGGCATAAACGCGATTTTTTCTCAGTGATGATTGTGCCTTTATGACGGAGGTCCGGCAGGAGCGCCAGAGTGAGGCCGCTCTTGCCCGCTTGACCTTTATCAGCCGCCGCGCAGGGTTTTGCGCTTGGGTGATTACACAGAGAAATGTAAAACATTCATCAAGTAAATTTATTGAAAAATATTTGGAAAAAAAATCCGTTTGCTGGCAATATCCATTATTAGTCCTATTTTTCAAAATTTTTTCAAATAAGACGTCCCTATTTTCCAGATCTCCTAAATCTTACAAAAGCAATAAGTTAGAGAAATATTATTATAATGTTTTAGTTCATCTCATTGCAGATCTTTTTGTAAGAAATTCTCCACAATCGCTAAAGAGATGAGCAGGCAAACTATTTTAATATATCTCTTGCATATTCACTTTTCAGAAGAAATCTTTGAAAAAATATCATTCATACGCATTAAAACATCATTCTTTAGTCCATCCAAGTACAAAAAAACTTCATTCGTGAGACTCTAAAACCCCCTTATATGTGTGTTTACTTTACAAATCATTGGAGCTTAAAACACTATAAAAATATCATTTGACAGGCTATTCAAGACAGTAACAATAGCACAATCCGTATTGAAAACGCTATAAATAGCTCAACAGACCCATGCTATTGACCTTTGGCAAACAGGAAATATTCACGTGACACATCACTTAAACGTCAGTCGGAACATCACCAGCTTTTTCTGTGAGACAAGAATATGCCGCCAATGTCATTCGCAACTTCGAGGACAATCATACGGATCATCCTCAATGAGGATATCGCCGAGGATGTTCTGATTGCCAGAAATAGCCGAGGTGGTCCGAATGCTCTAACACTTCATTCTGACCTGTTCGGCTACTTCTGCGAGTCAAACATATCCGTAGGATTGACCTTAGAATATTCCACAAAACTAAAGCAAAGTCTATAATATAGAGGGTTGGTACAGTGTTTTCTTGTAATATAAAGTATACTATTATGCAGAGATTTGATGGTGACATTACTAAATTACTATAAAATGCGCTGTCAAGCGTTGCCTGTGAGCATGGTATTTATGCTCCAAAAGGGCACTCGAAGTTCCGCGTATCATCTCGTGATGGAAAGGGCGCTTTGTTTAATACGATAGTTTGTATAGGACATGAATAACGAAGTACCAGTTTTTGCAACTGAATCAAGCTATTTTTTGAATGGAGATGCATCCAAGAATTATAAAAATCGAGTTTAAACTGTTTCTTATATGCTGCTTGGCACGATTTTTCCAACTGAAATAAGTGGGTGTGTGCAATTGCAAAAATGCATTTTTATCAGTTTTCAGAAAAACTTGGTCCAAGATAATTTCATGAGTCTAAAACTCCTGCTTGTGCTAAAAAAAAATATGTTTATAAGTTAGGACAAAGAATAAAAGATTTAGTAATATATGTCGGCAGTCATCAGAGAAATACATGTACACTTTGCCTACTCCATATTCATTTTCATGAAATCTAACACAAATTGTCGACTTTCATTAAACCTGTTTCACGTGTGTTTATAAACTTATTTCTACAGAATATATCCATGTCTAAGTTATACTAAACGCAATAAATAAATAAATAATAATTTGTGTTGAGGCACCATAATAAAGTGGAGATAACTCAATGGCCTGTTGGTATTACCAATGATGCAATAAAGTAAAATATTTGCAACATATTGAAAAAGCCGTCTTAGTAGTATAAACTCGTCCACACTTCACATTTCTTGCAGTTCTATTGACTCTCTTTCTCACACATACACACAGATACATACACAAAAACATACACACCTTCATACTAAAAATAATACACAAACACACATATATATATAGTTACAAATCCACTTGACCAACTCCCAGGACAAGCTCAAATTAGGTTCAGGCAAGCTCAAGTTTCCAAGACACTTGCACATGGGCAAGTCCAAAAAATTGAGAGAGGGATACAAGATACAAGAAATTTTATTTAATGTCTATCACCAGTGTGGGTAAAATACATAAAACACTACCTCTGTGCAATATATTTTACTGACCAAGAGTCATCTTCAGTTCCTAATGCTTTATTTTCTGCAAGTTTTATACCCTGCGATCTCGCCACAGTATATGTATCAGCACCTTTATTTAGCATTTATATGTAGTACATTCTTCTTCTACATAACCACAGTTTCTTTCGCCTATTGTATGTGTTTTTTCCATCTTGTAGACATTGTCAAGGTCAGTCTCTCATTATCTTATGCAGACGTGATAATGTGAATATTTACTATTGAAAGCAAGTTTTATAAAATAAGGAATGAGTATTTATATTTTAACTTATCAGTTACATTTTAATCGTAATATTTGTACGTATCCAGGATTTGCTGACTTTCAGGTCATAAGTTAGCCTCTGGCAGTTTGTCAGATTCTTGACTCTAAGCAGCTTTTCAAAGATTGTTTTGATGCACGTCAACGATTTTATGGTGGGTAGGTGTTAATTGTTAATAATACAACTCATGAGATTTCTTTGATATATATATATATATATATTTTGACACAAAAATTAATAGCAGTGCAAATTCAAAATGGTTTCCCAACATTTTCAAGATAAACAAGCTCTTTTTAAACAGCTTGCATATACAAAACAACACTAAACACACAATCTAAGAAAAATTCTGGACTCCTACATGTTAGAATCAGTAGAGGAAATTTACAACAAGAGATATAAAAATCAAAAGTTATGTAACAATAATAAACAAGCAGGTTATTGTGTCTATCACATAGAGAACCAGAATTTCATAAAATTGACGTCGTGCACATAATTTTAATTTTTTGTTTTTAAATAAAAGCTAAGCACAGAATCGAAACAGGTTGTAAAATGCTTACATTTTTTGTAAAATAAAATGTTTTTTTAACAACTGATTGTCACATGACATCACTCACACTCTGCTCAGATTAAAAGTAATACCTTCAGTATAAAAATAAATACTGCATTCATAGTTTGGATTTATGTTTGTTGACATTTGATTCTGTAAGGAAGGCTTCTGGTACAGAAGAATTAGAAATATGTGAAACAAACCAACATTATTGTTTAGATCATTCTTTGTCATTTATATATATTATTTTGAACAGAGGACTAAATTCACACAGGTATAATCTTGCCATGACACCATTTCAGTTAAATAAATTGAATACATTAATTTCCAGAGAAGAAACCTGAACATTGTTTTGTTTATTTTAATGAAAATCAGTATGTATATGAAATGACTTGGTGGAATTGACTTACTAAATCAAGTTTCACACAATAATACTGGTGACCAACAATCTCCAAAATATTTGAGGGATAACTTGGCCTATGCACTGGTCATTTCCATATAGCTGAAATGACCAAGTAGGACTATTAAATTGAGGCTTCATACAGTAAATAGTGGTTACTCAGAAATGTGAAACATACATGGATAAATTCCAAGATGTTGGCAGCTTAAGACTTGCTGTGTTTATGTTTATTACTTCCGCTTAATATGTGGAAATAAAAATTTTGAAATTTTCAATTCTTGTAAAAATTACTTACTTTTCAATCTATGGGCCATTTAACGTCATACACGTGTGCGGATGTATATTCTGTCGGGTTTCAACATTTTTGCATTCAAATATGTGTAAATTTATTTGAAAAATACCGTAATACTGTAAAAGCAGGCCTCTGTTCAGGAACCTAAGCAGCAAGAGAAATTTTAAAGTTAAAAAGAGTTATTTCCCCTGACAGTCCTATGTCTATTGTCAATAGCGAATTGTTGCTGCTGCTTTTATTGTTGTTGTTGTAAAATGTATGAAATCTGCAATGGAGTAGTTGATTTGTGCACTACATTTCTAAAATTCCTCTGTTGAAAATATTTATTCAAGAGAACATTCACATATTTATAATTAAAAACAATGCAATATCTGGGGATTCAGTAGTCCAACAATGTAAGACATCGACCTAGTCTGATAAATCAGCCCCCCAAATCTGTGTCGAAACTGATGGACTGTTTGTGGGTTTTATATCACCTATTTATAAAATCGAGGAATCGTTTGCGGACAGATCTGTCTGTAACACATCGGTGTACATTTTAGACACCAGTGTTTCTCACGTCCCTTGAGCTACTGTCGGTTGAAGGGTCGTTTTGGCGATATGTACAGAATTTTTTCGGATCAAATCCTGTGTTTGACGACTTGTAAATCCATGTGGAATAACACAACCCAAAGTCCTGTGGCCATTTTGATTTTTGTGGCAACATATGGCTATTACCAAATACCGGTAAGTGTCTAAACTATATGCAGGTGTGTTCCGGACAGATTTGTATTCAGCAGAATTTTAATGAACAGGTGACATCAGACCCACAAATAGTCCCACAGTATCAGCACAGATTTGGGTGGTGGGATGATTTATCGGACTAACATCGACCCTGATATTAATGATGGGAAGCGGACTTTGGGTTCAGTAGAAACCAGAATGCTTATTAAAAACCGTCTACCCTATTGCAAAACAATTATAACAATATTTGTCTACTAAATGTGAATCCATGACATATATTATATATATATATATATATACAGTCAACCCTGTCCTATGTTCAGTGGTCACCTGTATTCAGGGGTCATTCTAATATCCCCTCCACAAATTTCCTATATAAATGCCCCGTATTTAACGGTCACCTGCTTTCAGTGGTGAACAGCCAGGTGTTTCTTAACCAAACCATGGTTTCACCTTGCCTTAAGCGGTCACTCGAGCATATCAGCAGTGACCACTCCAAGTATGCAAATGAAACATTTCTTTTGTTTGATGAGCAAGGCATTGTTTAGATAAAGGTACCAGTATATGATGTGAATCGATGTTTAAGCATTTGATATCTCGATTATACTTACCGTACTTCAATCACATTGTCAGTCAAACTCAAAGGTGTCAACATGTCTGCTTTGAAAGCAAAGAGTTTTTTGTCCTTACATGAGAGAATTGAAGCAATTCATTTCCTGGATAGTGGACAAAGCAGTCGTGTAGTTGTGGCAGAAATGGGAGTCGGCTGAGCTCAGATCCAAGGGATTACTTAAGTGTAAGCGAGATATTATGGCCGATTTTGAGAACATCGTTAATCCAGAGTGTAAGAGGTTATGTTCAATGACACCAAATGAGTAGAGATACATATACACTGCACTTGTGTTATCTCTTATGGTTTAAATGCCACTAACAATAGCCGCAGGAAGATTCTTTTCATTCCCTAATCATCAGAGATCTCGCACAAAAGCTGACTGTTTTTTGATCTCTGTGAGTTTGAGCAACTGCTTAATCCATCAGTTGTTTTAAGTGTGAACATCTATTTTCATGCCTAATAATAACAAATGGCCTAAAAAAAAGTAAGTCATGTGTTTGAGAATCACAGGTAAGCTGTCGATTAGTAATTGTATTTAGACGCCATTTCTACTGATAAGTGATGATTTAATGTACATGATTGATTAAAGTGGAACTGTTCAATTTATTTATTTATTTATTTTTTTTCTAATTAACTAAACTAAATTTATGTATCTTGATAGCATACTACTATTACTCCTAATAATGTTAATGCTATTCGGTGCATAGTACATGTATTTGTCATGAACCAAGTTTGAGAGCTGAACCTGCCTTCTTAGGTCACCTATCTACAAAGGCCACTTTGGTCCTTTCCCATTTGTGACCGCTGAACACAAGTTTTACTATATATATATATATATATATATATCTATTCTAGTATATGTAATGATTGCAGATAGCTAGACTACATTATAAAGATAGGTGTGGTTCTTAATCATGATTATGGTGCTACATCATAATGATACTGTTGCAGCATGCAGTGTCATCCTTTATAAAAGACTTATTTTAGAAAAAATTTGACCATACTAATTTTGAAAAGATATCAGTTTGGTTTTCTAAAGATTCAGCACTTGTGATTAATATTTGTGGTAAAGATTTCCCATCTTTGATTGTGCTTTGGAAGAATTTTTTTATTTTTTTGAAGTTTGTGCAAAGTGTATCAGGTAGTGATATTAGTATATTCATGTAGCAGGGTATTTTTACTTTGTTTTTTTTTACCTTTGTAAAAAAAATATGAATCTGTTTCCCAGTCTACATTGATACTTCCTGGGGTATAGTCATAAGTGGTTGTAACAAACCTGGTTGCTCACTTTTGGATTTATTTCATTTCATCCCCAGGGTTCTCCATAGGATTTTGAAAGTTGCAGCCCAGAACTCCTCCTTGAAAAAAGTTGCAGTCCCAGCCCTAAAAATAGGAGTCCCAATAATGATACTTTTTTGTCCTTGCAATAATTCCGAACTTTATGCGTGTATTGTTGGGTTACCACTATATACATCATCAGATTGCTAATGCTCATTCGTTGTGAAATATTTAGTATTATAGTTATAGAATGAAAAACTACAGCAATTGAGAACAGTGATAATTGTGATTGTGATGTAACAACTATAACAATGCTCAATTGCTTTACCTTGCCATTCTTTATTTTTGCATGCAGCTAGAAGGAATTTAGAAAGAGATTACATTTTCTTTTCTATATTAATTTATTTAATTAGCTTAATTCCATTTCAAAACAATAAATTTGCCAAGACACTAAAAAAAGAACAAAAAAATGACAAAATTCAATTTACTTTTATAACCGCATCTTTAACCAACACAGTACAGCATACTACATTCACTTTTCTTAAACAAACTTTAAGGTTTATGTGCCCTTCTTGGACATTGCACCATGTGAGCACAGCAGAAACTATACATTCTAATTAATTCTAACTGATAGGAGTACTTAGACTACAGTGTTGCAATTACAGATAGGTATAGATGTTAATCAACTGCCTCTAAAACAAGCAATTTTTTGTTTTTTGTAGTTTTCAAAACTTCACCAAACATTAACCAAGTCCAAAAGATCCATATTTTCTTTTGAATTAACCCCTAAACATATAGTTGTAAGCTTGAGGTTACTCCTCCATAACATCAACGACCTCTATGGGTTGAATAGATGAACACTATGGTGTGAAGACACTCCGTGCTTCATGTACATTTATAGGGATTGTGTCAAATTGTTTTGAAATGTTTTCAGCTTTTTCATTTTCTGGCGAAGTTTTGAAAAACTAAAAAAAATTGAATTGCTTCTTTAAGTGGCAGTTGATTAAATATTTTTACCTATTTGTAATTACAATACTGTCTGGAAACAAGTCTGAGTGTGTAAAGCTAACAATGTTCCATTGTTTTCTCATTTTTCTGCCTATTGGAATGTCCTATTCAATCAACAAATCTCTCAGTCTCTTTGACATTCTGTTTTCTGTATCAAAACTGGATGCATTAACTATTTACTGTCAGCAAGTTATGCAAGAATTAGGTTCATCTGCAGCTTTGCGCTTGGCATAAAAGAAATTATGTAAAGTTGCCATCGAAAAAATACACATGTGATAATCACTCGAAAACAAAGGTTTATTCTGTACATGACACAGAAAAACAGCTGACGATTAACATAGGAGTTCGTATTCTTCCAACAAACAAAATAAGTCCCAATTTCTTGACATTATTTTACCTAATACCCTAAATGATAAAGTGCAAGTGTTCCAAACATCATGAAAGTATTTAAATATGATGGATTCAAGGTGTGTTGAGTGATGCTTATCACAGTGCGGTGTCAAAGCACAAGCGCAATTAATTATTATTTTGATCAAACGATCATTATGCACAGGCAATCAATTAACAGGTGTCTTAATCTCCTTGTCTGCTAAGATCTAACCTACCCGGTATGCGGCTTCACCTAAATCCCTGTACAATCACTTCAGCTTTTGTTTGATGGCCCGCACACTACTTGATTGATCCTTGCTTTGTACAAATGGATGAATAAAAGTATCCCCCCCCCCCCCCAAAAAAAAGAAAAAAAGTTGAGTACCGCAGATTCAGCTGTTGGAATTTTCATGCATCCAAAATTAAAAGTACACATACTTTTACTCAGATTTCGGGGTCCTGGAGAACCTTGATCCTAAATACCTTGGAATGGGGTTCCAAAATATATAAGCTTATTATAATAGCTCTAACCAAACCCTTGAAAGCTAATTCTTTGTCATTTTGTGGACAAGATGATAAGTTTCATCCTAATTGGCTCAAAGTACAATATTTGGTGCATAATTGAATTTGAAGGTTCCACTTCAGATCACTAGTAATTGTGACTCCTAAATATTTTATTTGAGTTTTTATAAAGAAGTATCTTCCAATGAATATGACCTGCTGATTTTATGGGATTTTTTCTGGTCATTTGCATTATATTGCGTTCTTTAGGTTGGAATCACATGCCCCATTTTTATTCCCCCTGTCCTTGTTTATTGAAGTCATATTGTAGTATCTTTGTGTCCTACTGGGTTTGGATTGATCTGTAGCATACACAGTCATCTGCAAAGAGTCCAAATTTTTGAATTGATGTACAAGGAGAATAGTACTGGTCCAAGTACTGTACATTGAGGTCCAAAGAGTCTATAGAGAATAGAGTTTTGTCTGCAATTCCTAATTGAAATAATTTACTCTTTAACAATTCACTGTGGACAGTGTCAAAAGCTTTTTCAAAGTCTAGTACAAAAATCACCTTTACCTACCGTGTATACTCGCGTATAATTCCGTTCCAAATGCAAACAACGTGGACCCTGATCTGCCATTGCATAATGCACTGGCAGATCAGGATCTATGTTGTTTGTTCTATTGATTGGTCCTTACAAACTGCATAGACCCAGATCTGCCGGTGCAATATGCGATGGCAGATCTGGGTCTGTGCAGTTTGCAGTTGGTATTGGCCTATATGCGAATATAGATGGTAACTGTTTAGCCCAATAATCAATAATACAACACAGTTGTATTTCACAACTGTAATTTCCAGAAGGCATGTTGTTTGTTAAATATGATAGAAAAATTATCTAAGTGCTTCATGATATTAGAACAGACAATATGCTCAAGCACTTTACAAATAACACTGGTTGTGTTCCATGTATAAGTATGTAAAGCATTGTGATTATTTTGTGAAAGCTGAATAAAAATGTCTTAATTGTAAGTTGATATGGCAGTGTGCATAGAACATTGTGCCTTAGAACTGTAGATTTTTTACATTCTAATAGAAAGTGTTCAGCTGATTATGTATGCCAACATATACAGTACCTACTGTTTAAATCATTATTGAAAGTACTACATTTGATTCTCAATCGCTTATGCTGGGCTTGAACCACCTGATCACCAATATAATACATGTAATATAAAACATGGATGTATCACATGTTTCATATGTAGACCACTAAAAATGTTGCAAGACAGTAAAATCCTTGATATAGGCTTTCTCCATATTTATTTTTTTTTTCTTTTCATTGTTCCTTAGCAACAGCTATATGTATCACTAATGTAGTAAAAGGAAATCGAATGCATGGTTAGATGCACAAAGTAAAAATCTTACCAATAATAATAATAATAATAATCATTAATTACCGTGAAGATATGTGACATATAAGAAACTTTCTAATTTTATTAGATGTTATATTTCTTCCTCTTTCATGGATGAATTAAATTCCTTGGATGAATTATCATTTAATTTATTGAAGGGTAGGATCTGTGTTTACTACCATATATACTCGTGTATAAGTGGTTACCATCTGCAAACTGCATAGACCCAGATCTGCCGTCACTTAATGCACCAGAAGATCTGGGTCTATGCAGTTTGTAAGGACTAATCAATAGAACAAACAACATAGACCCTCATCTGGTGGCATATTATGCGAGGCAGATCAGGGTCTATGTTGTTTGCATTTTTACATGGATTATACGCGGTAATATATGATAGTTTATTAGATGTTCCTCGTGAAAAGAATGCTTGAGCCAATGTGTAGCATTTGGTGCGTCCTCAGATTTTGTCATTTTGAGAATGGAGTAGTCCTGCTAAAATGGCACTTGATTTTTCCTTTTTGATTTTCAATTTTAATTTGGAACATGTGTTAGTATTTCCTTTGTAGATATGAGTTGTTTCTTGATAAGCTCAGAATGTTAGGAAACTTTTTGTAATTTTGTTGTTACCAATTTTTTTAATAGGCTATAGAGAGACAGACAGACAGACAGAGAAAATACTGTTTCAGTGAAACCTGATATTTTGAGGAGTACTCCAAATATATTGCAAACTTTAGTTGCCATATGGTGACCTGTTTGTAGAGTTTAGTGGCCATTTCAAATTTTAGGTCACCAAGCAGGGTCTACTTTACAATACATGGTTGCAAGATTCATGCTAATTAAAAAAAACCCCAAAAAAATACCTCAAAAAAGATCAATGGGATATGAAAAAACCATGCATCATATTTGCAAGCCCTACCTTCATTTCTTTGTGAAACCCCTCCAATATGTAGAAAATCTTCTCCCCCCTTTTTACTTTTATTGGCCGAGGGGAAATTTCCATTATTAATTTTTTCTATTAAACTGGAATAGGCTCTGTCCAATCCCTTGTAATGTAGACACCACAAAAATTAAAAACAGAAATCGGTTGCCTGGAGATTAATGATAAGTGACAATAATTAAGGCAAAGAGTAATTACTGAAAAATGCATTCAGTTTTTTTAATAGTATCCATCTAACAGAACTGTCAACAGTTGCCATCTTCAACCTCTGACCAACCACTGAAAATTTACTATTTGTGGGTTTCTAAACAATCTCTATGTTTTACCTGGCTTCAGATTCCCTGTTAACAGGTCTTTTTTTTCTTCAAACCTTCATTTTCTCAGTGTTACACCTATGATCCCAAGGGCAGGGGATACTGTATCCCCCACCCTCCAAATTTGAAGGACACTCAACATTTTAAAGGGACAAAGGAAAATTGTAGTACATAATGCACTAATAGTGCTTTAAAATAGTATCCATCTAACAGAACTGTCAACAGTTGCCATCTTCAACCTCTGACCAACCACTGAAAATTTACTATTTGTGGGTTTCTAAACAATCTCTATGTTTTACCTGGCTTCAGATTCCCTGTTAACAGGTCTTTTTTTTCTTCAAACCTTCATTTTCTCAGTGTTACACCTATGATCCCAAGGGCAGGGGATACTGTATCCCCCACCCTCCAAATTTGAAGGACACTCAACATTTTAAAGGGACAAAGGAAAATTGTAGTACATAATGCACTAATAGTGCTTTAAAATAGTATCCATCTAACAGAACTGTCAACAGTTGCCATCTTCAACCTCTGACCAACCACTGAAAATTTACTATTTGTGGTTTTCTAAACAATCTCTCTATTTTGCCTGGCCTCAGATTCACTGTTAACGGGTCTTTACCTTTATTTTCTCAGTGCATGCAATATTTCAAAGAACGAAAGGAAAATTGGGGTACATAATGCACTAGTAGTGCTTAAAAAAATGAAATAATCTTATTTGCACTGTACACTCATTTTTTCTTGGACACTTACATTATTGCAATAAAGGTTTTGACATATGTTCAAGTAACTCATGAAAACATTATCATGTTTGAATATCAGGTTAACCTGAAATTAGCCGTACCATGGAATTTACTGTTCCGGATCTTGCTCTCATTTAACTTTAGTGTTTACTCATTGCTACCAGTATTTATTATAATAAATACCCATGTTTTCTTAATTATTTTTCTTTTCAAATTAAAAAATCATGAATTAAATGACAAATTGTGTATTTGCATAAATTTAGTCTCTTTTGTCATTAATTTGACCTCAAAATAAATTAAATCTTCCATGCCATAATTGTGACTTTAAGCTAAGAAATATGTAACACCAGTGGCCCTGAAAGACATTACATTGCAGCTTGGCCGACTACCACAAACTTGAATGTTTTAATTGAAAAATACATTGTTTTAAATGGAAATTCATTGCAGTTGTCATAATCTTTAGCGACTTTGGCATTTGCTTGCACCAACATAGACGTCCACTAAAGAAAAGTTGTCAGCATATTTTTCAATTTTTTCCTGATGAAAAGCGCACCCAAGTGGGGACACGGGGTTAAGATTTGGGGGACATCGGAAAAATCTTTGCAGGAAACCCACAATTCTGCACTCAAGGTGCAACACTGTTTTCTTCTGAAGATAGCTGATATTAATAAAGTATTGTCATATCTGCTGTTTTTCTTTTTACTGCCAACTATAATTGTTTTCATATTTATTTCTATTTCTGCACTTTTAATGGGTCTGTACCATCAGCTGAGGTTAAACTGCACAGGTCAAGTATTAGACTGTTAACTGACTTACATTTTAATAACTGCACAGGTCAAGTATTAGACTGTTAACTGACTTACATTTTAATAACTGCACAGGTCAAGTATTAGACTGTTAACTGACTTACATTTTAATAACTGCACAGGTCAAGTATTAGACTGCTAACTGACTTACATTTTAATAACTGCACAGGTCAAGTATTAGACTGTTAACTGACTTACATTTTAATAACTGCACAGGTCAAGTATTAGACTGTTAACTGACTTACATTTTAATAACTGGCATTGTTTTAATAGGCTTTAAGCCAGACTTGTTACATTTAAAGATGTAGACTGATAGTTGACTTGCTTGTAAATATCTCACTCTCAGTTCTCGCTGTGCCCATAGGTGGCACATGTGGCATCCACAAGTCTTCACCAACCCTGTTTGTCTGTTGCTTGGTGGCCTGCTGTTGTCCATGTCAGATTGATCTGTCTGAGCTCCTTTTCCACAGAGCATCTCCAGGTCTCTTGAACATGCTCTTCCCCGCTTCCCCTGTAGTATCCATTTTAGTGCCATCTTGGGAAGACTGTCTGGATTCATCTGCAAGACATGTCCAAGCCATCTCCATCTGCATCTTTTTACCTCTTGTTATAGAGGCCTTGCATCGCACATTGTCATCAGGTCATCATTCCGTATTATGTTAGGCAAAAAAATTCTTCTTATTCTTCTAAGGCACTTTGAGTGGAATGAGTCCACTTTCTTGCTGATGGCTTGGGTGGTCTCCCAGCATTCGGATCCATATTGTAGAATGCTTAGTACATTTGATTTATAGATTCTTAGTTTTGTCCTGAGAGAGAGAGAGCTGTTCTGATTTCAATATTCCATGTAGCAAGGCAAAGGTCTGGGTGGCTTTCGTCAATCTAGATACAACCTCTGCTTCACTGTCACCATCGTTTGTAACTTTGCTGCTAAGGGATGTGAACTCTGTTTAACTATGTTCTTAACTTTGAAAAGCTTAGTTTTTCCTATGTTTATTTGCATACCCTATGTATCTGCTATTACTGCCAGCCTGTCTGTCTTGTTGGATGTCTTAATGGTAACTAGATAGGAGGGCAACATCATCTGCAAATTCCAAGAAGGAGATTAGTGACCATTTAATTTCTTGAGTCTTGTCCTTGATTGTCTCTTTCATCAACCAGTCCATTGCAACAATGAATATAAAGGGGGAAAGGATACATCCTTGTTTCACTCCAGTCCTAACCTTGAAGCTGTCTGTTGCCTGGTCTCTACAAATGACCTTGCAGCTGAATTCATTATATAAGATCTTGATGATATTTGCCATCTTCTGGGGTATTCTATATTTGAAGAATGTTCCAAAGAGTATTCCTATGCACACTGTCAAACGCCTTTTTAAAGTCGATTAACATAACATAGAAGGAGCTATTCCATTGTGTCATTTGCTCTAGCATCTGTCAAAGGGCAAATATTTTATCAGTGCAAGAGCGACCTTTGCAGAATCCTGCTTACTCTTGTTACGGAATTATGTATATGGAATCTATAATGTGCTTAAACTTTTGGCCTATGACTGTACTTTAAAATTGTGTCAAATAGTGAGTCATATTTAAATTGGGTTTAGTTGTACTATTAATCAAATAACAACATGTTTACTGACCTTTTGTTCAGGGTCAGAGTTGTTTACCGTACATCGAGTACTTTTCCATTAAATAGACGCATTTAGTATTACATTCTGGGTCGTAATATGACATTTTTCCTGTTGTGGAATGTGCCATTTGCAAATTGTTTAAAAGACCTGAATATACGAATTATATTAATTCCATTTTAAATCTTGAGTTGAAAAGATCTGTTTTTACGATCAGCTTTTGGAATCATCAGATTGTTTGAAATAATAGCCGTGCTGGAATGCTGTAATGCTGTTTTGCTGTATAGATAATTCTAAAGGAATTATTTATTGGACCATTCATCAGAGTTACCTGGAGTACTCACTAATATTTGGAGATATATTTAGGACTTTCTCGGATGCCTGTGAACATTCTTAAAGATGATCTGGATTACGTTATCGTTGGTACATCGGAACATTACAGACTCATTCATTCGGAACATTCGTTCATTACAAAGACTCTTTCATTCGGAACATTTGTTCATTATGAAGATTCATTTGGAACATTCATTAACTTGGAACATTCATTCATTTGGTACATTTTATAGTTTCTATACAGGACTTGTGATTAGAACACTAATAATTGTTGGATTATTTGGATTTTAATACTGTAAGTGTATTTTGTTTTTCACATTAATTATTTAGAATAAAATTGTTTGTTGATTTTTACAAACATTGTTGGTTTCACTTTCTTTTTGTTACGTTTGTTCTTACCATAGGGTCGTACCACTCTTTCCTGATGATTACCTCCAAAAACAGGTGTGATGCAATCTAAGATAATCCGGCTGAAGATTTTACTAGTTAGAGAGAGCAGTGTATACAATTGCCCAGATCCCCCTTTTTTTGGATCTTGATAATAAGTCCAGTCTTCCATTCTTCAGGTGTTTCTCAGTGTTCCATATCTTAAGCAGTATCTTACAAAGGTTTTTTGCTGTTTCTCTTTAATCAGCTGTTGGCATTTCTGAACAGATTTCATCTTCACCAGGTGCCTTTCTTCTTTGTAACTTCTTGATGACATTGGATACTTCCTCCTTGGTTATGGGGTCCATGCAGATGTCCAGATCTTTTAAGGCTTGTGAAATATTGGCTGTCTGAGGGGTTCTGGTCTGTTGAGGATGGTCTCAAAATTTTCTTTCCCTCTTTTTATTTCCTCGTCTTCTGATGACATTATCTTTCCATCTGTTCTTTTGATAGGTGCATCTTGATTGGTTCCATGGTCATCTCTCAGCATCTTTGTTGTTTTGTACAGGGTCCTCATATCATTCCATTCTGCTTCTGTTTCTGCCTTGGTGGCAAGATTTTCGAAGAATTTTCTTATTTGCTTCCTTGTGCTCTTCTTTACTTTTTTGTCTTTAACCCTTAACTGTACATTCTTTGTTCAGCCTCTCTTTCAATAACTGCAACTTCTGATTCTGCATCTGTGCCTTGATCTTTTTCCTGTGCTCAATCTTTTCTCAAGTTAGTTGGCTGATCCACTCTTCTCTTTTGGATTTTCTGTACCTGAGAGCTTCTTTTGCTGCTTCTTCTATTGCGGTGTTAAAATCCAGAAATTTCATTTCTCCATTGTCTTCGGGGAGAATGTACCTATTGCACAGAGACAAGATGAATTCTTTTTTGGTGTCCGGATTGTCCAGCTTTGAGAGATCAAAGTGTTTCTTCTTGATGTTCCCTAGTCGGGCCTTCGTTAGCTTGAGTTTGAGCTTGGTTACAAGTAGGTTGTGATCACTTCCAACATCAGCATGTCTCACGACTCTCACATCCAGCATGGAGTGCCACCACCTTCCATTAATGATGATATGGTCAATCAAGGTGTGAGTCCTCCCATCAGCTGATTTCCAAGTTAGTTTATGGATGACTTTGTGAGCAAAGATAGTTCCTCCAATAATCAGTCAGTTGGTTTCACATATCTTGTAAAGTCTGGAACCATTTCCACTGATGGTCCCCATTCCATGCTTACCTATAACGGTATCACGGCCAATGTTATTGCATATTAGTCTAGCATTGATGTCACCCATTGGTAGCACATGTTTTGGGATGTCCTCAATTACAGCTTGTAGGCTCTCATGGAAGTAGTCTTTACTTTCCTCTTCAGCATCCTTTGTGGGCGCATAGCAAATAATTACAGACAGCTTTACAAGCCTTGAGTTTAATCTTGCATAGAGGAGTCTTTCAATAATCGGTCTCCACTCTATCAGACTTTGAGCCACTTCATTCTTCATAATAAGAGAAATGCCCTCTTGATGTGTGTCATCCTGACCATATTACAGTGTATTGTCTCTCCGGTAATGAGGATTTGTCTTGCTAATTTTATACATCTTGTTTATTGTACTCCTGGTAGGCAGAAGTTGTACTTAGTCATTTCTTTAATGGTCTGAGCAAGCTTGCCTGTCTGGTGTAGGGTTCACACATTCCAGCATCCAATCTTGTCCCTGGCTTTTGTCAGGGTAGGTACTTCAATCTGGCTTTCATCTCTACCCATCATTGTTCCAGCTTCCTGGTCTATGTCTCTTCCTTTGCTAGTGGTTGTGTCTGTACTCTTTTCAGTTTCTGAAGCGGATGAATTTTTTAAGGGGTGGTGTTGCTAGCCATATGCCCAACCCTCCTCTTCTCTCCATGCTTGGGACTGACAGGGGGACCCCTGGCAGAGTATGTCAACAACTAGTATTGTTTTAATAGGTTGTGAGCCAGACTTGTCACATGTAAAGATGGCCACTTAATGTAGGAACTAACAGTCTTTCGATCAAGAATGGATTATGCTATGAATTAATTGTATGTGCTCACTGTTTTTATTGCAAAACTTGGATGTACTTGTAGATAAAATATATTGATCTCATTTTCTCGTTGCCACATAGTGATTCTTAAGGTCACCAGATGGTGATCAGTCACAAAGCAAATTTTTTGTGCCATATATGACTATTTTACTGACAGCTTGGAGAACTGGGGGCAGTTTTCAGACCACGAATTTTGTTGTGATCAGTCAGAGTTCCAACTAGGAAGTTTTACAGAGAGCAAGATGGGCATCATTAGCTCTAGCTTTTTGAAACAAAGGAACATTTGATTTACAATGACAATATCTTGATGAAGATTACATAATTTAGAATTCGTAATTTTTGAAGTATAAACAGACAAAATGATATTCATATATTTATCCTACATTTAATAGACAGAAATAAGTAGAAAGATAGAAAATTAAAGTTTTAAGAATGTTTGATTGATCTGGATGGGGACAGGGGAGAACTCTAAACAGACAGCGGATGGGTTATAGTGAAACTGGGGGCAGAGGGGAATTTTGAGGCACCACCACTCTATTTCTATCTAGTTTGTGCACATTTGTGCGGATGGGTTATAGTGACCCTTTTTCGGGGGTGGAGTGGAAATGAGGTTGGTACTTAAGATCCTTAGGACTTCTGAAACTTTAATTTGCAGTAAGAAAACTTCATAATATGCAAACAATTCTTTTCATGGTATAAAAGAAGACAAATCTAGATTTAAATTTTGAATAAGACAGATCAATATCCCATCATTCAACTGCTTACACAGGGGCTGAAAATTATTATACCTCACAAAAATGATTAAAAAGATAGGATGTGTTGTGACTGCTTTTTATTGTCATTAGTCTACCATATATACTCACGTAGAAGCCTGGTACAAATGCAAACAACATAGACCCTGATCTGCTGGCGCATTATGCGAGGCAGATCAGAGTCTATGTTGTTTGTTCTACTGATTAGTCCTTACAAACTGCATAGACGCAGATCTGCTGGGGCATTATGTGATGGCAGATCAGGGTCTATGCAGTTTGCAGTTAGTATTGAATTATACGCAAGTATATATGGTAGTTTTCAATACAGTAAGTCTCTCATCATAAGTCCTCCAATAATGATAAGCCCATTCCCATCTTGACAATGTTTTGGTACATTCTTTATTTTGAAAACTCTTCATTAATGAGAAAGCCCATCCTTACCTTTCAAAATGTATAAGGAGAGTCAACTGGGCTTATCATGGGAGAAATACAGTACTCCCCCATTATAATGCTTTCCATGGGTGCCATAGAGTATACCACCTTATAGTGAGACTGCCTGTCACAAGATTGAAACCGAATGGATTAAGTGAAAACACTGAACACAATGTATGTGAATGTGTTTATAATAATGAAGTACGAGATCCTACATCACAAATTACTGATGCTTACTGATTACTGAGTTCGAGTAACTTCTAGACGGAATACCAATATCTTCTTAACACCAAGGTGCGATACACCACATCCATGTAGCTTTCTCTGGTAATGGCTCACCAGTGCAACGTTCCCCTAGCCATGTATAACGTCACTAGGTTGCCAATTACCGTATATTGCTCAGCTGCCACTTATGTTGCCCAGTTGCCTTCTATGTTGCCCTGTAGCCAACAATGATGCCCAGCTGCCAACTATGACAACCTGCTGCCAACTAAATGTAAACTAAACTGGCTAGTGTACTACATTAAATAACTATTATTAAACTACTAACCAAATGTATACATGCGATCAACTACATCAAAATACAAAAGAATACATACTTATAATTATCGCAAAAAGCCCTTAAATACATACTGCATTCAACTTTCTGTTTCAATAGGAACTAGGAACAGCGAACTGACTATACTCCATATCTCAAATCCGGTATAATTTATGGAAAAAGTCTAATTATGCAAACAAGTATAAAAGTTGGAATAGTAAATTCAGGCAACATTTTCTACATATGAAAACAATTAGAAATAGAATTAAGTTACAACATAAAATAAATCCATGCTTACCCCTATGGTTGTAGTATACTGTCTGTAAAGTAGACACTGCCTGATAAGATCTCTGAATGGTTGTGCTAGCATATAGTACATACATCCTATAAATACAAATAACACCCAAAATAACAAGTGCAAGACACAGGGTTAAAGTACCGTGCACATCATGAAATACAGGTATCCCGCTGTGAGTGATCTACTGTGAGATGCAGCTATTACTCAATGTCTCCTTTAAAAAATTTTTATATAAACTACACTAGGTAACTTTATAAGAGCCCAAGATACATAATCATTCTCATATGACATCAAACTATTTTCTTGCCCTAATTCTGTGACACTGCCTTATAATAAAATACATGATACATAACCACTTGATGAAATGAAATCTATGACCATACTACCTTATAACAGGGCCATATAGTGATTGAGTGGTGTGATAAATCCACTGGATTCCATTTAAATCGGCTCTGTTTAGTTTTATTATTAATCACTTTTTTTTAATTTCACTTTGTTATAGTTCTTGACTTATGAGGACCAGTTATAAAACAGTTATAGTACATCATAGTTATAAAACAGTTATAGTACATCATAGTTATAAAACAGTTATAGTACATCATAGTTATAAAACAGTTATAGTACATCTTTAGCCTCCAGCTTTTTGAAGAAAAGGTGGGGATAAAGTTATCCTGTCCATCCAGACAAATGCAGTGTGCATGATTCACAATGCTACTGTTTAATATAAAGACTTCAAACTTTGGGATATGATCGAGGATGTACACAGTTTGAGAATTTTGATCCATGCTCAGGTTGCAGAGCTGGGGGAGGTGTGGGGATATTAACTGAGAAAAGTGTTGGGATAATTCTGCATCATTGCAGACTGCAAGTTAAATTCTCTGTTTCTTGAGGATTTGTATACAGCATACCCACATCATGTTTGTAACAGTAATCTTGGTACAAAGTGCCAGAACTTTAAATGTGGTACCCTTTTATTGCTCATATGAACAGCTATAATCAGAGAGCACTGTACTTGATTTCTTGTGACTTTTCTCATCTTTATAAGAAATAATTTTTGCAAGTTGTAAGAAGATGTGACATGAAAATATTTAGGCTTTCTGTTTGTTGTAGTTTGGTAGGAGTTATATAACATAACATTCTTGGTTTCCATTACAGGAGTGGTTTTAGAGAAGTTAGCAAAATGTCTGAAGGAATGCGAAAAAGACGTCCAGTGCAGACAGGTCATTATGTTGCACAAGAAGAACCAAAGCGGCCAACAAAGTCAATGAAGTAATCCTTATATATTTATCCATGTAAAATTTGGTTGAGTGGTCATCCCTTATTGTCTCACCAGCATTAAGTATGGAGAGACACTCGTGGAGGTATCCGGGATAGTACTGTTCTTCAGGCTTCCTTGAAGATCTTGTTAAATTTTTCTCAGGATACAAAATGATCTTTTCTGCATCTGCATTGCTGTGAGGGAGTGGCAAGCATACTGAGAGGTGTTGCTTTGTTGACAAATGTACACTTCAGAATGACTAATGTTGATGTGGTGTTTGGGTGTTTGCAGTGTGTGCACACAAAAAAATCCTCCCCTCCCCCTGCTGCTGCACTTCACAAAGTGAAACTCCATCCAGGAGTTCTCAAATTTAGTTTTGCTGGGCTTTGTTCTTTTTGCAGATGGCTTATCTTTTCCTAAATCACAGCTGCATTTTGATATTTTGCCGTAAAAAAATGAACTACACTTGTACACATTCTGACTTAAGAAATAATCGTGTTTTGTGTTTTATATATGGAGTAAAATTCAACTTAAAAGAAACATTGCCGCTGATCACAAACTTGCCAATAATCTTTAATAATGATGGCTTAAACATTCTCATTCAGGGCAGTGATATGTAGTATCTTTTGTTTTTCACAATGCATCTATATGATTGTACCTAACTCAAATGAATTGGGTTGTTCCACTTAGTGTACTTTACCTATGGAAATTAGCCTATTGGGCTCTCCAACAGCAGTATTCAAAGGACTTGACACGGCATCATCCTAACTATTCTCAGTCAGTTAAGTAATCTGTGAAATGGTTGTTTATCTC
The DNA here is from genome assembly GCA_029931535.1 of Margaritifera margaritifera. Classification (NCBI taxonomy): domain Eukaryota; kingdom Metazoa; phylum Mollusca; class Bivalvia; order Unionida; family Margaritiferidae; genus Margaritifera; species Margaritifera margaritifera. The sequence goes on along the minus strand of JAQPZY010001486.1, from coordinate 143,199 downwards.
TGACTGTCTTATCTTTTGTATGACTCCATGATAACCAGCTGTCTAAACTGCCCCGAGGATAGTTTTACATGGGCTCTAAGCATGACTGTGTACTGTTTATACAGACTACATGCTTTGAACATTGCGGTCAAAAATGTTTGGGTTTTTTTCACTACTAAGGTTATTGAAAATTTTGTTTTTCTAAACACGACTGTTTCTAAACATGACCATGTCAGGGGGTTTGGGAGTAAAAAATCATGTTTTTTTTGCATGACACATTGAGTTATTGCAGGTAAGATGTTCCTTTGGCTTGAGGCCAATGAGGGAGATATATACATATGTTTTCATAAGGAACGCAAACAACACCACAAACTCACCTAGTGTTTAATATTTAGTTAGGGGCCTCAAGTGGCTGAGTGGTCTAAGGTGCTCGCCTTTACAGATCACTAACATCTCACCTTGGGTTCGAGTCTTGGCTCGATCGATGTATGTGAGAAAGCTTGCCGGCAGCTTCCCATTGGTCAGTGGTTCTTCCTGGATTCTTCCTCCACAAAAATATACTGTCTGTCATATATAGCCTATCATGTGCTGAAAAATGGCATTAAACCCCACAAAACCAAACAAACCAAACTTGAGGCCAATGAAGATCAAACGATCACATCTTGCAATATATGTAGGAGGTGCCCCTCAATTGCAGACAAAACCAGTGGATTGTTTGCAGGACAGGTTATCACAAGGAAAGACATACTGTTAGCACATCAGAAAAGTGCAAAGCACAAAACTGGTACATGTCAGCTAAAATTTGTTGATGAAAAGGAAGTTCTGGGTGATTTAGACAGAGTGATCAGTAAATACAATGTGAGCGAACAGAGCATTACTAGAAACTGTTTAACATAGCATATGCCATAGCAAAACAGAACATCTTTTGAGGTGCAAATCAAAAATGGAGTTTAACTATGAACTGATCGCATCAAGCATCAAGCGGACTGCATGTAAAGAATTCATCAAAAGTATATCTGACATCCTACTGAAAAATGTTGCGGATCAAATATCTATAGCTAAATTCATGTCCATCCAAGTAGTTATAGACCAAGAATGCATTCTTGTTAGATTTGTAGACCCTGGCCTTAAAAGTCCAGTTATAATGCTTGCTAGAGTTGAACATCTTGAAAGCTCAGATTATGATAGGTTTTATTGCAGTTAAGATGGGACTTCATAACTTGACATCTTGATGGTTCTTGTAACATGTATCATAATGGCCCTCATGTTGTTTGTGTCAACATGAATAGCACTAGTGTAAAGATGGAGCAAAGAACAGTGTTGCTTAAAGACTATCAGCCACTGTTGATAATCCTGTCATCATAACAACATGTGTCGCACATTAGTTAGAGCTTTGCGTTTAGAAACAGCCAAGAAATTCCCTTACCTTGAGCAGTTTGAACAGACAATCAAAAGGTTATGAAAATTGTATTCCTTCAGTCCTCAAAGGTGTACAAATCTGCTTAAAATTTCAGAAATCTTTGCCAGTGAATTGATCGTATATTCTGACATCAAGTCAGTTGGATCTATAGGGCTGTAAATGCTATTTATGTAGACTTTAAGCAAACAATGTACATTTGGAACAGGTACTAGAGACTTCAAAAATATGCCGATGGACATGGACAAGTTAAGAAATTTCATGATGCTATTACTTTGGTGACATTTGTAAAATACATGCACATACTGCTTGATGTCCTCAAGCATGTAACTGCAGTTAGTTCGCTATTCCAGACAAATGATATTCAGATTTTTAGCTTTACCGGTCATAGACCAGAAGAACTTATTAGAATGGCCTGTTGTCTGTCATCTGACGTCTATCCATCTGTTAGCACAAGTTTGTTATCACTACTCCTCCTAAACTACTTGGAGGATTGCCATGAAACTTTACAGATATATTCATTCCAAGGTTTATTTGGTTCTGGGTGAAAGTAATGCTGCTTTGACATCCAATATGGCCACCACAACAACATCTTGAAAATCTTGTTATTGCTACTCCTTCTGAATGGATGGTCATATCAGCATGGGGTTTTCACTAAAAGACTTCCTATTCTAGTTGGTACTAAATGAAAATCATGCCGATCTGATGTCCAATATGACCACCACAGCAGCCATCTTGAAAATCTTGTTATTGCTACTCCTGAACAGAAAGTCAGATCAGCATGGGGTTTTCACCGAAAGACTTCTTATGGTGTCTCATTGGTCTTAAAAAAAAGTTGTGCCGATATGATGTCCAGTATGGCTGCCACAGTCGCCATCTTGAAGATCATGTTGCTTCTCCTCCTAGATGGAAAGTCATATTGACATTGGGTTTTCACCAGAAGACTTCTTATGATGTCTGTTGGTACTAAATGAAAACGGTGCTGATCTGACCTCTAATATGGCTGTCATGGCAGCCATCTTGAAAATCTTGTTCTTGCTACTCCTCTTGAATGAAAAGTCCCATCAGCATGGGGTTTTCACCAGAAGACTAACTATGATATCTAGTAGGTCCTGAATGAAAATGGTGCCAATCTTACCTCAAATATGGCCACCATGACAGCTATCTAGAAAATCTATTCCTGCTAAATGGAAAGTCATCTTGACATGGGTTTTCAGCAGAAGACTTCTTATGGTGTCTAGTTGGTCCTGAATGAATATGATGCTGTTCTGACATTCATTATGGCCACCATGGCAGCCATCTTGAAAATCTTGTTATGGCTTCTCCTGCAGAATTAATGGTCATATCCACATAGGGTTTTTGCCAAAAGACTTCTTACAATATCTGTTTGGTCCTAAAAGGAAATGGTGCCCTGCAGACATCCAATATGGCTGCCAATATGAACATATGGAAATCCATCTGCATGCGTGGTAATATTAACATGGGGTTTTCACCAAAAGTCTTCTAATGGTGTAAAGTTTATCCTAAATGAAAATGGTGCTGATCTTACATCCATTATGGCTGCCACAGCAGCTAGTTTGAAAATCCTATAGCTCCAGAATGTCAGAGAAGGTTTCAACACTCAGCAGTAAAAAAGAAGAAATGGTCTCATCTTGGTATTCTGGAAATACTTTTCATAGACAAATATTGGCAGAACAAGTCCAATCTTGAATGCACGGTGACAGATATGGCCAATCATGAAGCTCAACTTTAGGTCAGCTATATTTATATCACATATATCACTGTAACCTGGGACTCTCTGTTTGATGTAAATTAAACCAGAATGTTCTGTTGATCATCTTAGAGTTTAGACACACACACACTATATACATATATATCCTTAAATTTTTCCAAGTTCAACCAGACATGTTGAAGGACTTCAGAGACACACATGAATCTGGGAATCTGCTGTCTGTAATATATATTCATTTAAAAAAAATGTTTTGACCCCTCAATAGATCTCATCAGGTGGTAGAACCAAATGATTTGCTATTTTTTTCTGTTCAATTATTTTATTTTAAATAAAAACATTTACACATTATTCCTGTCGCCAATCATAATGTTGCCACATATGCACTATGGTAAATCCACTCACTTAAAGTTCATCAGTTTGGCAAAAACATTCTCTTTTTGTTTTGTTGATACAGAGGTCTGTTTTGCTTTCCCTGCCATTTCTTGACTGCTGGCATCTAATAAGAATCTTTTATATCAACACAAAGAAGATTTATTTTCATAAGTTCATCAAGATTGTCAACACTCAGTCTGCACCGCAGCTTTATTTTGATAAATTTTGGTGTGAAAATCTGCACTCTTACTCCATGCTTGACACTGGAAGTACATGTGAAATTTCTATCAAATGAATCACATTCTATCCATTCATTGAAACTAGTTTTGTCAGTAATTGAGCTCCTGACAGTCCTTTACAATTGTTGTACACAATTTACTCCAGAATCCCCCACCCATTACTTCATTGGCACTGTTGATTGCGTCACTATGCTCTCTCTTGACCGTAATGAGCGATCAAAGTGTCCATGTGATCATTACCAAAATGTGGCATGTCACTAACATTTGCAGGAAAAGTGTTAGGCTCAAAACACAGTGAATGCATTCAAATTTGCATGGTCCAGGAATCTGTCATGTATATTTGCATGAATAATCCATATACACTGGACTGCTTTAGCTGGGAAAAATCACTGTCATGTGACGAACACTCCAGTTCTGTCCCTTTGAAGTGACCGATTCACACATGACTGCAAGAAACTCATTGCAGAGGAGCCCAAAATGGGGTGTTTCTCCAAGGTACAGAGCTTCCAGTGATGTAAAAAAATCCATCAGCATGTTGGTTCATGTTAATGTATGGCAAATCTCTTGTCTACAAACACCAGCTAAGGGTTACAGTTTTCATCCTTATTATGCTTAAGCTTTGACATGGTGGGTTGTGTTGTGCAGTAAAGCTAAGACTGATACATAATAATTGTCTCATCCAGGCATATATAAGCATATATATAAGCATACCAATTAAAAAACAAAACCAATAAAACCATCAGAATAATAAACCAAGATCTTTACTGAGAAGTCGATCTTTGAAATTTACTGATTAAGTTGCCCTACTCTACCCCATTTAACCAGCTAATCTTGAGCAGTAAAGCCTTCAGTCAGTTGACACCTCCATTGATGGCCCAACAAAGAAGCAATGTGTAAACTTAACCTTGTTAGCTTTGGATTATGTTTAGTATGCAACACCATTATTGATTGTCCGACAAACAATCTGTAATCTGTACATAAACAGATCATAGACAGCTTGATATAATGATATTTGGGATATCCAATGACTGATGTCTGGTTGCTCAGAGTATGTGCCAGTCAAAACCTTTAAAATGGCGGTCATGTCCAGCAAATACAGTTATTCAAGGAATCCTGATGTGTATATGTGTGTGTGTATGTATATATATATATATATATATATATATATATATATATATATATATATATATATATATATATATATATAGATAGATATTATGGTGTGTTACCATACATTTATTTGGTATTGTACCAAACCATTTACTGAGTCATGAAACTCACATTTTCACTCTGTCCAACTTTTCATACTCCTGATATCCGATTGGTACTGTTTCTTATTATATTCTATGTACATTCAATACAGTATATTACCTGTAGCTGCTGATTATGTGATTTTTTCATTTGGTGCAGCAAGGTTGTTCACATTTGCCTTTATTTTGGTTTGTATTCAACTGGATTATCATTCAGATATGTTCTGTTATTTTCGTATGCATATATGTCACAAATATGAAATCCAAATACATTTGGTTTATTCGGTTTCCATTCATTTGGGTTTCCAAGGGTATAAATGGATACATGACTATTCAGTAAAATTCATATTATCTGTATCTTCATTCTAAATATGAATGTTATGAATATCTACTGGCATTGGCAAGAATAAGAAATCTGGGACTAACTAGAGACTGGTTATTGCACCATCTCTACGTTTATCTCCCCTTTCAGACTATGATTATTGCCATAGTGCTGTAGTTATCTCCCTTTATGGACACAAATGAAGTGTGTGATCGGGCCATATTTTGCTTTGTTAGCATGTACGTATATCTTATGTTAGTATCACCTGTAACATGTTTGAAGTTGAAATAATCAATGCTTCTTATTTTAGAAATGTAGGATGCCGGTATAAGCATCAGATGTTCATAATTTATGGAACAGATTTGTATTTGAAACAAACATTTGTTCATATTTTTTCATTTAACAGATTTTGCATAGCCAAGAGTAAAAAATATACTATCCAGGAGTCACGCTACCAGGTGAAGCGGGTGACTTAGTCGCCTACAAAATGTAAACTTTCCTTTCTTATGTTAAGAAAGCGAAAATGACTTCGCCCTGTGATTTTTTAGATGTACCGGTACACTGAGTGACAGTAGTTTAGGACTTTTGAGATGCTCCCACGACATAGCTGGGTAGTTCCAGTGTTGTGTTGTAGCCCTAGGTGAAATGTATTGCATGCAGCCAACTACTAGGTGAAATGTATTGCATGCAGCCAACTAGGTGAAATGTATTGCATGCAGCCAATAGCTGGTGTTGATTTCAAATGCGTTGACAAACAGACTCATGTACATTCAGGCATATGTTTTAATAGCTGATTGACCATTAACCCTTTCCCAAACTAGTTATCACTGCCTGATTTCCACAAGTTATTATTTGATGATGAAAACATACCTACATGTGTTTCGAAACTTAAACATCAATATGTAAATAGCAGTTTTTGTGTTTTAAGAATAGAATAGGTGAAAAGCACTTTCTAAATATTTTTGTTGAAGTTTTTAACTGCCATGTTTGCATTATTTTCTTTATAAAATCGGTTTGAAACCTAAGTGTACCTGTCAAGGGGTAATAATGGCGGACATCACTGTGTCTAGGAAGTACCTCTTCATTAGATTGTCTGTTTTTGTAAATCATTGGGCAAATAAATTAAGGAAAATGTATAATTCATAGAAAGCAAAGTCTAAATACATGTATTATGTTAAAATTTAGCCTAAAAATAAAAATATGTAGGTCAGAAACCTATTAGACAATGCAGTGTTGTGGAATTTGAGAAGCACTATAAGGTTAAGGTTGTTTTCTAACATCACTCATTTTTGTGAAAATACAAAAAAGCAGTGAAGCAAATAATATATAACCAATACATGACATTATTACGTGTACATAGACAAATATTAAAACCATAAATTTGCAATCCTATCTATGGATTGTTGTAACCAAGCTAGAAGCTGAGTGGTCATATTAAGAAAATCCCTCTTTCTAAAAATAGATGCACCCACATGGCATGCATGGTGCCATATTTGCTTTTGGCTGTGTGCCGATTCGGTTGGAAAAAGGGTCTAGTTCATTCATATGTCACCTTTAATGCTTCAGTTTGTCATCAATGAATAGTTATGGTAATGTTTTATCAGCAACAATTAAATGAAACATTAAAGTTTTGATGTTATTATGTGCACTTCTTGGTCTCTACACTATGTATTTTGGCCACATGACTTTCACATGAGCACATCATTAGAGACCATACATTGTAATTCTAACTCATACGAGTATTGTAATTACAAATAGGTATAAATAGTTAATCAACTGCCACAAGAACAAGGAATTTAATTTTTCTACTTTATAAAACTTCACCAAAAACTGAGTCAAAAAGATTCACATTTAATTTTGAATCAACACCCTAAACATGTTGTAAAGTTCAGGTTACTCATCCATAACATCAGTGACCACTGTGGTTTGAATGGATGAACACTATGGTGTGAAGAAACACGTGCATATGCTCTCATGTACATGTTATAGGGGAGATTTCAAACTAATTTAGAAATGTTTTTCGTTTGCCCTTTTGTAGTAAAGTTTTAGAAACTAACAAAAAAATTAAAATTCTTTTTTTAGTGGTAGTTGATTAAGCATTTTTGCCAACTTGCAATTACAATACTGTAATTTACGAACTCCTATCAGTTAAAATTAATTGCAGTTTATAGTTTCTGCTGTGCTTTTTTAAAGTCATATGACCAAAATACATTGCATTTACATGTATCTCTCTATCCAAACATACACTTTCAAGTATGAATACACTGCATATGAAAATGATATATTCATACACTTACAAAATGTGCATGTAATATACACACGACACAGATAATTTTGTACTTGAAGATAAAGTATTGCTGAAAACCAATGTTAAATGCAAATATGCATAATGAAAAATAAAGGACATATAAATATATATATATAAATATATATATATATATATATATATATATATATATATATATATATATATATATATATATATTGCATTTCTTGCTTTGCTCCCCTGTTCAGCTCTCACTTCTCCCTATTCTGTCCAAAAGGAGAAGTCACTTCTCCCTAAAATTCAAGTCTAGCTTGACCCCTGACTATCACTATGCACAAAAGTTAGAGATTTGTAGATAACTTTAATTGTTCATCTATGACTGGTTTTTAACCACATGCTTTTTAAAGTGTCGGGGATATTGTATTTGCATCTGTCTGTCATGCAAATTCCTCCAACACTTTTAGATGAACATTCATGAAACCTGGTGCTATAATGCCCATAAAATGTAAAGTGGTACGACAGTTATTTTGTTTTCAGGTCTGACCCCCTGGGCCCAGGGGAGATGTAAAAAAAATAGTGTGATTACTGCCAATATATATTTTTAAATAAAATTTTGTATATGGAACTGACAAACATGGACATAATTTTTCAGACATGAAAAAAAATTCAGAATCTGATATTAGTCCAGGGTCTGTCCTTACAATCAGGGACTTGGCCACTTTGTCATGGCTTGAAAACTGTTGGGACCCCCCACCCGATATAATCATATATACACATCACTCATACTGGGGCATGAAAAGGTGTATTGATATGTGCAGCTGACATCGGCCTGTGTGTATATCCTTACCCACAGGGAATTAGCCACAGGGTCATAAGTGGAAACTCATGAGAGTCCCACCCTGGGCATGAAAAGACAAATTCATATGTGCAACTGACAATGGCCCCTGGGTATATCCTAACCTCAGGGCCCCTGGGTTATAACTTGGAAATTATTGAGATACCCACCCTCTAAGCATATATAAACTTGATGTTTGTGAAGAGATGAATTTAGATTTTAACCCCTGGGTCTTTGTTTTTACCCCCCCCCCCCAATCCCCCAAAGGATTTAGCTCATTGGCTATTATTTGAAAACTATCAAGATCTCCACTCCTAAAAACCACATACATGTACTAAAAATGAAAGAGAAATGATACATATGTAACTAACATACAACCCTTGGTCAGATTTAGGGACTTAGCCAAAAGGCTCACTTAGGTGGTGCTTTTGGGGGGGGGGGAGGGTTAAATGGGTAAGCATCGGGATTTGTGTTTTACAAATACAGACTTTAGTATTTTTATTTTTATTTCCAGCTGGAAAAGAGCACTGTGTGTCAGCTTTATTTCCTGCATGGTTACATTTCCACTCATCATTTGGCTGCTACCATCACCAATAGAACCAGTCGCATTCAGGTAGTATATTGTACAGGAAAACTTCCTTAAACTAGACTCAGTTGGAACTTAAAGAATTGAACCTTTATTATTAATGTGACCAGTATAAAGCGGTTTGATTAGTATTAAAATGGCCATATTGATACCAAAATATGACCAGTATAAAGTGGTTTGATTAGTATTAAAATTACCGTATTGAAACCAAAATATGACCAGTATAAAGCGGTTTGATTAGTATTAACATGACCATATTGATACCAAAATATGACCAGTATAAAGCGGTTTGATTAGTATTAAAATGACCATATTGATACCAAAATATGACCAGTATAAAGCGGTTTGATTAGTATTAACATGACCATATTGATACCAAAATATGACCAGTATAAAGTGGTTTGATTAGTATTAAAATGACCATATTGATACCAAAATATGACCAGTATAAAGTGGTTTCATTAGTATTAAAATGACCATATTGATACCAAAATATGACCAGTATAAAGTGGTTTCATTAGTATTAAAATGACCATATTGATACCAAAATATGACCTGTATAAAGCGGTTTCATTAGTATTAAAATGGCCATATTGATACCATAATATGTGGCCAGTCTGCAGAGGAAGCTGGGCAGATGTGCCAACCATTCTGGATTTTTTAGATTTACAGTCAAACCTGTCATAACGGTTACCTTTAATCAGCAATTACCTGATCATAACTGCCATCCTAATTTCCCCCGGGCAAATTTCCTACATAAATGTCCTGTATTTAATGGTCACCTGCATTCCGCAGTCATCAGCCAGGTGTTTCCTAACCAAATATTGGTTTCTCCTTACCTTAAGCAGTCACTGGTGTGTATCTACAGTGACCACTAAGTCTATGCAAACTAAATTTTTCCTTCATGAGGAAGGCATTGTTTAGATAAAGGAATATCATGTGAATCGATGTGCATACATTTCTTATCTCATTTGTACTCCAAACTCCAGTCACATTGACAATGTAACTTAAAGGTGTCAATATGTCAAATTCGAAAGCGAAGCAATTTTTATCAATAGGGTAGAGAGTCAAAACAATTCATTTGCTTGATGGTGGGAAAGTAGTCGTTTTATGGTAGCAGAAATGGGAGTCATCTTTTGTGACATGTATAGTTCGAAATCTTTATCAATTTGCCTCTGAATTAAAGCTACCTCTGTGGTAAAAAGTTCGTCTTTGAGAAGAGATATGAATTACATCCCATTTCATTAGGGCAAGGGTCATTCAGTATTTGAAACTTGTCTGTATAGACAGGTGAAGTTTTTGTTCATGGGTCACAAAGAATAGCCATATACAGCTTCTTTTGATTTTCCTATTCATCACAATTTTCTCAAATAAGCCGACTGTCTTTTGATCTCGGTGAGATGAGCAACTGGCTAATGCAGATATAATTTTTAAAGCATGAACAGCTGTTTCCAAGCCTAACTTATACAAGCTGGCTGACAGTAGTGAAATTATTGTTTTGTCATGGTGCACAAAGTAAGATCAGTGATTATTTTAAGTCTGTGATGATTTAATTTATAGGATATATTAACTGAGCAGTATAAAGTAATCTTGTGTGGAACATAAGTTTGGAAGAGAACAACACATGCTCGTATTTTGTTATTTTGAGGAATAGTGCACATAAAACAGTCTTAATAAGGTAATAATAATAATAACAAGAATGATATTCGCTGCATGGTATTTGTTCCAAAACCAGTTTTAAAAGGTGAACCTGTGTACAGAGGTAATCTGTGTACAAAGGCCAGTTTTGCCTTTTCCCATGGGTGGCCTCTATTGACAGGTTTGACTTTATAATGAATTTTGAGTGAAAATTCTGCATTCTGAATTATATTGAGGAAATTCTGGAAAATGAAAATTTGTTGTCGCCTGACCATAATTTTTCGCTGTACATGTATGTATAAGCTCATGGGAAGATGTAATGCGGTCATATAAAAAGTTTGTTTCTTTTAACAAAGCTATTATTCTTTCTAGATGGGCTCTCTAGATTCATAAAAAAATCAGCTTTTTAGGGTATGTAAAGTATGAGGATAAGAATTTTCATTACAAGGGAAATCAGGGATTAGCGGGATGTGAAATGTGTATCAAAGGGAGGCAACCATTATGGGAGGTAGAACTTTTTCATTTCAATTAAGAATGAATATACCATGTATACTCTCGTACAGATCAGGGTCTCTGTTGTTTGTTCTACTGATTAGTCATTACAAACTGTATAGAGCCAGATCTGCCGGCGCATTATGCGACGGCAGATCTGGGTCTAAGCATTTTGCAGTTGGTATCAGCTTATACATGAATATAGATGGTATTTTGTTGTTTACTATTTTAGAGAAACAAATGAACTTGCCAAATGTGCCAAATTTCTGGTAAGTAATCACAAAACTTAGTACATATAAATCCAGCTAAAATCAGCCAAGTTTGGAAACCATTCCTAGAGTCTGGTAATTTTGCTAAAATGTTGCTTGTTTCCAGACCTCCCAAGGTTAAGGAAATCCCTAATTTTCTATTATTCTAGCTATATTCCAAGTGATGTCATTAAAAAAAACAAAATTTGGGTTTCAAGTTTTAGTACAGATATTTGTTGACACCACATTAGTGGAAAAGTGAGACATAAATTAAATATCAGTTTTCTGCTGGCTTCAGCAGCGATCTTGTCAACACTTTTGAGAAGGTTTTGATTATAGTTTTTGATGTATGTGCAGGCTTGGCATGCAGGCCAGGTTTTCTTATTGTATATGAAGCTTCTTGACTCTGGGACCAGGATAGTAAGTGAAAGGATCTACCATATATACTCGCATATAATCTGGGTCCAAATGCAAACAACATAGACCCTGATCTGCCGTTGCATAATGCGCCGACAGATCTGGGTCTATATTGTTTGTTGTACTGATTAGTCCTTACAAACTGCGTAGACCCAGATCTGGGTCTATGCAATTTGCAGTTGGTATCGGCTTATACATGAGTATATATACAGTATTTCATGTATTTTTTCGTACCCTTTAATTTTTCGTACACCATCTAGCTTCCAACATAATAATAAATTAAATATATCATATTTTTTCGTACATAGCACTTCGTATTTTTCGTCAAAACGTTTAAATATTCGTACATAAAAGTTCTACTGAAAAGATTTACGTTTGCAAAAAAGATCGAAAATATTGGCATTTTGGGTGGGTACAAAAAAAGAATAAGATATTAAAATCATAATCGTATATAATTATGGTGTTTTGTTGTTGTTGTTGTTTTTTTATCTCTATTATTTTTTAACCATGCATTTTGATGTGTTAAAATTGAAGAGAAGTTCCCATTTAAAACGACTTTGAAACTATATCAGGTATGCTTTAGACACGTCCAATGACCAAAGTATTGTTTTGCAAAGCATATGTTATAAATGGTGAGTAACTTTGGGTAAATTCTTAACTGAGACATCAAATAATGAAACGGGAGATTTAGAAATAAAAGAATCACCATTTATAATCGTGCAGAAAGGTCATTGGTCATTTCATTCTTTTATTTTTTTTACCACATATTTTGATGTTTTTTATTTGAACCAACAAGAAAAGTTCACGTTTCAAACGGCGTCGAAAAAATACCAATGTACGATTTAGCTACGTCAAACGACGAATGTATTGTTTGCTGAGTATGTTTGATATAATCCCACATGAAAAACATAAGTATTTGATGCCTCATTTAAAAACTTGCCAAAACTATTTTGTTAACTTCACAGAAATTTTTAATTGAGGCATCAAATCATGAAACAGGAGATTAAGAAATAAAAGAATCACCATTTATAATCATGCAGAAAGGTCACTGATCATTTAATTCTTTTATTATTAATTTTAACCGCACATTTTGATGTTGTTTATTTGAATCAAGAAGAGAAGTTAACATTTCAAACGGCTTCAAATAAATATTGATGTACGATTTAGATACGTCAAACAACCAATGTATTGTTTGCTGAGTATATGTATGATATAAGCCCATACGAAAAACATAACTATTTGTTGCCTCCATTAAATACTTACCCGAACTATTTGTTAACTTTGTGTAAATTTTTAATTGAGGGATCGAATAATGAAACAGAGATCAAGAAATAAAGACATAATCACCATTTATAATCATGCAGAAAGGCTTTTGATCATCCCATTTGAAATGGTAATTGTTTTGTTAATTGAGAATCTACTCTCATTCATCAATTCGCCCTTCTTTGTCTTCTTTATCGGCGAGAAAATATAATGATTGATGCGTATGATCTCTTGTCACTGTCACAAAGTACCACAGTATAGCTCGCGAGTTATAAAACAAGTGTGGTGATGCCATTTGATATTTTCTCATCAAATTAACATTTTATTGAGAATCTATTCTATGATACATCCCTCTATTGTTATCTTTATTGGCGAGTACGAATAACAAGTGATGCGTGTGATCGCTGGTGATTACAATATCTACTGCTGTTCATACATAAAGCTCATAGACAGAATTTAATTTCCCTATGGTTAGCTTCATTTCCCTACTGGTAGCCTCACTAATTTGATCTTGTCGGTTGAAACTTGTCGTCAGTCTGGTGTCAACTGGAATAACCTGGCCAAAACCCTAGACATGTTTAAAAAGCATGTAAATAACACTAGCCATGTGGTTTTTGTGACAATGGATATTTTAATTAAAACAAGAATGAATTGTTTATTCAGAGGTGTTAATTGATAATGGAATATAATAGTGCCCTTGTACATCAGGTAACTGAACAATACAGATTACACTCACCCTGTAACCTCTCTCTTTCTCTCTCTCCAAAAGCTTCAAATAAAAACTGGTCCGAATACATACGATCTTACACACGGACACAACATTGTTTCATCTCTCTCTCTCACACACACACACACATTCGCTAAAAACAACAAGTACTTTTGAGTTCTTTTATTCTTCTTTATTGTAATTTGATAATGATGTTACTGTTCCTGTAAGAATACAAGTTGCACTTAACTTTTTGACAACAGGGGCTCATACTCTCTCTCTCTCTCTCTCTCTCTCTCTCTCTCTCTCTCTCTCTCATAACAACAAAAGTCTTTTTGAGTAATTATATTTTTTATTGTAATTGGATTCTTGAGTTGACAGCAGAATGAGACAAAAATTGTACATTTATTTTGTACATTAGTACTGTTAGGTCGTCAAGTATTGCATGTCATATAGACCTTGTTCGGGTTCGATCCATTTATTTTCCGTACATGGTCAGTACTCCAAAATAATTATTATTTCTTTTACACATAATTTTTCTTACACTTAAATTAATAATTATTTTTTCCTGTACAAAAAAATACATGAAATACATTAAGTGTTCCTGTACTATTACATATGGTATTTGACTTTCAGAATGCCAGAGCCCCCTAGCTTTGAAGGACCTTTGACCCCCAATGATCATTTACAGAAGGCAGTACGTCTATATGAGAATGAAATACTGGGGCCAGAATCCATTGTGGTCGATGGAGGTAGTTTTTTTTTTCCAGGGATTTATTAGGAGTCCTTAAGGGCCAATAATAGACCTTGATCCTCGTACAAAAAAATATGAAAATCATGCTGCAGAATTTCCAAATTTAGCTTATTCTGAGTGCTGGACCCATTCACAGTCACTCGAGAGAAATCCCAGATTCATATCCTTTGCTACTTGTCATTTCTGGAACCTGCTAGGTACAGAGGTCCTTTAAAGGTTAACTATGGAGGTACTGTTTCAACATTGTTTTAAAAACATTCAGTACATGAAAACTGAGTATCTGCAGCAGCTATTGTCATAATTAAGTTACTCAAAAAATTATCACTTGCAAAACTTTTCCCCTTAGCAGACGTTTGAGTGAGCATTACCTTTTCTTGAAACAAACTGTTCATAATAGTTGAACAGTTTACTTAAGTAGAAATTTTAGAATAAGGAGTCACAATATTTTATGAGATAAAACAAACCGCGAAATAAATATTTTTTTAGTAACTTGTGCTGCTTTACAAAGCTTGTCTATAAACTGCAGAGCCTAGCATTGTTGGGAAGGAATACACAGCAATGCATTGTAGTTGTTGTTTAAGGTTACATAAACATGTAATTTCTAATTTTTTAAAAATTATTACTTTGCACAGATCATTTGTACTCTGGAACAGCAGATGGAAAGATTGTGGACATTCATAAAGGAACAGTTAGGACAGTAACCAAGCTTGGGAAAGATCCCTGTGGTGAGTAAGTGCTACAAGTTGTAAAAGTCCAGTTCAGTTTAAGATTAAATCGAGGAATATATTTTGTGACAAATCACTTGTCTTTTTATACTCCACTTTAAGGCATATTATGTTATGTTGTCCATCTGTTACCAATTTCATTTCCACAGAATAACTTGGGTTCTCTACCATCCACAGTTACCAAACTTTGTGGATGGCTTGCACTTGGTGTAAGGAAAAAGTCTATTGATTTTGGGGTCAAAAGATGAAAAGTGAAGGTCACTAACTGAAAGAAGGAAAATGGTTTTTGCGTAATAACTAGTTCTAGATCACAACCTTGACCAAATTTTGTGGAGGGCTTGCATTTAAAGTGTGGAAGAGACCTTTTAGGGTCACAAGGTCATTGTGGCTCAAAAGAAAAATGGGTTTTGCAGAATAACTTTTGTTCTAGAGTAAGTTCCTTGACCAAACTTTGTGGATGGCTTGCACTTAATTTATGGAAGAGGCCTGTTGATTTGGGGGTCAAAAGGTCATTGTGGCTCAAAGAAAAATAGGTTTTGCAGAATAACTTTTATTCTAGAGTAAGGCCCTTGACCAAACTTTGTGGATGGCTCGCAGGTTAGGAATGGAAGAGGTCTTTTGATTTTTGGGTCAGACGGTCATAGTTGTGGCTCAGAGAAAAATGGAATTTGCAGAATTTTTGTTGTTGTTCTAGAATGAGTTTCTTGACAAAACTTTGTGGATAGTTTGCACTTAGGGTAATAAAGAAACTTATGGATTTTGGGGTCTGCAGGTCAGAGGGCATGGTCATGGTAAGTCTGATAAGAAAATAAGTTTCTGCAGAGTAAATGTAATTCAACACTGCATACCTTGACCATAGATCCAAGTCACTGAGACCTGTTGATCCATAATCTGAAGAGTAAAACATGCCCTGCTGCCCTGCTAGTGCCTACATAGAGGAATATTAAACATGAGGTAGGTGTATAATGTGCTATACATGGTACTTTTGTTTGGGTTTTGCTCTGAAGAGTGTTTTATTAATTTTTTTCTCTGTGTTTTTAGGCCTGTAATGAACATGGAAGAGACATAATAGTGTTACCATTGTCCAGCCTTTCATAGGTCTGTCCTTCTGTCTTACCTTGTAGGGGGAGGTTTGTTTTTTGTTGGGGCCAGTTTCTCGTGCACTTCTGGCACTAGGGGTCTTATAATTTGGTTGTGGGTGCCTCTTGGTGAAAGTAAATCCCTTATAGCAAAAATAAGTCAGTGTGATCTATATTTCAGGCATCAGTGACTTTGGTTAACTTTTACAGTCAAGTCAGTTTTCCACCCACTGTTGGCTGCAGGGTCATACAAATTTATGTGCAGATGTGTCTCATCAAAAGTTGGTCACTGTGACCTATATTTTGTGCTTCAACTAATTTGGCTAAGTTTTGTAGTTAAATCAATCTGGTGCCACATATTTTATTTTGTTACAATTTTATTTGGTTTGTACCCCTTCTGTTGGTATCTGACTGCACCACTGTATACATTAATGGTTATGTTAGTCAGGTGATGCTGTAAAAAAAGACTTTAACTTGCAGTTGTTATCAGTTTCTTTGATGTCATTTTGTTGCAGAAGTGTTTGGTAGAATGTCATTCTTGTCTTTTGTGCACATAACCTTTAGTAATTTTTTTCAGGAAGATTTCAAGATGAACCAACCTGTGGCCGACCTCTGGGAATGAAACTGGACAAAGATGGCTACTTAATTGTTGTAGACTCTTACCTAGGATTATTTAAAGTCAATGTGGCAACAGGTATTTATTTTATATTATCCAAACTTACATTTATAGAAAGCATGGCCATTTGGTTGGTATAGCTAACTCAAAAGCATAGGGTCTTAGTCTGGTTACCTCCCCTAGAATGCTCTTCTCTGTGTAGTAATGAAGAATTATACAGTAAAAAGTTCAAACAGAAGATTTTACAATATTGTTCTTATTATGATCTAGCTTAGTGCTTCCACAGGAGGCATGAGAGTATCTACCATATATACTCTCGTATAAGCTGGGTCCAAATGCCAACAACATAGACCCTCATATATGTGACAGAACCAGGATTTCAAACCAGTAGATTTACAAATTTTGATCAGTAGATTGGCCTCTAAGCCAGTAGATATTTTATCAGCATAAATTTTACATTTCAAGGGGATGGAAAACAAAACAAGTGGGTTTTTTTGTGCTATAATATATATTCTCTTCATACTATAATAAAACAGCAAGTTTTGAACATGAATCAGATTCAGATTTTGATGGAAAATGTTACAATAATAATTAATTAATACAAGTCAGTATACAGTCAAATAATGAAAATGGAAAAATCATTTATCTGTCAGTTCACTGCAAAGATTTTTCTTTTATGAAATCCAGTAGCAATTTTAGTTTCCTTCACAAAATCACTGTCTAGTGACCACTGATGACATTCATAATTGTGATTATTAAGCTTCACACTTAACAGGCTCTCGTTAGTTCTCTGGTCCAGATTTCCCCTTGAATCACTTTGTATTTTGCGAAGAATGGAGAATGTCCTCTCTGTATCAGCTTTAGAATGTTGTAATGACAGGACAACCAATCAGCTTTTCTGTTGCTGATTTTGTAAAGTTGCTGACTACTCTCCAATACTCCTCCAAGCCATGTTCAGCCCAAGGAGCAAGTTCCTGACTTGGACTTGGGATGTATTCCTGAGCCTCATCCTCAAGGGCTTCTTTCTCTTCATGACTCAGATCCAAAAATCTGTTGGCAAGGTTTCACTACTGTAAATTAAAAAAATAAAGATATTAAACTTGAAATAAAAATGAAAAAAAAAATACATTGATGTATTTATGCTTTTATGAATAATTTATCCAAACTTTAAAATTAATTATCTTGTAATATAGTTTTAAGTGATATATTTTATCTAGGGCTTAAACTTAATTTATGTGCATGAAAACTTCAAATAGTTTATGAAATACAAAAGATGCATACCATTGAAACACACAATGCAAACTCGGGACCTATGCTACTCGCCTGCACACACTTAAACTCTTATATGCAAGCATTGTTTAACTTGTAATATTTTTTAGCTGGTGGTTTCTTAGCATTGGGAGGAAGCACACATTTTGTCATTTTTACATGAATTGAATAAAAAATGTAAGAGCTGTCCTATTAAAACATCTAGAACAATACAACAGCAATTAAACAAGACAAAAATCAAAATACTTACTGTAGTGTGTCTGCCAAAATAATTTTTTATGTTCGGTCTCTTCATTTTATCTTCCCTCCGCCAAGGGTCGGCCGATTTTCATCAATGGCTCGGAAGACATCATGGACCACCTTTTATCCCTTTATTACTTATAACACCTCAAAAAACATCCCTCATTTGGCCTTAAACTCCCCAAATTTCAACAATAGGGTAATCAATTAGCAGCATGCTGTGTACACATGTCAGCTGTTCTTTAACAATTCTAATCCTATTGCCCTGCCACGCATCATTGCACCAGTCGTATTACTGGTAGAACATTTCCAGTCCCAAGTAGACTGGTTCTGGCTGGTTTCTCTAATGTGTTGATAGAACGTGTAAAAACACTGTTACTTTTTTTTTTTTTACATTTTAAACTGTATGTGGTGTAGACGGCCTTTAAAACTATTTTTGGCCTACCACTAGTAGAATCACATGTATGGACCCTGATCTGCCAACGCATAATGTGCCGGCAGATCGGGGTCTATTTTGTTTGTTCTACTGATTAGTCCTGACAAACTGCATAGACCCAGATCTGCCAGCCCATTTTGTGACGGAAGATCTGGGTATATGCAGTTTGCAGCTGTTATCGGCTTATACACAAGTGTATACAATAAATATGGCCCAGAGTTTTCAAGAACAGAATGTGTTCCAGAGTTACAATCAGTAAATTTTAGTTCAACATTAAATATTCATGAAATAAAGAACACATGTAACTGTTATCTAAAACAGGGCCAGAGCAAGTACTGGATCATATTTAAAGAAACATAGGTATGATTGATTCAAGCTTGCCACAAATCAGCAACATTATTACCTTTTGTTAATTCAACCTGTTAATATAATGTGAAGCTGAGTGTTAAAAATTGAAAAGCTCATTGTGAAAAACTGCTTTATTGTTATGCTGATCAAGACACTTATTTCCCATTATGACCCAGCTGTGAATGGTCATCAGCTTCAGCTAAGGGATTAATCCTGTGATGGCCTGGCATCCCATCTTCAGGAAACCTTGAATTCCCAGTTATTCCCAGCCAGACAAACTTGGATTGGCACCCCATCTATAGGAAACCTTGAATTCCCAGCCATACAAACTTGAATTGGCATTGCATCTACAGGAAACATTGACTTCCCAGTCATTCCTGGATATACTGACTTGGACTAGCAAACCCATCAACAGGAACCTTGAAAACCCAGTTATTCCCAGACATACAAACTTGGATGAGCCCCTTTAGTTCCAAGAAGGCAAGACAATCAGATGAATTGAGCGTAAAGTTAGCTTTTATATTTTGTATTTTTAAGCTGTAATTAACATTGTGATGGCCCTTATTGACTTTTATCTATAAACTGAATTATACATTTAATGTTCTGCCATGGCAGTGGCATTCATTACCAATTTTTACATAATCCAGCCAATTCCAAATGGTTTTTGGCAAGTGACCTCAGAGACTATGCTGGACTAAAATTTATGGTAAAGTTACTTCACTCCCCCACCAGAATAGGTTGAAGTGGTGGGAAATAGGGAGAAGTGGTGGGAAAATAGGTTGAAATGGTGGGAAAATACAGAGAAGTGAGTGCTGAGTGGTAAGATTCAGACTGTTTACAACAGATGCCTAAACTTTTCAGTTAAATAATATAAAAACAAAATAAATACTCTATAGGGTTTATGAAAATATTTAAAACTTTTATTTGTTTGATTTAGCAAATTGTTGTTTGATTTTCGCATTGCAAAAGATGGGAACCTCAAAAATAAGTTACTATTGAAACAGGTGACAGATATCAATGTACAAGTCCTTTCTTCCTAGTTTTTCAGGATGAAGTACAAAATAAATAGAGGATATTTACTTTTCCTATGTTTATACCGGATATATTTCAATGTGTGGTACAAAAAACATCAAGGTACAAGTCCTTTCTTCCTACTTTTTCAGGATGAAATACAAAATAAAAATAGAGGATATTTTCTTTTTCTACATTAAAACCAGATATATTTCATTGTGTGGTACAAAAAACATATTTTAATGAGTAGCAAAACCACAAGTTAAAATACATTGTTTTTGGTACCACAAGATGAAATATATCTGGTATTTACGCCAGAAAAGAAAATGTTCATTTTATTATATACCAAACTTGCTCCAGAATCGAAGCTTAGAAGATTAAACTCACTCTTCAGCACAACCCCCCACCCCCCTTTTCATAAATTCACCTCACTTTCATAGGCTGATCATATAAATAACAGTGACTTAAGAGATTGGTAGGATTGGGATGACCTAATCTTTCACAGTAAATTACATTTTGACATTTTGTAAACTATTTGATCATATCTGACCACAACGCAAGCCCGATTCAGCAATGCATTACAGCAGGTTTATCAATGTCGTCAAGGAAGTAAGGGGAAATAACTTCATTGAGACATGAACTGCATCAAGTCAGATTTCTTCAGCAAATGTTAATTTCCATGTCTGAAATGTACTATTTATTTGTTCTAGCTCACAAAGTGCTCATTTTTATTGCTGCAGGTATAATTTCTGTAGGCACACACAATCAAGTGTCGCATGGCATGATAAGGATATATTTTTCACATTTGAAAATATAGGAATGAAAAAAATATGAAAATTATTTTACAAATAAGTTTCTATATTTCACACTTAAGTATATAATAAATTTGTTTACTTTTTTTAGTAACCAGCCTAATAACCTCTATAGAATAATATATTGCTCATGATTAGGCTACATATGCATAGAACTTGAAGCTTCATGTGTAAATTTGTTGGCAGAAATTCCATAGTTTGAAATGTACTTGCAGATGTAAATAATCATTCATTTGACACAAAAATTGATCAGAAAAAGCAAAAATACTATGTTTAGACTGTTTTGCATCGTGTATTAAACAGAAAAAAAGACACAGTTGATATTATACTCAGTAGGAAAGCATTCAGTGGACAGAAAGGATGAATGGGTGGGTTGAAGATGGGAATTTAAGAAAAAATTATGCCAGCTTTGCTTTCTCTGAATATTTGGGTGCAATAACAGTCACCATGGTAACCATTTCACTAAGTGTGGACCCTGCCTGGCCATAAGGCCAAGTGAACTTGTGGTATGATCCTGAATCTGTTGTCAATCAACATTCACTGTTTTTCAACTTCACAAAATATACAGAACCAATTTTGGCCGGATTTGGCAGAGAGCACCCTGACATAAAGGCCTTTCAAACTTTTACAAGGGATGCTGATATGCCATCAGTCGTGGCCACTGTTATTAAAAATAGAAAAACCTTTAAAAGACTTCTTCACACAAACTGTTCAACAGAATTTGAATTTGACATGAAGGCCTGGCATGAAGATCTTTCAGCTTTGTACAAATAATGCCAAATCTGCCATGAAATATTGCCTCCATTACTGAAGATAGGAAAAACTTTAAACTTCTCATAAACTGCTCAACAGAATTTTATTGAATTTGAATGGAACTATTCTTTTATGAAGGCCTTGAAAATCGGTAAAAATTATCCACATCTGCAAACATGCTGGCTGCAATTACCAATTGGAAAAAAAAATTCTCAAAAACTGCTCAAAAGAATTGGACCAAATTCGTAGGAAAGCATCCAGGTTTAAAGTCCTTTTGACTTTATACAAATGATACTTATCTGCCATCATATATGGCTAAAGATAGCAAAAGTAGATCCCTTCAAACAGCATTTCTTTCATCACGAATCAACACAGTTTGAAGAAATTTGGACAGAAAGCATCCTGCTAACTCGGATTTCTTGGCCAACTGCTCTTGCATTTGGCTTTGAGGTAGATGTCAGGCAGGTGGGCTTGTGCCTCTTGTTTAACATATGCTTATTGTAGAGAATGTCCTGGGAACAGCAGACAAAATAGCTTGCAAATTTCACATTTGATTTTGGTGAGCTGTGGTAGCTCAGTTGATAGAGTGTCAGACTCATAAATCCAAGGGTCACAAGTTGGTTGATACCCTCAGCATGTCCTTGATAAATGTACTTAGCTTCCGTTTCTAGGCATGATATAGCTAGTAATGTGTTAAAAGTGCCATTAAAAATCAATCAGCCACATACATTTGATGTAATGCTTGGAAAAGAGTGTAAGCCATCAGAATTTGCTGTCATGTTCAACAATTTTCCTCTTGTTTCAGCAAACCTAAGAACTTTGTGAACCATGCATGATTCTGTATTGTCAAAATGGTAAAAATTCTATGACTTGTATAGGTGATGTCCATTTGTTATGGCCGTCCTCTGCCCCTATCAATGGAAAGGTGCCTAGATTCCTGAATGACCTATACATCATGCCTGATGGACTGATCTACATAACAGATTCCAGCACTAAATGGGACAGGAGACACAACAGATATCTTGTCATGGAGGGGGATACCTCAGGGAGGTCAGCATAAAGGATAAGAAATTCTTTAGACCAAAAAAATAAATTATATGCAGAGTACATAAATATATCTGAAACTTCCCTAAACTAGACACTTTTGGGACCAAAAATTTTATAGAGGTGGCTGGTATACAGAGGTTTGATTATTATTTGAATAACCATATTGATACCAGAATATATGGCCAGTCTGCAGTGGAAGCTGGGCAGAGGTGCCAACCATTCCTGTCTGCATAGGGAGCAGGGTTACAAAATGGCCTGTTTAAAAAATATTCACTGTATTTCCAGTTTCAAGCCTGAAGGTACGACAGTAATCTACTGAAATTAAGTCACCATGTCCCACTTTGCAAATAAGTTTCTTATTTGGATCTGCAATTGCCCACTTCTTACTTGTGTTGTATGAGCAAGTATCAAGTTATATATTGTCATAAAACTTGAACACAACTTTGTGGAGTCTAATGATAGCTTTCACTCTCAAACCTGTTTGCTGACTGTCTGTCACATGTAAACATGAAATAGCTAAACCTGATAATTTGCATGTTTTGCTGTCTTCTCCTTGATATCTTTCTCATTCAAATATAATTAATGACTCATTCTTTAGTATAATATATGTGTAAAACCAAATTAGATCTTTAACAGAATGATGTGTATTTGAATGACAGTAGTTAAGTTGGATAAGCTCTGGTTAGATAGGTACGCTTTATAAACCAAACTTGAAACTTGTCATGAAAAAGAACTTTTTCGCACAAGAATATTTTTCCTAGTATACATGTAAGGCCTCTTTATTTGACTGCAGTAGCTGTATAATTATAAAAGTAATAAATTTGGATGTCTATCCTTTTTATTTGACTGCAGTAGCTGTATAATTATAAAAGTAATAAATTTGGATGTCTATCTTTCTTTCTATCTGCAGTTTTATTTTAAACAACAGAGATCACCTTTACTATTTGACAAATGTTTTGTAAACTCTTAAATATGTGTAGTCTCTTCTAATCAGATTCTCATGTGGTTCTATGAGAGTTTCACCATATGAGGGTTTGGAAAAATCCTTTATTAGTCCCTTTTATCAATAGAAGTCCCTTAAGTAAAACTGAAACTACAAAGACATCTCTCCCTATCTCAAAATTTTTTATGATGTATTTTCGACAATCTTTCAAACCAAAATAGCATTGAAAACTTCAAAGAATATCATTTAATACCACTGCTGATGCAGGAGGTGTGTCTCAATCAAACAGTGAAAATGTCCATTTGTAAGACCTCATCCTGCCATCTCAATTTAATAAGATATCACCTCATGTCATCAGTCAATGAAATCACTTTTCCAATTTTTGGGAAAGCTTCATTCTGGCATTTTGAGAAAAATCCATTTTTACCAGACCCAAGTATAGTAAAGATCCCTTGGAGCCACATGAGAGTCTGGTTGAATGAGACTAAATTATGTATAGATGTGCCTTCAGTTTTGACAGAATAATGGACTTCAGTCTTGCCATGAATTAGCCATTTCTCATAATGAACTTCACTCGGGGATTTTCATAGTGGTCAACATGGTCTGATTATGGGCCCCTGTCACAACAAAAAATATTTAAGAATCATGCAGCATTCTGAATTCTATCAGTGTAAACCTGAAAATATTGTTCCCAATTGGTCTAATTATTCCCACAGATAAAGGTCCCAGACCCCATTCCCGGTCACTCCAGAAAAAATCCTAACAACTATTACAGAAACCCAGCTACAGTTAATGCCTCTCTATGGACCTCCAAATGTATACAAAAATTACTTTTACCATAATTTACATGTAATAACAAATGATTTTTGCAAGGACTCCCAGGCCATTGGTTAAAATCAGTGACCATAAATTAAATTTTCAGTCTTTGGTATGAAACTCTTCTAATGGTATAAATGTACTTTTTTCATAACTTGTAAACAGAATAAAGACTTTTTTGTTACACTTTGATTTTTTGCAAACTCCAGTGCACAAATGTGGAAGTATTGTCAGTGCACATGATGGTGCAACATCCCATCCTATGTTGTAGATTTCAAAAAGACTCCCCTTTACACAAAATGGACTTCTCATTGACTGTAAAGACACTGTCAAAAGATTTGTTGCTTTCACAGACTATACCATTTTTTTTTTATTTTCAGGCTGCTATCTTATGATCCAAAAACTAACATCACCACAGAGCTGGCCAGTGGCTTAGCATTTGCCAATGGAATCCAGTTAACAAGAAATGGAGATGCTATCCTAATCTGTGAGACAACTAAGGCTAGAATCATGAAGTAAGCTTTTATTATCCCACCTGCATCATCAGAAAATGGAACTAATAGCAGTGATGTTGGGGTTTGACACCAAGAACAAGAAATTGCAGTCAAGGGGTTAAATAATTTGTCTTCTGTGAGACTGTACCACGCAGAAGACATATAATGTAATCCCAAGACTGTCTCTGTGGTAACCCATACATCAAGTATTTTTCTCACCCATCGGTTCATTATTTTTTATTTATGAATGATTCATATTATGTAAATTTATTAGAATTCCTTATTGTTCAAATGCAGTCAACATCACTTGTCATAAAATTGACATCATCTAGTTCCCTAGTTTACTGGCCAGGGACCAGTTGAATATACATATTTAAAGCTTTATAATTTAATAGACATTCCAGATATTCAGTTACATTTTTACAAGATCTAGACTGTAATTGATATTACACTTGTTCCTTTTCTCTTATTTGATAATAATAATAATCAGAGCTCTAAATAAGAATTCAGTGCATGTGTTTTTGATGCACTGGTTTGGAACTAACTGCATTTTTTACAATTGCATGAGGTGTTTTGTGAACACTACAAAACAAAAACTTTTGATACCAGACTGAATCTTAATCATTAGGATGTTAATTATGCCTTTTAGAATGTGTAAAATGGCTTACTGACCGAAAGACTGATTCTTGGTGCATTTGATTATATAGCTCTGTTTGAGTGAATGTTCCCACAGTCATCAAGTACTATCATTTCAGATATCAGGGATTTACAGATTTTAAAAAAGCCAGCTTGCCAGTGGAAAATTGAACTTGCCCTTGGAAAATTTGAGCTTGCCCCAAACATAATACCCCAACATGAGTAAAAAATTAAGATGAAATAAAATATGGGATATTTTAAGGAAATCACATTATATTTATTTGAAATTTTTGTTTTCTTTCTATCCTTGTTGGCACCTTAAAACCATATGCCGATAATTAAAGTTATAAAAAAATATATATGTAAATAATACGTGTAGATAGATATGTAGATGAGAAAGAGTTAGAATGCAGATATAGTTAGAAGAGCTAAGACAGACATGCACATATACATGTATAGACAGATAAGTTGAAAGGGTTTGGAAATAGCTAGATCTTTAGGTAAGAGAGAGAGAGAGATAGAGATGTTTAGGTAAAAGACCTTGAACTGAAAAATTAAACAACAAATAAGAGAACTCCATTAATTTACTTTTAAGCATGTTTTAACATATAACATTTTTCTTTATCTACTTTTCCACTTAAGTTCAAATTATTATACAGATTTAGGAATCCATCCAGTAAACAAAACAAGATAAAAATGAGTCAATCACTAAAGTATTCCATAAATATCAATGATTTCATTCTGCTTTTTTTTTCTGGGGTGTGTTGTGTCCACTCACATTTGCTTCCGCTTCCACATTAACAATTATCATCTGGTCATCTTGAAATCAGCAACATGCATCAAAATATTTGACAAGCTGACTTTTGAGAATGCTTATTTTTATCCATTGAATTGTTTGCCAAGCAATAAGTATGTACTGGTCTCCTGTAATTATCACGTAAACAACATATAAACACCGCTTGTGTGTGCTACATTTTCGTAACATCAATCACGCTTTGAACAAAATCCTCCTGGTGCTTAATCGTTAGAGATGAGTGCCTTTTATTTCCAAACACACATGTCAAAAAAATCTCACAAGTTATATGATTAACAATTAACACCTACTCACCTTAAAATCGGCAACATTCATCAAAACAATCTTTGACAAGCCAATTGTTTAGAGTCAGCAAGCTAACAAACTGCCTGAAGCTGACTTAGGACATGAAAGTCGGAGAATCTCAGATATGTACAAATATTATGATTTAAATTTAACTGATAAGTTAAAATATAAATAATAATTCCTTATTTGTAAAAACTTGCTTCAAATAGTAAAAATTCACATTGTCACGTCTGCGCGAGAAAATGCAGGACTGACCTTGACTTTGACTACAAGATGGAAATGACATACTATAGATCATAGATGAAATAAACTGTGGCCAGGTATGTAGAAGAAGTATGTGGTATATATAAAGGTGCTGATTTATATAATGTGGCAAGATCGCAGGGTATAAAACTTGCAGAACATAAAGCATTAAGAACTGAACATGACCCCTTGACAGTAAAATAGCTTGCACAGAGCTATTGTTTTATGTATTTTACCCAGACCACCAACATTAAATAAAATTTCTTGTATCTCTCTCTCTCTCTCTCTCTCTCTCTCTCTCTCTCTCAATTTTTGGGACTTGCCCGTGGGCAAGTGCCTTGCAAACTTGAGCTTGTCTGAGCCAAATTTGAGCTTGTCCCAGGAGTTGGGCAAGTGGATTTGTAAATCCCTGGAAGTGCATAAAAAGTTGGCAACTTGCCCCAATAGCATAGTTTATGTTAATTGAATGTGCCAGAATAATCTTGATGTACATGCAGTCATTGGCATGCATATCCCCTCACTTCAGGCATGTTCCTTTTGTTTTTCTTGCATGACAAACAACATGCAATCCTTCTATAGACCCTAGGAGTGATGAAAGATCAACATGTTTCTACCACACCTTTATATGTCTAGCAGTAATATTGTATAGGGTTGCATAAATGCTAAATAAACCGGCTGAATTCTCAGAACTCCTCTTTTCAAACATTTTTAAAGAAATGTCTTCAAATATGGGCCAAAGGAAAAAAGTAAAACCTTATTGCACATCTACACCAGTCACATATCTAGTCTACAAAGTTTCAGTAAAATCTTCCAAGTGATGTGGAAGAAGGAACAATGACCAGCTTTGTAATTGATGGAGTGATGGCTCAACAGATGGACAGACAGACACACAGGGGCAATAATATCCCACTGACATCATCAAATCATGTGTTGCAGCTTTCTGCTGAAATCAACTGATTCCCGGATGGAAGCATTTCTCGATTTGAGGGACAAATTACATGGCTCAATACTTTTTTGTTTTAAAGGCATCCAACGATGTTTAGGACCAATATCTTTCAAGATCCAGTATTAGTCAGATAGTTTGGCATATATAAATATTTACACATAACAGCACCATTGGGGCCTTAAGAGATTATGGTTCACTACTGCATTCATGTCATTATTGTACCACACTTTTCTATAAAATTTGAGAACTTTGTATCACTGCCTGTCTTTGCATGTGTGCATGCAAGTGTATTACCGTACAATTCCTCTTGTACCTTTTGAGATAGACTGTAGACCTATGGAAATGACGGAGTTATTTGTAGATCATTGTGCTCATCATTCTTTGAATTTTGATTTCATTCACTCTTCGTCTTTAAGGTGTTTAGATGAGGCAAACCTGTTGGCCTTGAATAACTGCCAAAAGGACTGTAACAAACTTTTTCCAGGGTAATATTTAAGTCCAGTTTTATGCACAATGTCCAGCATCGTCCTTTTCCAATACAAGTCATATTAGTGTTAAGATAATTTTAAGACTGAATCTGTGACTCCTATGCAATCTGTCTCTGAAATAAAATAATGTTGAATAACTATCTTCTATTTATACCAGGTATAATCTGATTGGACCAAATGCCGGTCATTTGGAAGTCTTTGCAGACAATCTGCCTGGTCTCCCAGATAACATTCGCCGCAGCAGTTCAGGTGGATACTGGGTGGGATTTGCAGGAATAAGAAGAAAGGATAAGTTCTCTTTGGTAGACTTTACTGCCTCTAGACCATGGCTGAGGAAACTAGTCGCTAAGGTATTTATTCAGTGGAATGAATATTTCATAAAATGTTTTTCACAAGTTTTATTTCTTGACTAAGCCCAGGTTTAATTAATTTGTTTATGGACCACTGAGTTTATTAAACTCTAATTACAACAACATTCATTACAGTAGTATATAGTCAAATCTCATTGTCTTAAACCTGATTAGTTCAAACATATGATTTCTCAAACTGGTGTTTTAAGAGCAGTAATACATTATCTGCTATTATTGCATTCCTGTATCTTTTTCTGGTGCTAGTCCCAAGTCCATGGAGATTATTGCCTCCTAGAATTAAAAAACATGATCCAAGCCTGATACCTTAGTCCACTTCCAACAATCGGAATATTGTCCTTCATTTCCCTGGACTTTGTGCAGTTTTACATGTCTCTTGGCTGCTTTACGTTTTATCATTAAAGTCTTTTGGCATTTTTACTTGGAATCATATTGTTTTTTGTGTTGTATTTGTTATTTTCTGCCCAGTCCTTGTTTTATTTTCATGAATCTATGTCCATTTTTCTTGAACTTGAGGGTTATGAGTACCTCGCCAGCGAAGAGTTTATTAGAAACTAGTGTTGGGGTAAGTATTTCCTACCCAATTGTTGTTCTGGTTTATTGTGTTATTTGTTGTATTCCCTTTCAGCATTCAATAATGCCTCAGGTTGCTTGGAACACATACCCCACTTGATTAATGTGCACAGTGTGTGTACACACGGACAGTTGTCCCATTTGTTGTGACTTGCCCAGCGAGGTATGGGACTTAGTAGAAAGTTTCAATGCCTATAGGGCCAGAAAGAAGGGACCTGCTTCTTCCTCTTCATCTCTGGGAGATCCTCTGCCTTCCCAGTAGGGGTCTTCGGCACTTAACAATTTATGAAAATGGCCAGTTTCTGTACTGGAGGTTTCCAGGGGTAAGAAAGTTGCCTGCTTCCACTAGGGGGAATTCATTCATTGACACTTTGTAGGAAGGTGTCAGATCGAACAGAGGAGAGATCCTCAGCACTTCCAGGTGTTGGGAAGTCACCAGCACCCAGTAGTGAGTCCAACTTTCCTGATGAAATAGAAGTGTAGCTGTCATCTCACTCAAGTAGACCTGGGTTTCAATCGAGATCTCATTCATCATGGTTCAGTTCCCCAAACAGAGACTCTCCAATAAGGTCCACATCATCTTACTAGTAATTGCCCGGTTACCAAGTGCTGGGCACCTGGTAATATGTTGGGTGACAGTCACCGAGAGTCTGTTGTCAGGTGCCAGGCAATGAGAATTGGGCATTGAGCACCAGTCACTGGTCAAATGACAGTTATAGAAGTCCAGTCACCAAATGCTGAGCACTGGGCACAGGGTGCCAATCACCGGGTATGGTGTTTGGTGCCAATGTTGCATTTTTGGTCTTGAGTCACTGATCACTGAGTACAGAGCACCGAGCTATGACACTGGGCATCAGACACTGGTCTTTGGATCAGGTACTTGGTTTTTACCACCAGTTTAGGGAAAGGAATTGGTTCAGTAACCACCCTTTCTCAATGTTTCAGTTCAATTCCTGTAACAAACAAGCTCAGAGTTTTGATGACCCATCAAGGGGAAGGGATCAGATCGATAAACTTCTCTGCATGATGTTCCTGTTTAATATGGGGCTTGGGAACTCCCACCACCTGGTCATGAGTTGACCACGTCTGCATTTCCTACCATGACATCATGGATGACTTTACCATGCCTCCATGGATTGGTGGACCTGACATGCCATAGATAATCCAAGCTGCCTCCAGCCTTGTTATCAAGGGAAGTTAAAGAGGACTGACACTCACCAACTCCTGTGTCAAGAGGGAATTGGCAATTCCATGAAAAGAGGATCAATGAAATAGTCCTACCTCACCTGAGAGCAAAGACAGGATAATGAACTGTCGATTTCTGTGGTCACATACAAGTTTGCAGAACAATCCATTACATTGGGTCCTTATTATCAGCAGGGGCCTTCCTCTTCGCCCCACCCTACATGTCAGGTGTTAGAGGAGGAAGATCTGTGTCCAAAACCCTCAGGATAATCGGAGGCTAAGATTCTCTCAAGTTTGGAGAGGTCTCCAGAGCATACCTCAAGTCAGACATACTGTTGCTGCTTCTCTCAGTGGTGGTGAAGGAGTTGGCTTGGGTTGTCTCGAGGCCAGACTGCAGAAGGAGTGGTCTGTCCCTGTTTCTATGATTTGGCCCCTGGTTTCAATCTCAAGTTACATGGTCCATTTGTCCACCTATCCCCTTAAACCTCCAACCTTGAACTCAGTTGCTTCTTAGGTGGAGATTTTGACAGGGAACTGGGCCCATCTCCCTGTCAAGGCACTCAAGGCTTTGGAACTGAACATGCCGACACTAGTTACCATAGCCTCGCATGATGTGTGTTTTTGGCTGCATCCTTCAATCTGTTGAATGAGGATCAATATCTCCAGCTGCATTGCAGAGATTGTTAGAGACCATAACCAAGACATTGAGACATGTGCTATCAATGTCCATGGCACTCTCTGCAGACCTCCTTCACCTCCATACAGATGCCACTTTGAAGATATCAAAGTTTTTGATAGAGCGTAGAAAACTCTTTTATGGGCGTCCCCTCTTGATGTGGAGACGTTGTTCAGAGGGCTAATCCCTACAGTGGCCTTGCAAGACTTGAAGGATCAGCAACACTGGTCCCTTGCCAAGGTACCAAGCTTGGCTAAACCACCAAAGAAATGCCCCCATTCTGAAAGGTCCACAGCTCCCTCTCCTAAACATTTTAAACAGGAAGACCAACAGAACCTGCAGACCGTGTTTATTTCTCCTTTCTGCGCATCTTTTTTCACGACCAGGTGGCCAGAGGGGCCAGGAGAGGAAGTCTACAGACCATTCCCTAAAGAGGGAGGCAATTGTCCCTAGGGAGTCACACCCTCTCCTAAGTTGTCCCCCTCTTATCAACGTTCCAGTAGGTGCCAGATTAAGCCTTTTTTTAGAGGCTCAGTTGGACATATGATGCATTGGTACTTTCCACAATAGTCTAGGGTTACCGGCTTTGCTTCCACCTCTTTCAGTGAGCCCCACCAGTCTCAACTGGAAGAGCACAGTAGAGAGGGTGATGAACATATGGCGTTTTATTCCTTGATCTTTCCAGTTTTAAAACAAGGGGGAAAGTTTTGACTCGTCATCAATCTTTTCCACTGGAATAAATTTCTTCTGAAAGAGCTTTTCAGGCTGGAGACACATGCCTCAGTCAGGAATGCCATCAGGTTGAACAACTGGATGGTCTCCATAGATCAGGATGCTTATATTCACATCCCCATCTTCCCAGCCTACAGGAAACTCCAGCAGTTTTGTCTGGAACAGATCTTCCAACTTCGGGCTCTTCCTTTTGGTATGCTTCCACTCACAGCACCTTCACCAGGGTGATGGGTGTCATAACGGCTCATTTAAGGTCTTTAGGGGTTCCCATTCTCCAGTACTTCGACAACTGGTTGATGCATAACATCCACAGAAGTGCCCTTCTGTGAGATCTGTTACTCTGTTGGGAGGCAGTGATTTATCTAGGCCTAATCCCCTATCAGTAATATTCAGATATGATCCCTTTTCAGAATTTAGTTTTTGTACAGATTAATTTTTTTACCTGTCAAGGAACAGTTCGTGTTCCTCCTGACAGAATCTCACAAATACTTGCTCTCATAGCAAGACAGGAAAAGAAGACTTCGTTGTCTGCTCGCCTCTACCTCTCTCTCTCTCTCCTGGGGACTCTAGATGCATCAGCACACTGAGTTTCCCTGGGAAGGCTTCATATCCTGCCACTCCAGTCCTTTTAGCAAACTAAAGACCATACAATGAGCTCCTGTTCTCTTAGATCCCCTTTGATTTCATCACCATATGAGCTGGTGGAAAAATCAGGACCGGTTTCTGAACGGAGTTCCGATTCATGCTTTGGAATCTCCTTCCTTTACACTGATGCCTCAGATTCAGGCTGGGGAGCTCACCTAGAACCGAGAGAGCAGTCCTGCAGGGCCTGTGGTATCAAGAAGATTCTTCCCTTCACATTGACAATCTAGAAATGTGGGCTATTACTTTAGCCATTCAAGGGTGCGTCAACCACACAAGACATTGTTGCGTCATGGTTGCTACAGACAATATGTCGGTCATAGCATACCTTGGACATCAAGGCAAGGGGGCATTCATGTTCCTTCTCTCTGCTTGGAAGTCTGAAACCTCCTCCATTGAACAGCTTCAGAGAAGATCACTCTCAGAGTCTGCCACATTCCATGCAAGAGGAATATTCTCTTGGACAGCTTGTCCTGACAGTGGTGAGCAGTTCTCACAGAATGGTCTCTATACCAGTCAGTAGCAGAGACACTTTTTAATCTGTGGGGAAGACCAATGGTAGACTTGTTCCGAATGAGGCTGAACAACAAGCTCCCTCTTTATGACTTGCCATTGCCAGACCAAAGGGCATGGGTAGTGGAAGCCTTCAGACCATGGGCAGTGGAAGCCTTCAGACCATGGGCAGTGGAAGCCTTCAGACCATGGGTAGTGGAAGCCTTCAGACCATGGGTAGTGGAAGCCTTCAGTCTGAGGAGGGGATCAACTGTATGCCTGCGCCTTCCCATCTTTCATAATAATTCCTCAGGTTCTTTACAGAGTCAGTACTTCAAAGTCATGGCTCTTGCTGAAAGCTCCCCTGTAACCTCAACGATTGTGTTTTAATGATCTTTTCAACCTTTTGTTCGACAATCCCAGGGAATTATCATTAAGGAGGGATCTGCTTTCAGAGCCCAGCGGGTATCTCATGCACAATACTTCTAAAATGTTCCACATTCATGCCTGGCTCATATTAAATGATCTGTCCGCCAGGACCAGTTTTCTAACAAGATTGCCAAATGTATAATTCAGGCAAGAAGGCAATCAACTACCGAGGTTTACGATGCCAAGTGGAGAATTTTCTGTAATTGGTGCATTAGGAAATGTGTTGATACAATCTGCCCCCCTTTAAATGCAGTTACAGATTTTCTTCTTTTTCTCTTTGAAGAAAAGATTGCTCAGTAGCCACCATTAAGAACTATTGAGCGGCCCTGTCCAAAACTCAGGTTTGGTATGGGTTCCACTATAGGGTCAGACCTATGTCTTTCAGAACTGATAAGGTACATTGAACTCCATAGACTAGTTTCTCACTCTTTAATACCAAGGTGGAACCTCGAATATGTCATTATCTAAACCTCCTTATGAACCTTTGAGTGTAGCTTCCTTAGAGAACCATCCCTTAAAATCTTCCTTGTTTACAATTCAGTGGTAACTATGATTATGTCTCTCTTCTTTGCCAACTTGGGTTTTTGGCTAAGAATCAGCTTCCTTCAGTAGCTCCTGTTCCTATTGAAATCTCCAGTCTCAGTCATATATGTGCTGGGGATGATCAAGATAGATTCCATTGTCCAGTTAGAGCTTTATGTTTCTATCTATCTAAATCAGAAAAGAAAAGAACAGATCGTAACCATCTTTTTCTCCCTCGAAAAGGTACTTCCAATATTTTGAGGTGGATTGTGCTGATTATTAAAAGAGCTTATCAATCATTTGCTGGGAGAGATCTCTCTTTCGAGAAAATCAAGGCCCATATGGTCAGGGCTATTGCTGCATCTTGGACCTTTTTGAATCATTCCTCTTTGGATGATGTCATGAAAGCTACATTGAAGCGATCTCAGTCCACTTTCTCAATATTTTACCTTTAATTAGTGTTGCATCAGAGTGAGGGCATTTATGCTTTGGGACCAATTATTTCAGCCCAGCAAGTTGTCAAGCCATCCTCCAGTTTGCAGTAGAGCATCCTATTGCCATCAGCCTCCCACTGGGCTGGTAAAATCAGCAATGCAGTAATAGCATGTGGTGTATTACTGCAATTAAAACTGTAGGGTTTTGGTAGTGGGGGGGAATCATTTTATTTATGTAATACTTACCTGCTATTATTGCCCAATTCCCTCCTCCCTCCATGCTCTTAAGTCCTTTCACTCTCGTTCCGAGTCAAAGAAGGACGATTTTCTGATTCTTGGAAGTGGACTAAGGTATCAGACTAGGACCATGTTGCAACTGAAAATGTTGCTTCCTTGCTCTGGATAATTCATGATTACTAGGAATTTCCCTTACTCAGAGAATAAATATCTTAAGAGTTCAGAATTTTAGGCAATATGACACTGCATTCATCAGCGACTACTGTTGATCACATGACTTATAATGGTCACATGATACGAGGAGACTGGTGTAGATAGTTAGTAGTTCAAGTCCTCTAAGATATTTATGCTCAGAGTAAGGGAAATTCCAAGTAATCATGGGACCATGTTGTTTCTTATTCTAGACCTCCAATTACTTATTGGAGGTGGTAATAATCTAATTGTACTGGGACTAGTACCAGAATAAGATAAAGCAATGCAATAATAGCTGGCGAGTATTATACAATTAAAATTAGTTTCACCAACCCCCAAAAAATACATTTCAGTTTCAGCTAAATCCCTGTTTTATGTAGAAAAGAAACTCTAGCTGGATCAAACAGCACTCCTTCAAACTCACAAATTCATTCCAAGGTCCCTTGAAATAACAATCATTAGAATTTACTCTTGTAGTCTCAAACCACATGGTTAGTTTACAGTGAAAGTCAATTTATACCTGGGGGGCCATGTCACAACATAAATGGTCACTATCCATGTGATAGCGTTTACAAAAATTATTTAGCAGAATATATAATAGAAGCCATCATTGCAAGCCATGGGTGAAAATCAGCTATGCTTCCTTATCACCTGTGGCTGCCTGTGATAAGATTTCCTCATTATTCTTGAATGCGCATCAACAAATGTACATCATCAACAACACAATGTAACAGTCTCCTACACATCAATCAAAGTGCCCTTTTTATTGATCAACAAGCGACTTTGAAGAGAAACTTTGATTGGCTCATTCAGACAATGAAAAGTCTTGTTGGGTCAACATTGTAAGAAAATCTTACTCATGCCCAGGTTTAGCAGGTTTATGCATATTCACGAGAAACAAGGAAATTTTATCACATGCAGCCATGGGAGATAGTGAGTGTAGCATAATTTTGCCATATCTTGCGACGATGAACAAAAGCCTGTGTTACAGCTTCTCGTAAGGAACCTAGTAGCAGTTGCATTGAGATAGAAATGACAGCTTTTATCCAAGTTTCAATGAAACACACTGAGTTAATCTTACTTAATGAGTTGTTTTAGATGCCTATTTCAGTTTTACTCTACAGGTAAGCAAAATTTTTTAAAAAATTTGCTTGGGATAAACTCTCTTTAAAAAAAATCATGATAAAAGAGTGAATACTGACAAGTGAACTTTTTGCATAATGCGCCGGCAGATCTGGGTCTATGCAGTTTGTAAGGACCAATCAGTAGAACAAACAACATAGACCCTGATCTGCTGGTGCATTATGCGATGGCAGATCAGGGTCTATGTTGTTTGCATTTGGACCTGGATTAGACTCGAGTATATACGGTATATAAAAAAAAACCTGCCTTCCCTGTGTATCATGTATGTTTAAATGGAACATCCCTTAAACAATTTTATGTCCTACAGTATGATTTTTACAGGATTATATACAGCACAAAGTAAATTCATTTTGTAAAATATTTTCATGTAGTTTTATATGGAACCCTTTCACTAAACACATGCATGTCAGTGTTGACCTGGTAGAGGATATATATATTTCTGTTTAAAATAAGAGTGCCCGGTGGTGTGAACTTAAAATAAATGTCATAATTACGACCAATGACAGTGACATAATTACCACTCATGTCCTCCTGTGATGGATTTTGAAGGGACAAGATTTTTTCTGACTGTTTACACATACTTAGGGCAACAAAATGGCTGAAAATTTGGTTCTTGTAATGATAGTTGACTATAGTAGATATTGGAACGAATACCAAAAATTAGAAGTATGAGGGGTAGGGGTTATGTGGTTCTGCAACTGTTATAATTACTGCTTCTACTTCTACCACATCTAGTAATACAATGATAATGACTACTACTACTACAACTACCACATCCAGCACTACTTCTACTACAATTACATGTTAATCATTAGTAGTGATTATAGTGGTGGAATCAAAAGATGAACAATTTTGCATTCAAAAAAGATTAATACGTATTGCAATCATTGTGAAGGAAAAAATTTAGTGGCCATAATGATAATGTGGTCAGAAATGAACAAAAATTTCATATTAGTCACACTTCCTCAGTACAATATCCATTGGGTACTATTGTATAAGAAGGTAAAAAAGTGAAATGTCAGTTTTATTGTCTCTTTGTTGTGTTCATTGATAGTTTCTTTGTTTTGTAGCTCAACTCTGCATCCTCATTGTTGTCCACACAGATAAAAACATATACATACATACAGCCTTAATGCATATCAACCATTCTTTTTTCCAAGGTCCTACGCAACAGTTTGGAGTGGGTTTCATAGCACCTGTGCCCTAGGGAGGGGGCTAACTTTGTACATATATGTACATTAGTTGTGCATTCTTGGTTAAGTTTTGTATTTAGCTCTAGTTTTTTGCCCATTGTTTACATACTGTTATACCTGGAATCATGAAACTTGGTGAGGTGATGGATCTTGCCAACTACATTCTCATCACAAAAGTAGGTCACATGATTAATGTTTCATGCTTCACTGACTTGGGTTAAATTTGGTGTTTTAAGTTTATTTCTCAAGCACTGTTCATGTTAGAATCATCAGAGTAAAAGATTGTATGCTTCTCTATTAGTATCACATCCGTACAACAAAAGCTCATTGTTACCTACATTTTACATTTTAATGGCTTAGGTTAAGTTTTGCATTTAGCTCATGACCCTGTATAAGAGCCATTGGTGGCTCAGTGGTTAGTGGACTCACAAAAAAAAGGTGCAGGTTCTAATCCTACTTGTGGATCAGCCCATTGCGGTTACACAGTGTGTCCTTGGGCAAGGCACTTTAATTGAATTGCCTCGGCACTAAATAATCTGCTCATGTTGCTTGTCGTAAGCACCAAACCACACCAAAGCACCCTTTATATATACTGTTATACCTAGATTCAAGAAATTTGGTGAGGGAATGCATCTTAATGAGTACTACACCCTCATCACAAAAGTAGGTCACTGTGACCCTTATTTCATGCATAACTGACTTGAGTTCAGTATCAAGCACTGTTTATGGCAGAATCATCAAACTAGATGATTGTATGCATCTCCGTTAGCACCAGAGCCACACAACAAATGGTTACTGTGACTTAAATTTGGTAGTTTACTGACTTGTATGAACCATATACGTTTTTTATTTTACCTCCTGTATACATACTGTTATACCTGTAATCATGAAACTTGGTGAGGGAATGCATCTGGATGAGTACTACACCTTTATCTCAAAAGCAGGTCACTGTAACTCACATTTCATGCTTCATTGACTTTGGTTAAGTATTGTGTTTTAACTGTTTGTGTTTGAATCATTGAACAAATGATTGTATAAATCTCTTTTAGTTCCTTTAGCAATGAGCACAAAGAAAAGGTTACTGGCCTACATTTTTTTAATGTCTTAGGTTAAGCTTTTGCATTTAACTCATGACCATATAGGTTTTTGCATGCTATATGCATAATATGCATACAATCCTATATAGAATCTTGAAAACTGGTGAGGGGATGCATCTTGATAAGTACTGCACCTTTATTGCAAAAAGAAGTTTCAATTACTTATATTTCATGCTTGAGTGACTTTGTTGAAATGTTCTGTTTAAATTTAATTTATTGGGTGCTGTTTATGTTCCAATAATGAAACTTGATAATTTTATCTCTGTTGGCACTACACCCTGACAACCAAAGGTCATTGTGACCTACATTTTATGCTCAACTAAAATGGGTTAAGTGTTTGTGTTTAGCTCATGACCACATGGATTCTCACATGCAATATACAGTTTAGCCTACTCAGAAGGCCCTTTCTGTCCTGTGAAGTTGGAAATAGGAATAAACATGTTTTTTCAATTGTAAACTTTCCATATTAATGAATATACATTGTACATTGCTATAGTTTAGCAGGTTAACTGTCTATTGTTTATGTGAATGAATATAGGAATTAGATGAGCAGACTCCATGTTTTTCATTTGAAGCCTCAGCTGTAGTAGTGGCCATCAATGTAATCATTAATGTATGAATGGTTACTCAAAGTCTGCATCTTTCACCCATTAAAATCAGGCTTATAGGGCTGGATAATGATAATAGCTTCTGAAGCAGAGGTTAAGAGAAATGATTTGTTAAAAATAAAAAACAACATGATTCTCTGGTTTTTATCAATTCATTATAGTACCTCTACTTTGATATCATAGAAAAGAATGTTTTTTTGGGGTTTTTTTGTTTAATGTCATATTACCTGTCTTAGGATGTACATATATATTGTATGTACACCACTCCCTCGATAACTTGCGCCCAGAGATAACTCGCAAAACCTGCTTATAACGCAGGGTCAGGCGTGGGTCCCATTTTTTATACTAGAAAATGCCCAAAACATTGGCCCCTATTTGTTCAACGTGAAAAAATTGCGATAAATATTGGTAAATACAACCTTGATATATCGCTAGTTTTATCGTTCAAAACAGTGGTTAGTACCCAGAAATTTGAATCAACGTCCTGAAATTCTCAACTTTTTGTTCAGTTTTCGATCAATGAAAATGTCACTAATGCCTATTGGTGGCAACACTTCAAAAAAATAAATACTAATTAAATAAGTTTTGTCAAATGAAATTTGTGTTTTAGTTCTATCTTTTAATTCGGTTTCAGTGTAATCATCATAAATGCAATATGCCCTCTTGTATTCAAATGTGAAAAATGTTCAACCGTCACAGCAATGTCCGCGAGAGTTTCCATGAGAACCTAATTAAGTGCCAACTTTTTTTTATCTCTGACTTGCGGAATTTGTTGTTGTTACACTCAATTAAAAGCAGGCCTGCTTTGAATTATCACATTAATGACGTCTTTTGTATCAAATCAAATAAAGGGGGTGGAATAAAAGAAAAGTTAAAAGGCGTGCAAATCCTACCTGTGTAAGAGCTAGTGGTAACGGCCATGTGTCAGGCCAACTCATTTCAATTGATCAATCGAACACTGTTATAAATATTATTATGTAAGCAATATAATTAAAGTACCTTAAATTAGCCTACTCATTCACAAATGTGATCAAAGATAGTAAGGCAACCAAGCGAAATGAGTACTTGGTGAATAACAAACTTTGTTTCACAGATACGGTTCATTAGAGAGAAGCGAGTTCCAGAGTTTGTAGTGAACTTAAAATTTCTAAATTGCCACTCAGAGATTTCCTCAGGGATGAGAAAATGTTTCACTATTACTTGCAATGAAATCACAGCATCCATATTTTATTAATAGAACAATCAATAAATCGACGTTAACGGTTGTTTCACAAAATATATGTCCCTAGTTTTTGTAATAAAGGAATCTTGTTTAGTTGTGAATCAACAACAGCAAAAAGTAGTGACATAATACACAATGTGTTTGCATACATGTGTTCTTGAAACCACTTGGACTAATGTTGTTAACAATATTTCAGTAGTTGGGTATCTTGAAAAAAAAGGTAATTTATACAAAAAAGGGAACAACTACCTTAGAAAAAAGCTCGTTATTGACAATTATTCCCGATGTATTTATAAAACGAGTATTCAGCCACCCCCACTGTGGTTTTCTTGATGTCCAGCAGGGATGGCATCCCCTTCTTAATTTTTTTTTTAGGTTCCTCGGTAACTCGTGCCCACGCTTATAGTGCGGTCTATGTTTTTGGACCCCGTTGTGCGCGAGTTATCGAGGGAGAGGTGTATATGGTTTATTGGTATGTCAGCTAAAAACTTGCGATATAGTGCCAAATTAAAGTTAAAATTTGAAATTTACAACATGATTACAAGTTAAAGTGTTAATATAAACAAATTGCAAAAAAAGACTTTAGTTGCAAAAGGAGCCAACATTTTGTTGTCAAGATCACTTTAGTCTACATTTATTTTCTGCATGATAATTAATGTTTACAATGGCTACTTGAGACTACTAAAAACTTCATAGAGGTTAGCTACCATATATACTCACTTAAAAGCTGACATTTATTAATAAAAATTCAATTGAAGCGGAATAGGGGTCATCTTATTAGTGCAAAATTTGATAAATCTAATGGTAATGTTGAAAACTCTGCATGTTTGCAGTACATACAAAATATTGTCTATTCAAATATTTGTATGTTGTCATGCCATTATTCCCATCCAGAAATGCACATATGGTATGCAGTATGTTTATCCGTTTCATTACTGCATTCATTACACAATACTTTTATCAACATTTATTTGGATTTTAATAATTTTAAAATATTAAATTAAATATTACTCACCGCAAAGTGAAGTGTCCATCAATTTTGTTTACCTTTGGTGTTTACTAGTAAGTTTATTGCTTGAATTTTCGTACAAGTCCAAACAACCCGTATTTGTATTATATGTTGTGTTTGTTGTATAAATAATACAATAAAAGTTTTGGTTTCATTTGTATTTGCCTATTTCATAATTCAGGTCTAATTCACAAGTTTTGATTTGATCTGTATTTGCCTTTTTCATAAGCCAGATCTAAGTTTCAAGTGATATTTCATAAGGTGTCTCCCAGTGCATGTGGGATGATAATTCCTTTGCTTGTAATGACAGCACCCACTTTGTTATCGCATTTGACAACTCCTTTGACAGAGCTGCAAATGTGATGTATGTTCAGTGCCCAAGTAGAGTCCTATATTCAGTTAACTGTAGGTGCTTCTTTTTAGCAATTTAACAACTCCCTGTGCACATCTGACCTTAATCCTTTAG
Source organism: Margaritifera margaritifera (assembly GCA_029931535.1). NCBI lineage: Eukaryota > Metazoa > Mollusca > Bivalvia > Unionida > Margaritiferidae > Margaritifera > Margaritifera margaritifera. The sequence continues at coordinate 101,462 of JAQPZY010001486.1, read as the reverse complement.
TTTGTAATGGCAGCATCTGCTTTGTTTTCTCAGTTGACAAACCTTAGATGGAGCCGCAAATTTGATATTTGTTCAGTTCCAAGTAGAGTCCTATATTCAGTTAACTGTGTGCTTATTTTAACTCACTGTGATAATGCTGCACATTTGGCACTTATTCAGTTGTGTCAATCTTTTGATGATATTTCACAGTCGGTAATCAAAGTGTCACTTACAGAGCCCAAGCTCAGCCTCCACATAAATAATGGTCCAAGTTTCTGAATCATCATTGTTCTGTCAGTTACCATGTACTTTGTCACTGGGATATTGTGCATCATGAATTGCTAAACTTAGATAGTTTCACCAGTATAAGGAAAAGAAAATGTAATGTTTATGATGGAGCATTCATGTTAAACGTTATAGACTTTGCAGAAAAACATAACAGCTGCACCACAGAACTTGAATTTGGTTTGGTTTTTTTTCCAAGTGCAACTCTGACTCACTGAAGACAAGTCACCCCTTACAGATGGATTTGATTTGCAAAGTACAACCTGACATATAGGAGGGTAAAAGAGAAATTAGCTTTTTGCAGCCCTAAAAAAGGGAGGGGGGGGAGACTTATAGTCAATTCATCTTGTAATCGAGTATATACTGTATGTAATTGTTTTTCTTGTTGTTTTTTTTCTCTTCATATTTCAATGCAGATTAAGTTCTGTTTATTCAAATTATTCATGGTAGCATTCTTATGAATACTCATTTCATATAATTATGTGTTTATATTTCAGTTGCTTTCACAAGAAGTAATGATGAGATTTATTCCAAAGTATGGACTGATTGCAGAATTAAATGAACAGGGCGAAATAGTCAAAAGTTTACATGATTCAACTGGTACCAAAATTCCAGCAGTTAGTGAAGTGGAGGATCATGATGGAGTGTTGTACCTCGGTTCATATGGACTGCCGTATTTAAGTAAATTATACCTTCAGGGGATCAAGAACTAGCAAGAACATTCAATCAAAAGGGAGATAACTCTTAACTTTGACTCCCTTGAAGTATTCAAGAAATATCATTGGAACATTCCATTATTCAGCATAGTATTGAATAAGTTTAACACCAAGGAATTCAGTAATTGTATTGTGTCGAGTAGTGCATTAGGGTTAGCGGTTTTAGGTTGCACACTTTATGGGGATTATTGCTCAGAGTTTTCTATCAAGAACACTATGATTTTGATGAAAATTAATTAAAGCTGTAATTTGCTTTGTATGGTCAAGATTGCTGGAAAATTTGCTATATGGATGCATTGATTTTGTAGATACCTTACCAGTAATGAAAAAGTTAAAATAAACATAATACTAGAAACATACTTTTGCCTGTCAGAGTATAACACTATAACTCAGACTAACATATCACATGGTGTGGTTTGAGTTGTCTTTGTGTTTTTACAGCACAGCAAAACTTTGAAAGTTATATCATGCAAAGACAAGTAGAGTAAAGTGTCTAGTCCAAGGACACACCATGGTATCCCAATCCAGGTTGATCCAATTGTGGGAATAAAACACACTCTTTTAGTAATAAGTCCAACGCCTTAACCACTGAGCCATCATAGCTCACCTTATAACATGTATAGGTAATATTTTAATTTTTTAAGAAATTACTTTCTGTGTACATGTATACCTGTTAAATTGAACAGTTCTTGGGGCCTAATTGACAACTGAGTGATGATATACAGTATTTTTCCAATGATAAAACCAGGGGGCTAGCCTATAACATTTGTCAAAAAAGTAGGGTGGGCTTATTATCAGATACAAGTATTCTTTGTAAATATTGGCTACAATTTGTAAAGAATGTGTGTGGTTTCATCAAGAAGGAGTTATCACTGGATAAATATGGCACATAGTGCTATTCATATCTGGGGTGTATACATAAATTCAGTACAATTTAACCTCATTTATCTTGAAATGATTCTTTCAGATTATCAGTTGAGCCAAACCACTTATAGATTTCTAGAACACGTAAATTTTGTATAACCTGAACTATTTCATTGAAACTCCCCTTCATTCGATGTTTTTCAAGTCCCCAGAAGTTCAGATAAACATGGTGCTACTGTACATTTCTCAATCCAACCCACCTTGGCAGAAGCTCCACATAGTGATCACTTTGGCTCATGTCTTTCTGTACATCCATCCACACCCTTTGATTAAGGTCAATGTTAAAAGTTTTTCCAATTAAGCTCAATGTTAAAGTGTTTGAATTTCTACCTTGACAAAACGACAGGCTCAACAAAGAGAGGGTCTGTTGTATATTCTGTGTATTTTCTACAGACATCCAATAGGTAGAACAGGGTCTATTCTAGATCATATGATGGCAGGTTTCATGCTAATAGCTAAATAAATCATGCCAAAAAATTTACCAAAATCATGCAGAATGGTTGCACACTTTACCATCAACTACTTTGTTAACACCCCACCCCACCCAAGTTAGAGATTCTCTGCCTTTTTTCAAATAAAGGGAGGAATGTCCCCATACATTTTCAATTTAAGAATAGACCCTATGTAAAGTGTATTTACAGCATGTAGTATGAACTTAATTTGCTTATAACATATGTATATACCATATATACTCGCATATAAGCCAAGACCAACTACAAACTGCATAGACCAGATCTGCCGTCACATAATGCGCCAGCAGATCTGGGTAGATGCAGTTTGTAAGGACTAATCAGTAGAACAAACAACATAGACCCTGATCTGCTGGCGCATTATGCAATGGCAGATCAGGGTCTATGTTGTTTGCATTTGGACACTGCTTATACATGAATAAATATGGTAGATAAGTTATCGATGTAATCTGTAATGACAATCAGTAACAGAAGCATGTTGATTTTTTCTGACTTTGCTCAATCCTCACACTGTGATAGACCACCACTTTCATAACAAAAGTTGATACAATTTTATGAACATGCTTTTTTAAAAAATTGTACCTTAGCTTGCAAAATAATGTTGATGTCTCTACCACTTGTCACAGACACCATCTATATCTAGCATTGACTTTACATTTACCCAATCCATTAATACTTTGACTTTAAAAATTTCCTACTAACTATGTATCTTGCATGCTTCTTAAGTATAATGTTTGTATATTCAAGAAGGATGGGTTTTTTTAGTTCAAAAATTTCTTTTTGTCCTTCAGCTTTTTCATCTTTGTAACTCATAAGTAACATTTTGTAAGTAAAGTAATATAATATTGTATCATTTACTAAAGTACATGCAACTGCTTCACTGTGACAGAATTGGAGTTTTGAAATGGATTTAAGCTAAAACCAGTTACACTTAACTAATATATTGGTTGTCATACATTTTTAATTAAAGAAAATTTGCTGGAATATCTACACATGACTGAATGTTTGCAGTTTATCATTTAATTTTACTTAATACATTGTAATGACAAAAATTTGTATTTATCATTGCATACATCAAAGTAATGTTTTTCATCATTATCTGTATTAAAATAGTATGTTTTAGATTTCCTGATATCATTCACAAAAATGCTTCATTAGCTGATATTTTTCTTCCCCTTTACAATATTCCAACAGATTTAGCAAAGACCAGAAGTGTGACAAACCAGGAGAATATCAACTAATGCTAAAAATTGTGATATGGATTTTTTTTTTTTACAGGATTGCATAGTTTCTTTACAAATTACACTAATAGAAATGTCACTTAGTAAGTCCTATGTCTTGTTGTACTTAAACATGGTACCTCTGGATATGATAAAGGCCAAGACAACCAAAAATCATACTGTTGTATCCAAATTTCATTATAACTGAGGTAAAGTATTGTATTAAACACCATAAGAGACCTTGCAATGTACATCATAATATATAATATTTAATTACATCCAGTTTTATTTTAAACAGAGTTTACTTAATTATTAAAGTAAACAGTCATGAAGTAGTCTCTATTTTTCTTTGATAACGACATTTCATACTTCATCCATCAGAATGCCCATTTCTTGACAATTTTTGAAGAGCCTGCATTTATCAGAAAGCAATACATAGGTATTCACTTTTCAGCAGTAATGGTGACAGTATCATCAGTGTTAAAATTCTGCATGAAAATTTTGTGTTTAGGTTTTTGAAAGTGGGGTTATATCAAAGCATGGTTTGCAGGTATGATCTGCAAAACCCTTTTTTAAAATAGTATTATATAAAACCCTTGTTTATAACAGTATAATATTAAATCCTTGTTTAATACAGTATAATAGGCAACTTTTGTTTAATATAGTATAATATTAAACCCTTGTTTAATACAATGTGATATTAAACCCTTGTTTAATACAGTATAATATTGAACCCTTGTGTAATACAGTATGATATTGAACCCTTGTTTAATACAGTATAATATTAAACACTTAATACAGTAATATTAAACTCTTGTTTAATATTTATAGGTCACTACATTTGTATTAACGAGTTTTTTCTGAGGGATAGTGCACTACATAAGTATCATGCAGATAAAATGAGTTCATATTTACCCATTCAAATGTAGTAAGGTATTTACTATATGCTCTATTTTTCTAAAATGAACCTGTTTCATCTCTCCATACAACACATGGAGAAAAAGAGGTATTTATCTTTCACAATACTGGTAGATGCTTCTTTTTGAAGCCCATACATTTCACCAACACTGATGCTTTTTATGACATAATATTTCTACTTCATCACTGATGCACTAGGGGATTATTGAAAATTGCAATTAAAGCCCAGGTATTTAATTAAAAAAAAAAAAAATTCTATCAATCATTTATACAAAGGAATAACATCAAACACAATTAGATAATAAACAGGTAGACATAATCATTCTTAATTGGCTTATCTACAAGCATTTACTTATTAATAATTTACAATAAAAAGCTTGCCCTTCTTTAAGTTGCAAAAGCTTTAGATTAGCCAGTTGTTGGTCCTAATCTGTATCAGCATGTGTATTGTTTTTACCTCACATACCCTTGGGACATTTCTGGGTGATCAACTCAACAATAAGCCTACTACAGTATTTGTTAACTGTAAATAATCTGTCCCAGCATGTGTCAGGTGTGTGTTTTATTCAACAGATGACCACATGCTCTTTATGGACCATAAATATCAAAGTTTTCTGGAATTTAGCAACTAAAATATATTTCCAAATTTGAAGTGATTTTCATGTTTATGGGTTTTGTTAGTGTAAAATTGAATTTTGGGACTGAAAAGAGTAGATGGGTTTTGGTTTACTGGGAAACAATCCTGATATTAAAGAAAAATAAATTTGGGACTAAATAAAATTTTTGATCTTGAGGATTTCGGTATATCAAGGGTTCAGTTTTGTGGGGTTTCACTGTATTTTTCGATTGAAATAGATACCTATTGTCAATTAATTATTTTGTAAATAATGAAAAGGAAACACTATTTGAAGCCAACTGGTTTCATTTCTGTTAATTCTGTATTTGATTTCTGTATTCAAATAATAGAACTGAGTATTCACGTGGACATTACCACAAACAAGATTGCATGTTGTGCAGTATAATGCAGTGCAGTATGGAGAAATATTGCACAGTTGAATTAATGGAGAAAACAATGAGTATAAAAAAAATTATAATATTCAAGCCCAGTTTAATACAGTATAATAATAAGTCTTTATTTAATACAGTACATACATACATACATACATACATACATACATACATACATATATATATATATATATATATATATATATATATATATATATATATATATATATATATATATATATATATATATATATATATATATATATATAATGGCCATTGTTTTTGTCTCATCTTCTAAGCACAGGCAAGACATACTGGTAGGTATCACTTTTCCAATGGCATTGTCGCTGGTATAGGCATAGCATTAAGTTTTTACATCCACTACAAGCACAATTTTTAAGGGCATACAGGAGTCAACTAAACTTGTCCATTCATAATACTTTTGCTTACATAAGGCAAAAAAATAATGTATATAATATATGTGGTTCTGGTTACATTGAAAAAAAAAATGGGTAGGTAGGTCAGTACAAACTCTGGACACACTTTCTTTTTTCCTTTTGGTCCGGACGGATTTAAATGAAGAATAAATTAGAATCTTGAATTTTACATTGATCGTAGTTACATCCCTTTGTTAATTTTTTTTTTCTCAAAATTTTTTGTTCTTTTTTCCAAATTTTATTTTTAAAAAATTTCCAAAAAAATGTATGGTCAGCAGGAAAGAATGGGGTCAGTTGGGTAACCAGAACCACACATACTTTTTTATTTGGCCTAATATCTCATGAATCCTTTGAGATATCTTACTGAAACTTCTTAGCATGCTTTTATATCATGACTACACGTTGTGTCCAATACAGAATGGAGTCATTCTGATCTGCATTTTAAGAGTTATCCCCAATTTTAGCTCAACTGGTCTGTTTGTCCATTAGCACAAGTTTGTTATCACTACTCCCAAACTACTTGGAGGATTGCCATGAAACTTTATGCACAGATTTATTCCAAAGTCTAGTTGGTCCTAAATGAAAATGATGCAGAAGACGTCATATGATGTCTAGTTGATCCTAAACAAAAATGGTTCTGCTTGGACATTCAGCATAGCAACCACAGAGGCCATCTGGAAAATCTTGTTATCACCACTCCTCCTGAATGGATGGTCAGATAAACATGGGGGTTTTCACTAAAAGACTTCCTATGATATCTGGTTGATACTACATGAAAATGTTGCAAATGTGACGTCCTATAAAGCTGCCATGGTAGCCATCTTGGAAATCCTGTTATCTCTTCTCCTACTAAACGGAAAGTCATATCAGCATGGGGTTTTCACCAGAAGACTTCTTATGATGTCTAGTTGGTCCTAAATGCAAATGATTCTGCTTGGACGTCCAATATGGCCACCACCGCAACCATCTAGAAATTTTTGGTCATATCAACATTAGGTTTTCACTAAAACACTTTTTATGATGTATATGTGGTCCTAAATGAAAATGGTGCTCATCCGACATTCAATATGGATGCCAAGGCTTCCATATAGAAAATCTTGTTATTGCTACTCATCCCAAATGGAAAATCATATTGACATTGGGTTTTCAGCAAGACTTCTTACGATGTCTAGTTGGTCTTATATGAAAATGGTGCCATCCAGAAATTCAATATGGCCACCACAGCAATCATATTGAAATTCTTGTTATTGTTACTCCACCTAAATGAATGTACGTATCAATATAGGGTTTTTACTTTAAGATTTCTTATGATGTCTAGTTGGCCCTAAATGAAAATGGTGCTGAATTGACATCCAATATGGCATAGACAGCAGCCATCTTTAAACTCATTATTGCTACTCCTTCTGAGCTTAAAGTCATATCTGTATGGGGTTTTCCCCCAGAAGACTTCTTATGGTGTCTAGTTGGTCTTAAATATTATACTGATCTGATATAAAATATGTCCGACACAGCAGCCATCTTAAAAATCTTATCATGACTCTTCTTGAAAATTTTATTGCTATGCCTCCTAAATGGAAGGCATATCAACATATTGTTTTCACCAGAAGACTCATTAGGATATCTAGCTGATTCGAAATGAAAATGGTGCCAATCGGACCTCAAATATTGCTGCAATGGCAGCCATCTTGAAAATCTTCTTGCTACTTCTCCTAAATGAAAAGTCATATCAACATGTGGTTTTCACCAGAAGACTTTTTATGGTGTCTAGTTGGTCCTGAATGAAAATGATGCCTCCCGGACATCCGATATGGCCACCACAGCGGCCATCTGGAAATCTTGTTATCACTGTTCCACCTGAATGGATTTTCATATCAGTATATCAAGATTTCTTGTGACATTTAGTTGGTTTTAAATAAAAATGGTGTTGATCTGAAATCAAATATGGTCAGCACAGCAGCCATATTTAAAATCTTGTTATTGCTACTCCTTCTGAACAGAAAGTCATATCAGCATGGGGTTTACACCAGAAGACTTGCTATAATGTCTAGTTGGTTTTCAATAAATATTACAGTGGCCATTTTGAAAATCCTATCGCAACTCTTCCTAAATGGAAAGTAATATCAACATTGGGTTTTCACCAGAATTCTTATGATGTCTAGTTGATACTACATGCAAATGGTGGTCATCCTGAAAATTGTGATATTGCTACTCCTCCAGAATTGATGGTCATATCGACATAGGGCTTTCACCAAAAGACTGCTTAAGATATCTAGTTGGTCCTAAATGAAAATGGTGCACGCAAACATCCATAATGGCTGCCACAATGAACATATAGAAAAATCTTGTCATTAATTCTCCTGAATGGGTGGTTGTATTAGCATGGTGTTGTTACCAAAAGTCTTCTAATGATATCTATTTTGTCCTAAATGAAAATGGTGCCAATCTTACTTACATCCAATATAACTGCCACAATGGTTAATTTGAAAATCTTATCGCACAAGAATGTCAGAGATGGTTTCAACACTCAGCAGTTCAAAAGAAGAAATGGTATTTTCTTGAATTCCAGGAAGTTCTTTTCAGACAGTAGAGCATCAGTCCCTTTGTAGGACTCTTGTATTCACTTGTTATAATACCTCCAATTTGATATTATATAGAAAAAGAACATTTTTTAAATTATTATTATTTGTTTTATGTCTTTTATGCCTTGTCAAAGGGTCCAACTTTTCATTGTCAAGATCACTTTAGTCTGTTTTTTTTTTTTTCTTCTTTTTTTTTTCCTGCATAATAATTAATGTTGATAACGGCTACTGGAGACTATTAAAAGATTTGTAGAGGTGAGCTATGTAATCACTGAATGCACTCTTGTTTAATTCCTCCTAAATCATTCATTGGAAACACAAAAAGGATTTGGGTTGTTGTACTCCTGAAAATACTTCAACTAGTTTTTATGTGTCACGATTATACCACAGGCTCAAATAAATTTCATGTGCCATGAGTGTACCATGGGTTGAAATAAATTTCTTGTGACATGAATGTACCACAGGCTCAAATAAATATCTTGTGTCATGAGTATACCACAGGCTCAAATAAATTTCTTGTGTCATAAGTGTACCATGGGCTCAAATAAATTTCTTGTGTCATAAATATACCATGGGCTCAAATAAATTTCTTGTGTCATGAGAGTACCACGGGCTCAAATAAATTTCTTGTGTCATTAGAGTACCATGGACTCAAATAAATTTCTTGTGTCATGAGTATACCACGGGCTCAAATAAATTTCCTGTGTCATGAGTATACCACGGGCTCAAATAAATTTCTTCTGTCACGAGTATACCATGGGCTCAAATAAATTTGTGTCATGAGTATACCACAAGTTGAGATCAATTTCTTGTGTCATGAGTATACCACGGGCTCAAATAAATTTATTCTGTCATGAGTATACCACAAGATGAGATAAATGTATTGTGTCATGAGTATACTATGGTCTGAGATAAATTTCTTGTGTCATAAGTATACCACGGACTGAGATAAATTTCTTGAATATTGTGTTTAAAAGAAATTGCTCATTGATCGTCAAACTATCTTGTTCATCATAAGATGACATCTACAAAAAGATCAGTATTTTTATTTTTTTATTTTTCTTTTAGTATGTGGACATTTTGATTTGTCATAACATTTTTTAAAAAAATAATTAAACAAAATTTCACTTATTAATGTAATATGGAAGGAAGTTGCATTTTTGGATCAAGGTTTCAATAAAGAAATGAACTGCTTAGGCATATGCCAGCTGCATGCAAGCTTTTTATGACATTTACACACATCCTCTATGATTATTTGACTCATAAAATATTTTGTCCTATGAGCAACTGAAAGGTATTACCCTAATATAAAGGAACACGTCTGAATTTAAAAGCTGAAAAGTTTATCGATGGAGAGGGCATTATTGGCTGCATGGACGCTTTTCACCTACTGTTCGACATTCCACTTGGAATACTAATATGTTTGGTCCTGTCACTGGATAATATCTCTACAGGAAGCAAATAAATCCATGCAGATTTTGTAGTATGATGGAAATTTGTGGTCAATAAGCCTCTCAACGATATTGACCAAATCTCCTAGGTTTTGTCTCGGGCCATGTTCTCTTGTTTAAAAAGTGACAAATGAAGAAAAAAAAGGACTAGACAGAATACTGTACCTTGCCTCCTAACAATGCAAAGATGTATGTTTATATGACTTGCAAAACCTTTAAAACAATCTTCGCTATTTTGATGACACAGAAGAGATGAAAAATGAATGAGTCGAGACCAAACTATAGTAATCACTACATTATTCAATATTTGATATTTCAGAAAGGAATACCAGAGATGTTGGTTACATATTTATGACATACTGGTATGTAGTATTGGCAAATCATTCATTCTCACAAGGTGCTAATTTTTCAACAGCTGAAGTGACAAACAAGAAGTATTGTCACACAAAATGCATCAATATACATGATAGATACATTGATTGCTTCCAAAACAGAGTACTCTTTTAAGATGAAATAGTTATATAAGAATCGATGAACTTTGAATTATAAGAATATTCCCTACCATTTCTATAAAGGAAAATAAATAGCTTCAGACATTGTAAATAGGGGCACACATTTACTCTGTGGTTTCTTTTCTTACCCCTCTAGGGAGCTGTGGTTTCTTTTCTTTCCCTTCTAGGGAGCTGTGGTAGCTCACTTGATAGAGCATCAGACTCACAATCCAAAGGTTTGTGGGTCCCACCCAGCCCAGGTCAGCTGCCTCGGTGTGTCCTTTGGAAAGGCTCATAGCTCCCATTTCCTCTGCATGATATAGCCAATAATACGTTAAAGGTGCCATTAAAAACATCAAAACAAATATCTCCTGTTGGCTCATTTCTTTCCCACTGATGGCGGTATAGTCAAGAGTGTGAAGATTTCATGTTAAAAGTTGCTGGAAGTCAGATAGCGGTGCTGTTGACAGGTTGGATACAGTCTTCCATGGCACCTGTGTTTCATAAAGGTCAGATTTTTGGAAGCATACAAAATGGACTAACTCTGCTATTAAACGTTGTAGAATCGGGGGGGGGTATTTGTCAGAGTCAAAGAAAACTTGAGAAGTCCACAAATCGAAAATACTGTCATTGATTAAGTATTTTATTTGGCAAGTAGAGTAAGGGAAATTCCGAACATATAGTGTTTTAGTCAGAAAACGATGCTGATATACTATGACAATACAGCATTGCTATGTAAACATATCTATGTCAAAGCAAATATGCCAAGTCTCTAATCTTGATCTAGGGTTTAATTAAAGTGAGATACCAACTTTGAAGTTATGAACCCAGAGATTATTAATTATGGACACATTCATGTAGACTAGTGAGAATCAAAGATAAGTACCCAATTGCATATCAGAAATTTGATCTACCACCAATGTACACAATCGGATGGCAAGTTTTCCAGATATTAGTATAGAAGAAGTTCATTCCACCCTACCCCACCCCATAGATATGGTGTTCACACCTTCCTTGCATCAGAAGTCTTTTGTGTGGAATTCTCTTATATGTTCAAACTGGATGGCGAATTTCTTACACAAAGATGTCACACATAAGTCACCTACTACATGTCTCTATTTCGTTACCATGTTTATCTGAAGACTTTATATGACACTAACAGTTAAACAATATTGTTTATATTTTTTTTTTCGATATGACATTTGTTGCAATAATGGCATTCATTTATAAGAGTCTTCCAAAATAATGTCATTTGTTATCCCATATATTTATGCCTATGTTGGATGCAAGACCCAATATAAATTAATTCTTAAGTTTACATCTTGTTACATTGTCACAGCCTTTTAAAAATGACATTTGAAGCTGAAGTCTCACTAGTACTGGTAATACACTAAAGAATGTACATATGTATCCAATGCAATGATGATTCTTGGTGGGAAAAAATTTGATACTTTTTCAGAAACAAAAATAGGCTGATGTGTTCGAAAAAAAAGGTAGCACAATAAACTTGAAAGCTTTTTGCGCAGAACTGTATGAAAGTTGTTAAAGCACCATGAAAGTTTACATGTGAAAAAAGAATGAAAGATCCTTAGGTACAACAAGATGTTACACAAATCCCTCGAAGGAACTGGCACACTATTGCCCCAAAAGACTATGTAGAACTAAATGATACACAGAAGATCTTACATGAGTGCTAATTTAAAATGAAATTTATGAAACAAGTCGTATAATTTCCATCTTTTGCGAGCCTTGGTGAGAAAAAGATGTAAATAATTTGACAATTTTTGATAAATTTCATTTGAAATGAGCACAAATGTAAGATTCTATTTATCACATGCTGAAAAATACTGATTTTATCTGACCAAGCTACAGATAAAAGGTAATGACTATGACATTATGATGTAATTTGTGACATCATAAGGTGTTATTACATGTATTACATATATGAAAATTATCATATAGGTATTTTAACATACCGTATATACTCGCATATAAGCCAGGTCCAAATGCAAACAAAATAGACCCTGATCTGCCATCGAATAATGCGCTGGCAGATCAGGGCCTATGCAGTTTGCTGTTGTTATCGACTTTTATGCAAGTATATATGGTAAGTAACATAGTAGTTCTGTAATAAATCTGCTTCTTCCCTTTTGCTATTTCTAACTGCTTATCAATATCTGACATAATGTTAAGAAACCTCACCATACAAAGTCTTTGGTCACAATCCATTGCTATAAGTTTGAATACACATGTTCACAAGTTCACTAGGTCAAAACAGTCATGACCTTTGACCTTGAACTTGTGGACATGGCAGCAAATTATTGAATTTGTCACAGATATAGTTGAGATGTACCAATGTGCCAAGGTTACTTACAATCCATTATGACAATTTGTTTGAATTAGTTGAATAATATTTTCACAAACCAGTATAGTTTACAAACCTGTTATAACCACAGACATTGATTCCAAGGTCATAGGAGACATTATTGCATTCATTGAGGTATCCCCCTCTCCCACCCCCCAAAAAAACAAACTTTGATTTGAAGGGGAAAAAAGTCATTTTTGGATTATAATCTTCACAAGCTATAATGTTCATAAGTAATGACCTATGGCCTCGAAACCTAACTAAAAAAACGTCTGATATCTTGAAACAGCGCTAATAATAGAATGTTTGGTCAAGATCTTTATGTATTTGTATGTTCGACTTAAATCCGGTCGAGGGGGGGGGGCAGATTATCAAAATTATCTGAAATCAAACTGTGATAAATAATCAAGCCAAGTTTGATCCAGATTCATTGCATTCATGAGGTATTTTCAGCATTAAAATCTTTTTTTTATATTTTTATACTTGACCTTTAACCCAAAGTCATGGGTAGCTGGTTATCAAACTTGTCAGAGATGTAGCTGAGAGAAACACTTTGGATGTATATATTAAAAGAATAATTATCCACTGATTTTTTGTTCTACTGGTCAAAAACTAGAAGAGCTTATGGGATGGCCTGTTGTCCCTCATCTGTCCATCTGTTAGCACGTTTGTTAAAAATACTTCTCCTAAACTACTTCAAGGATTGCCATAAAACTCTACAAACACATTCATTCCATGGTCTAGTTGGTCCCAAATGAAAATGGTGCTGCAGTGTTATCGCTACATCACCAGAATTGAAAATCATATTAACATGCGGTGTTCACCACAAGACATCTTACAATGTGTAGTTGGTCCTAAATAAAAATGGTGGCACACGGATGGCCACCACAGCTCCTTTCTTGAAAATCTTGGTATTGCTTCTCCTCCTGAATGGAAAGTCATATTGGCATGGGGTTTTCATCACAAGTCTTCATATCATAGTTGGGCCTAAATGAAAATGGTGCAGTTCAGTCATCCAATATATCTGCCACAGTGGCCGTCTTGACAATCTTGTTATCTCTACTCCTCCTGAATAAATGGTCATATCAAAATGGAGTATTCACAGAAAAACTTATTATGTTTATTTGGTCCTGAATGATAATGGTACCGATCTGACATCCAATATGACCACCAACACAGACATCTTGAAAATCTTATCACTATTCCTCATGAACATAAAGTCATATCCACATTTTTATGATGTCTAGTCAATGAAAATGTTACCAATCTAACAACTATGTTACCAATCTAACAACCAATATGGCCACTATGGAAGCCATATTGAACATTTTGTTTTAAATAGATATATATGATTTTTATTCAAGATATTTTCTTCACAATAGTTATATCAAATTCAAAAATATAATTTTTTTTTCTTTTGATCTTGAACTCAAGTTTATTGGGAACTGGTTATCAAACTCATCTAAGATTTTGTTGAGATGCATCCATACACCAAGTGTGGTCATCAGAGTTCCAAACTAGGAGTCATTATGTTTAACTTTGAACCCAGGGTGTTTGTCCACTTATCGAAGATGTCATTAAACTGTAGTCGTATATACCAAGTTTAGTCAAGTTCCATTTGTATTGGTGCAAGTTATTTGTTCAGAAGCTATCTATAAAGCAAAAATCTAATTCTAAACATATGACTTTAAAAACAAAGAAATGGGGTGGGGGGTAGTTTTTAAACTTGTCTGAGATATTGTTGAGATATATCCATATACCAAGCTTGATAAAATCTGTCACTATTTGTTACAGTTTTTGTGTTGAAAATCCATAGTAGTCCAAAAATTCTAAGCTATGTTTTGTGTAGAATGATCCAGAACATTTTTCACTTATTGGATGTTGTCAAGCACTTATTCGGTGCTATTAAGCACATGTAGGACCCAATACGTTTGTTGCTACGTAACATAATGGTCATAGCATGTCTATAATGATGTAACTACATAAAATCACATAAATTCATACTGTGTAATGTGTGCGATTCAGCAATAAAAATAATTATAATTTTTTTTCTCTTGAAACATATTTCTATTGACCTTGAACTACAGATCACACCATGCCAACAATCAAATTCATCTGAGATGTCATTGAGACGTACCCACACGATTAAACTCAAGATCTTAGACTTAACAAAGATCTAACAGGCACTGATAGATTAGTTCATGTTTTGTTAACCTTAGGTATTCCCGGTCCACTTATTTTCAGTAGCCTATCAGATAATTTAGCATTGTCTTTTGTGCCAGGGAGAGTTATCGTTAGTGGTTATTCAAAGTCACCTGAGCAACCTCGTATCCATGCCCATCAGATATACTTCTTACAAGTAGATCTGGATTTTAATTGTGCATACCCACATATTAAGTTTGGCAATATTTGGTTAGTATGTGTTCACTTTTTTTGTATTCAGAAGCTATCTAAAGTACAAAATAAAATGAAGTTATTCTACCTACCTCAAACTTGTGATCATAGGGATTTTTGTCAAACTCTCCTGAGACATGGTAGAGATGTATTCACTTACCAAATTTGATCAGAATCTGTTGGTATTAATTTGACTAAACATGTGTTCACAAGCCATCATAGTTCATAAACTAATTTAGTCATGATCTTTTATCTTGAACCAAAGGTCACACCATGCTGATTATCGAACTCATCTAAGGTGTCATTAGATGTACTTATATGCCATGTTTGGTCAAGTTCTGTTGATATTAGTTCAAATTATTGTGGTCACAAACTATCTGTGGTGCTAAATCTAGTTTCTGATGTTTGACCTTGACTTCCAAGGTCATGAGTGCTGGTTATCAAACTTGTCTGAGATATTAAAATATGCAAATGTTATCTTATATTTTAAGGACTTGACCTTTTTATTTCTAATTTTATATACCTACTAAAGAAGTTTAACATCTTTACCCTAAATCTTTGACCTTGTGGAAGTACATGCTTACTTTTTGCTTGGAAGAGTTTATCTTCCTGAAAATTTAGCCATTTCTAATATTTATATTTCTCCAGAATGTTACTTGGCACTATATAGCCAGGATTGCACTGCTATGCCATTAAACCCAATAAATACATATAGACATACATGTCTAAGTGTGATCAAAATTCATTATTATTTGAGTTGTTTTGTTCACAAGCATGTGCTATGATGCCTAATGCCAGGCACTATGCCACTGCATGAACTCGACTGGCATTGATCATGGCCTTATTACTAGAATTATAAGAATTATTGATGACAACAGAGAAGAGGAGGAGGAAAAATGATCAGAAGGAACCAATGAGCATAGATATAAATCTTTCTTGCTCTCATGAGATCAAATTTATACCATTTTATATTGCATTACAAACAACAGGGAAAGATTTTTTAATTTCTATAAATTTATTTTATTTTTCAAATGTAATGGCAGAAAGGGAAATAACTTAAATATATATACATGTATAATAGTGCAAAGATTGCATAAAGTAACAAAGGGATATAATACTGAAACCACACACACACACGCACACGCACACACAAGGCAATAGATACACAAGAGTGCAATTGATAATACTGTAGGGCAAGGGTAAAAGTAAATATAAATATTCTGCACAAAAATAAAAAGAATAGAGCAATAGAAAAATATAGGCTACAGTCACTCATATTCAAGATACCATACATCTTATGGTAAAGTGTATAACCTGAAAACTGCCCTCTAATGATAATGGAGTAACATTCTGTGTACTAAAATATAATACTGAAATCCATTTGCATATTACATTAGTGTATGAATATTTAAAATTCTAAAATGCAGACATGTTTTATTATTTTGGGATTTTTTTCCCACCGTGTAATGATAATACTGTAAAAATGAGTTCAGGACAGATGTATAATCATATGGTCATTTTGATCTTTCCACACAACAAAGTTTAAATGTGGCCTTTAGGAACCAACGGCAGCTTCATGGGTCATTCAGTCAGCCTTCCTTCTCCATATTATATGTTTATTTGGCTTTGAACTGAAAGATATAAATTAACTGGTGTGATTATTCTTTCATTCTAAACATACCAAAACAACATGCAAGCAAACAAATAAACAAATTTTAAAAATGGTATATAATTGAAAAAAAATTAAATTTATGTATTGTACATTGGATCTTTCCCCTATCATTGTATTTGTAATTATTATGTTCATAAAATTTTACTAAATTCTGATTGGCTGAACAAGTCACATGCACTCAACTGAAATAAAAAAATATTGGGTTTCTCACAGTGATTTCAGCTCTGTAAAACAATGCATTGTACTTGCATGGGGATATTTTTAGATTACAGTATGTATTCATTTTAATGTTGGCAACAGCAATTTAAGTACAATTTATTATTTTGCTAATAGGGGTATATATTAAATATGAGTTGTAGCATTTGTATTGTTCGATACTGTCAGTTTGATTGATATACAGTGGAGGCAAAATTGCGAGACTCATGTACTTGTGCAAGATCACAATATTCAACATTACAGGCATTATAATTTATTTATTATATATCCCTTTTTATTAAATAATAACTTGTATTTAAATTGCTTCTCACAAAATTAAAGTGAATACAAATAGATTTGAAGACAAGTTTTTTTCTAATATTTTTTATTACTGAATCGGGCATTAATACATAGTACACGTGACATGATTTTAGGTACTGTTGCATGATTTTAGGTACTGATGCATGATTTTAAGTACTGTTGCATGATTTTAGGTACTGTCGCATCATGAGAGATGTTATGTGGTGTCATGTCAAGTAGCAACTTATTGGGTCCTGTGTTTGCTTAGCAGTACCCAAGAAGTACTTGACAATGTTCAATGAGTGGATAATGTATTGGATCATCCCATGCAATGCATTTGCATAGTAAGTGAAGAGCTAGGTATATAATCATCTATAATTATCACCCAATGTACACATTTATTAGCGTCATGATTGTACATTGCATCATGTCATAATACTTGCAAACATCACATGGCAACATAGTCAGTAGGTAAAATATTAGATCACAAGCCCACTAGTTAAATTTAAAATAGTTTGATCCTTTTGGTGTAGACAGTTGCCCATGAACAACAAATAAAATGATTCACTGATTAATTCAAATTACTGCTATATCGTAATCTCATATATTACTACTACTACTGAACCACACACACCCCACCCCCAATACATGCATGTGATCACGAGGCCACATACCTTACTACTGCATATTAAAAACACCGTTTAATGCGATGCCACTTCCTCAACTACTATATTTTAAGATTTGTGTGACAGAACTCTGATATACCTTACTACTGAAATACTACCATACTGACATAATATTAAATTTTACTCCTGAATTAAATGGAAATGATAAAATACTACAAAATCACCAGTCAGGATGGAAGGTAGGAATACTTGATACTAATGATGTAGAGATGGTTCATTTATGAAAGAACTTGATTGGTGAATATCAAAAGCTTTGCCGAGTTTGATGATTACATGTTTATGTATATATATTGTTGGACCATAAAACACATACTTAAACGTACCAAAAAAAAACCACATACAATTTTAATAGACAAACAAGGATACATCCAAAACAGGATAGAGAGAATAGAGAGAAATACAATGCTTATGGAAACAAACCAAAGCAAACAAGTGAGCTGTGTACTGAGATTAAATGTGTCATAGTTTATGATCTGATTGACTATTGTATATACCTCTATATCACTCAATGTACATGACATTCAAAGCAACAAGGTTTGTCACTTCGGGACAATGATGTTCTCGCTCTGTGGGTGTTTGTCTCTGTTCTAGAATGTACCTCAGTGATATATATATATTCCAGGTAAAATATTTAAATTTAAAGTACAACAATGTTCTGTACTGAAACAGAAACAGGCAGACAGAATAAACATTGATTGCTGAAAAATTAAAATACAACACTATTTTATGCTGAAACACAGACACATACAAAACATTGATAGCTGAGAAACTTAATTCATCTGCAGGGAGATACTGAAACACATACAGTAAAAACCAATCTTCACATAGACTAAAAAATTACAGTGCTAGCTTAGACTAAAAATTACAGTGCTAGCTTAGTGGTATAATAGTTGGTTTTCCAAACCAAAAATTGATGGTTCGAGATTCACATTTACCAAAATATTTTGTATATCAAACTGAGTACCTCTTTGATATCTAAAGCTAGACACATCAAAAGCTAATTTTAATGAAAAAAAAAAAACAAACTATATGATGGGTTTCAAAAACAAACAAAACTTTTTTAAAAATATAAGTTGCTAAGTAAAGAAACCTAGAAAGTAAGAATGACTCTTGGGAGAAGCTGGTCTTGTGTTATTCTCCTTGTAAAGAAATTGATCAGTGGTTGCAGGGGTACCAACAGTACCAAAACTATTGTATACATTGAAAAACATAAATAAATATGTGATACATTACAGATACTTGAAGATTTACATGCAGTAGGGTTTGAATGTGAAGAAAGCTGCATCGAGTTGTCTTTGATCAGCATCCTTGACTGAAATCATGCAATGAGCTCAATATATACATTGTATTTAAGACAAAAGTTACCAATGAGCTCGAAAAGAACTTTTCCAAATTGAAGAATAATTCAGTGTTTAGTAAGCAAATGAAAAATCTCAGGAAAAGGACAACAATTAAAATATGTCTCGATGAAATACGTTTATCACATGTCAAAAAAAGATATATCATTTGCCAGGAGGACAACAGTAAATGATGATTATGATTTTTTTTTTGTTGCTAGTCCGGATGAAGAACAAAGAGATCAATCTAACGAAACCAATCTCTGGTAGATTTACTACTCTGCTCAAGCTATTTAAATGATTGCTGTATGAATTCTGCTATATCAATGTGAAAGCAAAGACGGTTATATGATGAGACTACTTGTGACTGACACAGATCATGTTGGGACAGAAAAATGTACAGCGACATCAACAAAGTACCGTTGTCAATATATGATGACAAGAGGTTTCTGGTTGACAACGTAAACACTTTTCCTTATGGTTACATCAATACCTTGAGCTGAAAAGTAAATTCAAGTCTCATTAAAAGTCTGTGTCTTTTGTTCTGTTTCAAAGTATCTGCAATTTCTGATTTAATTTAATGTGGAATTAGGTGATTTTCTTCCAACACTGTTTCCATTGCCTTCTTGTCGTTACTGTAAATACAACAACAACAACAAATGTGTTCTCTCTTAAATCACTGATCACAGAGTTATACTTCTTCAAGATTCACACAATCATCAATCAAAAACAAGGTACTGGTTCCTTGATATAGATCATCCAGTCACTCTTGCCACTTATCCAGTTTATCTTATGGATCTATCACAATCATATTTTTGAACATCCACTTTCTATCGTAGATATTGTTGCACAGAAATGTTGGACAGATTATCATGGTGCAATAAAAAATAATAATAATATATATAAAAAAAAATTATTCAGTTTCTAACAAATTTAGCGCAAATAAACAACGTTTTACCACAATTAGTCACTCCACTAATGAACATGTTTTGGAGTTCATTCAACTAAATTTCTTGATGCTTAAAACAGAATTGATCTCAACTGATTGCTTTGAATGTTAACCTGACCCAATGTAATAGATATACATTTTGTGAGCATCAATATTTTATTTCCTGTTGCCTTGCAAGTAATTACCTTGTTGTACACTGGCTAATTGAAGACCTCCACTATGTCGTATGCTATGGCGACTACCTGTAAATCAGCTAGTTGCAACGAATGTCAATGTAATAATTGTTGACACTTACGTTGCTCAGTTATGTGTGCTTTGTTGCTTATCGAAGAAATGCTTAGTTACTTCTATAAACCATTGGCTTAATTGAAAACCCTGGGAATAAACCATATTTGGTAGACCTTTTATTGTCACCGAGATGTTCCCTTTTGCCGAATTGTAAAACTTGTCGGGATCACCTTCTCCAGTCTTTTTGCACAGTATCAAATCCCCTCAAGCTCATTCGGGGAGAATCAAAAGTGATGTTAGTTAAAGATGTATTTACTGCTCTCTCTCTCTCTCTCTCTCTCTCTCTCTCTCTCTCTCTCTCTCTCTCTCTCTCTCTCTCTCTCTCTCTCTCTCTCTGTGTAGTCGTAGAAGAAAGCAATATAATTTCTGTACTTGTCATTCGCCGATTGAGCAATTGATTCCGAGGTAAACGTATCATACTGCTCACAAATGTTTTCCATTTTGTAGTCTTGATTTCCGCCTTATGTGACTTAAGCCGCTTTGGCGAGTGTAACGTTAAATCTGAAATTTTAAGGATGAGCACTGTCGCAAGCTTCTGCTGGACGAAAAGGCGCCCCGGGCGAGCGTCGCTTTTTTGCGCCCCCTCCACAAACTCCGGAAGACGGCGTCCCCGGACTTGACGCCCCGGGCGGTCGCGCGTATCGCCCGCCCCTTAAGACGGCCCTGAGCACATTGATATAGTGGAAAATGATCTGTTAGTATCTGAAAGTTAAGTGATATAATAAACTTCTTGCCATACACCATGAACTGTACAGCTTCTGTGCCAGTATTTTGCGCATTAGCAGCTCCTGATCACAATTTCAATAATTTTTACTCATGAAACCTAGCTGAATTCATTTTGTCCTAATCGATATGGGCAACCCTAAATCTTTGTATGTCGTCAAAAATGTTATAGTCATTTAGCTTGAAAAGAGTATCACTTCCGTATGATATGGTTATGTATTTAAGTCCCTGAAGTAGCTTTTCCTGCTTCTTAGGAGTTATGCGCGATGTCAAATTCTTTCAAAGAAACCTCTGAGCAACATACTTGCTAACCCCCATCGCAATTGCAATGAAAATGTATTCATATTTGACATGTTAATCTGAAGGTTGGTGAAAATGATTCATTTTAGGTTGTATTTGTTTTCAAATTTTGTCTTATCATTTAAATCATGCCGACCATCATCATCAATATGAGTAGACGCATACAGAGAAAAGGCATCATCCGGGTTGTTCAAGTACTGAGTGACCAAACCTTGCTCTCTCAATCTTTTATTCAATCAGTCAAGTGTCTTGGCTCTGTTTTCATTAAAGTCTTCAGTTTTTAACTCTCATATTCCTCAAGAACATTTTTCGTGTCTAATTCGTCCCACATCAGATCCATTAGGATCAAATAACCTGAATAATAGATAGTTGCATCTTGTAGATGCTAAACTTTTCATTATTGCTTCTCCAATTAAAACTGCTCCTGTAGCTATATCCTGCTCCTGTAGCTATCTCCTGCTCCTGTAGCATATCTCCTGCTCCTGTAGCTATCTCCTGCTCCTGTAGCATATCTCCTGCTAGTGTAGCTATCTCCTGCTCCTGTAGCTATCTCCTGCTCCTGTAGCATATCTCCTGCTCATGTAGCTATCTCCTGCTCCTGTAGCTATCTGTTATACTGTAGCTATCTGTTATACTGTAGCAATTTTTTTTTACCGCTTTCAATGTGTATTTTACATCCTGAATGAAGAGGTCCTTTCTTTGTGTTTCATCCCAGTGTCTAAAATATTGTGCTCTTCCAGAGTATGTACGTGATTCGTTTACTCTGTGAAGATTTTGATCGGATTCTTGTTTAATGTCTAATGAGTAAGCAAAATGTTCGTTGTTTACCTCTAGTACAATGTAAAAACAGTATAACAGCCCTAAAATCTTGTAATTGGTGGTTCAATATGAAAGTCGACAATAACCCTGATTTGTTGATTTGAGTGACATAATGCTCTATTCCATATATCTTTTGTAAATTTTATTCAACAAAACATGATGGAGCATTGTTAGGATCGTAAATGTCAACTAATTTCTTGGAGTCAACTTCAGATTTAAAGACATCAAACTACCCATTCCTGTATATGAATGCAAGACCACTCACTCGGGATGTTTGTCTCTCTTCAGCAATTGATACATTCACACTTAAATTAATACCATCGTCATTCTCCTGACTCAGTACAATACGAAAAACGTAGATCAATATACATCCAGGCATAAGTTTCTTTTTCTCCTCAAAGTAATTTTTTTTCAATTTTTTCCCCCCCTTAAATCATTAATTCAGACTCCCAATGCAACGCTCTTCATGCCCACTGCCGTGTTGAATTCGGCAGTTTTGAATGCCTCTGTGTTTGGATTTATTTTGGTTGATTTTATGGTAATTCTTTGTGAATTAAGGTTTTATGGATGTTCTAAAATTGTTAATCGAAAAAATTTTATTCAGGAAAAATGCATAGTTAATCAAGTAATTATGTGACTCACTCTTGTACCCTCTTTAAAAAAGTTTGATATAAATTTAAATGTCCATTTGATTGTATTAATGTCTCTTCCATTTTCTTTGCCTTTTATTTTGTTTGCAATGTCGTATACCAATCTTTTACGTTGCGTTTTTCAGCTTTTTTAAAAATATAGTTCGAGTCAGCTTCATATGTTTCAATATTGTCTCTTTTCATTTCTTCTGAGATGTCTTTTATTACCTTTACAGGACATGGTCTACATTGCAGTTGACTTATCACGTTTTTCATATGTACCATTTTGTTGTTTAAATTGCGAAATTTTTGAACGTAGTTTCCTTTTTCCCCTCTGGTCCCGTGATCGATACAAATTTGCATGACTTGCAGGATTTAACTCCCTCATTTTCTAATGCGCTTTTTAGCCTGTCACATTTTACAGACTCCTTCTCTTTCAGAAATTAAATTTCTTCATGCTACCTGATACTTCTGTTTGATCTATCTATTGAGCTTCTACCATTTATGGTAATGGAATAATGTTTTCTGTTTATTCCCAGCTGTTAAACGATTCATCATATCCCGTCCACTTTACGAGTACATACGTTTTTTTTTATTTCGGTCTCTTTGTCTTCAAAATCTTTACAACTTTGTATACGTCATCCTGTTTTGTCGTATAATGATAACTCCTGTTTTTTTTATGTTTGAAATAGGCAAATCAACATTTGTATTCTCTTGAATGTTTATTCGGTATCACAGCTAACTCTGAACACGTCTTAATCCCATCTATACTTGAAAACAGATACATGTTATATTTTGATACTGAGATTGCTGCTTTGATGTTGAACATTTCTATCACCTCAATGAACACTGTTCAGTTGATCACAATGTGGCTTTGCTGCATAACTTATTTTGTTCAGAGAATTTCAAATTTTGATGTGTTGTGATTTTGAAGTAGAACAATTTTAGCATTTTATCAGCTCTGTTTGATTCAGTAGTAATAATTTTAATATCACTTAAGTATGGTGGTATTTCAGTAGTACGGTGTATTAGAGTTCTGGGGCATATATCTGAAAATCCAGTAGCTCAGGAGGTACCATCGCAATCAGTGGTGTTTTTATGTTTTAACAATAATAAGACAGACGAACTCGTGATCGGATGCACGTGTGTGTGTGTGTGTGTGTGTGTGTGTGTGTGTGTGTGTGTGTGTGTGTGTGTGTGTGTGTGTGTGTGTGTTGGGGGAGTCGGTAGTAGGTAATATAAGAGATCACAACAGAACAGTAATTTCGATTAATCGGTGAATCACTCTATTTTTATTTGTTGTGCGTTGATAGTCTACGCCAAAAAAAGCAAACTAATTTAAATGTAACTAGTGTTCCTCGTCAACGCGTATAGTACCTACTGTAATCCAGTAATGTAGTCTGGTGGCCTGACATTCGCTCCAGACGTAGTGAAGAAGGACAGGGTACCTGACTATCAGTAATACAGAGGCATGAACGTTATGTGATGAACAGAACCTCAAAATTCGTATTATATATGAAAATTTTTGTTAACCTTGTTGTACAATATAATATGCCATTCGCTGCAAGCAGATCATGGCATAAAATATTGTACACATTTCCTATCAAATGAACCCTCATGTGAGATCCTCTGTGTATTATGTACTCTTCAAAATAAAGTTTAAAGCTATTCACTCGTTCAGTGAGGCCCAAAGCATATCCATTCTGCTTTAGCTGTGAATTTTTGTAGCAACAAATACCGCTTATAAATGCATTCTTTTCCTTTTTTAATCCCCCTCCCCCATATTTGTTTCTTTCCAATTTGTGTCAGTGTGTTATGGCTTTCAATCTGTTATGGTCAATGTCTCAACCCTCTGACTTCTTCAATTTAATCAGTTTTGCTCTATTTAATTTGAAAGAAGAAGTGTGTGCATATCTGCCCGCCCATACAAAATCTGTGTACGTGTAGTAAGAGTAATAGATCTGGATCAGTGTGTCTTTTAATGTACAGTCGCAAGTGCTGTTACTTGATATCATTTATTTTAGTTTTACACTGCTCTTGAATATAATTCCCTGCTCCATGTTAAATAATTCCTGAAGCTATTTTTTTATCTTGACTTTAAATATTTTTTTCAAAGTATCCTTTTTAAGATTATACAAGTCAATAATTAGAACTGTTGTAACATTACATATATTTTATAGCCACATCGTTCAACTTAAATCTTACATTCTGTTTTAGAAAACGAGCCAAAGATCATTATATCGGGAACAGTTTTTACTTACTCTGACAGGAGAGTTCATTTTCACAGCAAGAATTCTTCAAAGTACACATTTCTTGAAAGTTAAACTGCATTTACAAATTGCACAGCTGCTAATGAAATGATGCGTTCTGATTTTGTTTACTTTAGTTTAACTAGAGCAATTACAAATTCTAGCAACTTTAGAAACACGTCTCCCACACTATTAAAATATTTGTCATCATCCACAAAATAACATACTAGTCATGTAGTACAATGGCACTCTAAAGGACAAGAAGAAAGTATATGAAAGTACTCAGCATTGTTGTATATAATGCCTGTTAACAATAGGGTATTTAATTGTGTCTTGACGACTGATGTGTATTGATAGAAAAACAAACACCCGCTTTTGTTCTCGCCTACTGGCAGTGACAAAAAAATTTGGCATATATGCAGTAACACTCGCAAGATAGAGACGATAACGGTAATTTTTCTTCTGTGCCAAAATGTAAATATTTATTGTTCCACGCATGTCACTTTGTTTGTGTGCATGAGTGCCTTTGTGTATGTTCTTTATCGTACCATAATGAAGACCTTGTTTTACATCGAAACGTAGGAAAACTCTCTTTCCCCGAGCCGATTATATAATAATAATAATAATCAAACAAAATGTATTCGTCATTAATATGCAAGTAGGAGACCTGCCGGCGACCTTAAAATACTCTAAACCACACAAATCAATTTGGTTTGCTATCCATGCGATCAGCTGAACATACTGGAAAGGTCCCTTGGAAATAATATCTATGAATGTACTTCGTTCTTAGGCGGCGAAAGTATTCGATTCATTACAAAATCAATAACTAGCCATTAGTAAAGAGTACCAAATTTAAAGAGGTGATGCATTTTACACACTTCTATTTATATTATTATTATTATTATTATTATTATTATTATTATTATTATTATTACAATTTATCGATGCGTCGGTCCTAACCCCTGAATATACCCCTATTCGATAATTCTTGGACATTAAGACTCCGCCCACCTGTCAGTTAAACAGTAAGAGTCTGAAACTTACAATGGGTTCCTGACCATTGGTATTGATGGCTAGGTGTGAGCATTAAGCAATTACAGAAAGAAGAAAGCATGTCACTTGGCTTGTCGAAGCAGCTCCGACACCTGGGCACCGTTTCATAAAACAAGGTACGCCCAAGATTTTCTTAAGTTCTCACGTTCGACTTTCGTACGTGATTACGGGTGTTTCACTAACGAGAATTACGTACGTTTTTTTTACAGCACGTCCCATACAGGCGTAAGTGCAAAATTCTTTCGTATGTCTGTTTATGGAGATTGAGAGTCAGAGAGCGGGTTATTTTGAGATGCTCCCTGACACTCCACTATATACTGTATAGTACATCCTTCACAAACAAAGCTATTTTTAAAACATATTTTGAGCACGTTCTCTGTAATATATATATATATATATATATATATATATATATATATATATATATATATATATATATATATAATAACGTAAACATTCATATGCATAATTAAAAATATAAACAAGTGAGACATTAAATCAAGAATTTTATTGAAATTCCATTTTTTTAAAATCACAGCAGAAAAAATTACCCTTTAGATACGGTATATCAGGGTCAGGGAGTGCTGATATTGTTGTAGTCATCTTCGTTGCCGTCCTTTGTAAGTATCTTGCAAGCAGTGGCGGCGCGAGGATTCAAGGCGCCCGGGAGCAATGTTTTTTAGTGTCGCCCCGACCGAGGCGTCCGTTGACATTGTTCTTTAATGGCGCCCCTACCTTGCTACAGAGAACAGTTTTATGTCAATTGTCAACCTCCATACACCCCCTCCTCCCTTCCTCCATCTATGCCCCCGTTACACTAAGGTGAGGTGAGATACTATGAACATTTTAGCTGGAAAAAAGAATAAAAAGGTCCAGACGGCGCCCCCCTTCTCCTGGTGCCCAGGGGCAATTGAACCCCCGACCCCCCCCCCATACCCGTCACTGCTTGCAGGTACCCTATTACATTTCACCTACCTCCCATACAAAAGCCTAGCTTATGCAAAAGTTTTTCTTAGACGTACGAAATGTTCCTACGGATATTATTTGTGAAACGCACTTACAAAATAGCGTAAGATTTTCTTACGCCTAAAACTTACGAAAATTCTGTGCGTAACCTTAAGTTGCTTCGTGAAACGGGACCCTATACCATAATACATAAGTTCAAATAGTTATAACTTCAAAAGTTCTGATCCTATATTTCTTTATATTTTTTTATATATTTTTATATTTTTTTATTTTCATATGCTGAGATTTCATTTAACTTTCTATGGAAGTTCTTGCAATGATAAGGACCTTGATTTTTACATAAATTGCTATGCTAACGTGTATATGGAGCTATCTCTGCTCTGGCAACCCTTCGGCAAGCCAGCGATTGACAAGGCTTGAATAATGTGGAGTGTTTAACTTAACAATACGTGATGACTCAGACTTTCATATCAGGTGCATGGAACAGTGTTACAGTCGTGATAGGAGATCGCAGAAAATAGGCTTCAAGATTGATTTAGGAACCTCTGACTCGGATTTTTGTTGTTGCTGTTGTCCAGAGATACTCGAAAACAGCATCAACTTCAAACTCTTTTGTAATATATGGAATTTTGGGGGGTTGGGAAATGCAATCTTTAGGTTAAGTTACATAGGCAACCACACAACAGTTTGGTTACATAGAGATAATCATAAATGATATCAAAAACAAAGAAGAGTTTTTTGTTTATTCTAGTTTTAAAAAATGAAATATACTTTAGGAAAAGCTATACTCTTCGACACAAAAGGAGGAGAAAGTAAAATTTCTGCATAATTGTTCTTTCTGTCGGCAGGGTAGACACAATACAAAATCGTGTTCAATGAACAATTTAGGAAAAGCTAAGTTTTGCTTGATAATATGGATAATTTGATGTCACTTCATCATAAATTAGACAATAATTTAATGGTACGTCAAAAGATTCGTTTCAATAGTGTTGTTTCGAATAGCATTCATGTACACATTGTTTCTATTGAGTAAACAACGATCGGTCTTGCTCAGGCCAACTGACACTTTTTTCCTGTCGAATGTTTATTGAATAATTATTTTACAAGCATTCCCATATTTTTGATTGTTGTTCAAAAATCTTTAGCCGAGATAGCTTATCATACTTATCACCAGAGCAATTTATGCACAATTCAAAGTCTTTACTACAGCAAAAACTCCACTTGAAAGTAAATGATTTCCAATTATATACTGAAAATTTCACGAAAATTAGATGAGAAATTTTGAAGTTATGGCAATTTGAATGTGTATACAGTCTCTCTCTCTCTCCCTCTCTCTCTCTCTCTCTCTCTCTCTCTCTCTCTCTCTCTCTCTCTCTCTCTCTCTCTCTCTCTCTCTATATATATATATATATATATATATATATATATATATATATATATATATATATATATATATATATATATCAATAGTGGCAATCATAATGGTGTCAGAGCTGCTCCCACCAGCCCAGCGACAAGCTTTCACCCCGGTTGTAATCACAGCGACATCAGCAGTCACGGTGCAATTGTCAGTTGCAATCTGTTAACGTGGACGGAATCGGCGATCCAACGCTTTTTAATAAAAAAAAAAAATAGACTTAATTAGTCTATGTTAATGTAATGTTTCATGCATGATCCTATTTTTTTTTTTTTTTTTTTTTTTTTTTTTTTTTTTTTTGAACATCTATATCTCGGAAGATCAAAATGAGTACGACGCTCTCCGATAAGTCTGCGCACCTAAGTATTCAGTACCAACTGCAGATGCGGTACTTGCACTCAAATGTAACAACAGTTAAATAAAATGAGAGAGAGAGAGAGAGAGAGAGAGAGAGAGAGAGAGAGAGAGAGAGAGAGAGTCTTTACATTGCTGTGAATAATGTCTCCTTTCCCTATGTGTTGGCGCATCAACAGTGAACGTGCATCTTGGCTCATAACCTGGATTTGTATTTTCAAACGCAGTACTGGTAAACTGGTCTGGGTAATGTTTCCGTGTTGTTCGCATCCAGCTTTGTTCTTTCTTCATTTCTACTGCACACCACGATTCCCTCTGTTCCCCCAGCTTTCTCGCATCTTCTGGACTTAGGTGTTGACCAGACATTATTGCACTATTATCCCGGAATTAATTTTCAACAAGACTATAAATTTGTGACTGGAAAAGTCAGGGACTTCACTTCTAACGTGTCAAATACACACGCGTTACTTTCCTTTGCGACGGATTACTCACAATGACGCTTACACATCCGCTGTTGCTAGGTTTGTACTTGCACAGTTCTCGTCAGTTTTCTAGTGTAAGACTGCTTTCGATAAATTAACATAATATTTAGAATGCTTATGACTGATATGACATAAAGCTGTGTATTCTAACGTTGCTTTGCACTCAGTAGAGTGAAAATTGCAAGGTATATAAAATAAATACAGCGGAGGAATCTACATCTACAAGGGACTCAACTCGGACGACACAATGAAAGGGAATAAACTCAAGAAAAAGGCCAAAGCAATTTAAATATACTCATGACAATATGGGTGCTATACACATGTATGTTCATGAAAATATGGGTGTTATACATACAAATACTCATGACAATATGGGTGCTATACACATGTATGTTCATGAAAATATGGGTGTTATACATACAAATACTCATGACAATATGGATGCTATACATATATTCATGACAATATGGGTGCTATACACATGTATATTAATGAAAAAATGGGCGTTATACATACTACTCATGACAATATGGATGCTATACATACATATACTCATGACAATATGAGTGCTATACACATGTATACTCATTAAAATATGGGTGTTATACATATACTAGTACTACTACTATTACTACTACTACTAATAATAATAATAACAACAACTTTATTTAAAGAGGGTGACAATTGTTTACATGGAACTAATCCTCTTTGTGGCCTTCTATTATATGCATATTTACATACAGAGTACATGTACATAGTTGCACACACAAGAATGATAATAATAATTTTAAAAAAAAAGACTACATGTATATATGGAGATAATAAACAGAAAGTTTTGTAAGAACATGCTCCAACTAGGTACATTGTGTATATACAGTACAAAAATAGTGAGACAACAAAGTTGAAGGTTTGAGAATTTATACTTTAAGTTGTAATGTATTTGTCAAATTGAACAGGTTCCACTTTTCATCCATTGAATTAGATTATAATTAAATGCATTTATATTTGTACATTCTATAATTTCCTTTGGCATTCTGTTCCAAATTAGTGACCCCAAATATTGAAAACTTTTCTTGAGTTCTTTATTTGATTTTGGAATGGAAAGGTGCTTAGCTGAAATTGATTTTAAATTGGGAGTGTTGCCTTGTTTTCTAGCATAAAATAGTTCCTTAAGATATAATGGGGCCATATTGTTTGAAACTTTGTTCATAAGTCTAGCCTTTCTCAAAAATATTCAGTCACTTACTGTTAACATTTTAATATCATTTATTGCAATTGGGATGTTTTCAGCATTATCAAGGATGAGTCTGCAAGCTCGTTTTTGCAAGTGGAATAATTTGCAAATATTCTTGTCAGAAGTGTTTCCCCAGATAACATTAAGTAGTCTAGGTATGGTTGTACATAGTTTTTGTAATATATTAATGTATGTTTAGTTGATAGATATGGCCTTATCTTGCTAAATAACCAGACATGAACTGACTTTATGACATATGACTTGAATATGTTCATTGCATTGCAAATTGTTGTCAACCATCACCCTAAGGATTTTGTCATGGGTAACCATTTGTAGACAAATTTCATTCAACTTAAGATTCAAATTGTTATTTTCCAATTTTGCTATTTTTTGTTGGGTAGTAATCATTAATACTTTAGTCTTGTCTATGTTTACTTTCATGCCATTTTCCTTACACCAGGGATCTATTCTAAGTAAGGCTATCCGAAGGGAGACCTCTAGGTCTGATTTTAGCTGTTTGAAATCTGATAGAGTGGTGTCATCTGCATATAAGTCAGTAGATGAAATATAGTTGCCTATTTTCAGTGGCAGATCATTTATGAAAATGAGAAAGAGGAGTGGGCCCAGGATTGATCCCTGTGGTTCTTCTTCAGAAACTTTGCCATTTATTTATAACAATATGGATGCAATGCATACATATAATAATGAAAATAAGGGTGTTGTACATACATCAACTCGTGACAATATGGGTGTTATACACACATATACTCATGAAAATATGGGTGTTATACATACATTTACTCATGACATGGGTGCACATGTAACATCCATATTTTATAATTCTGTCTGTTTGTTACAGTCCTGCTACACCTTGTTCTATTGCAAAACATATAGTTCATTGAAACCCACCTTTGTAGACACCTGCATATAAATATATGAACCAGTTAGTCCAGTTGCATATGTGTGTGTATAACACGTATACAAAGACTACCTGCCAATGATGGGAAAAATGTTGTGGTCCACTAAGTGTCCTTCTTAGGTTTCACAGTAATGGCCATTATCAGAAAAGATGGCATGATGTCGCAGACTACCTATTTGGGCATTGCTCATGGGTATAAAATAATGATAGCAATGTGAAAAAAGTATAAAATTAGTGGCTTTACAGAATGTAAAGTTGAGAAATGAATTTTTGCTAATAAAAAGAGCTAATAGCAATGGGTGAATCACAAAGGGCCCTGCTTGTTCCAATTAGCACAGCTGGGTCTTCAAGAGATGAGCTTTTACTGGAAAACAAAAGATGGGCATTCAGGGCCCATAACTCTTCTAAAACATAACATGGAATGCTGGAAATCCAACTCATTCAAAGTCCAATCAATATAAAGATGCACTATAACTTTGGCTGAAATGCAATATTCCTTAGTAAATTTATGCTGTGTAAAGCAAAGTTAGGATGACAGGCAATCAAGGGTGATAACTCTTCTAAATGATAATGTGGAACACTTGAAATTAAACTCATTCAAGGTCTAATCAGTATAAAGCTGCATGCCAGATTTGGTTGAAATTCAACAAAGCCTAGTAGAGTTTTACTGTGGAAACCAAAATTGGGAGGATGGGCAATTTAGGTCCATATCCCTCTCAGTGATGTTGCAGAATGCTGGAAATCAAATAAATTCAAGGTTTCATCAATATAAAGTTGCTTGCCAAATTTGTTTGAAATGCAACAAAAGTTAGTGAAATTATGCTGTGGAAACCAAAGTAAGGAGGACAGGCAATCAGGGGCCATAACTCATATAAATGTATTGGAACACTAGAAATCAAACTGGTGAAGTTATCTTTTAGAACCCCATGTCAGGAGGATGAGCAACCAGGGGGCAATAACTCCTCAAAATGATACTCAACCCATAAAAGGCAATTGTAAGTCTAAAAGACAAATGTTCATACCAAACAGTCTAAGAATGTGCTGAACAGTTCTTAAGCTATGCTTATTACAAGC
The DNA here is from genome assembly GCA_029931535.1 of Margaritifera margaritifera. Lineage (NCBI taxonomy): Eukaryota > Metazoa > Mollusca > Bivalvia > Unionida > Margaritiferidae > Margaritifera > Margaritifera margaritifera. Next base: position 68,579 of record JAQPZY010001486.1, on the reverse strand, counting down.
AACTTCCCATGTAAAATATGAAGTTAATTATCAGGAGCCATACCTATCCAAAATAGAGTTGATGAGACAAATCCCATAAAAAGCACATCTAGGGCTAGGAGACAATGTACACATCAAACTGTATCAAAATATGTTGAATGGCTTCTGAGTTATGCTGGTTCCAAGGACCTGCTGTAGTTTATAGATGTAACATTGCTGGAAAAATTAATTATTCTGTCAAAATTGGACCAGAAAAAAAAACTATACAAGGCACACCAACATGGAATAGGCAATTCACCTACCAAATGGCATCCAGGTATGTGTAACCAACATGAAATAGGCAATTCACCTACTAAATGGCATCCAGGTATGTGTAATGGCTGCAGAGCCATGCTGGTAAAAAAAAATGTGAACGAACAGATGGACAGACAGAAAAGGAGAAAAGGTTATTCTTTTGGGTTCCTGCGTCTCAATGTGGGGCCCTAATGGGGGAAGAAACGAAGGAAGTTGAACAAAGCATTTTGAAGTCGGATACTTTACTGAATCCAAATTTAAACTCTTAGTGAAGTGAAGAAATGGGGCTGAGGATGGCCACCCATTTTTTTTATGGAAAACATGAATGGGATTCATTATTTTATCAACCATTCATTAGTCTATAGATAAATATTTTATATAATATATTAATGTCATTAGTTGCTATTACTATGATATATCCATTCAGCATTTAGGAGACACTCAAATATTTCTCTGTGATGTAGGCCTCTATACACATGTATGCAGTGAAGTGTGCTTGGTTCAGTTATAAAGGCACTGATTGCTATTTTGAAAGCAAATTGTTCATTTTAATGCATAGATATAACAACTAAAAAAGGATAGCATTTTGGTTTCTTGTGTCTTTGGAAAGATTAACTATCCCAACCAGATTTCTGAATTTCATTTTAATCTGCAATTCCCTCAAAGTCTAATTGTCATACTTAGGCTCAGCATTTATTCCTTGTTTCGTTTGTTTCACAACTCAAAATTATCAAAAGCATTACAATCAAATCTGCCTTAACTGTCATCTTTATATAGAGGTCATCTGGTCTCAATGGCCACTCGCATATTCCCCATGAAATATCCTCTATAAAAGTAATGTATTAAATGGTCACCTGCTTTCTGCAGTCCATGGCTAGGTGTTTCCTGACCAAATGGTGGTTTCTGACTGCTTAAAGCAGTCACGTCAGTGTATTGACCCTGCAAATGAAGCATTTGTGTTCCCAAGAAAAGGATTAAGATAAAGACATGTCACATGAATTGATGTGTCAACATGCCTTAACTTGCATATATCCACTGTACTCAAAGTTAATCCATCAGTGTAATCTCTCCATTGTTATTTTAGGATTTTTAATAAAGCCACAATATTGCTTAAAAAATCATTGTTGGGGCAAATACTTGAGGTAAACTGTCTTTCTTATAGCCCCCCAAACACTTTTTATGGAGAGGGTGGATGCACTGATGCACATACTAAATGTATTCATCAGAAAAGATTAACAGAGAACTAATTTTAACACAGATTTACTTTAGTTTATTAAATTTGACCTATTCAACAATTTCTATCAGGGTTTACTGCACAAATAACAGATTGGGAATCAAAATCATTATAAGCTATTCCTATGTGTCCTTTATGATGCACAAAAAATCAAATAAAGCTTTCAAACATTGCTCATTTCTGTTGGATAAGTGGAGTGTAATTATTGTAAGAAAAAGGAAAAAAAAGACAAAAACCAATATAACAGTATTTAAAAAACTGCATAAATCTGCATGTGCAAAATGCATTGTGGTCTGAGAAAAACAGTCACAATGTACATACAAGATCTTCATTAATATCCATCCATGTTTGAGATGAAAATCTTATTCTTTTTAACAAAAGAAAGATAATGGACCCACACTAGTCACTGTTTCATGTAACATAGTCTGTTGGCTCAAAATTTTAAAAGAATGCTATGCCAAATTCTGCAAGAACACAGAACTGAGGACAAAAACTTGTACACATTTGATACATGATGGGAACAGTGTTTCAACTTAAAAGGCATCACAAGTCTTTGAACAAAGGTGACCTGTCAATCCATCGGTTGACACCCTATATTTGGCCTAGGTCTATTACTTCTGAGTAAGCCAACTCCAGCTGTAGTTATACAAGCATCTGAGCTAGCTGCCTTCTTACTGTATATATATGCAAAAACATACAATATGAAAAACAGAAGGAAAGCGTGAAGAAATCTATACATGAAATCCTTTTATACCAGAATGTATGCCAATTGCCTGAAACAATAATAATAATAATAATAATAATAATAATAATAATAATGATAAAGGTATTTTGGTGTGTGGTATTTGTTCAAGAACCAAGTTTGAAAGGTGAACCTGCATTCAGAAGTCACCTGTGCACAATGGTCAGTTTGGCTTTTTCCCATAGGTGGCTGCTTAAGACAGATTTGACTGTATTTGCAAATAACTGAAATTGCACAATTGACAATGCTCTAGAAACAAGAGGCCCAAGTGGCTCTGAGCTCACTCACCTGGCTGATGTCTGCCTAATAACCAAATGCATGAGCTGATAGCCATGAAATCTGGGTCAGTAGGATGCTTTCTGTAGAAATTTACTCCAATGTTGTTGATTGTATATGTTATGAAAACAATTGTTTAAAGGTTTCTCTACTTATCTTTATCCATATTTGATGGCACATCAGCATTTGTCCAATACTGAAAGCCTATATACCAGGATGCTTTCTGTCAAATTTCCAATATTGAAAGGCCTCTATGCTCAAACACTTTCTGTCAAAGTTGGTACATTCTGTGACGTTTTTTTAATGGATAAAGTTGCATAAATATTTTTCTACTTTTAGCAATGGTGGTCATATTTGGTAGTGGCTGGCCAGCATCATTTCTATAAATGAGAAAGGCCTTCAAGTTGCGATGTTTTCTGTCAAACTGGGTAAAATTCTGTTAAGCAGCTTTTATAAGAAGTTATTAAAAGTTATTCTTTTCTGTTAAGTGGGTTTTAAGAAGTTATTTAGGATTTTCTGACTGGCATCATTTATACAAATTTGGAATCCATTAATGTCAGAATGTTTGCTGTCAAATATTGTTTAATTCTGCTGAGCAGTTTCTGAGACATCATTTAAAGTCTGCCTTTTCTATTTTTAGTAATGGTAGCCATATTTGATAGTGGATTGGCATCATTTGTACAAATCTGAAAGGTATTTATGCCAGGAGGTTTTTTGTAACATTTTGTCAAATTATGTTGAGTAGTATTTGAGAAGTCACATAAAGTATTTTCTATTTTTAGTTTAAATACAAAATTAAAAGCCCTTTATGCCACAGTATTTTCTGTTAAATTTGGCTAAATTGTGTTGAGCAGTTTGTGATAAGCGGTTTAAAGGCTTTTCTGTTTTTAGTAATGGTGACCATATTTGATGGCAGATCAGCACAATTTGTGCAAACTTGAAAGCAATCTATGTCAGGATGCTTTTGGTCAAATTTGATCAAATTCTGTTAAGCATTTTTTTTTTATTAAATCATTTTAACATTTTTTATGTTTTTAGTAATGGTGGCCATACTTGATGGTGGATGGGCATCATTTGAATAAAACTAAAAGACATTCATACCAGAGTGCTTTTTGTCAAATTTGGACAAATTCTGTAAATTCAACTTAGCACACAGATCTGTATCCAGTGAACAAATCTAAAAGGCCTCGATGACAGAGTGCTCCCTGCAAAATCATGTACAAACTGGACAAGTGGTTTGTGAAAAGTTATAAATAGCAACTGTAAATGGATGATGCATGATGGACAAAAGACCATACAATAAGCACACTTGGTTTACAGCCAAGTGAGCTAAAAACAGGATATATCTTCTCTATTTATTATTTCTTTTACTTATACACAGTAAAAACCACAAACAAATTATAGATCATTATATTAAGCACGATGTTATTGCAATATCTTCTGATAAAGGCCATCATAAGTTAACACTGTCCTGTCAATGAAAAAAGTAAAAGTAAAATTTTAGGAAATAAAAATGAAAGATGATTTTTTTTCCCGCAATAAAGCCGTTTATTTGAAAGCTTTGTTTCCTTTCAAAATACAAAATACACAGACATGTAGCTTTTACATTGAATCAAAATATATATTCAACATACAATATATTACATGATAAACTCTAATAACAGCAAACATTCTTCAACTATATTTTTCAGGAATCTTTAAAAGATCACAGGCAAAGTCATTATATTATACATTCAAAGCTGAGTATGATATGTTTAAAAGCCTTGGCAAATACAGTAACCCGTCACTATAACACTGCTCAAAGGAACCATAATGGTGTACTGCAAAAATTACAGGTTATGTTGCCTTATTCTGAGGTACATTATACACAGTATTACTATTACATAATGTAATGGAGATCCATAAGCATACCCACTTTATAATGCAAAATGTTATACTGGGGTGCCTTATAGTGAGGGATCACTACACATCATGCTATACCATATTTCTCTTGAACAATGTGTACCCAACTATAAACAGTATCGAGCCAGATCTGCTATGGTATACCGTCTATACTCGCGTATAATTCAATACCAACTGCAAACTGCATAGACCCAGATCTGCCGGCACATAATGCGCCAGCAGATCTGGGTCTATGCAGTTTGTAAGGATTAATCAGTAGAACAAACAACATAGACCCTGATCTGTCTGCGCATTATGTGATGGCAGATCAGGGTCTATGTTGTTTGCATTTGTACCCAGCTTATATGTGAGTATATACGGTAATGTACTGGAAGTTCTTGATCATATTCTACACTGTTCATTGGCAAACTCCATGTTTTCAAGCAAACAGCTCAGACCTGTATCTGACAACACGTCGTGCGATGGGAAGGCTGTGTTAAATAAGGCTAGTGCAAGGCTAACAATCCCAATGTAGAGGCTGCCAGTAAGTGACAAAAGCTAACAGTAAAGGGAGATAGCTGGCCTCAAGTAATGCATGGAAATTTTGTTTCACTTACAGAAGAGCCTACTAAATGAAACATATAAAAAGAGGCTTGTACAACCTATACACACAGTTAATTTACCTTGAATGGTGTAAGCCTGGCGTTTATTTAGTCATAGCTACTCGATAATATGGATTAAATATACATTTCTAAGGATAAGAAATGCTTATTTGTTAATCTCTGCAGAACATAACTTAAAAAGCTGGAAAGTTAAATGTTATGCCATCTTGAAAAATTCCCACAAAAGGAGAGACAGATGGCCTTTTGTACTAACAGTGCATAATGCTAGCCTTGCTGAATGCAGCCAAGATCTGGGTGTATGCTGTTCATAGTGGGTTGCATGTTATACAAGGCAAACATAGTAACTGATACAATAAAAACTAATACTCACTGTGCGGTTGCTAACATAATTCTAAAATGGCACGATTTGTGTTAATTAGTGTGGCAAGAGATAAATACAGAATTGTATAAGTGGGTGCAATCTCTCTGAGGAGTACTGTCACATATTCTTTACAACATAGTTCTCAGATACGATTTATCACATTTATCACAATTTATTATTATTTAGGTTGATATATTATCATTTACTAATAAGAGAAATTTCCTACTGAATAAATCCATTTGGGCTATTTTTCTTCAAGCACATGCCATCACAAAATTTATAAAATTATGCACTAAATAGATCAGAACATGAATTAGGTCCTTATTTAAAGTAGTCTCAAAAACAATCAAAAGAAAAACAATGTAGCTTAAGTCTTGGCATTAAAATTCCACCAAAATAAAAAAAAAGAACCCTGTAATTTAACAACAACAAAAAATCCTAACTTGCGCCTAATTGCTATTGAAAAATATCTGCTTGGGTTTTATTCCAAAAAGACTAGATTAAAAAAACTTATTTCAAATCTGTGCTATTTAAAGATACAAATGAAACCACAAAAATAGCCAGTTTAGAGTAAAAGAACAGTTACTGTCCACCCTGATTTTAAATAACAACATCTACAAATTTTAATTTTGGCTCTCTCCATGTTGAATTGTTTCTCTTTTTTTGTTGATTTCTATATAACACGCAGTGACATACATGTATACAATATTTGTGATGTTTTATTACTGATTTTTGCTATTTACAAAACATACAAATTGGAAGTTCAAGGTGTATATCTTCTATGTACATTTGATTAACAAAAATAGCTAACATTTTCAGAAGATAACTTGTACATTCTTATGCCATCTACGTGACTTCTGGATTTGTGTGAAGAGTTCATAGACAAAAGGTCATAAATAAAATATAAATCTATTTCTATGAAATTTCTTTCCAACAAAGGTAAGATGAGACTGTACAAGTTTTTCTAAAAATTTCCAAGAGAATTTGTATAAGTATACACATAAACCTCAAATATATTGACATATCTACACTAAAAACTTCATATATCAAAGATCAACTCAGATGGAATAGTTAGCTTTCTGTAGACATGTAAATTTATTTCTATCCCAGGCAGTTAAATTTGACTGCAATGCTGTTTAATCCAACTCTGTGGACATTTGACATGAATGTCAAATACTCAACATGCCACCAGAAGTACAGTCCAATTTCTGAAAAACTGACCATCTTTTAAAAAAGATCATATTATGTGTTTTTGTTTAATCACTTCTTTGAAAATTCTGAGCTCCCTGTCAATGGACTCTGACCTTTGCTCTATAATTTACGCAGAAAATAAAAATACAACTGTTATTGATGATACTTTAAAAAAATTATAGTTTAACAACTTATACAGCTTACAAATTGAAAGCATTTTAAATTCACCAAAATTAATCCTCTGAGATGGCAGGATTCAAATGACAGTACAGCTCCTTTAAAATCTTTCCTGCTCAGACTGATAATTGTGTAAATTGTAACCAAAAATATCCAAGAAATATCACTCTATGTAAAAATTAGATAAAAATTTTGGCTAAAGAATGTGCTTCCTGCATAAAAGTATTAAGGTCATGATTTGTAACTTTACTTTTCTGCTTTGAACACCTAGAGCCTGTAAATTCAATATAAAGTCTAAATTCTGCTTCGAGAGCTCTAGAGATACTGATAAATGAAATGAATGAATGTCAATTTGATCGATCAAGCAATCCATTAAAAAATCATGATCAATCAATGATGTGATCAATAAACTATCACTTGAAACATTTAAATGATAAATTTGTTATTCAAGATAATGCATACAATACTTACAATAAACAGACTGAGCATAGATCAAACATCAGTTTCTATCTTTTGACATACATATCCAAAATGTGTGTACATTCATGGTAATAAATTCACAGCTAGATGAGTATTATGACAAGGAAACAACATTTCAAGTTCCATTGCATGACAGGATTTGTAACTTGCACATTCAGTTATTAGAAAAGGGTTAAATTATGCACTTTCAGGTATTAAATGCAGCACTAATGCACACTGAAAAAAAAAAGAAATGGAAGTACCATTTTGTAGACAGGCATGTCATATAGTTGTATATGGTTGATAAGATAGCACCTTGCTGAGTGTTATGTTCTAAACAAATTTGTAAAAATTCTTGCTGAAATCTTCATCCATAAACCAAAGAGATTTTTTTTACCTATTGAGTGACATTGTGGCTAAAACTATATGTCCTATAATGACAAGATATTGCTTGAAACTGTCAAGCATCCAATGCACTAGCATCAATCTACAGTAATGTTTGTGGCCTTTAAAATTTTCATGCTGATTAGATAAAATGACATCTTTAATAGCATAAATAAACCACATAATATAATGGGGTTCATCAAGAGTCATGCCATCCTACTACTGATGCAAACATGAAATATACAATTCTAAAAAACCTTCAAAGACCGTTGGGTGACTAGCATGTTTGAGAGAGAGAGCTCAGTTTTCAATGACCACAATTTTGGATAAGTGAAATTAGTCTTTGCAAGATACTACTTAAAGAGTCTACACTGACATATATTGACTGTTGCTGCTAAACTACCATTACATGGTGACATAATATCTGCTTCCATGTGCAACTCTGACTGAAATGAGCAGGAGCAGTACATAAGCTATTGCAACAAACATTTACACAGTTTACTTATTTCAGCTATTTCAAAACAGACTATAACATATGAGCACACTTTCTGTGTGTGCAATTTAACCAGTTCTAACAATGAATGTGCTTTGAAAAAGAATATTACCAGACTTGGCTATCTGTACTCCAAATCACACTAATGACATGTGATTCACAGTTTGATATGAACACTTCCCTGTTTACAACTCAAATATTCAGGCTCTGTTAATGTCTTGGCACTTTCACCTATTTAGAACAATTACTAAACATTTATCCCAATATAATGAATCACCATTTGGTTTGGAATATTAGATTATTTTTTATTTTGAATATTATCCGATTTCTATATCCTACTGCTAGAAAGTATGGGTTACCATGATGCAAGCATTTTACTTCCACAATAATAGCTCTAACAAATAAGAAATATGTATTTAAGAAAAACATAAAATAATGCTAATAGTTCTATCGTTAAAGTGAACTTCCAAGCCATGAATGTATTCTTTATTACCAGTACTTCATAAGATAGTAAAACTGACTTTAAAATCGCTCACTTACCAAATCATCATTTGTTGCAGTTACAGGAGTTTTCAAACATCTTCTCTAAAATCAATTGTGTCTTTAATTATACAGGGGGGTAACATTCATACAAAACTGGACATCTTTCATTACCCCTTGATATGATATTGCACTATACATTGTACATGTACAGTACTGTCAAATACGCAACACAGGTTAATAAAGTGTCATAATGGTTTGTTATATGATATATGTGCCATAACCACCTTACCCAAAATGTCCAAATAATACCAAATAATACTGATGCTGACATCCAGGAATAGCATAAGTTATATAATAATGTATTTTATATACTACACATGATCACATACAAGTCAATTCCAACTGCAAACAACATAGACCCTGATCTGCTGGCACATTATGCAATAGCAGATCAGGGTCTATGTTGTTTGTTTTACTGATTAGTCTTAACAAGCTGCAGAGACAGAGATCTGCCAGTGCATTATGCGATGGCAGATCTGGTTTTGTGCAGTTTGCAGTTGGATCTGATTTATAATTGAATATATACAGCAGTTTGTTTGCTGTCCCTTGACTAGCAGTGAAATTCAATTTTATCCAAATTTGGAATATCCAGACAATCATAAGCTGACTAAATGTTTAAGTTATTCTTGGATATACTTCTGAATAATTTTTCCTGAATTTTTTAAGGTGTTGTTTAAATTTGTGTCCTATATTTTAGTAGTTCCCAAACAAGCAATTACCACACAAGTGTTGCTCAATAGATTTAACAGAACATGGATAAGATATGATTGTCTGCCACCCAAGGTTAACATGTGATGACATGAGTGGGATTGTATTACTGACCCTAACCATGGCACCAAATTACCCACTGAAATGATATTATTAGACTGTGTAATACTGGCTGTTCATTCCATATGGATAACAAGAGTACCTTGAAGGGACTGATACTCTACTGTCCAAAAAGAATTTCCAGGAATCCAAGTCCTTTTCTTCGTTTTAACTGCTGAGTTTTGAAACCATCACAGACATATTTGAGCAATAAAAAGCTTACCAAGATGGTCACTGTGGTGGCCATACTGGATGTAAGATAAGCACCATTTCATTTAGGACCAACTAGACATCATAAGAAATCTTCTGGTGACAACTCTACGTCAATATGACCATCCATTAAAGAGGAGTAGTGATAACAAGGATTTTCATGGTCATTGTAGTCAACATATTGGATGTAATGACAGCACCATTTTCATTTAGGACCAACCATATATCTTATGAAGTCTTTGGTGAATACCTCATGTCGATATGATTATCCATTCTTCTGAAGTAGCAATAACAAGATTTTAATGATGGCTGTCACTGTGGCCATACTGGATGTCAGATTGGCATCAAATTCATTTTGGACCAACTAGACACTACACAGTTTTCTGAAGAAAATCCTACGTCAATATGACTTTCGTTTTCGAGAAGTATCTGTAACAACATTTTCAAAATGACTGCTAATATAGCCATATTGGAAGTAAGATCAGCACGTTTTTCATTTAGGACCAACTAGACATCATAGGAAAGCTTTTCGTGATAACCCCATGTCAATATAACCGTCCTTCCAGGAGGAGAAGCAATAACAAGATTTTCTAGATGGCCAACTTGGCAGTCATATTGGAGGTCACATTGGCACCACTTTCATTTAGGACCAACAAAACATCATCACAAGTCTTTTGGTGAAAAGTCCATGTTGATATGACCATCCTTCCAGAAAGAGTAGCAATAACAAGATTTTCAAGATGGCCAACTTTGCCGCCATATTGGATGTCAGATTGGCACCATTTTCATTTCGGACCAACTAGACTTCATACGAAGTCTTCTGGTGAATACCCACTGTCAATCTGATTTTACATTTAGGAGGAATAGCAATAACAAGATTTTCAAGATGGCTGTTGTGGTGGCCATATTGGATATCAGATTGGCACCATTTATATTTAGGACCAACTAGACATTATAGGTCTTCTGGTGAAAACGCCATGTCGATATCATTTTCTTTTCAGGATGAGTAGCAATAATGATTTTTAAGATGGCTGTGAAGGCAGCCAAACGGGATGTCCAATCAGCACCATTTTCATTTAGGACCAACTTGACATAATAAAATATCTTTTAGTGAAAACACTATGCTGATATGACCATATGTTCAGGAGGAGTAGAGATAACAAGATTTTCCAAATTGCTACTATGGTGACCATACTGGATGTCCAGCAACATTATTTTCATTTAAGATCAACTAGACCTTAGGAAGAATGTGTGTATAAAATTTCATGGCAATCGTCCAAGTAGCTTAGGAGGTGTAGTGAGAACAAACTTGTGCTAATGGATGGACAGACGACGAATGATGGAAAACAGGCCATCCGTTAAGCTCTTCTAATCTAACCAGTTGTGTTATATGCATATAAAAATGATGAAAACAAAGTATACATTTGTTAAACTTGAAATTTAAAAACAGTACAATGCACATGTCCATGTTCGTCCTTGTAATTCAACTTGTTAAAATAAACTTCCAAATTTTCAGATTAGTCTGCATTTTGCACATATTATCAATTTTATGGGCAGTCAAGGTACAGCAAAGAGACTATACAGTTGTATATTTTCTTTTTTTCCCTGGCCCTGCAGTCAAAACACACAGAACAAAGAATTTGTACTAAGACTCAATATTCATCGGTTTTTTTCCATACTTTTTAAATATAATGATGCCAGAATCATGAAAAGTTCAGGATAATCTTACCTTTGGCATTTCTACATACACTATAAACTTACAATGATAGTGATTGACTTTACGCATGCTTTTACATATAAGGTTTTGAGCAAGTGTTCAGAATTTGTGCTCAAATAGTATGAAGACTATAGGGCCTGGTCTATTTTTAGGAACCCACCTCATTTTTTTCAATTGTTATAACAACTGTTGCAGTAAATTAGCCTTCTCTACTAATATGACATTTTCATGGTATTATGACAAACTTACAATTAATAGAGAGCAGTATCTGTCCTCCACACATTAATATAACTAAAGAGGCAGTGTTACTGTTTCATACTATCCCTAAAAAACTGCATCTAGTCTTCCTTTTGATCAAGAAAAGTTGAAACTTGTTTTCAGTGTAACTGAGGGTTTAGCTTGGGCAGTCATGGCTTTTGCTTCTTGTGCTTTGATGGCAGCCTTTTTGCTGGCTTGACTAGACTTGACTGCGATCTCTAGACGGGACTTCAGGTCAGTCTGACTCGTCATAATGACATGGAACTGGGCAGGGTACTCTGGCCCAATCTTCATAAGTTTGTTTAATGCCTCGTCATGCACAGAACGTGCTACTTTCCCCACTGCATGAAGACTTTTGTCATCCAGAAGAAATGAGACAAGAATGGGTAGGAGAATGGTTAGCAATGTAATTCCTGGAAAAGAGTAATGTAAAACAAAATGAAAAACAGACAACAAATTGAAAGCTTTACAAGATTTCAGATGCTGGAAAAACATAAAATAAAGTCTTCCTACAAAATATAGAAATGTAATTATGGAACACAAATGCCCCACCACAATGCTGGATATACTGAACTAAAGGCAGAACTTAGCTGGATGAACAGATCGACAAAGACAACACTATATGCCTCGAATACATTTGTTGTGGAGCATATAACAAACCTATGGGGCTTTTAGGAATGACAATTTACCTCAAGTATTGACTAGAAAAATGAAACAGACCTTTAAGTCCAGTATGGCTACTTCTTGAAGATTAAAAAAGGTTGGGTGGGTGCAGCATAGATTTTATCAATGACAAACTAGGTAAAGTTGTACTATATCATAATAAGATTCGAATTACACAGGAAGTATTCTTAACTTGCAACATCAGCTATACTGTCAAAAATTACAATATACTATGATAATTAAAAAACAATTTATGGTGTAAGTGATGTGTTTATTTATCATTTTATCTTTAAGTTTTGCAGCTGCTGATGTAATATCAATGGTCAGGGTTCTATCTTTTCTTTATATTATCGATGCAATATTTCATGTTGTATTCACCAAGTACATACAGCCTCTGATTAATTATTTATTCCACATCAAAACGAGACTGATCACAAGAGTTGTTCATCCAGTAATATGGCAGGCAGTAATGAATGAAAACATAGCTTTCCCGGAAGAGCTGTTGTATGTCAAAAAGTTGTTATTGAATGGTTGTGCTTTCCAACTTTTCTGACTTTCAAGTGAGGAAAGTCTGTTTTTCGGATTTTTGTAAATCCTTGGAACAACCATTGTGAAATGGTAAGGTTAATAGCTGTGTTGTATTTTCTTTTTTAAATTGGCTAATGACCAGAATATATTGGTTTTGTCACATACTCCTTAATGTGGCAGAAAGAACAATCAAAATAAACCCTCTTTGGGTTAGTGAACTTTAATGAGATGAATGCTTCTAAGCCAGACCACTTCTGGTAATGCCATTTGACCATAAAGTTAAGCTCAGGCAAAGACATATATCTGCCACCTTGTGTTTTTACTCCAGGTAGAGCGTTATTTGTAATCAATTAAGCAAGTTTAAAAAAACAATTAAGACAACCAATTCCACTAACAAGACATGTAGAAAATAACATAGTGTTTATAAAGTCACTAACTTTGCAGTTGAATAAGACAAAATGGTGCACCGAAAGGGGTAGAGAAGTGCACAGTTGTAGTAAAGGGGCAGGCTTTCTTCCCTTAAACAGGCACTGCTGGGAACCAGATTTTTTCCATTTATAGAGGTAATCTGCATATAGAGACTTAAATGCAATACAATGTCCAAACAATCTACAGAAGAGGCTGAGAATGAGAGTAGCCAGTTTAAGTAAGTTTCAGTATATTTTAATTTCTGTTGCTATTTTTATAACTTGAACTATCTTCATCACCATCATCATTATCATGATGATCATCACTATACATGTGATTCTACCAGTGGTAGGACAACAATAACGTTTTAAAGGCCATCTGCTGCACATACCATTTTATAGTTGAAATGTACTGCTTTGAAAATTAAAAGATTTTTACACAAGTTTAAAGAAAAAAATACAGTATTTTTATGTGTTCTATCCACATATTACAGAAACCAGTTAGAACCAGTCTACTGGGGACCGGAACTGTTCCACCAATGCAACAACCAGTGCAATGATGCATGCTGAGTGATCTGATTAGAAACTGCTACACAGTGACCGACATGTGTACACAATGAGCTGTAACCTAATTACCTTATTGTTGTAATTTAGAGAGTTTAAGGTCAAAGGCAAGATATTTATTGAGGTGTTAACAGTAATAAAGGGATCAAAGGTGATCCATGATGGCTTGTGAGTCTTCGATTAAACATCGGCCAACCTTTGGTGGATGTGAGATAAAAAAAAAAAACAACAGACCAACAAAAAATTATTTTGGCAGAAACACCTGCATTAAGTATTTTTATTTTTTTCTTGTTTATTTGTTTTTGTGTTTTCAAGATGTTCTATGAAGATTATCTCAGGGTAGCTCTTATCTGTTTTTATTTGTCAATTCATGTCAAAATGCTGAAATGTACTTTCTCCCAATGCTAAAAAACTACTGGCTAAGAAATATTACAAATTCAACAATGCTTGGAAATCAGAGTTTAAGTGGAATCAGGTGAGGAGTAATGGTCCAGAGTTTGCATTGCGCGTTTCATGCAAAGTGGATTTTAAGATAGTACCGTATATGGGGTAAGAAATGATATCACCCAGTCACAGGAAAACTTAAGTTAGAACTTCTGTGCAGGCTAAGCACTATTGTTCTGTCACTATCACATTCCAATACACAGAGGGCATTCTCCATTCTTTGAAAAATACACAGTGATTCAACAGGAATCTGGACCAGAAAACTACTGAGAGCCTGTTAAGTGTGAAACTTAATACTCACAATAAATGTCATCAGTGGTCACCAGGCAGTGAACTTGTGAAGGAAACTAAAAATGCTTGTGGATGTTATAACAAATATTTGCAGTGAACTAAGACATAAAACTCTTTTTGTTCTTCATTTTATTGACAATACCCTGACTCATTTTTTAATTATTATTGTATCCTTTGCTATCAAAATCTGATTTACATTTAAAATTTGCTGTTTTATTATAATACAAAGAGAATACATACATGTATTAGAGCAAAAAATGCACTTGTCTTGTTTTCAGTTCTATTGAAACCTGTAAAATGTATGTCAATAAAAACCCTACTGATTTAGATGCCAATTTACTTTATTTTGTAATCTACTGATCTGATTTCCTGGTTTTGTCACATGTATGCACCACCACTACTACAACCACCATCATCATAATCATCATCATCACCACTACCACCATCACCACCATCATCACCACTGCCATCACCACTACCCCTATCACAATCGTCAAAATTCAAAAATTTTAATTTAACAACAAATACAACATACTTTTACTTTCTTCTGCTATGGCAACTAAAGTTTCCAAACAATCAATTGATGCAATGATGAGGTCTCGTTCAGCATCAGTGGTGGGTCGTATTGAGCTTGTTGTGTACAGGAATTCCACAACCTTAGGAGCGAAAGTATGAATGAATGGAGTCGCTGACTCTGGATCAACATGAATCATAATGGAGGTGAACATCTGAACACATTTTAACTTCAGCTGCAAAAGAATAAAAAAGACATATTTTCAAGCTCAAACATATTTTTTAAAACTTTATCCTAAACATTTTCTTTTCAAATAATATAAGCTATCACAAAAAGGCTTAAAAAACGACTAAAATACAGACATGGAAATAACTAAATATATAAAACTTGCTGTACACAGCTACTGTCCACAACTGAGACTTATTCTCCTACAGACCTCTGACACTTCTCACCTCCTAACATAAGTTTTTTGTATTTCATGTACCATTAAACTGTGTGATTAAAATCATACAACTACATCTAACTGATCTCTTGATAATTAATATCAAAAATAATGACTGCATCATATTACTAATCTGTGTATGTGGACCTTTGATTTACAAACTAGATCTGTGTTTGTAACCCCCACTGCTGACCAAAATATCCAAGTCCAAAAAATTCAAAACAATTTGTACAATTTAAAACCTTACTATAATGGCATTAAAATCTATTCAGGTCATCTAAATATACATATAAACATGTATTCCAAATTGTCCACCTCATGTGGTGTTTGCTTAATCATTCTAACAAGGTTTTCTTCAAAAATGCCAAAGTCCAAAAAGTTTAAAAATGTGTAAAAAATGGAAACATTTATTTCATGGCCTGAAAATCTAATCAGGTCACCTACATATGAAAACAAATAGTCTATCAAATTTCATTTGTCTACCTCAAGTGGTTTTTTGTTTAATCATGCTGATAAGTTTTTTGTCATAAAAGTCAACAAGTTCAAAAATATATATTAAGAAAATTATAATAAAAATACTGAAAAACTGCTGTAATGGCCTGAAAATCTTACCATATTATATACATATGGATAAAAATATGCTTGCAGAATCTAAATTGTCTATGTTGAAAGGTTGTTGTGCAATCTTTATAACATACTTCTTGGGACGAAATCAATTTTATGCACTTTTGTGGATATAATGTAAAAGGTCATGTTCATGTGTCTGTGTACCTGTCTGTCTGTCCTTGTAACCTTAACTTCATCCACAATGGCTGAGGGAAGGTGATCACATTTGATGAGAAGATGACAAGGTTTTGGGTTATGAATCATGCCCTCAGGGGTGAAAAGGGTGGGGGACAAAGGTCACATTTTCAAGGGTAATACTGAACTTTCTTGTAACCTGAACACCATTAACACCAACTGAGGTGGGATGATATTTGATGGTTCACTGGGATGGGGGGTAAAAGTATGGATATTTGTGATGACTTTCATCTATACATATTTGGATTCCTTTCTAGTTTATCAAGAAATGAGATATCAGATACACCAGCTGAGAAATATACATTTGAAGTCTACCTGAAGAAACAGAAAGGCTTTTGTTAACTAAACATTTAAAAAGAAATAAATGGGCATCTCTCTTTCTCTCTCAAGCATCCATTGGTTCAAAACGCTGTGTATGAATATTATAAATCTTCTGATTTGCCAGAAGTGAAAAGTTCTTATGGGTCTGAAATGTGACCTCTAATCTATGACTTGCCATGACCTCTAGTAAAGGTCTGCAACAATAAGCATGTCAGGCCTCCAGAATTTGTTATCTAATCCAGACATGTCTGATAGGACTGATGTTTTGATCAACATTAAAATGCCCAAATTGACATTGGGAGTTTCTGCAAAGAAACTCATATTCAGACTTATTAAAATAATTGTTTTAACTGAAACTGGTGCCAGGTATTTGACCTAATTTTATAGGTAAGATGTATATTGCAACAGGTGTGAAACTGCCTTGGGACTTCTGTAAACAGTATAATGTAACCTCTAGCAGGGAACTATTCCTGCCTTATAGTTTCCTACCACAACCAGGTTTGGGAGTAGACTATTTGATTTCATGGGTAAAGAGGGATTCCCAAGAATCATTTAAGAGGGGGGGGGGGTAGGGGAGTTGGAAGGGGGAATGGGGATGGGGGTTAATGCTATGTGGGATTGACTAGAACTGCTCCCTAGGAATGACTATTTGACAACAGTTCACAAATCTGTTGGAGCTCTGGTATATGCATATGTACCTATAGGATTTGACAGCACATCAGCTCAGTCATGTACCTATAGGATTTAACAGCACATCAGCTCAGTCATGGCTATACAGTGGCAACTTGTCCAACTAGGGGCTAAGAGTTTGTTTAGCAACAGCAGGGTGGTCTGTCTCCCTCCCCCCCATGCTGCGGCTGCTAGTTTCAGCAGCCAGCTATGGAGTTCACTCTCCTGCCTGCCCCCCCCCCCCCCCATGCAGATGCATCACAAGTGGGGATTTCAGCAGGGACCTTGGCTTGCGTTGCTTTTAAGACCCTGGAGGCACTAGAGCTTAAGGCACACACTTGTCACCATAGCCTTTACTGCCGATCTTTTTCAACAGCGCAGTCTTCTGAACGAGGAACATTTGTCTCCAGCTGTGCTTCAGTGTCTGCTGGAGACTATAGCCAAATATCAATTTTTGGGAAGTGTTTTGTCTTCCTAAAGTCTTTAGCAATTTTTACCTTTATAATTTGGAACCATCACGGAATGAGGCAGAAATAGAAGATTTGGGAGTGATGCTGACCCAGAGAGCATCTCCAAACTGGAGAGGATTTTCTTGTCCTTGGAGCCCGAAGGCTATGGACACAAGTATGGGGGGGGGGGGCGAGAGGACAGTATACCTTATTTACCACATTATCAAATGTCCAGATTTCTTCATCCTCCAATGCCTGGGCTGACAGGTGGGAGGAGGCAGGGGACCCAAAGGGAAGAGGAGGGACAGTCTCAGTGGGTTCCTCATCAAGCTTGTTCGAGTCCACCAAAACAGAAATGATGTCCTCGCCCTACACTAACTTCTGAAGGCATACCTGTCAACTTGTACAGGAATCCCGTAATTTTTACGGTTTTTTTATTTTGGGGGTGGGGGTTGCAGTGTACGGCCGTACAACCATTTTGTACTGTTTTTTTTATATTTTTTTAAAAAATCGGGAAAGTCCTTATTTTCGTGCTTTAATCGCTACATCTACCTTTATTTGGCCATTCATGCCCTCTGGGCGTACTGAATATTTGATTCTACCACTCTCCATGTACACATTTATATCCTGTATAACACCTACATGTGGTCAGTAATAACTATGGCATATGTGCACGTTCTGTTACCGCTTGACTGCATATTGGGCTAAGCGACCAAATTAACGGCAAATCAAAATACCTGAGGTGGCGCTCTTCAGTTTCGTACTCTGCATGGATTAGCTTTTTAAAGAAAAAGAATTAGCCAGGGTTTCCTGACTGGCTGTCCTGGCTATTTAAAAAAGACCTTGTATATCTTAGGTATTGTTAAAAGAACTTTGAATTCCCTTTATTTTGGTGTATGATTGATGGGTGAAATTTGGGTTATAGAGTATACAGCTTGGTCTTACTTAAGATGTGCACCTCTCAAAAAACTGCTAGCTCCGCTTGGTCATTTTCACTTCCTGGACTTCAAAGGTAAATAAAAAAAAAAAGAGCCGATAACTTTTTTTACTTTTTGGATATGTTTTAATTCATTCATAGTACTTTCAGAGGCTGGTATTGTCTGCTCTGGCAAAATTCGTTTCCCGATTTTAATAACTGCTGAAAATAGTGCACTTTTGACTAATTCAGGCTGATTTTTCGAGTACTTTGGAGCGGCTATTTTGTCCGCTGTGTGCTTAGATCATGTCCAGTTTCCACAAGTACAATATGTAAAGAAATTTCAGCCACAGTACATGAAAGTAAGATAGAGGTATGCCAACATTCTCTCCATTGTGCATGTTGCAAATGCAAAATACTTCATCTTACACCTGTCACTCACTCAGAAGCATGTATTATCTGTAGAGCGCCCCCATATAGACAACATATGCATTATTATTATATGATTTAATTTTGGATGTATAGCTGAAACATTTAAGCCGCAAGCATCTAAACAGTCCTTTTGAATAATTCTCATGTATTTTCCAACAGAACAGTATTCATTTGTAGCAAAGTCCCACACAAGGCCAGCCCCCCCCCCCCCCATGATGAAAAGTGGGCTATTTTAAAACTACACCTTGCATTTTCTCAAGAATAGCAACCAATGTTTTGGTAAAAGACAGGAACATGAAACTTGCCACAATTATTCATGAGATGTCACTAATAAAATTTACAGACTGAACAGGGATGGAAGAGTTCAGGTTCACAGAGGTCAAAGGTCAAAGGGTACAAAGTTTGCTAATTCTTCTAACACTAGTATATGGAAGAAAGCAAATCTGCTTTATTATCATTATTTTCCAGAATTTTATTACAACCGAATGAAGAGAAACATTTTTGCTATATTTTTCTTAGACTTAATACAACAGTTTTAAATATAAGTTGACTTTACTCCTATGTTCTAAGACTTCTAATTTTCCCATAATTGAGGTCATTGCACACAAAATACTGCCACAAGGCATATTGTGTAAGCAAGAGCAAAATAGGCATAATTAGCTTATTTTTATGCATAACATCAATGTTAATATACCATTTTGTTGAGAAATGCATACATAATTATATGAGAAAGAGAAAAGCAATTGCACAAATTTTCATATTTATTTTAAGGTGGCGCTCTCCAGTTTTGTACTTTGCATAGGGTTAGAAATTTAAAGAAAAAGAATTAGCCAGGGTTTCCTCACTGGCTGTCCTGGCTATTTAAAAAAGACCTTGTATATCTTAGGTATTGTTAAAAGAACTTTGAATTCCCTTTATTTTGGTGTATGATTGATGGGTGAAATTTGGGTTATAGAGTATACAGCTTGGTCTTACTTAAGATGTGCACCTCTCAAAAAACTGCTAGCTCCGCTTGGTCATTTTCACTTCCTGGACTTCAAAGGTAAATAAAAAAAAAAAGAGCCGATAACTTTTTTTACTTTTTGGATATGTTTTAATTCATTCATAGTACTTTCAGAGGCTGGTATTGTCTGCTCTGGCAAAATTCGTTTCCCGATTTTAATAACTGCTGAAAATAGTGCACTTTTGACTAATTCAGGCTGATTTTTCGAGTACTTTGGAGCGGCCATTTTGTCCGCTGTGTGCTTAGATCATGTCCAGTTTCCACAAGTACAATATGTAAAGAAATTTCAGCCACAGTACATGAAAGTAACATAGAGGTATGCCAACATTCTCTCCATTGTGCATGTTGCAAATGCAAAATACTTCATCTTACACCTGTCACTCACTCAGAAGCATGTATTATCTGTAGAGCGCCCCCATATAGACAACATATGCATTATTATTATATGATTTAATTTTGGATGTATAGCTGAAACATTTAAGCCGCAAGCATCTAAACAGTCCTTTTGAATAATTCTCATGTATTTTCCCACAGAACAGTATTCATTTGTAGCAAAGTCCCACACAAGGCCAGCCCCCCCCCCCCCCCCCCCCATGATGAAAAGTGGGCTATTTTAAAACTACACCTTGCATTTTCTCAACAATAGCAACCAATGTTTTGGTAAAAGACAGGAACATGAAACTTGCCACAATTATTCATGAGATGTCACTAATAAAATTTACAGACTGAACAGGGATGGAAGAGTTCAGGTTCACAGAGGTCAAAGGTCAAAGGGTACAAAGTTTGCTAATTCTTCTAACACTAGTATATGGAAGAAAGCAAATCTGCTTTATTATCATTATTTTCCAGAATTTTATTACAACCGAATGAAGAGAAACATTTTTGCTATATTTTTCTTAGACTTAATACAACAGTTTTAAATATAAGTTGACTTTACTCCTATGTTCTAAGACTTCTAATTTTCCCATAATTGAGGTCATTGCACACAAAATACTGCCACAAGGCATATTGTGTAAGCAAGAGCAAAATAGGCATAATTAGCTTATTTTTATGCATAACATCAATGTTAAGATACCATTTTGTTGAGAAATGCATACATAATTATATGAGAAAGAGAAAAGCAATTGCACAAATTTTCATATTTATTTTAAGGTGGCGCTCTCCAGTTTCGTACTTTGCATAGGGTTAGAAATTTAAAGAAAAAGAATTAGCCAGGGTTTCCTCACTGGCTGTCCTGGCTATTTAAAAAAGACCTTGTATATCTTAGGTATTGTTAAAAGAACTTTGAATTCCCTTTATTTTGGTGTATGATTGATGGGTGAAATTTGGGTTATAGAGTATACAGCTTGGTCTTACTTAAGATGTGCACCTCTCAAAAAACTGCTAGCTCCGCTTGGTCATTTTCACTTCCTGGACTTCAAAGGTAAATAAAAAAAAAAAGAGCCGATAACTTTTTTTACTTTTTGGATATGTTTTAATTCATTCATAGTACTTTCAGAGGCTGGTATTGTCTGCTCTGGCAAAATTCGTTTCCCGATTTTAATAACTGCTGAAAATAGTGCACTTTTGACTAATTCAGGCTGATTTTTCGAGTACTTTGGAGCGGCCATTTTGTCCGCTGTGTGCTTAGATCATGTCCAGTTTCCACAAGTACAATATGTAAAGAAATTTCAGCCACAGTACATGAAAGTAACATAGAGGTATGCCAACATTCTCTCCATTGTGCATGTTGCAAATGCAAAATACTTCATCTTACACCTGTCACTCACTCAGAAGCATGTATTATCTGTAGAGCGCCCCCAAAGCTATTAGACCGTCTGAAGGTCTCGCACTAAAATATACAAACTCATTTCACAATGAATATCAAATATAATTGAGTTTAATTAAAGAGATCTGTTTTAAATGACAAATCGGCATGGATAACGTATCAATACACAATGCGGTCCCATTTTAATAAAGTCTTACGAGCGCACACTTCTCATGCTCTGTGTTGACAGCGTCCTTTGAATTTACTGTTTCAGTGGGTTTCGGTGTCTGCTACTAAGTATAGAATGGTAATCGTTGTCTTTTGAATTGTCACTGATGAACGTAATATTTACATTCCCTGACAGGAGTTTATAGGTTGATTTAACTACCAACCTTTTTTAATCTACTTGATTATGAACGAGAGCTTTCGGAGCTAAACAGAACCCAATTCACGAATGGGTGAAAGGACCGAGTTACGTAGGACACATTATCGAATGACGTAAATTAATTGTGGTCAAGACTAAAATTGAGAGTCTACGTCCGACTCACCTTTTCGGTGGCGGATAGTCCAATTCCTGGTTTCTTTAACTTCTATCTAATGATGAATTTCTCCTTCCCTTTGAAGCAGACATATTTGTATACGGATATAATTAGTTCCTCCTACATCGGGCGTGTTTGGGGACAGCGTTGACGAAGAGAACGGCCAGGTCTTGACGGCCAGATCCGTTACATGAATATACAAATGCTCTGGTATACATTTTGATTGCACTTAGTGACGTGAGTTTTCGTCATCAAAATTGTATCTGTGTCCCTTGGCGCTACTGCCAATGGTAGGTATGACAATGAACAGTACATCAGCCAGGCATAAATAGAGACACAACGAGTTGCACGTGCACAGCCAGACAGAACATTGATTCAAAATAGGGGTAATCCATCACTAATTCTTTCAATCACCTGAGTGGTTATTCAGACAAGTATTTGGCAGAGAGAGAGAGAGAGAGAGAGAGAGAGAGAGAGAGAGAGAGAGAGAGAGAGAGAGTGAGAGAGATACGCGGATTTATAACTCTGTTATTTCGAAGGAAGTAAATTGTTTTAGTGGCGTATCGAATGCAAATATTGCTAAATACTCTCGACAATACCTTCGGTGCCCTTGATCACAAAATGTTGTCAATTGTAAAATTATTGAAGATTATTTATCACCCTTGATCTCGGGTCATCATATTTGGTCAAACAGTGCGTCGACGTTGAAACATCAGATTTTAGCTCTACGATTTGCCATATATGGAGCTATTGATAGATTGCATGGAAACTTTTCTTGTCTCATAGAGTAGGTGAATAGAAAATTAAATCTATTTGAAAACTTTAAGGACAAATATTTATATACCCTGCGCAGAGAAAAGTTCTGAAGATACAAGGTAAACTTAAAGTGCAAATATGAGAGTCAATTTCATTACCACATTTAGAATACTTATAAACAGGGCCGGATAAAGACTTTTAGAGGCCCTAAGCACTGACAAGATTATGATGCTCTCCATCTGTAATTCAAATACCAACCCCAAGGAATTTCTATTTTTTTTATTTTTTTTTATTTTTTTTTTTTGGTGCCCCTGCTTTGCTGGTGCCCTAAGCGCGTGCTTAGTCTGCCTATTGGGTAATCCAGGACTGTTTATAAATCCCATTCGCCTTATCCTCCGCTATATCATCATAATGAGAAGAAACAAAGCAAAGCAATATTTGCAAGACAAATAAGAATGACCACCTTCTCCTTTCCTCGCACTGTTTTCCTTATTGTCGGTGTTACTGTCATCTTCGTCACTAGCAGCTGATACAAATTTGAGATTTTTATTACAAATCTTTCCAGGCGTAAACATGCTTTCATTTTTGCGAGACTTAAATGACACGTGCAAGTCATTCATATTGAACATGAAATGAAGGTGAAACGTATTTGAAGAAAAGAAACATATCAATTAGGTCTACAATATACATACTACAAATAAAAGATACCCATCAATGTAACGAACAGATGGTATAATTATAGAAATATGAAAACGTACGTCGATTTATTAGTCAATGACCCGATTTGAGCGTATTGCATGTACGCACGGTACTGAATGTTGCGCATTTTCCAGATTGGTACCTTGCTCAGTTCACAAGAAGTGATCTTAGTCCTGTATCACAGAGACGTATAGCTAGGCTCAGACAAACTTCAAGTACATGTCTTCGAGAGCTCATACGTTTACAGACGGTATTCTTGAACGTTTGATGGTTGGTCCAATTTAAATACCGTATTCACAGTCTTTTCATTATAATTCATGTACCTACCAAATCAATACTTATTCATTTGTTTTATTTTAGTTGAATGTGACTCTTTTGATTCTAATACCTATAAGTCTGTTTCGGACTCACAATTTGTATATGGGCCACCAGCAGCAGCAAACAACTTTAATTTCTTGTTCCAACCTTTAAGAACGTTTCATTCCGTTGTCACACATGTGTTTCAGGGTTCTTTTTTCTATCGCAAGGTTCAATGTCCTCAAATTCGTATGCATGTTCGGATACTTTTTCTTTCCTATTTCATAGGAAATCTTCTGAAGATCATCTTGCAATTCTTATAGGGAATCTGATTCTCTTCAAAATAAACGTTGTTCTTTTGCTGCAAGTCGTAAGGCGATATTAAAGGTGGCGCTCTCCAGTTTCGTACTTTGCATAGGGTTAGAAATTTAAAGAAAAAGAATTAGCCAGGGTTTCCTCACTGGCTGTCCTGGCTATTTAAAAAAGACCTTGTATATCTTAGGTATTGTTAAAAGAACTTTGAATTCCCTTTATTTTGGTGTATGATTGATGGGTGAAATTTGGGTTATAGAGTATACAGCTTGGTCTTACTTAAGATGTGCACCTCTCAAAAAACTGCTAGCTCCGCTTGGTCATTTTCACTTCCTGGACTTCAAAGGTAAATAAAAAAAAAAAAGAGCCGATAACTTTTTTTACTTTTTGGATATGTTTTAATTCATTCATAGTACTTTCAGAGGCTGGTATTGTCTGCTCTGGCAAAATTCGTTTCCCGATTTTAATAACTGCTGAAAATAGTGCACTTTTGACTAATTCAGGCTGATTTTTCGAGTACTTTGGAGCGGCCATTTTGTCCGCTGTGTGCTTAGATCATGTCCAGTTTCCACAAGTACAATATGTAAAGAAATTTCAGCCACAGTACATGAAAGTAAGATAGAGGTATGCCAACATTCTCTCCATTGTGCATGTTGCAAATGCAAAATACTTCATCTTACACCTGTCACTCACTCAGAAGCATGTATTATCTGTAGAGCGCCCCCAAAGCTATTAGACCGTCTGAAGGTCTCGCACTAAAATATACAAACTCATTTCACAATGAATATCAAATATAATTGAGTTTAATTAAAGAGATCTGCTTTAAATGACAAATCGGCATGGATAACGTATCAATACACAATGCGGCACATTTTAATAAAGTCTTACGAGCGCACACTTCTCATGCTCTGTGTTGACAGCGTCCTTTGAATTTACTGTTTCAGTGGGTTTCGGTGTCTGCTACTAAGTATAGAATGGTAATCGTTGTCTTTTGAATTGTCACTGATGAACGTAATATTTACATTCCCTGACAGGAGTTTATAGGTTGATTTAACTACCAACCTTTTTTAATCTACTTGATTATGAACGAGAGCTTTCGGAGCTAAACAGAACCCAATTCACGAATGGGTGAAAGGACCGAGTTACGTAGGACACATTATCGAATGACGTAAATTAATTGTGGTCAAGACTAAAATTGAGAGTCTACGTCCGACTCACCTTTTCGGTGGCGGATAGTCCAATTCCTGGTTTCTTTAACTTCTATCTAATGATGAATTTCTCCTTCCCTTTGAAGCAGACATATTTGTATACGGATATAATTAGTTCCTCCTACATCGGGCGTGTTTGGGGACAGCGTTGACGAAGAGAACGGCCAGGTCTTGACGGCCAGATCCGTTACATGAATATACAAATGCTCTGGTATACATTTTGATTGCACTTAGTGACGTGAGTTTTCGTCATCAAAATTGTATCTGTGTCCCTTGGCGCTACTGCCAATGGTAGGTATGACAATGAACAGTACATCAGCCAGGCATAAATAGAGACACAACGAGTTGCACGTGCACAGCCAGACAGAACATTGATTCAAAATAGGGGTAATCCATCACTAATTCTTTCAATCACCTGAGTGGTTATTCAGACAAGTATTTGGCGAGGAGAGAGAGAGAGAGAGAGAGAGAGAGAGAGAGAGAGAGTGAGAGAGATACGCGGATTTATAACTCTGTTATTTCGAAGGAAGTAAATTGTTTTAGTGGCTTATCGAATGCAAATATTGCTAAATAATCTCGACAATACCTTCGGTGCCCTTGATCACAAAATGTTGTCAATTGTAAAATTATTGAAGATTATTTATCACCCTTGATCTCGGGTCATCATATTTGGTCAAACAGTGCGTCGACGTTGAAACATCAGATTTTAGCTCTACGATTTGCCATATATGGAGCTATTGATAGATTGCATGGAAACTTTTCTTGTCTCATAGAGTAGGTGAATAGAAAATTAAATCTATTTGAAAACTTTAAGGACAAATATTTATATACCCTGCGCAGAGAAAAGTTCTGAAGATACAAGGTAAACTTAAAGTGCAAATATGAGAGTCAATTTCATTACCACATTTAGAATACTTATAAACAGGGCCGGATAAAGACTTTTAGAGCCCCTAAGCACTGACAAGATTATGATGCTCTCCATCTGTAATTCAAATACCAACCCCAAGGAATTTCTATTTTTTTTAATTTTTTTTTTTTTTTATTTTTTGGTGCCCCTGCTTTGCTGATGCCCTAAGCGCGTGCTTAGTCTGCCTATTGGGTAATCCAGGAC
The DNA here is from genome assembly GCA_029931535.1 of Margaritifera margaritifera. Taxonomy (NCBI): domain Eukaryota; kingdom Metazoa; phylum Mollusca; class Bivalvia; order Unionida; family Margaritiferidae; genus Margaritifera; species Margaritifera margaritifera. The sequence goes on along the minus strand of JAQPZY010001486.1, from coordinate 41,837 downwards.
TGTTTATAAATCCCATTCGCCTTATCCTCCGCTATATCATCATAATGAGAAGAAACAAAGCAAAGCAATATTTGCAAGACAAATAAGAATGACCACCTTCTCCTTTCCTCGCACTGTTTTCCTTATTGTCGGTGTTACTGTCATCTTCGTCACTAGCAGCTGATACAAATTTGAGATTTTTATTACAAATCTTTCCAGGCGTAAACATGCTTTCATTTTTGCGAGACTTAAATGACACGTGCAAGTCATTCATATTGAACATGAAATGAAGGTGAAACGTATTTGAAGAAAAGAAACATATCAATTAGGTCTACAATATACATACTACAAATGAAAGATACCCATCAATGTAACGAACAGATGGTATAATTATAGAAATATGAAAACGTACGTCGATTTATTAGTCAATGACCCGATTTGAGCGTATTGCATGTACGCACGGTACTGAATGTTGCGCATTTTCCAGATTGGTACCTTGCTCAGTTCACAAGAAGTGATCTTAGTCCTGTATCACAGAGACGTATAGCTAGGCTCAGACAAACTTCAAGTACATGTCTTCGAGAGCTCATACGTTTACAGACGGTATTCTTGAACGTTTGATGGTTGGTCCAATTTAAATACCGTATTCACAGTCTTTTCATTATAATTCATGTACCTACCAAATCAATACTTATTCATTTGTTTTATTTTAGTTGAATGTGACTCTTTTGATTCTAATACCTATAAGTCTGTTTCGGACTCACAATTTGTATATGGGCCACCAGCAGCAGCAAACAACTTTAATTTCTTGTTCCAACCTTTAAGAACGTTTCATTCCGTTGTCACACATGTGTTTCAGGGTTCTTTTTTCTATCGCAAGGTTCAATGTCCTCAAATTCGTATGCATGTTCGGATACTTTTTCTTTCCTATTTCATAGGAAATCTTCTGAAGATCATCTTGCAATTCTTATAGGGAATCTGATTCTCTTCAAAATAAACGTTGTTCTTTTGCTGCAAGTCGTAAGGCGATATTAAAGGTGGCGCTCTCCAGTTTCGTACTTTGCATAGGGTTAGAAATTTAAAGAAAAAGAATTAGCCAGGGTTTCCTCACTGGCTGTCCTGGCTATTTAAAAAAGACCTTGTATATCTTAGGTATTGTTAAAAGAACTTTGAATTCCCTTTATTTTGGTGTATGATTGATGGGTGAAATTTGGGTTATAGAGTATACAGCTTGGTCTTACTTAAGATGTGCACCTCTCAAAAAACTGCTAGCTCCGCTTGGTCATTTTCACTTCCTGGACTTAAAGGTAAATAAAAAAAAAAAGAGCCGATAACTTTTTTTACTTTTTGGATATGTTTTAATTCATTCATAGTACTTTCAGAGGCTGGTATTGTCAGCTCTGGCAAAATTCGTTTCCCGATTTTAATAACTGCTGAAAATAGTGCACTTTTGACTAATTCAGGCTGATTTTTCGAGTACTTTGGAGCGGCCATTTTGTCCGCTGTGTGCTTAGATCATGTCCAGTTTCCACAAGTACAATATGTAAAGAAATTTCAGCCACAGTACATGAAAGTAAGATAGAGGTATGCCAACATTCTCTCCATTGTGCATGTTGCAAATGCAAAATACTTCATCTTACACCTGTCACTCACTCAGAAGCATGTATTATCTGTAGAGCGCCCCCAAAGCTATTAGACCGTCTGAAGGTCTCGCACTAAAATATACAAACTCATTTCACAATGAATATCAAATATAATTGAGTTTAATTAAAGAGATCTGCTTTAAATGACAAATCGGCATGGATAACGTATCAATACACAATGCGGCACATTTTAATAAAGTCTTACGAGCGCACACTTCTCATGCTCTGTGTTGACAGCGTCCTTTGAATTTACTGTTTCAGTGGGTTTCGGTGTCTGCTACTAAGTATAGAATGGTAATCGTTGTCTTTTGAATTGTCACTGATGAACGTAATATTTACATTCCCTGACAGGAGTTTATAGGTTGATTTAACTACCAACCTTTTTTAATCTACTTGATTATGAACGAGAGCTTTCGGAGCTAAACAGAACCCAATTCACGAATGGGTGAAAGGACCGAGTTACGTAGGACACATTATCGAATGACGTAAATTAATTGTGGTCAAGACTAAAATTGAGAGTCTACGTCCGACTCACCTTTTCGGTGGCGGATAGTCCAATTCCTGGTTTCTTTAACTTCTATCTAATGATGAATTTCTCCTTCCCTTTGAAGCAGACATATTTGTATACGGATATAATTAGTTCCTCCTACATCGGGCGTGTTTGGGGACAGCGTTGACGAAGAGAACGGCCAGGTCTTGACGGCCAGATCCGTTACATGAATATACAAATGCTCTGGTATACATTTTGATTGCACTTAGTGACGTGAGTTTTCGTCATCAAAATTGTATCTGTGTCCCTTGGCGCTACTGCCAATGGTAGGTATGACAATGAACAGTACATCAGCCAGGCATAAATAGAGACACAACGAGTTGCACGTGCACAGCCAGACAGAACATTGATTCAAAATAGGGGTAATCCATCACTAATTCTTTCAATCACCTGAGTGGTTATTCAGACAAGTATTTGGCGGAGAGAGAGAGAGAGAGAGAGAGAGAGAGAGAGAGAGAGTGAGAGAGATACGCGGATTTATAACTCTGTTATTTCGAAGGAAGTAAATTGTTTTAGTGGCTTATCGAATGCAAATATTGCTAAATAATCTCGACAATACCTTCGGTGCCCTTGATCACAAAATGTTGTCAATTGTAAAATTATTGAAGATTATTTATCACCCTTGATCTCGGGTCATCATATTTGGTCAAACAGTGCGTCGACGTTGAAACATCAGATTTTAGCTCTACGATTTGCCATATATGGAGCTATTGATAGATTGCATGGAAACTTTTCTTGTCTCATAGAGTAGGTGAATAGAAAATTAAATCTATTTGAAAACTTTAAGGACAATTATTTATATACCCTGCGCAGAGAACAGTCCTGAAGATACAAGGTAAACTTAAAGTGCAAATATGAGAGTCAATTTCATTACCACATTTAGAATACTTATAAACAGGGCCGGATAAAGACTTTTAGAGCCCCTAAGCACTGACAAGATTATGATGCTCTCCATCTGTAATTCAAATACCAACCCCAAGGAATTTCTATTTTTTTTAATTTTTTTTTTTTTTTTTTTTTTTGGTGCCCTTGCTTTGCTGGTGCCCTAAGCGCGTGCTTAGTCTGCCTATTGGGTAATCCAGGACTGTTTATAAATCCCATTCGCCTTATCCTCCGCTATATCATCATAATGAGAAGAAACAAAGCAAAGCAATATTTGCAAGACAAATAAGAATGACCACCTTCTCCTTTCCTCGCACTGTTTTCCTTATTGTCGGTGTTACTGTCATCTTCGTCACTAGCAGCTGATACAAATTTGAGATTTTTATTACAAATCTTTCCAGGCGTAAACATGCTTTCATTTTTGCGAGACTTAAATGACACGTGCAAGTCATTCATATTGAACATGAAATGAAGGTGAAACGTATTTGAAGAAAAGAAACATATCAATTAGGTCTACAATATACATACTACAAATGAAAGATACCCATCAATGTAACGAACAGATGGTATAATTATAGAAATATGAAAACGTACGTCGATTTATTAGTCAATGACCCGATTTGAGCGTATTGCATGTATGCACGGTACTGAATGTTGCGCATTTTCCAGATTGGTACCTTGCTCAGTTCACAAGAAGTGATCTTAGTCCTGTATCACAGAGACGTATAGCTAGGCTCAGACAAACTTCAAGTACATGTCTTCGAGAGCTCATACGTTTACAGACGGTATTCTTGAACGTTTGATGGTTGGTCCAATTTAAATACCGTATTCACAGTCTTTTCATTATAATTCATGTACCTACCAAATCAATACTTATTCATTTGTTTTATTTTAGTTGAATGTGACTCTTTTGATTCTAATACCTATAAGTCTGTTTCGGACTCACAATTTGTATATGGGCCACCAGCAGCAGCAAACAACTTTAATTTCTTGTTCCAACCTTTAAGAACGTTTCATTCCGTTGTCACACATGTGTTTCAGGGTTCTTTTTTCTATCGCAAGGTTCAATGTCCTCAAATTCGTATGCATGTTCGGATACTTTTTCTTTCCTATTTCATAGGAAATCTTCTGAAGATCATCTTGCAATTCTTATAGGGAATCTGATTCTCTTCAAAATAAACGTTGTTCTTTTGCTGCAAGTCGTAAGGCGATATTAAAGGTGGCGCTCTCCAGTTTCGTACTTTGCATAGGGTTAGAAATTTAAAGAAAAAGAATTAGCCAGGGTTTCCTCACTGGCTGTCCTGGCTATTTAAAAAAGACCTTGTATATCTTAGGTATTGTTAAAAGAACTTTGAATTCCCTTTATTTTGGTGTATGATTGATGGGTGAAATTTGGGTTATAGAGTATACAGCTTGGTCTTACTTAAGATGTGCACCTCTCAAAAAACTGCTAGCTCCGCTTGGTCATTTTCACTTCCTGGACTTAAAGGTAAATAAAAAAAAAAAAGAGCCGATAACTTTTTTTACTTTTTGGATGTGTTTTAATTCATTCATAGTACTTTCAGAGGCTAGTATTGTCTGCTCTGGCAAAATTCGTTTCCCGATTTTAATAACTGCTGAAAATAGTGCACTTTTGACTAATTCAGGCTGATTTTTCGAGTACTTTGGAGCGGCCATTTTGTCCGCTGTGTGCTTAGATCATGTCCAGTTTCCACAAGTACAATATGTAAAGAAATTTCAGCCACAGTACATGAAAGTAAGATAGAGGTATGCCAACATTCTCTCCATTGTGCATGTTGCAAATGCAAAATACTTCATCTTACACCTGTCACTCACTCAGAAGCATGTATTATCTGTAGAGCGCCCCCAAAGCTATTAGACCGTCTGAAGGTCTCGCACTAAAATATACAAACTCATTTCACAATGAATATCAAATATAATTGAGTTTAATTAAAGAGATCTGCTTTAAATGACAAATCGGCATGGATAACGTATCAATACACAATGCGGTCCCATTTTAATAAAGTCTTACGAGCGCACACTTCTCATGCTCTGTGTTGACAGCGTCCTTTGAATTTACTGTTTCAGTGGGTTTCGGTGTCTGCTACTAAGTATAGAATGGTAATCGTTGTCTTTTGAATTGTCACTGATGAACGTAATATTTACATTCCCTGACAGGAGTTTATAGGTTGATTTAACTACCAACCTTTTTTAATCTACTTGATTATGAACGAGAGCTTTCGGAGCTAAACAGAACCCAATTCACGAATGGGTGAAAGGACCGAGTTACGTAGGACACATTATCGAATGACGTAAATTAATTGTGGTCAAGACTAAAATTGAGAGTCTACGTCCGACTCACCTTTTCGGTGGCGGATAGTCCAATTCCTGGTTTCTTTAACTTCTATCTAATGATGAATTTCTCCTTCCCTTTGAAGCAGACATATTTGTATACGGATATAATTAGTTCCTCCTACATCGGGCGTGTTTGGGGACAGCGTTGACGAAGAGAACGGCCAGGTCTTGACGGCCAGATCCGTTACATGAATATACAAATGCTCTGGTATACATTTTGATTGCACTTAGTGACGTGAGTTTTCGTCATCAAAATTGTATCTGTGTCCCTTGGCGCTACTGCCAATGGTAGGTATGACAATGAACAGTACATCAGCCAGGCATAAATAGAGACACAACGAGTTGCACGTGCACAGCCAGACAGAACATTGATTCAAAATAGGGGTAATCCATCACTAATTCTTTCAATCACCTGAGTGGTTATTCAGACAAGTATTTGGCGGAGAGAGAGAGAGAGAGAGAGAGAGAGAGTGAGAGAGATACGCGGATTTATAACTCTGTTATTTCGAAGGAAGTAAATTGTTTTAGTGGCTTATCGAATGCAAATATTGCTAAATAATCTCGACAATACCTTCGGTGCCCTTGATCACAAAATGTTGTCAATTGTAAAATTATTGAAGATTATTTATCACCCTTGATCTCGGGTCATCATATTTGGTCAAACAGTGCGTCGACGTTGAAACATCAGATTTTAGCTCTACGATTTGCCATATATGGAGCTATTGATAGATTGCATGGAAACTTTTCTTGTCTCATAGAGTAGGTGAATAGAAAATTAAATCTATTTGAAAACTTTAAGGACAATTATTTATATACCCTGCGCAGAGAACAGTCCTGAAGATACAAGGTAAACTTAAAGTGCAAATATGAGAGTCAATTTCATTACCACATTTAGAATACTTATAAACAGGGCCGGATAAAGACTTTTAGAGCCCCTAAGCACTGACAAGATTATGATGCTCTCCATCTGTAATTCAAATACCAACCCCAAGGAATTTCTATTTTTTTTAATTTTTTTTTTTTTTTTTTTTTTGGTGCCCTTGCTTTGCTGGTGCCCTAAGCGCGTGCTTAGTCTGCCTATTGGGTAATCCAGGACTGTTTATAAATCCCATTCGCCTTATCCTCCGCTATATCATCATAATGAGAAGAAACAAAGCAAAGCAATATTTGCAAGACAAATAAGAATGACCACCTTCTCCTTTCCTCGCACTGTTTTCCTTATTGTCGGTGTTACTGTCATCTTCGTCACTAGCAGCTGATACAAATTTGAGATTTTTATTACAAATCTTTCCAGGCGTAAACATGCTTTCATTTTTGCGAGACTTAAATGACACGTGCAAGTCATTCATATTGAACATGAAATGAAGGTGAAACGTATTTGAAGAAAAGAAACATATCAATTAGGTCTACAATATACATACTACAAATGAAAGATACCCATCAATGTAACGAACAGATGGTATAATTATAGAAATATGAAAACGTACGTCGATTTATTAGTCAATGACCCGATTTGAGCGTATTGCATGTACGCACGGTACTGAATGTTGCGCATTTTCCAGATTGGTACCTTGCTCAGTTCACAAGAAGTGATCTTAGTCCTGTATCACAGAGACGTATAGCTAGGCTCAGACAAACTTCAAGTACATGTCTTCGAGAGCTCATACGTTTACAGACGGTATTCTTGAACGTTTGATGGTTGGTCCAATTTAAATACCGTATTCACAGTCTTTTCATTATAATTCATGTACCTACCAAATCAATACTTATTCATTTGTTTTATTTTAGTTGAATGTGACTCTTTTGATTCTAATACCTATAAGTCTGTTTCGGACTCACAATTTGTATATGGGCCACCAGCAGCAGCAAACAACTTTAATTTCTTGTTCCAACCTTTAAGAACGTTTCATTCCGTTGTCACACATGTGTTTCAGGGTTCTTTTTTCTATCGCAAGGTTCAATGTCCTCAAATTCGTATGCATGTTCGGATACTTTTTCTTTCCTATTTCATAGGAAATCTTCTGAAGATCATCTTGCAATTCTTATAGGGAATCTGATTCTCTTCAAAATAAACGTTGTTCTTTTGCTGCAAGTCGTAAGGCGATATTAAAGGTGGCGCTCTCCAGTTTCGTACTTTGCATAGGGTTAGAAATTTAAAGAAAAAGAATTAGCCAGGGTTTCCTCACTGGCTGTCCTGGCTATTTAAAAAAGACCTTGTATATCTTAGGTATTGTTAAAAGAACTTTGAATTCCCTTTATTTTGGTGTATGATTGATGGGTGAAATTTGGGTTATAGAGTATACAGCTTGGTCTTACTTAAGATGTGCACCTCTCAAAAAACTGCTAGCTCCGCTTGGTCATTTTCACTTCCTGGACTTAAAGGTAAATAAAAAAAAAAAGAGCCGATAACTTTTTTTACTTTTTGGATATGTTTTAATTCATTCATAGTACTTTCAGAGGCTGGTATTGTCAGCTCTGGCAAAATTCGTTTCCCGATTTTAATAACTGCTGAAAATAGTGCACTTTTGACTAATTCAGGCTGATTTTTCGAGTACTTTGGAGCGGCCATTTTGTCCGCTGTGTGCTTAGATCATGTCCAGTTTCCACAAGTACAATATGTAAAGAAATTTCAGCCACAGTACATGAAAGTAAGATAGAGGTATGCCAACATTCTCTCCATTGTGCATGTTGCAAATGCAAAATACTTCATCTTACACCTGTCACTCACTCAGAAGCATGTATTATCTGTAGAGCGCCCCCAAAGCTATTAGACCGTCTGAAGGTCTCGCACTAAAATATACAAACTCATTTCACAATGAATATCAAATATAATTGAGTTTAATTAAAGAGATCTGCTTTAAATGACAAATCGGCATGGATAACGTATCAATACACAATGCGGTCCCATTTTAATAAAGTCTTACGAGCGCACACTTCTCATGCTCTGTGTTGACAGCGTCCTTTGAATTTACTGTTTCAGTGGGTTTCGGTGTCTGCTACTAAGTATAGAATGGTAATCGTTGTCTTTTGAATTGTCACTGATGAACGTAATATTTACATTCCCTGACAGGAGTTTATAGGTTGATTTAACTACCAACCTTTTTTAATCTACTTGATTATGAACGAGAGCTTTCGGAGCTAAACAGAACCCAATTCACGAATGGGTGAAAGGACCGAGTTACGTAGGACACATTATCGAATGACGTAAATTAATTGTGGTCAAGACTAAAATTGAGAGTCTACGTCCGACTCACCTTTTCGGTGGCGGATAGTCCAATTCCTGGTTTCTTTAACTTCTATCTAATGATGAATTTCTCCTTCCCTTTGAAGCAGACATATTTGTATACGGATATAATTAGTTCCTCCTACATCGGGCGTGTTTGGGGACAGCGTTGACGAAGAGAACGGCCAGGTCTTGACGGCCAGATCCGTTACATGAATATACAAATGCTCTGGTATACATTTTGATTGCACTTAGTGACGTGAGTTTTCGTCATCAAAATTGTATCTGTGTCCCTTGGCGCTACTGCCAATGGTAGGTATGACAATGAACAGTACATCAGCCAGGCATAAATAGAGACACAACGAGTTGCACGTGCACAGCCAGACAGAACATTGATTCAAAATAGGGGTAATCCATCACTAATTCTTTCAATCACCTGAGTGGTTATTCAGACAAGTATTTGGCGGAGAGAGAGAGAGAGAGAGAGAGAGAGAGAGAGAGAGAGAGAGAGAGAGAGTGAGAGAGATACGCGGATTTATAACTCTGTTATTTCGAAGGAAGTAAATTGTTTTAGTGGCTTATCGAATGCAAATATTGCTAAATAATCTCGACAATACCTTCGGTGCCCTTGATCACAAAATGTTGTCAATTGTAAAATTATTGAAGATTATTTATCACCCTTGATCTCGGGTCATCATATTTGGTCAAACAGTGCGTCGACGTTGAAACATCAGATTTTAGCTCTACGATTTGCCATATATGGAGCTATTGATAGATTGCATGGAAACTTTTCTTGTCTCATAGAGTAGGTGAATAGAAAATTAAATCTATTTGAAAACTTTAAGGACAATTATTTATATACCCTGCGCAGAGAACAGTTCTGAAGATACAAGGTAAACTTAAAGTGCAAATATGAGAGTCAATTTCATTACCACATTTAGAATACTTATAAACAGGGCCGGATAAAGACTTTTAGAGCCCCTAAGCACTGACAAGATTATGATGCTCTCCATCTGTAATTCAAATACCAACCCCAAGGAATTTCTATTTTTTTTAATTTTTTTTTTTTTTTTTTTTTGGTGCCCTTGCTTTGCTGGTGCCCTAAGCGCGTGCTTAGTCTGCCTATTGGGTAATCCAGGACTGTTTATAAATCCCATTCGCCTTATCCTCCGCTATATCATCATAATGAGAAGAAACAAAGCAAAGCAATATTTGCAAGACAAATAAGAATGACCACCTTCTCCTTTCCTCGCACTGTTTTCCTTATTGTCGGTGTTACTGTCATCTTCGTCACTAGCAGCTGATACAAATTTGAGATTTTTATTACAAATCTTTCCAGGCGTAAACATGCTTTCATTTTTGCGAGACTTAAATGACACGTGCAAGTCATTCATATTGAACATGAAATGAAGGTGAAACGTATTTGAAGAAAAGAAACATATCAATTAGGTCTACAATATACATACTACAAATGAAAGATACCCATCAATGTAACGAACAGATGGTATAATTATAGAAATATGAAAACGTACGTCGATTTATTAGTCAATGACCCGATTTGAGCGTATTGCATGTACGCACGGTACTGAATGTTGCGCATTTTCCAGATTGGTACCTTGCTCAGTTCACAAGAAGTGATCTTAGTCCTGTATCACAGAGACGTATAGCTAGGCTCAGACAAACTTCAAGTACATGTCTTCGAGAGCTCATACGTTTACAGACGGTATTCTTGAACGTTTGATGGTTGGTCCAATTTAAATACCGTATTCACAGTCTTTTCATTATAATTCATGTACCTACCAAATCAATACTTATTCATTTTGTTTTATTTTAGTTGAATGTGACTCTTTTGATTCTAATACCTATAAGTCTGTTTCGGACTCACAATTTGTATATGGGCCACCAGCAGCAGCAAACAACTTTAATTTCTTGTTCCAACCTTTAAGAACGTTTCATTCCGTTGTCACACATGTGTTTCAGGGTTCTTTTTTCTATCGCAAGGTTCAATGTCCTCAAATTCGTATGCATGTTCGGATACTTTTTCTTTCCTATTTCATAGGAAATCTTCTGAAGATCATCTTGCAATTCTTATAGGGAATCTGATTCTCTTCAAAATAAACGTTGTTCTTTTGCTGCAAGTCGTAAGGCGATATTAAAGGTGGCGCTCTCCAGTTTCGTACTTTGCATAGGGTTAGAAATTTAAAGAAAAAGAATTAGCCAGGGTTTCCTCACTGGCTGTCCTGGCTATTTAAAAAAGACCTTGTATATCTTAGGTATTGTTAAAAGAACTTTGAATTCCCTTTATTTTGGTGTATGATTGATGGGTGAAATTTGGGTTATAGAGTATACAGCTTGGTCTTACTTAAGATGTGCACCTCTCAAAAAACTGCTAGCTCCGCTTGGTCATTTTCACTTCCTGGACTTCAAAGGTAAATAAAAAAAAAAAGAGCCGATAACTTTTTTTACTTTTTGGATATGTTTTAATTCATTCATAGTACTTTCAGAGGCTGGTATTGTCTGCTCTGGCAAAATTCGTTTCCCGATTTTAATAACTGCTGAAAATAGTGCACTTTTGACTAATTCAGGCTGATTTTTCGAGTACTTTGGAGCGGCCATTTTGTCCGCTGTGTGCTTAGATCATGTCCAGTTTCCACAAGTACAATATGTAAAGAAATTTCAGCCACAGTACATGAAAGTAACATAGAGGTATGCCAACATTCTCTCCATTGTGCATGTTGCAAATGCAAAATACTTCATCTTACACCTGTCACTCACTCAGAAGCATGTATTATCTGTAGAGCGCCCCCAAAGCTATTAGACCGTCTGAAGGTCTCGCACTAAAATATACGAACTCATTTCACAATGAATATCAAATATAATTGAGTTTAATTAAAAAGATCTGCTTTAAATGACAAATCGGCATGGATAACGTATCAATACACAATGCGGTCCCATTTTAATAAAGTCTTACGAGCGCACACTTTTCATGCTCTGTGTTGACAGCGTCCTTTGAATTTACTGTTTCAGTGGGTTTCGGTGTCTGCTACTAAGTATAGAATGGTAATCGTTGTCTTTTGAATTGTCACTGATGAACGTAATATTTACATTCCCTGACAGGAGTTTATAGGTTGATTTAACTACCAACCTTTTTTAATCTACTTGATTATGAACGAGAGCTTTCGGAGCTAAACAGAACCCAATTCACGAATGGGTGAAAGGACCGAGTTACGTAGGACACATTATCGAATGACGTAAATTAATTGTGGTCAAGACTAAAATTGAGAGTCTACGTCCGACTCACCTTTTCGGTGGCGGATAGTCCAATTCCTGGTTTCTTTAACTTCTATCTAATGATGAATTTCTCCTTCCCTTTGAAGCAGACATATTTGTATACGGATATAATTAGTTCCTCCTACATCGGGCGTGTTTGGGGACAGCGTTGACGAAGAGAACGGCCAGGTCTTGACGGCCAGATCCGTTACATGAATATACAAATGCTCTGGTATACATTTTGATTGCACTTAGTGACGTGAGTTTTCGTCATCAAAATTGTATCTGTGTCCCTTGGCGCTACTGCCAATGGTAGGTATGACAATGAACAGTACATCAGCCAGGCATAAATAGAGACACAACGAGTTGCACGTGCACAGCCAGACAGAACATTGATTCAAAATAGGGGTAATCCATCACTAATTCTTTCAATCACCTGAGTGGTTATTCAGACAAGTATTTGGCAGAGAGAGAGAGAGAGAGCGAGAGAGAGAGAGTGAGAGAGATACGCGGATTTATAACTCTGTTATTTCGAAGGAAGTAAATTGTTTTAGTGGCGTATCGAATGCAAATATTGCTAAATACTCTCGACAATACCTTCGGTGCCCTTGATCACAAAATGTTGTCAATTGTAAAATTATTGAAGATTATTTATCACCCTTGATCTCGGGTCATCATATTTGGTCAAACAGTGCGTCGACGTTGAAACATCAGATTTTAGCTCTACGATTTGCCATATATGGAGCTATTGATAGATTGCATGGAAACTTTTCTTGTCTCATAGAGTAGGTGAATAGAAAATTAAATCTATTTGAAAACTTTAAGGACAAATATTTATATACCCTGCGCAGAGAAAAGTTCTGAAGATACAAGGTAAACTTAAAGTGCAAATATGAGAGTCATTTTCATTACCACATTTAGAATACTTATAAACAGGGCCGGATAAAGACTTTTAGAGGCCCTAAGCACTGACAAGATTATGATGCTCTCCATCTGTAATTCAAATACCAACCCCGAGTAATTTCTATTTTTTTTATTTTTATTTTTATTTTTTTTTTGGTGCCCCTGCTTTGCTGGTGCCCTAAGCGCGTGCTTAGTCTGCCTATTGGGTAATCCAGGACTGTTTATAAATCCCATTCGCCTTATCCTCCGCTATATCATCATAATGAGAAGAAACAAAGCAAAGCAATATTTGCAAGACAAATAAGAATGACCACCTTCTCCTTTCCTCGCACTGTTTTCCTTATTGTCGGTGTTACTGTCATCTTCGTCACTAGCAGCTGATACAAATTTGAGATTTTTATTACAAATCTTTCCAGGCGTAAACATGCTTTCATTTTTGCGAGACTTAAATGACACGTGCAAGTCATTCATATTGAACATGAAATGAAGGTGAAACGTATTTGAAGAAAAGAAACATATCAATTAGGTCTACAATATACATACTACAAATGAAAGATACCCATCAATGTAACGAACAGATGGTATAATTATAGAAATATGAAAACGTACGTCGATTTATTAGTCAATGACCCGATTTGAGCGTATTGCATGTACGCACGGTACTGAATGTTGCGCATTTTCCAGATTGGTACCTTGCTCAGTTCACAAGAAGTGATCTTAGTCCTGTATCACAGAGACGTATAGCTAGGCTCAGACAAACTTCAAGTACATGTCTTCGAGAGCTCATACGTTTACAGACGGTATTCTTGAACGTTTGATGGTTGGTCCAATTTAAATACCGTATTCACAGTCTTTTCATTATAATTCATGTACCTACCAAATCAATACTTATTCATTTGTTTTATTTTAGTTGAATGTGACTCTTTTGATTCTAATACCTATAAGTCTGTTTCGGACTCACAATTTGTATATGGGCCACCAGCAGCAGCAAACAACTTTAATTTCTTGTTCCAACCTTTAAGAACGTTTCATTCCGTTGTCACACATGTGTTTCAGGGTTCTTTTTTCTATCGCAAGGTTCAATGTCCTCAAATTCGTATGCATGTTCGGATACTTTTTCTTTCCTATTTCATAGGAAATCTTCTGAAGATCATCTTGCAATTCTTATAGGGAATCTGATTCTCTTCAAAATAAACGTTGTTCTTTTGCTGCAAGTCGTAAGGCGATATTAAAGGTGGCGCTCTCCAGTTTCGTACTTTGCATAGGGTTAGAAATTTAAAGAAAAAGAATTAGCCAGGGTTTCCTCACTGGCTGTCCTGGCTATTTAAAAAAGACCTTGTATATCTTAGGTATTGTTAAAAGAACTTTGAATTCCCTTTATTTTGGTGTATGATTGATGGGTGAAATTTGGGTTATAGAGTATACAGCTTGGTCTTACTTAAGATGTGCACCTCTCAAAAAACTGCTAGCTCCGCTTGGTCATTTTCACTTCCTGGACTTCAAAGGTAAATAAAAAAAAAAAGAGCCGATAACTTTTTTTACTTTTTGGATATGTTTTAATTCATTCATAGTACTTTCAGAGGCTGGTATTGTCTGCTCTGGCAAAATTCGTTTCCCGATTTTAATAACTGCTGAAAATAGTGCACTTTTGACTAATTCAGGCTGATTTTTCGAGTACTTTGGAGCGGCCATTTTGTCCGCTGTGTGCTTAGATCATGTCCAGTTTCCACAAGTACAATATGTAAAGAAATTTCAGCCACAGTACATGAAAGTAACATAGAGGTATGCCAACATTCTCTCCATTGTGCATGTTGCAAATGCAAAATACTTCATCTTACACCTGTCACTCACTCAGAAGCATGTATTATCTGTAGAGCGCCCCCATATAGACAACATATGCATTATTATTATATGATTTAATTTTGGATGTATAGCTGAAACATTTAAGCCGCAAGCATCTAAACAGTCCTTTTGAATAATTCTCATGTATTTTCCCACAGAACAGTATTCATTTGTAGCAAAGTCCCACACAAGGCCAGCCCCCCCCCCCCCCCCCATGATGAAAAGTGGGCTATTTTAAAACTACACCTTGCATTTTCTCAACAATAGCAACCAATGTTTTGGTAAAAGACAGGAACATGAAACTTGCCACAATTATTCATGAGATGTCACTAATAAAATTTACAGACTGAACAGGGATGGAAGAGTTCAGGTTCACAGAGGTCAAAGGTCAAAGGGTACAAAGTTTGCTAATTCTTCTAACACTAGTATATGGAAGAAAGCAAATCTGCTTTATTATCATTATTTTCCAGAATTTTATTACAACCGAATGAAGAGAAACATTTTTGCTATATTTTTCTTAGACTTAATACAACAGTTTTAAATATAAGTTGACTTTACTCCTATGTTCTAAGACTTCTAATTTTCCCATAATTGAGGTCATTGCACACAAAATACTGCCACAAGGCATATTGTGTAAGCAAGAGCAAAATAGGCATAATTAGCTTATTTTTATGCATAACATCAATGTTAATATACCATTTTGTTGAGAAATGCATACATAATTATATGAGAAAGAGAAAAGCAATTGCACAAATTTTCATATTTATTTTAAGGTGGCGCTCTCCAGTTTCGTACTTTGCATAGGGTTAGAAATTTAAAGAAAAAGAATTAGCCAGGGTTTCCTCACTGGCTGTCCTGGCTATTTAAAAAAGACCTTGTATATCTTAGGTATTGTTAAAAGAACTTTGAATTCCCTTTATTTTGGTGTATGATTGATGGGTGAAATTTGGGTTATAGAGTATACAGCTTGGTCTTACTTAAGATGTGCACCTCTCAAAAAACTGCTAGCTCCGCTTGGTCATTTTCACTTCCTGGACTTCAAAGGTAAATAAAAAAAAAAAGAGCCGATAACTTTTTTTACTTTTTGGATATGTTTTAATTCATTCATAGTACTTTCAGAGGCTGGTATTGTCTGCTCTGGCAAAATTCGTTTCCCGATTTTAATAACTGCTGAAAATAGTGCACTTTTGACTAATTCAGGCTGATTTTTCGAGTACTTTGGAGCGGCCATTTTGTCCGCTGTGTGCTTAGATCATGTCCAGTTTCCACAAGTACAATATGTAAAGAAATTTCAGCCACAGTACATGAAAGTAACATAGAGGTATGCCAACATTCTCTCCATTGTGCATGTTGCAAATGCAAAATACTTCATCTTACACCTGTCACTCACTCAGAAGCATGTATTATCTGTAGAGCGCCCCCATATAGACAACATATGCATTATTATTATATGATTTAATTTTGGATGTATAGCTGAAACATTTAAGCCGCAAGCATCTAAACAGTCCTTTTGAATAATTCTCATGTATTTTCCCACAGAACAGTATTCATTTGTAGCAAAGTCCCACACAAGGCCAGCCCCCCCCCCCCCCCCCATGATGAAAAGTGGGCTATTTTAAAACTACACCTTGCATTTTCTCAACAATAGCAACCAATGTTTTGGTAAAAGACAGGAACATGAAACTTGCCACAATTATTCATGAGATGTCACTAATAAAATTTACAGACTGAACAGGGATGGAAGAGTTCAGGTTCACAGAGGTCAAAGGTCAAAGGGTACAAAGTTTGCTAATTCTTCTAACACTAGTATATGGAAGAAAGCAAATCTGCTTTATTATCATTATTTTCCAGAATTTTATTACAACCGAATGAAGAGAAACATTTTTGCTATATTTTTCTTAGACTTAATACAACAGTTTTAAATATAAGTTGACTTTACTCCTATGTTCTAAGACTTCTAATTTTCCCATAATTGAGGTCATTGCACACAAAATACTGCCACAAGGCATATTGTGTAAGCAAGAGCAAAATAGGCATAATTAGCTTATTTTTATGCATAACATCAATGTTAATATACCATTTTGTTGAGAAATGCATACATAATTATATGAGAAAGAGAAAAGCAATTGCACAAATTTTCATATTTATTTTAAGGTGGCGCTCTCCAGTTTCGTACTTTGCATAGGGTTAGAAATTTAAAGAAAAAGAATTAGCCAGGGTTTCCTCACTGGCTGTCCTGGCTATTTAAAAAAGACCTTGTATATCTTAGGTATTGTTAAAAGAACTTTGAATTCCCTTTATTTTGGTGTATGATTGATGGGTGAAATTTGGGTTATAGAGTATACAGCTTGGTCTTACTTAAGATGTGCACCTCTCAAAAAACTGCTAGCTCCGCTTGGTCATTTTCACTTCCTGGACTTCAAAGGTAAATAAAAAAAAAAAGAGCCGATAACTTTTTTTACTTTTTGGATATGTTTTAATTCATTCATAGTACTTTCAGAGGCTGGTATTGTCTGCTCTGGCAAAATTCGTTTCCCGATTTTAATAACTGCTGAAAATAGTGCACTTTTGACTAATTCAGGCTGATTTTTCGAGTACTTTGGAGCGGCCATTTTGTCCGCTGTGTGCTTAGATCATGTCCAGTTTCCACAAGTACAATATGTAAAGAAATTTCAGCCACAGTACATGAAAGTAACATAGAGGTATGCCAACATTCTCTCCATTGTGCATGTTGCAAATGCAAAATACTTCATCTTACACCTGTCACTCACTCAGAAGCATGTATTATCTGTAGAGCGCCCCCATATAGACAACATATGCATTATTATTATATGATTTAATTTTGGATGTATAGCTGAAACATTTAAGCCGCAAGCATCTAAACAGTCCTTTTGAATAATTCTCATGTATTTTCCCACAGAACAGTATTCATTTGTAGCAAAGTCCCACACAAGGCCAGCCCCCCCCCCCCCCCATGATGAAAAGTGGGCTATTTTAAAACTACACCTTGCATTTTCTCAACAATAGCAACCAATGTTTTGGTAAAAGACAGGAACATGAAACTTGCCACAATTATTCATGAGATGTCACTAATAAAATTTACAGACTGAACAGGGATGGAAGAGTTCAGGTTCACAGAGGTCAAAGGTCAAAGGGTACAAAGTTTGCTAATTCTTCTAACACTAGTATATGGAAGAAAGCAAATCTGCTTTATTATCATTATTTTCCAGAATTTTATTACAACCGAATGAAGAGAAACATTTTTGCTATATTTTTCTTAGACTTAATACAACAGTTTTAAATATAAGTTGACTTTACTCCTATGTTCTAAGACTTCTAATTTTCCCATAATTGAGGTCATTGCACACAAAATACTGCCACAAGGCATATTGTGTAAGCAAGAGCAAAATAGGCATAATTAGCTTATTTTTATGCATAACATCAATGTTAATATACCATTTTGTTGAGAAATGCATACATAATTATATGAGAAAGAGAAAAGCAATTGCACAAATTTTCATATTTATTTTAAGGTGGCGCTCTCCAGTTTCGTACTTTGCATAGGGTTAGAAATTTAAAGAAAAAGAATTAGCCAGGGTTTCCTCACTGGCTGTCCTGGCTATTTAAAAAAGACCTTGTATATCTTAGGTATTGTTAAAAGAACTTTGAATTCCCTTTATTTTGGTGTATGATTGATGGGTGAAATTTGGGTTATAGAGTATACAGCTTGGTCTTACTTAAGATGTGCACCTCTCAAAAAACTGCTAGCTCCGCTTGGTCATTTTCACTTCCTGGACTTCAAAGGTAAATAAAAAAAAAAAGAGCCGATAACTTTTTTTACTTTTTGGATATGTTTTAATTCATTCATAGTACTTTCAGAGGCTGGTATTGTCTGCTCTGGCAAAATTCGTTTCCCGATTTTAATAACTGCTGAAAATAGTGCACTTTTGACTAATTCAGGCTGATTTTTCGAGTACTTTGGAGCGGCCATTTTGTCCGCTGTGTGCTTAGATCATGTCCAGTTTCCACAAGTACAATATGTAAAGAAATTTCAGCCACAGTACATGAAAGTAACATAGAGGTATGCCAACATTCTCTCCATTGTGCATGTTGCAGATGCAAAATACTTCATCTTACACCTGTCACTCACTCAGAAGCATGTATTATCTGTAGAGCGCCCCCATATAGACAACATATGCATTATTATTATATGATTTAATTTTGGATGTATAGCTGAAACATTTAAGCCGCAAGCATCTAAACAGTCCTTTTGAATAATTCTCATGTATTTTCCCACAGAACAGTATTCATTTGTAGCAAAGTCCCACACAAGGCCAGCCCCCCCCCCCCCCCCATGATGAAAAGTGGGCTATTTTAAAACTACACCTTGCATTTTCTCAACAATAGCAACCAATGTTTTGGTAAAAGACAGGAACATGAAACTTGCCACAATTATTCATGAGATGTCACTAATAAAATTTACAGACTGAACAGGGATGGAAGAGTTCAGGTTCACAGAGGTCAAAGGTCAAAGGGTACAAAGTTTGCTAATTCTTCTAACACTAGTATATGGAAGAAAGCAAATCTGCTTTATTATCATTATTTTCCAGAATTTTATTACAACCGAATGAAGAGAAACATTTTTGCTATATTTTTCTTAGACTTAATACAACAGTTTTAAATATAAGTTGACTTTACTCCTATGTTCTAAGACTTCTAATTTTCCCATAATTGAGGTCATTGCACACAAAATACTGCCACAAGGCATATTGTGTAAGCAAGAGCAAAATAGGCATAATTAGCTTATTTTTATGCATAACATCAATGTTAATATACCATTTTGTTGAGAAATGCATACATAATTATATGAGAAAGAGAAAAGCAATTGCACAAATTTTCATATTTATTTTAAGGTGGCGCTCTCCAGTTTCGTACTTTGCATAGGGTTAGAAATTTAAAGAAAAAGAATTAGCCAGGGTTTCCTCACTGGCTGTCCTGGCTATTTAAAAAAGACCTTGTATATCTTAGGTATTGTTAAAAGAACTTTGAATTCCCTTTATTTTGGTGTATGATTGATGGGTGAAATTTGGGTTATAGAGTATACAGCTTGGTCTTACTTAAGATGTGCACCTCTCAAAAAACTGCTAGCTCCGCTTGGTCATTTTCACTTCCTGGACTTCAAAGGTAAATAAAAAAAAAAAGAGCCGATAACTTTTTTTACTTTTTGGATATGTTTTAATTCATTCATAGTACTTTCAGAGGCTGGTATTGTCTGCTCTGGCAAAATTCGTTTCCCGATTTTAATAACTGCTGAAAATAGTGCACTTTTGACTAATTCAGGCTGATTTTTCGAGTACTTTGGAGCGGCCATTTTGTCCGCTGTGTGCTTAGATCATGTCCAGTTTCCACAAGTACAATATGTAAAGAAATTTCAGCCACAGTACATGAAAGTAACATAGAGGTATGCCAACATTCTCTCCATTGTGCATGTTGCAAATGCAAAATACTTCATCTTACACCTGTCACTCACTCAGAAGCATGTATTATCTGTAGAGCGCCCCCATATAGACAACATATGCATTATTATTATATGATTTAATTTTGGATGTATAGCTGAAACATTTAAGCCGCAAGCATCTAAACAGTCCTTTTGAATAATTCTCATGTATTTTCCCACAGAACAGTATTCATTTGTAGCAAAGTCCCACACAAGGCCAGCCCCCCCCCCCCCCCCCCATGATGAAAAGTGGGCTATTTTAAAACTACACCTTGCATTTTCTCAACAATAGCAACCAATGTTTTGGTAAAAGACAGGAACATGAAACTTGCCACAATTATTCATGAGATGTCACTAATAAAATTTACAGACTGAACAGGGATGGAAGAGTTCAGGTTCACAGAGGTCAAAGGTCAAAGGGTACAAAGTTTGCTAATTCTTCTAACACTAGTATATGGAAGAAAGCAAATCTGCTTTATTATCATTATTTTCCAGAATTTTATTACAACCGAATGAAGAGAAACATTTTTGCTATATTTTTCTTAGACTTAATACAACAGTTTTAAATATAAGTTGACTTTACTCCTATGTTCTAAGACTTCTAATTTTCCCATAATTGAGGTCATTGCACACAAAATACTGCCACAAGGCATATTGTGTAAGCAAGAGCAAAATAGGCATAATTAGCTTATTTTTATGCATAACATCAATGTTAATATACCATTTTGTTGAGAAATGCATACATAATTATATGAGAAAGAGAAAAGCAATTGCACAAATTTTCATATTTATTTTAAGGTGGCGCTCTCCAGTTTCGTACTTTGCATAGGGTTAGAAATTTAAAGAAAAAGAATTAGCCAGGGTTTCCTCACTGGCTGTCCTGGCTATTTAAAAAAGACCTTGTATATCTTAGGTATTGTTAAAAGAACTTTGAATTCCCTTTATTTTGGTGTATGATTGATGGGTGAAATTTGGGTTATAGAGTATACAGCTTGGTCTTACTTAAGATGTGCACCTCTCAAAAAACTGCTAGCTCCGCTTGGTCATTTTCACTTCCTGGACTTCAAAGGTAAATAAAAAAAAAAAGAGCCGATAACTTTTTTTACTTTTTGGATATGTTTTAATTCATTCATAGTACTTTCAGAGGCTGGTATTGTCTGCTCTGGCAAAATTCGTTTCCCGATTTTAATAACTGCTGAAAATAGTGCACTTTTGACTAATTCAGGCTGATTTTTCGAGTACTTTGGAGCGGCCATTTTGTCCGCTGTGTGCTTAGATCATGTCCAGTTTCCACAAGTACAATATGTAAAGAAATTTCAGCCACAGTACATGAAAGTAACATAGAGGTATGCCAACATTCTCTCCATTGTGCATGTTGCAAATGCAAAATACTTCATCTTACACCTGTCACTCACTCAGAAGCATGTATTAGCTGTAGAGCGCCCCCATATAGACAACATATGCATTATTATTATATGATTTAATTTTGGATGTACAGCTGAAACATTTAAGCCGCAAGCATCTAAACTATCCTTTTGAATAATTCTCATGTATTTTCCCACAGAACAGTATTCATTTGTAGCAAAGTCCCACACAAGGCCAGCCCCCCCCCCCCCATGATGAAAAGAGGGCTATTTTAAAACTACACCTTGCATTTTCTCAACAATAGCAACCAATGTTTTGGTAAAAGACAGGAACATGAAACTTGCCACAATTATTCATGAGATGTCACTAATAAAATTTACAGACTGAACAGGGATGGAAGAGTTCAGGTTCACAGAGGTCAAAGGTCAAAGGGTACAAAGTTTGCTAATTCTTCTAACACTAGTATATGGAAGAAAGCAAATCTGCTTTATTATCATTATTTTCCAGAATTTTATTACAACCGAATGAAGAGAAACATTTTTGCTATATTTTTCTTAGACTTAATACAACAGTTTTAAATATAAGTTGACTTTACTCCTATGTTCTAAGACTTCTAATTTTCCCATAATTGAGGTCATTGCACACAAAATACTGCCACAAGGCATATTGTGTAAGCAAGAGCAAAATAGGCATAATTAGCTTATTTGTATGCATAACATCAATGTTAATATACCATTTTGTTGAGAAATGCATACATAATTATATGAGAAAGAGAAAAGCAATTGCACAAATTTTCATATTTATTTTAAGGTGGCGCTCTCCAGTTTCGTACTTTGCATAGGGTTAGAAATTTAAAGAAAAAGAATTAGCCAGGGTTTCCTCACTGGCTGTCCTGGCTATTTAAAAAAGACCTTGTATATCTTAGGTATTGTTAAAAGAACTTTGAATTCCCTTTATTTTGGTGTATGATTGATGGGTGAAATTTGGGTTATAGAGTATACAGCTTGGTCTTACTTAAGATGTGCACCTCTCAAAAAACTGCTAGCTCCGCTTGGTCATTTTCACTTCCTGGACTTCAAAGGTAAATAAAAAAAAAAAGAGCCGATAACTTTTTTTACTTTTTGGATATGTTTTAATTCATTCATAGTACTTTCAGAGGCTGGTATTGTCTGCTCTGGCAAAATTCGTTTCCCGATTTTAATAACTGCTGAAAATAGTGCACTTTTGACTAATTCAGGCTGATTTTTCGAGTACTTTGGAGCGGCCATTTTGTCCGCTGTGTGCTTAGATCATGTCCAGTTTCCACAAGTACAATATGTAAAGAAATTTCAGCCACAGTACATGAAAGTAACATAGAGGTATGCCAACATTCTCTCCATTGTGCATGTTGCAAATGCAAAATACTTCATCTTACACCTGTCACTCACTCAGAAGCATGTATTATCTGTAGAGCGCCCCCATATAGACAACATATGCATTATTATTATATGATTTAATTTTGGATGTATAGCTGAAACATTTAAGCCGCAAGCATCTAAACAGTCCTTTTGAATAATTCTCATGTATTTTCCCACAGAACAGTATTCATTTGTAGCAAAGTCCCACACAAGGCCAGCCCCCCCCCCCCCCCCATGATGAAAAGTGGGCTATTTTAAAACTACACCTTGCATTTTCTCAACAATAGCAACCAATGTTTTGGTAAAAGACAGGAACATGAAACTTGCCACAATTATTCATGAGATGTCACTAATAAAATTTACAGACTGAACAGGGATGGAAGAGTTCAGGTTCACAGAGGTCAAAGGTCAAAGGGTACAAAGTTTGCTAATTCTTCTAACACTAGTATATGGAAGAAAGCAAATCTGCTTTATTATCATTATTTTCCAGAATTTTATTACAACCGAATGAAGAGAAACATTTTTGCTATATTTTTCTTAGACTTAATACAACAGTTTTAAATATAAGTTGACTTTACTCCTATGTTCTAAGACTTCTAATTTTCCCATAATTGAGGTCATTGCACACAAAATACTGCCACAAGGCATATTGTGTAAGCAAGAGCAAAATAGGCATAATTAGCTTATTTTTATGCATAACATCAATGTTAATATACCATTTTGTTGAGAAATGCATACATAATTATATGAGAAAGAGAAAAGCAATTGCACAAATTTTCATATTTATTTTAAGGTGGCGCTCTCCAGTTTCGTACTTTGCATAGGGTTAGAAATTTAAAGAAAAAGAATTAGCCAGGGTTTCCTCACTGGCTGTCCTGGCTATTTAAAAAAGACCTTGTATATCTTAGGTATTGTTAAAAGAACTTTGAATTCCCTTTATTTTGGTGTATGATTGATGGGTGAAATTTGGGTTATAGAGTATACAGCTTGGTCTTACTTAAGATGTGCACCTCTCAAAAAACTGCTAGCTCCGCTTGGTCATTTTCACTTCCTGGACTTCAAAGGTAAATAAAAAAAAAAAGAGCCGATAACTTTTTTTACTTTTTGGATATGTTTTAATTCATTCATAGTACTTTCAGAGGCTGGTATTGTCTGCTCTGGCAAAATTCGTTTCCCGATTTTAATAACTGCTGAAAATAGTGCACTTTTGACTAATTCAGGCTGATTTTTCGAGTACTTTGGAGCGGCCATTTTGTCCGCTGTGTGCTTAGATCATGTCCAGTTTCCACAAGTACAATATGTAAAGAAATTTCAGCCACAGTACATGAAAGTAACATAGAGGTATGCCAACATTCTCTCCATTGTGCATGTTGCAAATGCAAAATACTTCATCTTACACCTGTCACTCACTCAGAAGCATGTATTATCTGTAGAGCGCCCCCATATAGACAACATATGCATTATTATTATATGATTTAATTTTGGATGTATAGCTGAAACATTTAAGCCGCAAGCATCTAAACAGTCCTTTTGAATAATTCTCATGTATTTTCCCACAGAACAGTATTCATTTGTAGCAAAGTCCCACACAAGGCCAGCCCCCCCCCCCCCCCCCATGATGAAAAGTGGGCTATTTTAAAACTACACCTTGCATTTTCTCAACAATAGCAACCAATGTTTTGGTAAAAGACAGGAACATGAAACTTGCCACAATTATTCATGAGATGTCACTA
This sequence comes from Margaritifera margaritifera, assembly GCA_029931535.1. Classification (NCBI taxonomy): domain Eukaryota; kingdom Metazoa; phylum Mollusca; class Bivalvia; order Unionida; family Margaritiferidae; genus Margaritifera; species Margaritifera margaritifera. The sequence goes on along the minus strand of JAQPZY010001486.1, from coordinate 17,198 downwards.
ATAAAATTTACAGACTGAACAGGGATGGAAGAGTTCAGGTTCACAGAGGTCAAAGGTCAAAGGGTACAAAGTTTGCTAATTCTTCTAACACTAGTATATGGAAGAAAGCAAATCTGCTTTATTATCATTATTTTCCAGAATTTTATTACAACCGAATGAAGAGAAACATTTTTGCTATATTTTTCTTAGACTTAATACAACAGTTTTAAATATAAGTTGACTTTACTCCTATGTTCTAAGACTTCTAATTTTCCCATAATTGAGGTCATTGCACACAAAATACTGCCACAAGGCATATTGTGTAAGCAAGAGCAAAATAGGCATAATTAGCTTATTTTTATGCATAACATCAATGTTAATATACCATTTTGTTGAGAAATGCATACATAATTATATGAGAAAGAGAAAAGCAATTGCACAAATTTTCATATTTATTTTAAGGTGGCGCTCTCCAGTTTCGTACTTTGCATAGGGTTAGAAATTTAAAGAAAAAGAATTAGCCAGGGTTTCCTCACTGGCTGTCCTGGCTATTTAAAAAAGACCTTGTATATCTTAGGTATTGTTAAAAGAACTTTGAATTCCCTTTATTTTGGTGTATGATTGATGGGTGAAATTTGGGTTATAGAGTATACAGCTTGGTCTTACTTAAGATGTGCACCTCTCAAAAAACTGCTAGCTCCGCTTGGTCATTTTCACTTCCTGGACTTCAAAGGTAAATAAAAAAAAAAAGAGCCGATAACTTTTTTTACTTTTTGGATATGTTTTAATTCATTCATAGTACTTTCAGAGGCTGGTATTGTCTGCTCTGGCAAAATTCGTTTCCCGATTTTAATAACTGCTGAAAATAGTGCACTTTTGACTAATTCAGGCTGATTTTTCGAGTACTTTGGAGCGGCCATTTTGTCCGCTGTGTGCTTAGATCATGTCCAGTTTCCACAAGTACAATATGTAAAGAAATTTCAGCCACAGTACATGAAAGTAACATAGAGGTATGCCAACATTCTCTCCATTGTGCATGTTGCAAATGCAAAATACTTCATCTTACACCTGTCACTCACTCAGAAGCATGTATTATCTGTAGAGCGCCCCCAAAGCTATTAGACCGTCTGAAGGTCTCGCACTAAAATATACAAACTCATTTCACAATGAATATCAAATATAATTGAGTTTAATTAAAGAGATCTGCTTTAAATGACAAATCGGCATGGATAACGTATCAATACACAATGCGGTCCCATTTTAATAAAGTCTTACGAGCGCACACTTTTCATGCTCTGTGTTGACAGCGTCCTTTGAATTTACTGTTTCAGTGGGTTTCGGTGTCTGCTACTAAGTATAGAATGGTAATCGTTGTCTTTTGAATTGTCACTGATGAACGTAATATTTACATTCCCTGACAGGAGTTTATAGGTTGATTTAACTACCAACCTTTTTTAATCTACTTGATTATGAACGAGAGCTTTCGGAGCTAAACAGAACCCAATTCACGAATGGGTGAAAGGACCGAGTTACGTAGGACACATTATCGAATGACGTAAATTAATTGTGGTCAAGACTAAAATTGAGAGTCTACGTCCGACTCACCTTTTCGGTGGCGGATAGTCCAATTCCTGGTTTCTTTAACTTCTATCTAATGATGAATTTCTCCTTCCCTTTGAAGCAGACATATTTGTATACGGATATAATTAGTTCCTCCTACATCGGGCGTGTTTGGGGACAGCGTTGACGAAGAGAACGGCCAGGTCTTGACGGCCAGATCCGTTACATGAATATACAAATGCTCTGGTATACATTTTGATTGCACTTAGTGACGTGAGTTTTCGTCATCAAAATTGTATCTGTGTCCCTTGGCGCTACTGCCAATGGTAGGTATGACAATGAACAGTACATCAGCCAGGCATAAATAGAGACACAACGAGTTGCACGTGCACAGCCAGACAGAACATTGATTCAAAATAGGGGTAATCCATCACTAATTCTTTCAATCACCTGAGTGGTTATTCAGACAAGTATTTGGCAGAGAGAGAGAGAGCGAGAGAGAGAGAGTGAGAGAGATACGCGGATTTATAACTCTGTTATTTCGAAGGAAGTAAATTGTTTTAGTGGCGTATCGAATGCAAATATTGCTAAATACTCTCGACAATACCTTCGGTGCCCTTGATCACAAAATGTTGTCAATTGTAAAATTATTGAAGATTATTTATCACCCTTGATCTCGGGTCATCATATTTGGTCAAACAGTGCGTCGACGTTGAAACATCAGATTTTAGCTCTACGATTTGCCATATATGGAGCTATTGATAGATTGCATGGAAACTTTTCTTGTCTCATAGAGTAGGTGAATAGAAAATTAAATCTATTTGAAAACTTTAAGGACAAATATTTATATACCCTGCGCAGAGAAAAGTTCTGAAGATACAAGGTAAACTTAAAGTGCAAATATGAGAGTCATTTTCATTACCACATTTAGAATACTTATAAACAGGGCCGGATAAAGACTTTTAGAGGCCCTAAGCACTGACAAGATTATGATGCTCTCCATCTGTAATTCAAATACCAACCCCGAGGAATTTCTATTTTTTTTATTTTTATTTTTATTTTTTTTTGGTGCCCCTGCTTTGCTGGTGCCCTAAGCGCGTGCTTAGTCTGCCTATTGGGTAATCCAGGACTGTTTATAAATCCCATTCGCCTTATCCTCCGCTATATCATCATAATGAGAAGAAACAAAGCAAAGCAATATTTGCAAGACAAATAAGAATGACCACCTTCTCCTTTCCTCGCACTGTTTTCCTTATTGTCGGTGTTACTGTCATCTTCGTCACTAGCAGCTGATACAAATTTGAGATTTTTATTACAAATCTTTCCAGGCGTAAACATGCTTTCATTTTTGCGAGACTTAAATGACACGTGCAAGTCATTCATATTGAACATGAAATGAAGGTGAAACGTATTTGAAGAAAAGAAACATATCAATTAGGTCTACAATATACATACTACAAATGAAAGATACCCATCAATGTAACGAACAGATGGTATAATTATAGAAATATGAAAACGTACGTCGATTTATTAGTCAATGACCCGATTTGAGCGTATTGCATGTACGCACGGTACTGAATGTTGCGCATTTTCCAGATTGGTACCTTGCTCAGTTCACAAGAAGTGATCTTAGTCCTGTATCACAGAGACGTATAGCTAGGCTCAGACAAACTTCAAGTACATGTCTTCGAGAGCTCATACGTTTACAGACGGTATTCTTGAACGTTTGATGGTTGGTCCAATTTAAATACCGTATTCACAGTCTTTTCATTATAATTCATGTACCTACCAAATCAATACTTATTCATTTGTTTTATTTTAGTTGAATGTGACTCTTTTGATTCTAATACCTATAAGTCTGTTTCGGACTCACAATTTGTATATGGGCCACCAGCAGCAGCAAACAACTTTAATTTCTTGTTCCAACCTTTAAGAACGTTTCATTCCGTTGTCACACATGTGTTTCAGGGTTCTTTTTTCTATCGCAAGGTTCAATGTCCTCAAATTCGTATGCATGTTCGGATACTTTTTCTTTCCTATTTCATAGGAAATCTTCTGAAGATCATCTTGCAATTCTTATAGGGAATCTGATTCTCTTCAAAATAAACGTTGTTCTTTTGCTGCAAGTCGTAAGGCGATATTAAAGGTGGCGCTCTCCAGTTTCGTACTTTGCATAGGGTTAGAAATTTAAAGAAAAAGAATTAGCCAGGGTTTCCTCACTGGCTGTCCTGGCTATTTAAAAAAGACCTTGTATATCTTAGGTATTGTTAAAAGAACTTTGAATTCCCTTTATTTTGGTGTATGATTGATGGGTGAAATTTGGGTTATAGAGTATACAGCTTGGTCTTACTTAAGATGTGCACCTCTCAAAAAACTGCTAGCTCCGCTTGGTCATTTTCACTTCCTGGACTTCAAAGGTAAATAAAAAAAAAAAGAGCCGATAACTTTTTTTACTTTTTGGATATGTTTTAATTCATTCATAGTACTTTCAGAGGCTGGTATTGTCTGCTCTGGCAAAATTCGTTTCCCGATTTTAATAACTGCTGAAAATAGTGCACTTTTGACTAATTCAGGCTGATTTTTCGAGTACTTTGGAGCGGCCATTTTGTCCGCTGTGTGCTTAGATCATGTCCAGTTTCCACAAGTACAATATGTAAAGAAATTTCAGCCACAGTACATGAAAGTAACATAGAGGTATGCCAACATTCTCTCCATTGTGCATGTTGCAAATGCAAAATACTTCATCTTACACCTGTCACTCACTCAGAAGCATGTATTATCTGTAGAGCGCCCCCATATAGACAACATATGCATTATTATTATATGATTTAATTTTGGATGTATAGCTGAAACATTTAAGCCGCAAGCATCTAAACAGTCCTTTTGAATAATTCTCATGTATTTTCCCACAGAACAGTATTCATTTGTAGCAAAGTCCCACACAAGGCCAGCCCCCCCCCCCCCCCCATGATGAAAAGTGGGCTATTTTAAAACTACACCTTGCATTTTCTCAACAATAGCAACCAATGTTTTGGTAAAAGACAGGAACATGAAACTTGCCACAATTATTCATGAGATGTCACTAATAAAATTTACAGACTGAACAGGGATGGAAGAGTTCAGGTTCACAGAGGTCAAAGGTCAAAGGGTACAAAGTTTGCTAATTCTTCTAACACTAGTATATGGAAGAAAGCAAATCTGCTTTATTATCATTATTTTCCAGAATTTTATTACAACCGAATGAAGAGAAACATTTTTGCTATATTTTTCTTAGACTTAATACAACAGTTTTAAATATAAGTTGACTTTACTCCTATGTTCTAAGACTTCTAATTTTCCCATAATTGAGGTCATTGCACACAAAATACTGCCACAAGGCATATTGTGTAAGCAAGAGCAAAATAGGCATAATTAGCTTATTTTTATGCATAACATCAATGTTAATATACCATTTTGTTGAGAAATGCATACATAATTATATGAGAAAGAGAAAAGCAATTGCACAAATTTTCATATTTATTTTAAGGTGGCGCTCTCCAGTTTCGTACTTTGCATAGGGTTAGAAATTTAAAGAAAAAGAATTAGCCAGGGTTTCCTCACTGGCTGTCCTGGCTATTTAAAAAAGACCTTGTATATCTTAGGTATTGTTAAAAGAACTTTGAATTCCCTTTATTTTGGTGTATGATTGATGGGTGAAATTTGGGTTATAGAGTATACAGCTTGGTCTTACTTAAGATGTGCACCTCTCAAAAAACTGCTAGCTCCGCTTGGTCATTTTCACTTCCTGGACTTCAAAGGTAAATAAAAAAAAAAAGAGCCGATAACTTTTTTTACTTTTTGGATATGTTTTAATTCATTCATAGTACTTTCAGAGGCTGGTATTGTCTGCTCTGGCAAAATTCGTTTCCCGATTTTAATAACTGCTGAAAATAGTGCACTTTTGACTAATTCAGGCTGATTTTTCGAGTACTTTGGAGCGGCCATTTTGTCCGCTGTGTGCTTAGATCATGTCCAGTTTCCACAAGTACAATATGTAAAGAAATTTCAGCCACAGTACATGAAAGTAAGATAGAGGTATGCCAACATTCTCTCCATTGTGCATGTTGCAAATGCAAAATACTTCATCTTACACCTGTCACTCACTCAGAAGCATGTATTATCTGTAGAGCGCCCCCAAAGCTATTAGACCGTCTGAAGGTCTCGCACTAAAATATACAAACTCATTTCACAATGAATATCAAATATAATTGAGTTTAATTAAAGAGATCTGCTTTAAATGACAAATCGGCATGGATAACGTATCAATACACAATGCGGTCCCATTTTAATAAAGTCTTACGAGCGCACACTTCTCATGCTCTGTGTTGACAGCGTCCTTTGAATTTACTGTTTCAGTGGGTTTCGGTGTCTGCTACTAAGTATAGAATGGTAATCGTTGTCTTTTGAATTGTCACTGATGAACGTAATATTTACATTCCCTGACAGGAGTTTATAGGTTGATTTAACTACCAACCTTTTTTAATCTACTTGATTATGAACGAGAGCTTTCGGAGCTAAACAGAACCCAATTCACGAATGGGTGAAAGGACCGAGTTACGTAGGACACATTATCGAATGACGTAAATTAATTGTGGTCAAGACTAAAATTGAGATTCTACGTCCGACTCACCTTTTCGGTGGCGGATAGTCCAATTCCTGGTTTCTTTAACTTCTATCTAATGATGAATTTCTCCTTCCCTTTGAAGCAGACATATTTGTATACGGATATAATTAGTTCCTCCTACATCGGGCGTGTTTGGGGACAGCGTTGACGAAGAGAACGGCCAGGTCTTGACGGCCAGATCCGTTACATGAATATACAAATGCTCTGGTATACATTTTGATTGCACTTAGTGACGTGAGTTTTCGTCATCAAAATTGTATCTGTGTCCCTTGGCGCTACTGCCAATGGTAGGTATGACAATGAACAGTACATCAGCCAGGCATAAATAGAGACACAACGAGTTGCACGTGCACAGCCAGACAGAACATTGATTCAAAATAGGGGTAATCCATCACTAATTCTTTCAATCACCTGAGTGGTTATTCAGACAAGTATTTGGCGGAGAGAGAGAGAGAGAGAGAGAGAGAGAGAGAGAGTGAGAGAGATACGCGGATTTATAACTCTGTTATTTCGAAGGAAGTAAATTGTTTTAGTGGCTTATCGAATGCAAATATTGCTAAATAATCTCGACAATACCTTCGGTGCCCTTGATCACAAAATGTTGTCAATTGTAAAATTATTGAAGATTATTTATCACCCTTGATCTCGGGTCATCATATTTGGTCAAACAGTGCGTCGACGTTGAAACATCAGATTTTAGCTCTACGATTTGCCATATATGGAGCTATTGATAGATTGCATGGAAACTTTTCTTGTCTCATAGAGTAGGTGAATAGAAAATTAAATCTATTTGAAAACTTTAAGGACAAATATTTATATACCCTGCGCAGAGAAAAGTTCTGAAGATACAAGGTAAACTTAAAGTGCAAATATGAGAGTCAATTTCATTACCACATTTAGAATACTTATAAACAGGGCCGGATAAAGACTTTTAGAGCCCCTAAGCACTGACAAGATTATGATGCTCTCCATCTGTAATTCAGATACCAACCCCAAGGAATTTCTATTTTTTTTAATTTTTTTATTTTTTTATTTTTTGGTGCCCCTGCTTTGCTGGTGCCCTAAGCGCGTGCTTAGTCTGCCTATTGGGTAATCCAGGACTGTTTATAAATCCCATTCGCCTTATCCTCCGCTATATCATCATAATGAGAAGAAACAAAGCAAAGCAATATTTGCAAGGCAAATAAGAATGACCACCTTCTCCTTTCCTCGCACTGTTTTCCTTATTGTCGGTGTTACTGTCATCTTCGTCACTAGCAGCTGATACAAATTTGAGATTTTTATTACAAATCTTTCCAGGCGTAAACATGCTTTCATTTTTGCGAGACTTAAATGACACGTGCAAGTCATTCATATTGAACATGAAATGAAGGTGAAACGTATTTGAAGAAAAGAAACATATCAATTAGGTCTACAATATACATACTACAAATGAAAGATACCCATCAATGTAACGAACAGATGGTATAATTATAGAAATATGAAAACGTACGTCGATTTATTAGTCAATGACCCGATTTGAGCGTATTGCATGTACGCACGGTACTGAATGTTGCGCATTTTCCAGATTGGTACCTTGCTCAGTTCACAAGAAGTGATCTTAGTCCTGTATCACAGAGACGTATAGCTAGGCTCAGACAAACTTCAAGTACATGTCTTCGAGAGCTCATACGTTTACAGACGGTATTCTTGAACGTTTGATGGTTGGTCCAATTTAAATACCGTATTCACAGTCTTTTCATTATAATTCATGTACCTACCAAATCAATACTTATTCATTTGTTTTATTTTAGTTGAATGTGACTCTTTTGATTCTAATACCTATAAGTCTGTTTCGGACTCACAATTTGTATATGGGCCACCAGCAGCAGCAAACAACTTTAATTTCTTGTTCCAACCTTTAAGAACGTTTCATTCCGTTGTCACACATGTGCTTCAGGGTTCTTTTTTCTATCGCAAGGTTCAATGTCCTCAAATTCGTATGCATGTTCGGATACTTTTTCTTTCCTATTTCATAGGAAATCTTCTGAAGATCATCTTGCAATTCTTATAGGGAATCTGATTCTCTTCAAAATAAACGTTGTTCTTTTGCTGCAAGTCGTAAGGCGATATTAAAGGTGGCGCTCTCCAGTTTCGTACTTTGCATAGGGTTAGAAATTTAAAGAAAAAGAATTAGCCAGGGTTTCCTCACTGGCTGTCCTGGCTATTTAAAAAAGACCTTGTATATCTTAGGTATTGTTAAAAGAACTTTGAATTCCCTTTATTTTGGTGTATGATTGATGGGTGAAATTTGGGTTATAGAGTATACAGCTTGGTCTTACTTAAGATGTGCACCTCTCAAAAAACTGCTAGCTCCGCTTGGTCATTTTCACTTCCTGGACTTCAAAGGTAAATAAAAAAAAAAAGAGCCGATAACTTTTTTTACTTTTTGGATATGTTTTAATTCATTCATAGTACTTTCAGAGGCTGGTATTGTCTGCTCTGGCAAAATTCGTTTCCCGATTTTAATAACTGCTGAAAATAGTGCACTTTTGACTAATTCAGGCTGATTTTTCGAGTACTTTGGAGCGGCCATTTTGTCCGCTGTGTGCTTAGATCATGTCCAGTTTCCACAAGTACAATATGTAAAGAAATTTCAGCCACAGTACATGAAAGTAACATAGAGGTATGCCAACATTCTCTCCATTGTGCATGTTGCAGATGCAAAATACTTCATCTTACACCTGTCACTCACTCAGAAGCATGTATTATCTGTAGAGCGCCCCCATATAGACAACATATGCATTATTATTATATGATTTAATTTTGGATGTACAGCTGAAAAATTTAAGCCGCAAGCATCTAAACAGTCCTTTTGAATAATTCTCATGTATTTTCCCACAGAACAGTATTCATTTGTAGCAAAGTCCCACACAAGGCCAGCCCCCCCCCCCCCCATGATGAAAAGTGGGCTATTTTAAAACTACACCTTGCATTTTCTCAACAATAGCAACCAATGTTTTGGTAAAAGACAGGAACATGAAACTTGCCACAATTATTCATGAGATGTCACTAATAAAATTTACAGACTGAACAGGGATGGAAGAGTTCAGGTTCACAGAGGTCAAAGGTCAAAGGGTACAAAGTTTGCTAATTCTTCTAACACTAGTATATGGAAGAAAGCAAATCTGCTTTATTATCATTATTTTCCAGAATTTTATTACAACCGAATGAAGAGAAACATTTTTGCTATATTTTTCTTAGACTTAATACAACAGTTTTAAATATAAGTTGACTTTACTCCTATGTTCTAAGACTTCTAATTTTCCCATAATTGAGGTCATTGCACACAAAATACTGCCACAAGGCATATTGTGTAAGCAAGAGCAAAATAGGCATAATTAGCTTATTTTTATGCATAACATCAATGTTAATATACCATTTTGTTGAGAAATGCATACATAATTATATGAGAAAGAGAAAAGCAATTGCACAAATTTTCATATTTATTTTAAGGTGGCGCTCTCCAGTTTCGTACTTTGCATAGGGTTAGAAATTTAAAGAAAAAGAATTAGCCAGGGTTTCCTCACTGGCTGTCCTGGCTATTTAAAAAAGACCTTGTATATCTTAGGTATTGTTAAAAGAACTTTGAATTCCCTTTATTTTGGTGTATGATTGATGGGTGAAATTTGGGTTATAGAGTATACAGCTTGGTCTTACTTAAGATGTGCACCTCTCAAAAAACTGCTAGCTCCGCTTGGTCATTTTCACTTCCTGGACTTCAAAGGTAAATAAAAAAAAAAAGAGCCGATAACTTTTTTTACTTTTTGGATATGTTTTAATTCATTCATAGTACTTTCAGAGGCTGGTATTGTCTGCTCTGGCAAAATTCGTTTCCCGATTTTAATAACTGCTGAAAATAGTGCACTTTTGACTAATTCAGGCTGATTTTTCGAGTACTTTGGAGCGGCCATTTTGTCCGCTGTGTGCTTAGATCATGTCCAGTTTCCACAAGTACAATATGTAAAGAAATTTCAGCCACAGTACATGAAAGTAACATAGAGGTATGCCAACATTCTCTCCATTGTGCATGTTGCAAATGCAAAATACTTCATCTTACACCTGTCACTCACTCAGAAGCATGTATTATCTGTAGAGCGCCCCCAAAGCTATTAGACCGTCTGAAGGTCTCGCACTAAAATATACAAACTCATTTCACAATGAATATCAAATATAATTGAGTTTAATTAAAGAGATCTGTTTTAAATGACAAATCGGCATGGATAACGTATCAATACACAATGCGGTCCCATTTTAATAAAGTCTTACGAGCGCACACTTCTCATGCTCTGTGTTGACAGCGTCCTTTGAATTTACTGTTTCAGTGGGTTTCGGTGTCTGCTACTAAGTATAGAATGGTAATCGTTGTCTTTTGAATTGTCACTGATGAACGTAATATTTACATTCCCTGACAGGAGTTTATAGGTTGATTTAACTACCAACCTTTTTTAATCTACTTGATTATGAACGAGAGCTTTCGGAGCTAAACAGAACCCAATTCACGAATGGGTGAAAGGACCGAGTTACGTAGGACACATTATCGAATGACGTAAATTAATTGTGGTCAAGACTAAAATTGAGATTCTACGTCCGACTCACCTTTTCGGTGGCGGATAGTCCAATTCCTGGTTTCTTTAACTTCTATCTAATGATGAATTTCTCCTTCCCTTTGAAGCAGACATATTTGTATACGGATATAATTAGTTCCTCCTACATCGGGCGTGTTTGGGGACAGCGTTGACGAAGAGAACGGCCAGGTCTTGACGGCCAGATCCGTTACATGAATATACAAATGCTCTGGTATACATTTTGATTGCACTTAGTGACGTGAGTTTTCGTCATCAAAATTGTATCTGTGTCCCTTGGCGCTACTGCCAATGGTAGGTATGACAATGAACAGTACATCAGCCAGGCATAAATAGAGACACAACGAGTTGCACGTGCACAGCCAGACAGAACATTGATTCAAAATAGGGGTAATCCATCACTAATTCTTTCAATCACCTGAGTGGTTATTCAGACAAGTATTTGGCGGAGAGAGAGAGAGAGAGAGAGAGAGAGAGAGAGAGAGAGAGTGAGAGAGATACGCGGATTTATAACTCTGTTATTTCGAAGGAAGTAAATTGTTTTAGTGGCTTATCGAATGCAAATATTGCTAAATAATCTCGACAATACCTTCGGTGCCCTTGATCACAAAATGTTGTCAATTGTAAAATTATTGAAGATTATTTATCACCCTTGATCTCGGGTCATCATATTTGGTCAAACAGTGCGTCGACGTTGAAACATCAGATTTTAGCTCTACGATTTGCCATATATGGAGCTATTGATAGATTGCATGGAAACTTTTCTTGTCTCATAGAGTAGGTGAATAGAAAATTAAATCTATTTGAAAACTTTAAGGACAAATATTTATATACCCTGCGCAGAGAAAAGTTCTGAAGATACAAGGTAAACTTAAAGTGCAAATATGAGAGTCAATTTCATTACCACATTTAGAATACTTATAAACAGGGCCGGATAAAGACTTTTAGAGCCCCTAAGCACTGACAAGATTATGATGCTCTCCATCTGTAATTCAAATACCAACCCCAAGGAATTTCTATTTTTTTTTATTTTTTTATTTTTTTATTTTTTGGTGCCCCTGCTTTGCTGGTGCCCTAAGCGCGTGCTTAGTCTGCCTATTGGGTAATCCAGGACTGTTTATAAATCCCATTCGCCTTATCCTCCGCTATATCATCATAATGAGAAGAAACAAAGCAAAGCAATATTTGCAAGGCAAATAAGAATGACCACCTTCTCCTTTCCTCGCACTGTTTTCCTTATTGTCGGTGTTACTGTCATCTTCGTCACTAGCAGCTGATACAAATTTGAGATTTTTATTACAAATCTTTCCAGGCGTAAACATGCTTTCATTTTTGCGAGACTTAAATGACACGTGCAAGTCATTCATATTGAACATGAAATGAAGGTGAAACGTATTTGAAGAAAAGAAACATATCAATTAGGTCTACAATATACATACTACAAATGAAAGATACTACCCATCAATGTAACGAACAGATGGTATAATTATAGAAATATGAAAACGTACGTCGATTTATTAGTCAATGACCCGATTTGAGCGTATTGCATGTACGCACGGTACTGAATGTTGCGCATTTTCCAGATTGGTACCTTGCTCAGTTCACAAGAAGTGATCTTAGTCCTGTATCACAGAGACGTATAGCTAGGCTCAGACAAACTTCAAGTACATGTCTTCGAGAGCTCATACGTTTACAGACGGTATTCTTGAACGTTTGATGGTTGGTCCAATTTAAATACCGTATTCACAGTCTTTTCATTATAATTCATGTACCTACCAAATCAATACTTATTCATTTGTTTTATTTTAGTTGAATGTGACTCTTTTGATTCTAATACCTGTAAGTCTGTTTCGGACTCACAATTTGTATATGGGCCACCAGCAGCAGCAAACAACTTTAATTTCTTGTTCCAACCTTTAAGAACGTTTCATTCCGTTGTCACACATGTGCTTCAGGGTTCTTTTTTCTATCGCAAGGTTCAATGTCCTCAAATTCGTATGCATGTTCGGATACTTTTTCTTTCCTATTTCATAGGAAATCTTCTGAAGATCATCTTGCAATTCTTATAGGGAATCTGATTCTCTTCAAAATAAACGTTGTTCTTTTGCTGCAAGTCGTAAGGCGATATTAAAGGTGGCGCTCTCCAGTTTCGTACTTTGCATAGGGTTAGAAATTTAAAGAAAAAGAATTAGCCAGGGTTTCCTCACTGGCTGTCCTGGCTATTTAAAAAAGACCTTGTATATCTTAGGTATTGTTAAAAGAACTTTGAATTCCCTTTATTTTGGTGTATGATTGATGGGTGAAATTTGGGTTATAGAGTATACAGCTTGGTCTTACTTAAGATGTGCACCTCTCAAAAAACTGCTAGCTCCGCTTGGTCATTTTCACTTCCTGGACTTAAAGGTAAATAAAAAAAAAAAGAGCCGATAACTTTTTTTACTTTTTGGATATGTTTTAATTCATTCATAGTACTTTCAGAGGCTGGTATTGTCAGCTCTGGCAAAATTCGTTTCCCGATTTTAATAACTGCTGAAAATAGTGCACTTTTGACTAATTCAGGCTGATTTTTCGAGTACTTTGGAGCGGCCATTTTGTCCGCTGTGTGCTTAGATCATGTCCAGTTTCCACAAGTACAATATGTAAAGATATTTCAGCCACAGTACATGAAAGTAACATAGAGGTATGCCAACATTCTCTCCATTGTGCATGTTGCAAATGCAAAATACTTCATCTTACACCTGTCACTCACTCAGAAGCATGTATTATCTGTAGAGCGCCCCCATATAGACAACATATGCATTATTATTATATGATTTAATTTTGGATGTATAGCTGAAACATTTAAGCCGCAAGCATCTAAACAGTCCTTTTGAATAATTCTCATGTATTTTCCCACAGAACAGTATTCATTTGTAGCAAAGTCCCACACAAGGCCAGCCCCCCCCCCCCCCCCATGATGAAAAGTGGGCTATTTTAAAACTACACCTTGCATTTTCTCAACAATAGCAACCAATGTTTTGGTAAAAGACAGGAACATGAAACTTGCCACAATTATTCATGAGATGTCACTAATAAAATTTACAGACTGAACAGGGATGGAAGAGTTCAGGTTCACAGAGGTCAAAGGTCAAAGGGTACAAAGTTTGCTAATTCTTCTAACACTAGTATATGGAAGAAAGCAAATCTGCTTTATTATCATTATTTTCCAGAATTTTATTACAACCGAATGAAGAGAAACATTTTTGCTATATTTTTCTTAGACTTAATACAACAGTTTTAAATATAAGTTGACTTTACTCCTATGTTCTAAGACTTCTAATTTTCCCATAATTGAGGTCATTGCACACAAAATACTGCCACAAGGCATATTGTGTAAGCAAGAGCAAAATAGGCATAATTAGCTTATTTTTATGCATAACATCAATGTTAATATACCATTTTGTTGAGAAATGCATACATAATTATATGAGAAAGAGAAAAGCAATTGCACAAATTTTCATATTTATTTTAAGGTGGCGCTCTCCAGTTTCGTACTTTGCATAGGGTTAGAAATTTAAAGAAAAAGAATTAGCCAGGGTTTCCTCACTGGCTGTCCTGGCTATTTAAAAAAGACCTTGTATATCTTAGGTATTGTTAAAAGAACTTTGAATTCCCTTTATTTTGGTGTATGATTGATGGGTGAAATTTGGGTTATAGAGTATACAGCTTGGTCTTACTTAAGATGTGCACCTCTCAAAAAACTGCTAGCTCCGCTTGGTCATTTTCACTTCCTGGACTTCAAAGGTAAATAAAAAAAAAAAGAGCCGATAACTTTTTTTACTTTTTGGATATGTTTTAATTCATTCATAGTACTTTCAGAGGCTGGTATTGTCTGCTCTGGCAAAATTCGTTTCCCGATTTTAATAACTGCTGAAAATAGTGCACTTTTGACTAATTCAGGCTGATTTTTCGAGTACTTTGGAGCGGCCATTTTGTCCGCTGTGTGCTTAGATCATGTCCAGTTTCCACAAGTACAATATGTAAAGAAATTTCAGCCACAGTACATGAAAGTAACATAGAGGTATGCCAACATTCTCTCCATTGTGCATGTTGCAAATGCAAAATACTTCATCTTACACCTGTCACTCACTCAGAAGCATGTATTATCTGTAGAGCGCCCCCAAAGCTGTTAGACCGTCTGAAGGTCTCGCACTAAAATATACGAACTCATTTCACAATGAATATCAAATATAATTGAGTTTAATTAAAGAGATCTGCTTTAAATAACAAATCGGCATGGATAACGTATCAATACACAATGCGGTCCCATTTTAATAAAGTCTTACGAGCGCACACTTCTCATGCTCTGTGTTGACAGCGTCCTTTGAATTTACTGTTTCAGTGGGTTTCGGTGTCTGCTACTAAGTATAGAATGGTAATCGTTGTCTTTTGAATTGTCACTGATGAACGTAATATTTACATTCCCTGACAGGAGTTTATAGGTTGATTTAACTACCAACCTTTTTTAATCTACTTGATTATGAACGAGAGCTTTCGGAGCTAAACAGAACCCAATTCACGAATGGGTGAAAGGACCGAGTTACGTAGGACACATTATCGAATGACGTAAATTAATTGTGGTCAAGACTAAAATTGAGAGTCTACGTCCGACTCACCTTTTCGGTGGCGGATAGTCCAATTCCTGGTTTCTTTAACTTCTATCTAATGATGAATTTCTCCTTCCCTTTGAAGCAGACATATTTGTATACGGATATAATTAGTTCCTCCTACATCGGGCGTGTTTGGGGACAGCGTTGACGAAGAGAACGGCCAGGTCTTGACGGCCAGATCCGTTACATGAATATACAAATGCTCTGGTATACATTTTGATTGCACTTAGTGACGTGAGTTTTCGTCATCAAAATTGTATCTGTGTCCCTTGGCGCTACTGCCAATGGTAGGTATGACAATGAACAGTACATCAGCCAGGCATAAATAGAGACACAACGAGTTGCACGTGCACAGCCAGACAGAACATTGATTCAAAATAGGGGTAATCCATCACTAATTCTTTCAATCACCTGAGTGGTTATTCAGACAAGTATTTGGCGGAGAGAGAGAGAGAGAGAGAGAGAGAGAGAGAGTGAGAGAGATACGCGGATTTATAACTCTGTTATTTCGAAGGAAGTAAATTGTTTTAGTGGCTTATCGAATGCAAATATTGCTAAATAATCTCGACAATACCTTCGGTGCCCTTGATCACAAAATGTTGTCAATTGTAAAATTATTGAAGATTATTTATCACCCTTGATCTCGGGTCATCATATTTGGTCAAACAGTGCGTCGACGTTGAAACATCAGATTTTAGCTCTACGATTTGCCATATATGGAGCTATTGATAGATTGCATGGAAACTTTTCTTGTCTCATAGAGTAGGTGAATAGAAAATTAAATCTATTTGAAAACTTTAAGGACAAATATTTATATACCCTGCGCAGAGAAAAGTTCTGAATATACAAGGTAAACTTAAAGTTCAAATATGAGAGTCATTTTCATTACCACATTTAGAATACTTATAAACAGGGCCGGATAAAGACTTTTAGAGGCCCTAAGCACTGACAAGATTATGATGCTCTCCATCTGTAATTCAAATACCAACCCCGAGGAATTTCTATTTTTTTTTATTTTTATTTTTATTTTTTTTTTTTTGTGCCGGTGCTTTGCTGGTGCCCTAAGCGCGTGCTTAGTCTGCCTATTGGGTAATCCAGGAGTGTTTATAAATCCCATTCGCCTTATCCTCCGCTATATCATCATAATGAGAAGAAACAAAGCAAAGCAATATTTGCAAGACAAATAAGAATGACCACCTTCTCCTTTCCTCGCACTGTTTTCCTTATTGTCGGTGTTACTGTCATCTTCGTCACTAGCAGCTGATACAAATTTGAGATTTTTATTACAAATCTTTCCAGGCGTAAACATGCTTTCATTTTTGCGAGACTTAAATGACACGTGCAAGTCATTCATATTGAACATGAAATGAAGGTGAAACGTATTTGAAGAAAAGAAACATATCAATTAGGTCTACAATATACATACTACAAATGAAAGATACTACCCATCAATGTAACGAACAGATGGTATAATTATAGAAATATGAAAACGTACGTCGATTTATTAGTCAATGACCCGATTTGAGCGTATTGCATGTACGCACGGTACTGAATGTTGCGCATTTTCCAGATTGGTACCTTGCTCAGTTCACAAGAAGTGATCTTAGTCCTGTATCACAGAGACGTATAGCTAGGCTCAGACAAACTTCAAGTACATGTCTTCGAGAGCTCATACGTTTACAGACGGTATTCTTGAACGTTTGATGGTTGGTCCAATTTAAA